>CM053559.1:36174173-36213518 GCA_028646485.1 Cryptoprocta ferox | reverse complement strand
CCCCCCCCCCCCCCCCCCCCCCCCAGGAACCAGTCACAGAAGAGCTCCAGATTTGGGCTGATATTAACCAGTTCACCTCAGGCAGTTATGGAATATTCTTCAGGAGTATAACAGGCGGGATCGTTTCAATAAGAGACTTACCTAGCGGAAGGCTAAGAAAAAAACTCAGCAAGGAAAATGGTAGATGGAAAATGTCAGGAGAGAGATTGGGTTTCTATTTTGAGGATAGTAAAACCATTATGTTTTAATGCATTCAAGTTCAGGCTGAGTCATAGCCAATGACCATGCAAGTTAAAGCCAGAAGTTGCACACTTCCAAGATGCAGTGAATTCGGATTCTGCCTTTTAAGTCGGAGGATGGGAGGTAGGAGCTTGATCTCTGGAAGCTTCAATTTCCTCATCTAGACTGATGGTCTCCAAGCCCCCTTCAGTCTATAGTGCTATGGTCTAGCCAGAAGTCATGAGCCATGGGACAACCTCCTCTAGAAAGAGATTAGGTCTGAGTAGCTGTGCCATGGGGCCAAAGACCTCTGGCTTTAGACTGACGCACAAGGCTTTAGACTTTAGGTTCCTAGACCTTACAAAGTGGTTCCTGAGATTGTGTTTAGCTGCCTAGTATCCAACACCCTTCCTATTGGGGGGACAGCCCCAAGTTAGGGAGAGCACAGGGGCCAGCCACCTGCCACAGAGGCTCCTGGGCAGCCAGGACATGGGCATGTGCCAGGGCCTAGACAAGCAGAGCCACAGCCACAAAGACACAGGAGAGGTTAAACTTTCTGGGCTGGCCTCAGCAGTAGAGGTAAGCCTCGAGCAGTCATCCAGCATCCCAGGACACGGTTCTGGCTAGACAGTTCTGAGACCATAGTCTGGCTGTGTTCTTGCTGTGTAGTCTCCCTTTGTCTCTGCCTGGTTTTGGAGCCTCTTTTCCACTTTCTTCAGTATTCTCTTTGATGTACATGACTTCCTTTGCCACAAAGATGTCTGACTCCCTAATGTACTAAGCTCTGGAAAGCCAGAGATAAGGGCCTAAGCAAAAAGGTAACCAGACGGGTGCTATTGGAAAAGGCTATTGGGAGGACATCTGGAGTGGCTTTGTCAGTTTGCCTGACTGCTTATGAGGCTCCCTACAAGTAACCATGCCACCTAGTAGATTGTCCACCCTCCATGTCTGACCATCAGCCTCTTTACTCTGATCCCCTCTCCCCTGTTCATAAACCATTTCTGATGCCCTGGGCATGCAGTTAAATACTTTTTTTAAAAAATGAACTTTATCTGTGCTCTTTATGGGTTATCTCTGCCCCCATAGAGGTGCAGGAAGCGGATAGCACGATAATTACACCCAACTTGATAGAGGCAGCCTGGGGAGTTGAGATGGATGGGGCAGCTCTGTTCTTGGTCTGCCTCTCTTGGGGGTTTAAATACTTCTCTCTTAAGTCACTGAGATTTTTGTTGCAGTTTCCCCCATGGTATAGAGAGTGCCTGACAACACAGTGCTGGGGCAAGATGGATTTCTTTCTTTAAAAAAAAACCATGCTTTTTCAGGCACTAGGAATATAGTTCCTGGCATTTAAGAGAAGGTGCCTGTTAAATTCTGAATAAGGCCATTTCCTCTGCAATTAGAGACTTTTGGCTCAAAAAAGATCTTTTTTGAGAAACCATAAGCCTATATTCTGGTATTTCAACATTTCATCCCTCTTCCTCCCCTCACTCCTCATTAAGGTTCTTAATGTCCCAGAAATTGAACATCACTACAAAGCAGTCATCCAAACTGATGCTTCCACTTTGTAAGCTTAAGAAAATGAAGTTAAAAACAACACAGAGAGACCCCAAAAACCTTTAGTAGGGCTTTAGACCTAATATATGTGACAGGCTGTTTTTAGAAGGAATAATAACTAGAAGGCACAAATAAAGCAGTGAAATAAAATCCCCTTTTGAATTATGTATAAGCAAAGTAAATTAGTAAAATATAAATGCACTTTAAGAATAGAGATTTGCCATTTGCTGGGACTGGGATTTATTTCATTACTGAAAGGAAGGGGGGAAACAGAAATCATAAAGTTAGTTGTACTTCATGTCAGTGGCAAATGTGCTTCACATTTTGATGGTCTTCTGTTGGGTCCATAAATATATTGCTTGAGCTGCACCTGGGTTAAAATTGTCATTAAGAGGAGAACTGTTTTTTGTTTTTTGTTTTTTAAGTTTATTTATTTCTGGGGCACCTGGGTGGCTCAGTTGGTTGGATGTTTGACTCTTGGTTTTGACTCAGGTCATGATCTCATGGTTCATGAGATGGAGCTCTGCGTGGGGCTCTGTGCTGACAGCATGGAGCCTGCTTGGGATTCTGTCTCCCCCCCCCCTTCCCTACTCATGCAATCTCTCTCTCTCTCTCAAAATAAATAAACTTGTTTTTTAATCTCAAGCAGGGTCCATGGTGTCAGCGCAGAGCCCAACGCTGGGCCCAACCCCACGAACCATGAGATCATGACCTGAGCCAAAACCAAGAGTCAAATGCCTATCTGTCTGAGCCACCTAGGTGCCCTGAGAGGTATTTTTTAAAAGGTGCATAGTCTTTTGAAAAACATGAAGGTCGGACTTGTCTTTCTTTTGTTTGTTCATTTTTTCATTCATTCATTCATTCATTATCCATCTGTTCTTTATGAAACCCCTTCTCCATGCTCGGTACTGAGAGGGGATATTAATACAGAGCTCCTGTTCTTCAGGGCCTTCCCAGTCTCCTTCAGTATTTAAAAATGGAGCCTCTTGTCCTATGTACTCATCATTAGATGACTATAGAAGCTGTTTAACCAGTGACTTTCTGAATTTCAAAGGAGAGCCACCACTTCCTGTTTGCGGTGATCTGGGATCAATTCATGGAGAGCAGTGGTTTGAACTGGGTTTTCAAGGATAAGCAGAATTTTGACAGGTGAAAACAGGAAGCACAATGGAACTTGCGGGAGAGGGGAGAATGGGGATTAACATTAACATTAACTAGTAATATTCATTCAGAATGAGAATCCCCTGGGCACCAGGGTGGCTCAGTTGGTTAAGCATCTGACTTCAGCTCAGGTCATGATTTCATCATTCATGAGTTTGAGTCCCACATCAGGTGAGCTTGAGCCCTGCTTCAGGTGAGCCCCACTTCCTTCTCTCTCTCTCTCTCTCTCTCTCTCTGCCCCTCGCTCACTTGTCCCATCTCTCTCTTTCCTGGAAAAAAAAAAAGAAGAGAGAGAGAGAGAGAATCCCCTGGAGTAAGATGTGTGGAGTAGTTTGGAGCCATCCGGTGGGGGCCTATGAATGGAGAACAGAGTTTTGTTCTGGGGTACGTTTTGAGCAGGGAGGCTCTAGTTTCTTTTCTGTCCTTGACCCTTCCTGTAGGAATTGCTCCTCTGCTTTTCATTTAATGGGCCTGGTTAAAAAGGGAAGGGAGGGAGGGAGGAAGGAAGGAAGGAAGGAAGGAAGGAAGGAAGGAAGAAAGGAAGGAGGGAAGGAAGGAAGGAAACTGGAAGGCTTGCTATTTGGTTCTCCCCTTTCACCTTCCCAGCTATTGAAGAATTCTGGCAACTTTGATCCTAGGGAGTGTGAGGAGCCAGGAGTCCCTGAAGGGAGGTTTCCTGTGTCGAGGGCCTGCATGGTTGAGGTCTGACCACACCACAACCAGTGCTGTTCATCAGTGTGGGTCAGCTCTCAGGGAGAAGCAATGGTGCAGAAAGGAACATGGGCCAGGAGCTGAAGTTGCTCTCAACCTTTCTGTAAAATGAGAGTGGGACTTACTCATCCTGAAAATGACTTCTTGTCATGCTTCAGTCTACCCTGCATTTGTCATTTTCATGAGGAGCCCCCTGTCTCATTTTAGCACAAGTTTTATGGGTCTACAGGCTATGGTTTTTCTGAGCTCCCTTGATAATATTAAAATTACATTTCTTTCTTTCCTTTTTTTTTTTTGTTTCTTTGGTTGCTTAAACTTTTAAAGTTTAGCAGTTTTTTAAATAGTAAGATTTAAAATCTCAAGTCATCTTAGAGGCCATAATTCTCCTGTGATTTCAGCTCCCAAGCTGTTCGTGACTTTGATCAAGTCTCCTATTGTGGTGGATGATTAAAGGCATGTGGACGTCAGGGGAAGAGCAGCCTGGGAGTGACATTTGAAGGGCTCAATTAGTCTTCTGTGTAGATCAGGTAAGGTCAGGCACAAGATATTGTTAAAACTCTAAATTCTGGTCGTTTGTTGCTGAGCACAGGCACTCCAACATTCAAAGGTTTTGCTGCCTTTGAAAACTGTCAAATTCATAATCTCATGCAGATAATGCTAATAATAGTGATACCAGCCAACTTTTACTGTGTGCACTGTGCTAACCCATCTACAGGCATTAGCTCATGTTATCATCAAAAGAGCCCTATAAAATTAGCCCATTTCACCCAAGGAAACCGCAGTTGGAAAGATTACATATGTGTCCTAGGCCACACACAGGTGAGGGGCAGAGCCTAGTCAGGAACTCTGGGTTTGCTCTTAACCCTTACACAATTCTACGTTCCTCAGAAAAGTGTGGGACTTCATCTTTCCTACTTTGTGTGTGAGGGTTAAACTTTCCGGAACCAACCCTGTAGAAAAGGAAGTTAGGCCTTCTTGTGATCTCTCAGCAAAGGAAGGACCTAGGCCAGGGAGGTGAGTGGGGGAAGATGATAGGAGAGAAAAAGCTAGTCTTTTCCTATTCCTGTTGTATATTATGAAATTTAAACAACTCTTTGATTTTGTCTTCTGTAAATTTTTTTCTTATTTAAAACTATGAAGAAGAAAACTACAATTATCTTTTCTCTCCTAATCAGGGATAAACCTTATACATTTTTTTTGTGTCTTTTCAGTCTTAATTTGATGCATGTACCTGTGTATGTGTGTAAACTAAACTGGGATTATATATATATTTGTTACAGTACACATTTATTACTGAAACCACTTTGCTTTCTACAGCACTAGAGAGATTGCACATGTGGCAAACCCAGTGAATACAAAGTATTTTTGTTAAGTAGCTATCTATGGCATATTTGACTCTTCATTCTTTCTTGTACCAAGGAAAGATTTTATCTCTTGTCACATCTTGCTGATTCATCCCCTGCCATATGTCTTGTATTCTCTCTATGCCCATTGCCATTTCCATACACAACCCTTGTTACCTTTCTCCCCTTCTGTTCCTCCAGAACTACTTTCATCAAGGTCACCAGAGTCCTGCCCAGTAATAAGCCAGTCCAATTTATCTCTTTCTTTTGTTGCTGGTACTTTTGTTATTATACTTAAGAAACCATTGCCTAATCTAAGGTCACAGAGATTTATGCCTATGTTCTTTTTAAAGAGTTTTAGGGGTGCCTGGGTGGCTCAGTTGGTTAAGTGTCCTACTTCAGCTCAGGTCTGATCTCATGGTTCGTAAGTTCCAGCCCTGCGCAGGGCTCTGTGCTGACAGCTCAGAGCCTGGAGCCTGTCTTTTGATCTTTCGATTCTATGTCTCCCTCTCTCTGTGACCCTACCCTGGTCACACTCTCTCTCTCTCTCTCTCTCTCTTTCTCTCTCTCTCTCTCTCTCTCTCTCTCAAAAATAAATAAAACATAAAAAATAAATAAAAAGTTTTATAGTTTTAATTCTTAATTTAGGTCTTGATCCATTTTTAGTTAATTTTAATATACTGTGTGAGGTAAGGGTCCAACCTCATCCTTTTGCATGAGGATATCTAGTTGTCTTAGTACCATTTGCTGAAAAGCCTATTCTTTCCCTATCGAATTGCCCAAGCACCCTTGTCGAAAATCAATTGACTATAACTGGGTGGGTCTATTTCTGGATTCTCAATTCTATTCCATTTATCTATATGTCTACCATTATTCCAACACTACACTGTCTTAACTGTTGTCGCTTTGTGGTAATTTTTGAAATTGGGAAGTGTGAGTCTTCTTTCTGTCTTTTGGGATAGTTTTGGCTCTTCTGGGTCTCTTGAATTGCCATATAAATTTAGGGTCAGCTTGTCAATTTCTGCAAAGAAGTCAGCTGAGATTTTGACAAAAATTATGTTGAAAATATAAATCAATTTGGGAGGTGTTGCCATCTTAACAATATTATATTTCTTTCCATTTATTTAGATTTTCTTAATTTCTTTCAACAATGCTTTGTAGTTTCATAGTATGTTTTACACTTTTCTGTTAAAATTAACATAAATATTTTATTCTTTTTGAATTGCAAATGAAATTATCTTAGTTTCATTTTTACTTTATTACTACTGTATAATATATAATTAATTTTTATTTATTGATCTTATATCTTATAACCTTGCTGAACTTGTTTACCAATTCCAATAGACTTTTAGTGGATTCCTTAAGACTTTCTGTACACAAGATCATGTCATCTGCAAATAGAGATAGTTTTATTTTTTCTTTTCCAATTTGGATGCTTTTTCTTTTCTTTTCTTGCCTAATTGTCCTGGCTACAACTTTTAGTACAACCTTTGCCTCAAAAAGCAGACATCTTTGTTTTGTACTTGGTCTTAGGTGGAAAGCATTTCAGTTTTTCAACATTAATATGATGCTACTTGTGGGGTTTTTTCATAGATACCCTTTATTAGGTTGAGGATGTTTAAGGAAACATTCCTAGTTTGTTGATTTTTTTAATGTAGTGTTTTTTTAATTTTACTTTTTTAATGTTTTAATGTTTGTTTATTTTTGAGACAGAGAGAGAGGGAGGGAAGGAGAGAATGAGAGAGAGCATGAGCAGGGGAGGGGCAGAGAGAAGGAGACGCAGAATCTGAAGCAGCTCCAGGCTCTGAGCTGTCAGCACAGAGACCAATGTGGGGTTTGAACTCATGAACCGCAAGATCATGACCTGAGCCAAAGTCGATGCTTAACCAACTGAGCCACTCAGGTGCCCCTGTAGTGTTGTTGTTGTTTTTTAAATCATGAGCAGTTTTGAATTTTATCATGTTTTTTTTCTGTCGATTGAATTGATCATGTGTTTTTCCCCCTTTATTTTACTGATACAGTATATTATATTAATTGATATTTTTCAGATGTGAAACTACTCTTGCATTCTTGGGATAAATCTCACATAGCCCTGATATATGTTTTCTATATACTGTTGGATTCTATTTGCAAGTATTTTGTTGATACAAAATTAGTCTGTAAGACAAATTAGTCTGTAATTTTGTTTTGTGGTTTTTGTCTCATATGGTATCAGTTTCATAGAATAAGCTGAGAGTTGTTTCCTCTTCTGTTTTTTGTAGGAATTTGTGAAGAATTGGTACTAATTATTCTTTAAATGTTTGGTAGAAGTCACCAGTGAAGCCGTGTGGGTCAGGACTTGCTTTGTAGGTAGTTTTTAAATTTCTAATTTAATCTCTTTTTATTATAAGTCTATTTAGATTTTCTATTTCTTTTTGAGTCAGTTTCAGTAGTTTGTGTCTTTCTAGACATTTGTCCATTTCATCTAAGCAAATAGAATTCCTCGATAATCCTTTTCATTTCTGTAAAGTTGGTAGTAATATTTCTCTCTCATTCTGATTTTAATAATGGGAGTTTTCTCTCTTTTTGCTAGATCAGCCTCGTTAAAACTCTGTCAATTATGTTTATCTTATCAAAGAACCAAGTTTTAGTTTTATTGATGTCCTCTATGACATGTCTATTCTCTATTTCTTTAGTTTTTGCTCTAATCCTTATTATTGCTTTCCTTCTGCTTGCTTTGGATTTCATATCTCAGTACATATTTATTGAATTATGAAATAAATGATAAATATATTTATGTCTCTAGTAACAAAATTATTCAGGAAGAGCCAAGAAATGACCTCTAAATAATAATCATGTGTGTGTCCTGCAGAATAACCAAATTCATTGATAGTCCTCAATCTTACTGATCCTTCCTCAAAGAGTGACTTCATTTTGAAATTAGCAGATATTGCATGTAGGAGTATCCGGATCACTTCAGGATTTGATGCCACACTCAATATACTCTAATTCCTCTTTTTCAGTAAGATTTCTTGGTTTCTTCAAATAGGCCAAACTAATGAACACATTTGAGGTTTGAGGAGAAGAGAGCTGGAGTCATGGTGATTATGTTTAGATTCAGATTAAAATTCTTAATTCTTAAAAGACAATAATAAAGAATGTGTAGTCTAATTAGAAACTATGTCTTTACCTTTGGAACCAAAGGGAAACCCACATGTGAAGATGTAGTGGGCAGTGTTCAAGTTTAAAATGAAGGAAATGGCTTAACACCCAATGCCACTTGAGAGTGGAGGGTGTCCAAGGCTCTGGGCTTAGATGCTATGACCCAAATCAGCAACTATACCCTTAAGAGAATGACAGCAGAGAAGATCCAGAGATAGTCCTTGTGTACACCAGTCCTGGCACTTGGTCCCCCCCTTTTTTTAATTTTTAATTTTATTTTTGAGACAGAGTGCGTGTGAGCAGGAGTAGGGGAGGGACAGAGAGAGAGGGGAGGAGAAGATCTGAGGCGGGCTCTGCACTAACAGCAAGCAGCAAGCTGGATGCGGGGCTCAAACTCAGACTGCAAGCTCATGACCTGAGCCAATGTTGGACGCTCAACCAACTGAACCACACAGGCGCCCCTCCTTTGGACTCTCTCTGAGTTTGGGGAGACTATGTGTTTGCTAATTAAGCAATCTGAGGTGGGCTTTCTGATATTTGGAGTTGAAAACAATGTAACTGACATACCTTCTGCTAACTCTGTTTTTAGTTCTCCCTTAAGTCCCTGGAGGTCTGTGTCTCGAGAGATGAGATCCATATCTAGGCTCCAGATGCACTGCTTTGGCTCTCCTCTCACCTCTCATGGTCAGCAGATGTGACATTTTCAGCTCTATAGCTGAAGCTTTATCTTCACATCCAGCAAATAATATCCAGGTTCTTAAACTCGTATGGTTAAGAACCACTGGGGTGTGAGGAGGGAGTTGCTTCTTAAACAGGGATTATGTGTGTCTTGGGTGGGGCACAAGAATCATCATGTTAAGTAAGTTTCCGGTTAATTGTAGTGCAAAGTATCTGAAGACTGCATTTTGAAAACATCCCTCCCTACTCTG
This sequence comes from Cryptoprocta ferox, assembly GCA_028646485.1. Lineage (NCBI taxonomy): Eukaryota > Metazoa > Chordata > Mammalia > Carnivora > Eupleridae > Cryptoprocta > Cryptoprocta ferox. The sequence goes on along the minus strand of CM053559.1, from coordinate 36,204,460 downwards.
ACCATCTTTTTCCCTTCTTGCTATTTACTGACCTTACCTGATCAACTTCCTTCCCAGGTCTGGCTTTCATTCAGGACTTTATTATTGCTGCTTCTCTCTCTAGACTTTTTCATGGGGTAAAAACATGTTTCTCCCCTGGGGCTCTTTACTGGTTTACAGGAGATTCCATATGCATCCTCCGTCTCTGCCACACTGATGCACTGCTCTGGCTGTGGCACTGTGGTGGATTCTGTCACTCATTCATTCACTAAAAATATTTGTTAGGTGCTGATCACATTGTAGCCACACTAGTTCTAGACACTGGGAGATCCTAAGGAGGACAAGACAGACAGAGTTTCTAGATACCAAGTGAACAAGACAATGTGCTCTTCTCAAGGGAGCATAGATATGATGTTTCCAAACAACTATAATAAGGACAGATAATTAAACCTGACAGTAATATATGCAATGTAATAGAGAATGTTAATATTATCTTAACTATGGCTCTCTATTTTCCCTAATGACTTCAAAATATCTTATGATCTGTTATTTTATTTTCAGTGCCCTTGATTATTGTCTCCAGTTTTCCCTTATCCTGCTACTAGCCACACTTTCCACTATGTTTTATGCCAGCCCTTTAATGCTGGATTGTAATTTCATTCTGACACCTGAAACACATCCACTGGCTGGAGTTCTTAGTTGCAGAAAATAGAATCCATCAGAACTACTTTATGCACATTTATGGAGGGATGTATTTATAGAATTAGGAGAATTTGAAGAAATAGACTCTATGGCAAGCTTTCGGGACAACCTTCTAGACCACACAAGAGAACAGGGCTGCTGCAGAGCTATTGTCTTGACCATTAGCAGGAAGTTGCTGAACCTCTCTGGCTCCACGACCACCTCACTTCTTTTGAGGTCTGCACCAGCAAAACAGATGCCATGTGCCTAACCCTCTCCCCACACAGCTCAGGGACTCAATCTCCTCATTTATAAACCGTGAGTAGTGTCTACCTCCAGGTCACATTTAATACATTTCATAGCTGATGTGGCATAGGCACAGACCAATGAGAATGGATATATATTATAAATCACTCATTAGGACTTACTGTTGGCAACCAGTTGAATATCAAACCTCTTTGCAGTATTACAAGAATTAAATGGGCTTGCCCCAGTAATTCCAAGTGGCAAAGGCTGGTCTAATGGCACTGGGTGCATAGCACATAAGCGGTTTGATTGAGATCACACAAGGTGCCAGTGGTCAGACTGAGGTGAGAATTCTGTGAACACTCCCAAGATCTTAGAGAGAATACTCTCACAGATCTGGAGATGAAACCAGGTGGTGGAGGCAAGAGGTTAGCATCCTAGTCTCAGACTCTGAATAGTGAGGCACCTGGGCCATCCATCTGAGTACAACATGCACACACAAGGAAGAGGGCTGGCAAGGGGTACAGGGGGGGTTGTGTCAAGGAGGAGGCTGCTTCATTTCTCAACTGTTGTTCTAGTGAAACAGGTGGATGACTTGAAGTGTGAGAGGTAATAAGTAAGAAGGACTGGGAGCATTAGGCTTTGGGGTGCCCTCTGCATGAGAATGATGGGCACTAAACCTGTCTGAGGGAAAGGTGTGGACAGGATTAAACACACCAGAGACTGGAGTCTAGCACCTTGAAAGTTTAATGAGGACAGTCAGTGAAGCAATACTCTGTGATTAATCACATCAAAAGCATCGCTTAAATCAAGTAGCATCATGGTGGACAACGACCATTTAATTAAGCTACTGAAAGGTCATTTGGAACTCTTAATAGTGCATTGTCAGTAGGACTTGGCTTCTCTATCCAGGCAGATAAAGGTCTGTTAGGTCCCCAGAGTGGGGGACTTAAGATCAGAGCCATCTGGACAGGTGATGCACCTGAATACATAAGAAAAGGCACAAGGAGAGACATAAAGTGAGGCAGAGTCACTGAGGGTTTCTTCCTTTCTTTCTACCTTTCTTTCTTTCTTTCTTTCTTTCTTTCTTTCTTTCTTTCTTTCTACCTTTTTTATTTTTAATTTTTTAAAGATCTTCTTACTTGAGGTCCCAGAAAAATGATATTAAGAAAGGCAGTAACTGAACACAAGGCTATAAGAGGGAGCATTGCTGTTGTGTTTTGTAGGCAAATGAACATGTTATATAAGCAGCAAGTTATAAGGGCCATGCACGAAGAGGAGAGTTTAATATTATCAGAAAATCAAGCTTACAACTGACTGTATCTGATGCATATTTAATGAGGAACATAATCAAGGGATATGAGAGCTGTAAAGGACCTGGCCAATTGTCTGGTTCAACCTCCTCATTTGCACAGACCAGGAAAACAAATGCAGAGATGACACCCATGTCCCGAGTTTACACAGTCACAAGGGAAGCGGCAGGGATTAGCATTCAGGCCACTGGACTCTGTCCAGGCCCATCCACTTTGCCCTAATTGTGACACAGGAGACCCGGCTGTAAGCAGACATTTCCTGTTACTGCACTGCACCTGAACAAAGACTTCGGGGAGGCAGCTGGGAGAGGGAGAATCCAGCTGAGCCGGAGTCACTCAGGAGATCCTGACAGGCTGTGGATTTAGAACCCAAAAAGGGCAGAGCCTCCATCTTCCCTGAGATGAGGTGTCTAGAGCTTGGGCACCCTGGATGCCCACTCACCTGCCAGGAAGCTCCTGAGCTCAGAGACAGCCGGGTTTGAGGGGGCGGAGGGGTGCATGTGCACGGACCAAGGGAAAGAATACTCTTGCAGATGCCCCAAGTCAAGTCCCTTCCTTCTGGTGTCTATCTTTAATTTCACCATTGAAATACACAGCTCCTTTTCCTCATCTTTCCTACCTTCTTTGGAATGGAATGCCGTAACTCACTTTTCTTATTCCATCTCCCCCTCTTTACTGGTTGGGAAGTTATACCCTCTATTTCTAATTTTTTACTGTTAGTCCTTGAAACTTTAACATGTTTACTTAACTTATCAAGCTACCATTTAATCATCATAATTCCTTTTCTGTCAATAAAAGGACATTCGACCTCTTTCACTCAGATCCTCCTCTTCTTACTTCCAAGATATTGTTGAGGGCTTTTTAACCCTAAAGATTAGATATTTGCTATTTTTTATACAGTTAATGTTCATTTTACTTCCATGTTTACCAATGTATTTACTCACAGCCCTTTTTCAGACCTGCCTTTTTTCCTGAAGTATATACAGCCTTCCTTTAGTATGGGTCCTATTGGTGGTAAACTCTCATTTTTTTAAATTTCATCCCTCTTCTGAAAAGACATTTTGCTGGATACATGATTCTGTGCTGATTCTGTGCTGTGCATGGTTCTTATTTTCTCTCAGCAGAGATTTCCCCACCCTTCTGTGGCTTCCTGTGGAGCTGTAGCCAGTGGGCTGTTGGTCTAATTGCCATTGCTTGTAACCAAGTTGTCTGTCTCCTGAGCCGGCCTTGGGGATCATCTTTATCTTTCTTTTGCTGTAGAGTTACTATAACATGCTCAGGTGGGGATTGCTTTTTATCTATCTATGTGCTTCTTCTCTGTGTATTAGTGTACCATGAATTTTCAAAACTCTCAGCTGCTGTGTCTTTATACTTCTCTACTCTTTCCGCTCAACGTGGGCATTAGTTAAACCTGCTCCTTCTATCTTTCCTCTCTTTTTACTTTCAGATTTCCTGTTTTCATGACTCTGTGTGCTTAATTTTGGGTAATGCCCTTGGATCAGTCTTCCAGTTTGCTGCTCCTTTTTTTCAGTATCTCTCATCTTCCATTTAACCCACTACTCATTTTTAGTTTTAATAATATTTTTCCTTTCTAACATTTTCCTATGAATCATTTTTAAATCTTTGTAGTTCTCTGTTTCTTGATCCTTTCCTGATTCCATCTTTTATTTTAAACATTTCATGTGTCAGGGAGCCTGGGTGGCTCAGTCGGTTAAGTGTCCAACTTCTGCTCAGGTCAGGATCTTACGGTTCATGAGTTCAAACCCTGCTCTCTCTGCCCCTCCACTGCTTGCTCTCTCTCTCTCAAAAATAAATAAACATTTAAATAAATAAACAATTCATATGTCGTAATTTTGTTTCCAGTAGCTCTGATATCTGAGGTTCTTCTGGATGTAATTTTTTTGTGTATCGTTACTCCTGACTCCCACCACGTTGACTTATTTCCTTCTGTATTTGGTAATTTTTACTTGAGGGATTCTTTTTCTTAAAATATTTATTTATTTTTGAGAGAACATGCACTTGTGGGGGAGGGGCAGAGAGAGGAAGACAGAGGATCCTAAGCAGGATCAGCAGGCTCTGTGTTACGAGCACAGAGCCCGATGTGGGTCTCGAATTCATGAACTGTGAGATCATGACCTGAGCCAGAGTCAAGAATCAGATGCTTAACTGACTAAGCCACCCAGACACCCTACTTGAGGGATTCTGTTTGATTGAACTTAATTTGTTCTTCCAGAGAATTGTGTTTGCTTTTGCTTGGGCATTACATAATGCTACTAACCTGGCACCACTTAATTTTAATCTTTTTTTTTTTTTTTTTTTTTTTACTTTTACAGTCCCTAAGGGGGAGGAAGAGGGAATAAGGAAAGAGAAGAGACCAGTCTTCTAGGAACATACATGGAGCACATTTGGGTGGGTCCCTCCTGCACTGTAAGAGTTTGTGTGCTGTGTGCATTTAACCATGTGAGCAGGTTATTGATGCTTGGGGAAGAAGAGTAGAATAGAAAAATAAAAAACAAAATCTGGAGCTCTTAAATATTGCATTGGTTTTGTTTTTCAGAGGGGAGGGGATACTGTGTGCTGCAAAATAGCTCAGGGGTTTGCAGTGAGAGGAGTAGTGGACACTAGGTAATCCAGCTGCTTTTAGAGCATTTCTTCACACTCTTCGCTAGGTTTCAGCGGGTAATAATGAAACCATATGTAGGAGGTCCTTGCAGCAGGTGGTAGGGGTGTGAAAGAGGCCTGAAAGGAAGGTTCCTGTGCAAGATCGGAGGGCTTTGGAGTAATTGTGCCCACCAGGAGGAGCCACAGGTTGTTCTAGAGAAGAGCAGGGTCACAGCATGAGTTGGGGGAAGGAGCACTACATGCGATTAGTAAGAAGGGGTGCCTGTGTGGCTCAGTTGGTTAAGTGTCTGACTTCATATCAGGTCATGATCTCATGGTTCTTGCGTTCCAGCCCTGTGTGTCTGTGCTGATGGCTCAGAGCCTGGAGCCTGCTTCAGATTCCTTGTCTCCCTCTCTCTCTGCCCCTCCCCTGCTCACTCCCTCTCTCTCTCTCTCAAAAAAATAAATACACATAAAAAAATTTACATGTGATTAGTAAGAAAATACTCATAATGAAAAGGAGAAAGTTAGCCAAATGAAAATACTAAGCTCTGCCTAGAGGGAGTGCTGATTTCATCCTTTGCTTTCAGGTCCTCCAGGAAGCCTTCCAGGATAGCACCCCTTTCCCAGGTCCCAGGCAACCTTTGCTCAGCTTGTTCTTGGCTATTTGGTCTTGCTCTGAATGAGGGCACAGGCCCAGGAGACAGGGTGCCAGCAGCCAGGAAGGGGTTCCTGCAGCGGATTCTAGTCGGGGGGAGGGGACTGGGCAGGAACAGCTTGAGGCAGAAAGGAGAGCACAGAGTGACCACTGTGACTGTCCCCAGCAGATCCACTTGTTTTAATTTTTATCCTAAAGCTTGATAGCACAGGTTATGTAAATGTGATCTCCACACCATGGCGAAATAGGCCTAAGGATGCAAATTCTGAGAAAATATTATTCAAGTTTCTTCCATCTACAGTTTGAATAGAGATAGTTCAAATTCTTGGTTATTTTTGGTTTTGTTATCTATTTACTGTTTACTCACCTGGTTTTAGTTCACTGTGGATATTTTACCCCTTGATCCCAAGTGATTTCCCATATTTTCATTTTAGCTCAGCAATACTTTATTTCTACCCCAGTTTTGAGATATAATTGATATAGAACATTGCATAAATTTAAGGTGTACAACATAATGATTTGATATATGTTTATATTATGGGATGATTGTCACACTAAGTTTAATTAATATTCATCACCTCACATAGTTACAAAGATTTTTTTCTTCTCTGATGAGAACTTTTAAGATATACTCTTAGCAACGTTAAAATATACAAAACAGTATTGATAACTACAGTCATCAAGCTGTATATTACATCCCCCAGAACCTACTTATTTTATAACTGGAAGTCTGTACCTTTTGACTACCTTATCCATCTTCACCCCACACCCTCTGCCTATTGGCAACTAACAACCCAATCTCTGTGTTTATGAGTTTGGGTTTTTTTAGATTTCACATAGAAGTGAGATCAAGCAGTATTTGGTCTTTCTCTGTCTGACTTACAACCTTCAGGGTCCATCCATGTTGTTGCAAATGGCAAGATTTCCTTCTTTTCTATGGCTGAATAATATTCCATTGTTTATGTGTACCACATTTTCCTTATCCATTCATTCATCAATGGACACTTAGATTATTTCCATGTCTTGGCTCTTGTAAATAATTCAGCAATACTTTAAAAAGTATGCTTATTGTCATTAATCCAGGACCTACTATTCTCACAGAAGGAATTATCATAGCAATCCATAATCCTCCCTAAGAGGAATCCCTGTAAGTGTGTTGATCTACTCATTTTTCATACCCACCTAGTTCCAAAATTATTTTAGCTGGCTTACAGACATTGTGTGCTGGAGTCATCTTGTGCTGGCTAAGGAGAAGTTGACTGTTAAATTTCTAGGGATCTTGCAAGTCATTTGTTAAGCACAGCCATTATTAAAAATTAAAATACAGAAACTTACAATTAAATATGCTATGTTAAAAATAAAATTAATAAAATTCTCAAATTCATCACTTCCTAATTCTGTCACTGCTCCTCATACTGTTGAGGTTGTTTATGTCCGTTGTATCTGCATAATGAAAGTGCCACAGAATGGTGTCCCTACCCACATCTCTTCCTAAATCCACATTTAGCACCCTCATGTTGGCAGCTTGAAATTGAAGGTGCTGGGAGTATTTACTCCATGGAAATGGGCAAACACTATGAATCAAGGTGTCATTTACTGCTTTATTGATTGTCTACACGTCGTAAAGGAGTGGATAGAATGGTAATAGTGCAGAAGAAACTTAAAAGTGTGTTATGTCTATCGTCATATTCTGAATTGCACAAAAACACTGCATAAATATTCTTCCAATATTTGAAAACAATTCACCAGTTTGGCAAAAAGTCACTCACATCATGAGGAATAAGTGAAGTTCTGACATGCAACAGAGGTTTTTGTTGTTTTACTTTCATCTTCCTTGTTAGAGTAAATAAAAATATCAGTCAAGTTCACGTTTGAACTATTTTTGACTGATTGTAACCATAGGTTATCTATGGATAAAGATTTGGCAAAAATCACAAAAAATTGTATGAGAATCACGTGGCTATGAAGAATTTACAATAAAGAGTAATGTGTATTTTACTATTATTTGATTATTATGGGTTAGACATCATTTATGGCAGCAAAGTTTGTAATAAACTTATGTTTATGTATGCATTTTTTTTCCAGACAACCAGTTGTGAAACATTCACCAGCCCACCTCTGCTTACAGAGATCTACAAATACAATAAGGTAACCCAGATTTGAAGCAGATGACAAAGAGCAAGGAACAGCAAGGAGAAGGATGTGTTAGAGCTGGAAATGATGTTAATACAAAATGTCATATTGTAGAGTATAGATACATGCCATAATTGGCCATAGATTTGTCTTTAAGCTTCCTAGCATGTTTTGTATAAAGGACAATTTGATCTCACATGCTAAGTTTTCAGTATTCCGGTGAGAAATTGTAGAGTTTCTCCTAAACTAAATCCAGAAGGAATTTTATTCTGATGGTTTGTATAGAGCAGCATATTTTTATAAGTGTCAATAATGTCCTTAGAGAAAACCATCATTTAGAGTCATGGGGTATTTCCAGCAGAGCCCCTCTTGGGAGGCTTATTTATGGGTGAAATAATATGAACTCTGGGTTTTGTTTTAAAATCCTTCACAAAACAAATAATTGAAGTGAATAACTGAAGCAAGAAGAGCAAAATGTTGATGAATGTTGAAGCTGGGTGAGGGGCAATTAGAAATTTGTTATACTCTTGTGTCTACTTTGAGACAAAATTAAGTCTGATTTATAATGTCTCATCTCTTTTATTTTAAAGTTGTTTTTTTACGTTTATTTATTTATTTTTGAGAGAGAGAGTGAGCAAGCAGGGGAGGGGCAGAGAGAGAAAGAGAGAGAATCCCAAGCAGGCTCTGAGCTGTCAGCATGATGTGAGGCTCCAACTCACAAACTGCGAGATTGTAACTTGAGCTGAAATCAAGAGTCAGATGCTTAACTGACTGAACCACCAGGCATCCCGCTTTATCTCTTTTATCTTATAATAATTCCTCTTCCTTTCTTCCCAACACACCTTTATGCCCCTATCCCTACCCGCCCCCATGACATTCATATGGTAGAAAACTCAGGTAATTTGCTCTATAGAATTTCCCACATTGTGTTGCTTTCTCATGGTGACAGAAAGTGTTACCTTAGCAGAGAAATGCTTTAAAGTTAAATATGATACCACAGGAGTGAGAAACAGGGCATGAATGCTTTAATAGAGACAAAGTAAAGAGAGATGAGGCCATCTGATCCTAAGGAATGAATCACAGTAAACAGGGACAAAGCTCACAGGGAGGATAAGGAAGGGATCCAAAAAGAAACCCTTTCAAAAGCCTTCATTTACTCCTGAGCTCTGTGTGTTCTTTGTCTTCCAGCACCTTCCCTTTCTTAATCCTGGCACCTTAACCCTCAAGCAGAGTGGTCCGGGATAGGGCAGCAAGGGAAACTTAATGCCATAACTTAATGGCACTTCATCACCATCAGCTTTTCTGGGCTCACAGATTAGTTCATGCTACATGAAAAGTGCTTCGCCACAATTTTTCATTAGCTTCACAAGTTATGCCATTTGGAACCATGTAAAATGGCTAATGTTTTAGTGATTTTAAAACCACTTTACAATCGGGAATTTAAGAACCAAATGCCAGTGACTCAGGGACCATTTAGACATCTGAGACATGACTGTGACAGAAGGTTAGTTTTAACAGTTACTTGGATTTTGTAGAGTCTTTGAAATGTTTGAACACTCACACAAGCATGATGATGAGCATCAGCCCTGGGGTATTCTGTCGCTCAGCTGCAAGCAGAGGGAGGTCAAAGTCAATTCAGGCACACTGATTTTCAGTTTAACAAGAAAAATGCCAGCCCTGCCCCTCAGCTCTCCTATCTGCTAAGGCACACAGGTCAGCTTTCCAGGCAGCACGGAAGATGCCCTCACCTTACTCACCTGGAAGAACTATGTCAAACCCAGTGCAGTCCAAACCTGGGAGATGCTTGACAACACAGAGGATTGGTCTTCATGGAGAATTGCCTGAAAGGTTTCAGTAGGTTTTATCCAGTTTTGAAAAAATGGAATACAATGGAGTGAAGTGGATTGGAGAACCATCAGAGCATGTGATAAGGGTAAGTACTCTTTTGTGAAACTTTTGTTTCAGTTATTTATTTGAGTATATGTGTATACTAAGACATAATGTGAAATGTATTTTATAAATTTAATTTTAAGTAATCTCTACACCCAACGTGGGGCTCAAACTCATGACCCCGAGATCAAGAGTCGCACGCTCCACTGACTGAGCCAGCCAGGTGCATCATGAAATGTATTTTTTAATGTGAGTCCAGTCAAAAGGTTGAAGAATGCTGCTCTAAGAATGTATAATTTGCCCCTGGAAGAAACCAGACTAGTAAGAAGCTGTTACTTGAACATATCACATGGAACAACAATGCTTGAACATTTCCATAATAACATGTTAAAAATATGTGCCTTTCCTCTCACGTCTTACCTCTCTGAGGCATATGTGACCTTAATGCATTCCTCTGCTCAGGTAAGAAGACTTAGCATTTCACTCATTTATTCATTCACTCAACAAACATTTTTTGAGATTGTTCAAGCCACTGAGAATATAACAGTAGGAAAAAAATGACAAAAATCCCTGTCTTAGTGGAACTTATAATCAAGAGTAGAGGGGGAAACACAGACAATAACAAGGTAAATAAGTTAAATAGAGAATGTTAAATGGCTGTAAGTGTTAAGGCAAAAGAATAAACAGAATAGGGTAACAGAAGATGCTTGGGGATATATGAATTTTCTGTTCTTCTTCAGGACGAATTACTACCAAATTAGCAGGTTATCTCTCAGTTTCTGTGGGTCCAGGAGTCTGGGTGCGCCTTAACTGAGTCCTCGGTTCATGGTCTGGAGAGGCTGCAGTAAGGTGCCAGCTGGGCTGAATTCTCATGTGGAGAATTAACTGGAGAATAATCTTCATCCAGGCTCATTCAGGCTGTTGGCAGAATTTAGTTCCTTATGGTTGTATGACCAAGAGCCCAGGCTTTTTTTTTTTTTTTAATAGATTTTCTTTTTAATGTTTATTTATTTTTGAGAGAGAGAGAGAGAGAGAGAGAGAGGGCTCGCGCGCGTGCAAGCGTGAGTGGGGGAGGGGCAGAGAGAGAAGGAGACACAGAATCTGAAGCAGGCTCCAGGCTCTGAGCTGTCAGCACAGAGGCAGATGCGGGACTTGAACCCATGAACCGTCAGATCATGAACTGAGCTGAAGTCGGATGCTTAACCAACTGACACCCCACCCTGGACCTTTGATGGCTGTCCACAGGAGGCGGCCCTCAGATTCTCCAGGTCTCCCAGTTCTAGCAGACTGCTCACAATATGGCAGCTTACTTCTTCAAGCCAGTAAGGCAAGCCTGCTCTAGTCTGCTAAGATGGAGTCTTATATAATGTAACATAAATATGGGGCCCAACACCTTGCTGTGTAACATAACCTAATCAAGAAAGTGCTACCCCCTTACCTTTGCTATATTTTATATGTTAGAAGCAAGTAACAGTTTCTGCCCTCAGCCACCGGGAGTGGAATTCTCCAAGGGCATGGGTCACTGGAAGTCACCCTCAGCTGTGTCCACCACAGGGAGTTGCAGTTTTAGACAGGTGGCTAGAAAAGGTGTCCCTGAGAGGTATCATGTGCGTAAGAGCCTGGGAAGGAGAGGGAGTCACGTGGCTATCTTGGGGACTAGCATCTCCCCAATAGGAAATATCAAATGCAGGGCTCCAAGGAGTAAAATGCCTTCCATTTTAAGAAGAAACAGCCTATGTGCTGTTGAGGAGGATCAAAGAGAGGGGCAAATGGAAGATGCAGGAGAGTGTTGCTGGACTATTGAGTAAGCAAGAAGAATCTAGTATATGTGAAAGGGTTGGCATTTGGTACTGGCACAGACAAGCAATTCATGGTAAAAGGCCTGGAGGTAGACTGTATGGGCACAAATACCAGTGTAAATATGGTAATAGGAATTTCTACTTTTTCAGTGAACTAGGAAGCCAGGCCATCTACAGAGAATAAGGGTTAGGGAGGAGGTGTTATCGATTTGAGGAGAAATCGGAAGGTATGAAACAGCCATTCATGAGAGTGGGATGGAAATAGGTCCATCCCTGGAATGGACCAAGGAATGTCTGTCTTTTGGCTCAGCAACATACTAGACTCACCTGAGGTTAGAGGTCATGAATTTTAAGAGAGACCGGTCAGCAGGGGCGAGTGTTTTTCTCTAACCATAGTCAGCATGTGTGGAGACAGGCGGGCATATGCAGAGAGCTGGATTAAGCCAGGGTTGTGGTTTAGGTAAGTGAATACACAGAAGCAGAGAGGGAAAAGGTACAATGGAGGGCATATGGTGAATGGCCATGGAATTGAAGCTAGGTCAGATCTAGCAGGGAGAAAATCAGTAAGGACATAGTTGAACTGAACAGCACCATCAACCAACTGGATCTAATTAACATTGATAGAATATGTCCATCTAGTTATAGCAGAATACTCACTGTTTACACACTTACATGGAAGACTTAACCAAGATAGAACACAATCTGGACCACAAAATGTACTTAACAAATACAAAAGAATAAAACTCTTACAAAGCATATTTTCAGAACACATGGAATTAAGCTAGAAATCAATAGCAGAAGGATATCTGGAAAATCTCAAAATATTTGGAGGTTAAACAACACACTTCTATGTAATACATGGGTCAAAGATGATGCCACAAAAGGAACTTTTAAAAGTATTTTGAAGTGGAAAAGAAAATGTAACTCAAAATTTATGTGGTACAGCAAAAGCAGTGTTTAGAGGGAAATTTATAGCAATGAATGTGTATATTGGAAAAGAAGAGAGGATCCCTATAGTTAAGTCAAATGACAAGAGATTCAAGGCTAGGCATTTTAGGGAGGAGGATGGAGAAGGGGCTGAGAGTGGCAATGAGATGCAGGAAAGAGATTCTCATGGAACAAGAGAAATGGGAGAGAAAACAGCTACCACTTGAGAGGCTCCAGGGGAAACAGCATCTGAAGGGGAAGTGAGGTTCGAGTGGTAGCACCAAGATTCAGTAAAGTTCAGAGGAGAGGTGATGGCTATGGGGATTGTGCTGCTGATTTTCAGAGGGTTCTGGTGGAAGGGCTTCAGGGAAGAGGATAGGACAAAGGAATGTCAGAATGGAGTGGGGATAAGAGTTTGGAGGACAAAGGAAGTCCAATCAAAGCAAGGTTAACGGGCATGATTAAACAAGTTGTTCCAGTGTAGGGGCTGCTGTCAGGGTCTCCTCGGGGGCACAAAATTCTGTTGTCACCCTGGTTTGAGGCTGGCAAAAGAGTTGCTTTACTCTTCTGACTCCTACCCATGGAGACCTGCACAGGGCACCCTTTTTCTAGAAGGGGAAACCATGGATCCCTTAGTCCACCACAAAGAGTGTGGAATGAGTGGTGGGTGGTTAGGGTCTTTTTTTTTTTTAACTTCATTTTTTTATTTTAAGAGAGACAGAGACAGTGTGGGTGGGGAAGGGGCAGAGAGAGGGAGAGAGAGACAATCTCAAGCAGGCTCTGCACTGTTAGTGCAGAGCTCAATGTGGGGCTTGAACTCACGAACTATGAGATTATGACCTGAGCCGAAACCAAGAGTTGGATGCTTAACCAACTGAGCCACCCAGGCGCCCCAGTTAGGATCTTTGAGTGAGTGACACATGCAGGGTGTCTTAGTCTAAGGGGGTTTGTTGTAGGGACACTCAAGGAATTAAAGAAGACAGAGAAGAGGAGACTCGGGAAGAAGGGGATTGCGGTTTCTGAGATTGTGACGTTTGTTTATCATATGCATGTTTAGCAGCTGTTCTGGTGACTCAACAATGCTTCATAAAAGCAAGTAGCTGTGGCTCCTAATTTAGCGTTCCATCTTTTTGGTAAATCAGTTTCTCTTGTGTCTGTTTTTACTGTGACAGTGGCTGCTCACTCTCATTTCATGTTTTGTATTCAACTTCTCTAAAAGAGAACATCTAATCAATATCCAACCAATCCACCACCCATTCCACCCGTTGCTTCCTCCCTTCCTTGCTCACTGCATGGCTCCCTCTGTCCTCTCCAGCCCTGCACCCATTCATCCCTTTATGCATTCATTCAACCACTGTTTAGAATCATGTTTCAGGATCTGTCTTAGGAGACTGAAATGATAAAAGCAGATAAAGATGAAGTTTACATTCTTATGCATGCAAACAGAAAATAAATTAAAAAAATAAATGCATGAGAAGTGCTATGGAGAAAAACAAAGCAGAGTAAGGGGGAGAGGGAATATTGAGAGAGACAGAGAGAGGGAAAGAGATCAGGAAAGGTCTCTGTGATAAAGTGACATTTGCATAAGGGCCATGAAGGAAGTGAGGGAGGAAGCCATGCAGATACCAGAAGGAAAATTATTCAAACAAAAGAGAGAGATAATGTTTCAGGAAGAGCAAGGAAACTAGTGTGGCTCCGGTGAAGCGAGGTAGAAGGAAGTGAAGTCAGGTGTGTGTGGGGGTGATGGGTACTGAGCATCAACAGGGGAATGACAGGATTGGACTTGTATTTTCTTGTAATCATAGCATTTTATTCAAGTTCTTAAGTGATTAATTTTTTCCTAAAGGTATAAGTAGAGGGGCGCCTGGGTGGCTCAGTTGGTTAAACATCTTACTTTGGCTTAGGTCATGATCTCATGGTTTGTGAGTTCAAGCCTCACATTGGCACAGAGCCTGCTTTGGATCCCCTGTCCCCCTCTCTGTCTGCCCCTCCCCAACTCACGTGCTCTCTCTCTCTCTCTCTCAAAAATAAATAAAATCATTAAAAAATAAATAAATACAAGGTCTGAGTAGAAATCTTACTCTTATATAATTGTTTTAGGTACAATTCACATCAGTGAATTCATCCATTTTAGTGTATAGGTCTGTGTGTTTTGACAAATGCATGGAATCATGTAACTGTCACCACAGTCAAGATACAGTTTCACTACACAAACAGTCCCCTTTGTGGTCAACACCTCTCCCACCCATAGCCTCTGACCACCACTGTCCTCTTTTTTGGCCCTTTAGTTTTCTGTACCCAGAGTCATAAAAATGGAACCATACATTTGGTAGCCTTTTGAGCCTGGATTTGCCTACCTAGCAGTGTGCATCAGACATTCATCCGTGTTGCTGTGTGTAACAGTAGTGTGGCCTTCTTTATTGCTGATTGCTGAGTAGTATTCCAGTGTGTGGATTTCACCACCGTGTGCTTATCCATTCACAAGTTGAAGTGTGTTGACTTGTTTCCAGTTTTGGTTTTATTTGGCAAATAGGAATAAAGTCACTATAAAAATTCAAATACAGGCTTTTATGTGAATATAGGTTTCATTTCACTTGGGTTGGTACCTCAGAGTGGGATTGCAGGGTCATATGGCAAATGTATTTTAACTGTATGAGAAACTACCAAACTGTTTTCCAAAATGTTGTATCATTTTGCATTCTCACTATCAATGCATGTCAATTTTAAAATTTTGGCCATTTTAGTAGGTATGCAGTGATATCTCTTTGAGGTTATAATTTGCATTTCCCTAGTGACTGATAATGTGCATATTTTTATATAATTACTTGCCTTCTATATATCTTCTTTTGTGTAGTGTCTACAAATATTATACCTTTTATAAATTGAGTTATTTATTTTTTACTACTGGATTTTCATACTTTTAAAAATATATATTCATTACATAACTCCTTTGTGAAATTTTTGCTTTACTAATATTTTTGAACAGTCTGTGACTCTTTATTTTTCTATTTTTTAAAGTATCTCTTAAATTTTTAGATTTTACAGTTAGATCTGTGATCCATTTCTTAAAAATGTTTATTTATTTTGAGAGAGAGAGAGCATGAGCAGGGGGAGGCTCAGAGAGAGGGAGAGAGAAAATCCCAAGTAGGCTTCTTGCTGTCAGTGCAAGAGCCTGATGTGGGGCTTGATCTCACAGCTATGAGATCATAGCCTGAGCCAAAATCAATAGTCAGAGGCTCAACCAACTGAGCCACCCAGGCACCCCTGGATTTTCAGAGTTAAAAAAAATATATATTCAGTACAGGGGCACCTGGGTGGCTCACTTGGTTAAGTGTCTGACTCTTGATTTCAGCTCAGGTCATGATCTCACGGTTCATGAGATAGAGCCCCTTGTCAGACTCTGCACTGACAAGGAGAAGTCTGCTTGGAATTCTCTCTTTTCCTCTCTCTATGCCCCTCCCCACTCACCTTCTCTCTCTCTCTCTCAAAACAAATAAACATTTTTTTTTAATCTGAAAATCTAATAATAAAAAATAAATAGGGACACCTGGGAGGTTCAGTCAGTTGAGCGCCTGACTCTTGACTTTGGCTCAGGTCACGATCTCACGCGTTCCTGAGTTCAAGCCCCACATCAGGCTCTTCAAGCTGACAGTGCAGAGCCTGCATGGGATTCTCTCTCTCGCTGCCCCCTCCCACGCACACACTCTCTCTCTCAAAATAAATAAATAAACTTTAAAAAAAAATTAAAAACCCATATATTCAGTATATAACTCCTTTATGAAATTTGTTTTATAAATATTTTCTACTAATCTATGACTTTTTTTTCTGTTTTTTAAAGTGTCTTTTAAATTTTTAGATTTTGCAGTTAGATCTATAATCCATTCTGAGATAAATTCTGTATACAGTGTGAGGTATGCTTTAAAGTACACTATTTTTTTGCATGTGAATATCGAAAAAACTATTCTGCCTCCTTTAAATTGCCATTGAGCCTTTGCTGAAAATTAACTGATTGTATATGTGTGGATGTGTTGTTGGACTCTCTAGTCTGTTCCATTCATCTGTTTGTCTGTCATGTGCCAATACCTTACTGTTTTGATTATGGTAGCTCAGCGGTTCTCAACTGGGGACAATTTTGTTCTCGCCCCCTGCTCCATCACCCATCTAGCCCATGCACCCACCCACCTCCCTCTTTTGACCCATATTTTGTTCTCAAAATAGTGTGGCCTTAACAAGAGCAGTTTGGGAAGAGTGGGGACAATATTATGAACGTACAATGTTACTGTAAGGATAAAGCTGGACAACATATGCAAAAGTGCTGGGCACATAGCTCATGCTAACTAAATTCTAATTTCCTCATTATTTGTTACTGTTCCTCTTTGCAGTTCCTTCATTGTGACTTCTGCACTTGTGAGGGCCTACATATTCACTTTTGAAACTCTCACCATTACGAGTTCTCCCTTAATAAAGTCCTGCTTGTTTCTCCTCTGCATATACATGTGGTGCGTGGCCTGGTGCAGGCGCTGGTATTTGCTGTCAAAGTAGTGTTTCCCGTTTGGCCACGGGCTCATTGAAGAGGTGTGAGCATCAGAAATGTCTGTTTGTCCACCAAAATCTATCTTTCCCATTCCATAATATGGAATGGTAGCTGCCAGAGAGCTGCCCAGTCAGGAACTACATTTCCCAGTTGTGGCCATGTGACTAGGTCTCACCAGTGGAATGGAATTGGGAGTGACCTGTCATTTGTAGGCCGAGATGTTAAGCAAAGAACGGACTCTATTCGCTCTATGCCCTCTTTCCTTTTTTGCTTTCTGGTGCAGAGGGCTCTGAAGTTCTAGAGCAGGGCTTCTCAAACTTCTGTGTATATGATTCACCCACACCTGAGGATCTTCTGAAAATGCAGGTCTAGTAGAGTAGATCTATGGCAGGGCCTCAGATCTTGCATTTTCTTCCTTTCTTTTTTTTCTTTTTTTCTTTTTGTTTTTTAACATTTATGTATTTTTGAGAGAGAGAGACAGAGCACAAGTAAGGGAGGGGCAGAGAGAGAGGGGGAGACACAGAATCCGAAGCAGGTTCCAGGCTCTGTCAGCACAGAGCCCAGCATGGGGCTCAGGCCCATCAACTGTCAGATCATGGCCTGAGCCAAAGTTGGATGCTTAACCCACTGAGCCACCCAGGCACCCTGAGGTCTTGTGTTTCTAACAGGCCCCTAGAGGTGGCAGCTCTGCTGATGCTCAGACTACTTTTCAGAAGCAAGGCTTTAGTGGGTGGTGGAGCTAGAGAATAAAAGGAACATGGGCCTCTGCATCACTAAATAAAGAAAATCTACTTCTTCAGTCAGCAACTTGTGACTTGTTACCTGTGTGAGAAATATGCTTTTTTGGACAGCAGCTGGTCTTCCGGAAGTAGTTCACATAATTCACTGCTTCTGTTTAAAAGCATCTTGGCAGATTAATTCAGAACAAAATCATCCCCGGCTGTCCCCAACCCCCTTGGTATGCACGTGTGTGTTCCAGATGACTCCATGTTTTAAGAGATCCCTGCCTAACTCTACTTTGAAACACTACCAAGCCCTCATACCTCATAGCTCCTTGATAATGGCAATGGTTAAGGGGGGGGGGGGGGAACAACTCTTGGCTTTTGTATTTATTGGCTCAGATTAAAAACAGAGAGTGAAAATAAGGTTTGGGATGGGTTGTGAATGACCTCCTTCTGGTGGGAAGGTTAGGGGACAGCAGACCAAAGGGGTCTTTAATCCTGAGGGGTCAGTACAGGGATCTCAGGTAGAGGCTCTTAATCAAGGGCCCAGTGGTTGAGTATCAGGGCTGAGGGATAGGCTGCAGGGCCAAGGTTGGCTGGACCAGCTCAGCCAAAAGTGCAGGCACTCAAAGGTTGCTTGACATGAGTGACAGGAGCCTGGGCAAGTAGTCAAATGGGATTGGTGGTGTTGGTGGTGGTGTTGGTGGTGGTGGTGGTGGTGGTGGTGGTGGTGGTGGTGGTGTGTGTGTGTGTGTGTTTGTGTGTGTATGGCATTGTGAAGAGCTATAATTGGAGCAGAGGGACAGAGGGAGTCTGGACCAGTACAAGGCCAAAATCCACAGGGGCCTTTTGTATGCTTCCAGCAAACATTTACAGTGAGGAGGCCAAGTTCATCTAAAGAACACTGACCAGCTGGACACAGTCTGTTAGAGATTAGCCAAGGATATTAGTGGAAAGTCTCTCCCTGGGTTTTGAGCAAGGACAGCTGGAACAGGAAGGCCTACTGTATCATTGTTGCTCTGGCCCTGACCTTATCTTCTGGAAATAACAGCTAGAGCCAGGTCCTGCTCAAGCCCTGCTAGCTTTGGCACGAGGCTGGGCCTGAGCATGAGCAAGAGAAAGTTAAGGGGAAATAGTTATATTGGCATATTTTGAATACATCACTTGGGTGAGCTGCAGAGGCTAGCCTTCATCCCAAGCAGTGCTCAAACAACATCATCAAGCCATTCTATCAGTATTTTGTAGAAATAGCAGCAAAAATGTGAGAAAAATTGTAAACTGTCCACTCTGACTAGTCAGGCCCACTTGCCATGTTGAAAGCCATTCTTATTCAAAGGAAACTATGTTGGATTTAGAGATGAAGCCAATTTTTAAAAAACTATATCCAATTTTCAACAAGTATTCACTGAGTGCCTATTCTGTGTTAGGCATCATGAGGGTTAATTGTAGAAACATGAGCTGAATCTTGAGTCCACACTTTGATGATGGAGGAAAGAGTGGAGGACCTATAAAGTAAGAGTTGTGAGTCTGTGTACTGATCAGACATGAAAGCTCTTGGCAGACTTGCAAATGCACCAGCAAGGGCTCCTGAGTCCTCCGGGAAAGGCTGGCATTGTCTGCCTGAGACAGAAGTCCCAGGAGCCTGAGCTCAGCGGCAGCAGCTTGGGGGAGGGGCAGGGGGCTGAAACCTTCTGCAGAGGATAGAGAGGAAGGGATAGAGAATTAAAGGTCAAGGGAGAGAGGCAGGAAGTAGGGAGCACAAGGTGGTCTCCACTCCAGGCCAGCGTGTTATGTACAGGAACATGTTGTTCTGCCCAGTGAAAACCCACAAGTAGCCTCAGGCTGCCTTTGAAATGGAGGCTTGAATCCTGACTAAGGACTATTAGGCCCTGGGAGTTCTGGAAGCTCTCCAGCCTCCTGCTGGCCAGTTCTCATCCTCCTCCGTACCTGTGACTGGCTCCTGTAGGACCCTCAGATTTGCCAACCCTGGCAACGTGCCCTTCCATCCTGGTTTGCTGGGGACTGAGGGGTTTGCTGGGACACCGACTCACAGTTTTAAAGCCACAGGGTGCCTGGGTGGCTCAGTCAGTCGACTCTATTTCATCTCAAGTCATGATCTCATGGTTCATGGATTTAAGCCCCTAGTAGGGCTCTGTGCTGAGAGTGTGGAGCCTGCTTGGGATTCTCTCTTTCTCCCTCTCTCTCTTTCTCTGTCCCTCCCGCACTCAACACACGTGTATGCACGTGCGCTCTCTCTCTCTCTCTCTCTCTCTCTCTCAAAATAAATAAAATTAAAAAAATTAAAACAAGATCATCCTTAGCAAACTGTAACAGGTTGGTCACCTCGTTCCCTGAGACTCTGACTCTTCTGTACAGCTCCTGCCACCACTATTCCCATCTGACACCTGCGCCCATTCAAACTCTTAGCTCAGCAGCCATTTTCCAGGACATCCCCTGCCCCCTAAGCTGGACCTGCCTCTGGTCCCTTCACTGCTCCTTTATAGCTCTTATTACATGAAGCTAGCCTTCATCTGGAGCGGTGCTCAAGTAACATCCAGCCAGTTTGACGGAGTATTTCCATCTTTAGTCTATGATTATTGGCTGGAGGAATATGTCCTTTTGGGTAACCTGAGAGCCCCTCACACTTTGCATGTGAAACACTTAGCTTCCTGGTGGTTAAAAGACTGTAACCTTTCTGTGGGGTGGGTGGTGCCTTCCTCGTTCATGGTTATAGTCTCAGACCTGTGCACTGTGCCTGGCACATGGCTAGCACCTGATAACTATTGAATGAGAATCCCAAAGCACCACTGAAAATGTTTACATATTCCTCAACTAATAACAGTAAAAAAAAGTGTATATATATCAAATATTACTCTATGCCAGGCTCAAGTCAGGGTCCCTGACTCTTTCTCAGCCTAGTGATGATTACTCTTGTGCCTGCTTTAAAATTGAGTAAGCTCTTTATAGGTTTTTATGTACTTTGGGAGTGTATAAGTTATTTTGTCATGATAAAAATATTGAAATTGGAGGATCTGGGTATATGTCTGTGTATGTCTGTGTTCATGTGCAGGTCTGTGTGTGTGTGTGTACATGTGTGAGTGTGTGTATCTATATATATTATATCTCTATCTGTCTATCTATCGTCTTGGCCTTTGTCTTATAGCTGCTCCTTTGCCCACATTAGCCTGCTTTGAGGTACAACTAAGGGCATCTCAGAGTTGGTAATCCAGATCAAGAAGCAAGAATCCAGGGATTCCTATTAGTAAGAGATAACACAAAAGTAATTGGAAGTATGCTGCTGAGTCTTATGACCCCTGCTAATCTTTAACGTGTGAAAAGTGTGGCATACAGGACTATTGGTTTTGAAGTATCTCTTCTGTGATTTTTTTCTCCATGTTCTTTACAGCTGAATGGCTTGCGGCTCACTTTCATTCTCTTGTTAAGGACTGGAAGCATAAATTGTCTCACATCTTTCCCAGTGGCTCCTGGACTTTAGACAGAAGTCAAATCTTTCCAGAATCCTTGGTTTCTGTAACAAGGCACTCTTTGCATCTGACAGTTATATGGCTATATTTATAATGCATAGGACTTTTTCCCTCCCAAATGATCCCATCCTAGCCAATTACATCAAAATCTCTGGGAATCAGACTCAGCAAGGGACTCCCCAGAGTTGGTCCCCAAATGTTTATCCTAGTCTCAGTCTCTCATCTGAACTTCATTCTCTTTGGAGCGTGTCCATCGTTTTGGTCTATGATTATTGGCTGGGTGAGTATTTCCATCTGGGTGACCTGAGAGTCCCTCACAGTTTACATATCAAAAAACGTAATGATGTCCCTTCTAGATCTAGTCCTCCTCTCATTTTCTTTTTCACTCAGGCTTGGAGCCTGTGACTGTCCCAGACTTGGCATCCAGTAATTCTGAGGTCTGTTTGTTCTCCCTCTTCTAGAGCCCCTCTATCTCTCCCCTCCATTCCCAGTGCTCAGGTCTTCTTATCTCTCACCTGATATTAGTGCCTGCCAGCGTCTCTCATCTCCATTTCACCCTGGACAGGGCAGTCAGGACCTCCTTCCAAGGGGTCCAAGTACTGGTTTTATCTTTTCTCTGCCCAGAAACCTTTAATAATTCCCCACTGTTCCTAATGGCATTTGTTATCTGCTTGAAACTTCCTCTGTTTAATCTTTCCCCTCCCTCCCTCCCTCTCTCTCCCTCTCTCTCTCTCTCTCTCAAACACACACACACACACACACACACACACACACACACAGAGTCTTGGTCAAAATAAACAGTTCATGGTTTCTCTAACATATCTCAAAGTCTCTTAATGCTAACCCTGTTCATGCTGATCTCTCCCTTCCACCTCATCTGCCTCTTGAAACCCTACCCACCCTCAAACCGAACTAAAATGGCATGTATGCAGGATGACTTCTGCCTCCTACTATTCCTACATCCTGCTGAATCCGGCATTCCCATGTCACACACCCATTCCGTCTTGTGTCGATTGTCTTTGTCTCCTAACTAGATGACAGGCAACTTGAGAATAGAGGCTGTGTTCTGTTCACTGGTAATGTTTTACATATAGTAGACAGTCCATGCTATTTATAAACTTTTGTGAAATGGAGTTAAGTAGGTTTGTCTTAAGGAGGGCCCCTTTTAGCACATGTAGCGCCTGAAATAATTTTATTAAAATTCTACATCCCATTTCATTTTACAGTTAACAACTACATTTTTTTCACAAATTTATTGCAAAGGCTGTATGTTTTCTTGTATGCATGCTTCAACTATGTTTATTTAAACCTTGCATTTGCGGATTCAACTCATTAATTTATGGAAAATACCTGCCACATAATCCAACGGGCAAAGCCAGTCATTGTAGTCAAGCCAGACAAATAGCCATCACATGTTCAATCAGAAAAAGTCTGACTTTATTTTAAAATTCAAATAAATGTGGGTGTTAAGTTTTAGATAGGGACCCTACTAGGGCTTCTGGATGAAGGAAGGCATTGCCCACTTGAATATTTCTTACCTTTGCTCTTACTTTGATCTCTGGTTCTTCTTGAGGAGGGTTGCTTTCTCCAATTGTCTCTTTGTTTTTACACCCTGAGGTAATGTATCAGAGTGAAAGGCAGGGCAGATGATAAGCTCATCTGGCTTCTCGGATGCAAAGGCTCCTTGCACTGGGTAGGTGGCAATGGGAACTGACCATCCTCAGGTTTGAAATGCATAAAAATAGAAGCTGAATTTCTGAAAATGAATTTCAATTAAGCTGTCCCTGCCTGTGTACCCCCTAAACAGTGTCTTTGTATCCTAGGAATGTGTGCTTCTCCATGTGAAGGCAGTTGACCTGGGAGGAAACCACAGAGGGGGTTCAATTTCTTTCACACAGGTACACGTTGTTAGGGTTTTAGTAAATTTACCTTCCACTGAAGAAAGAAAGTCAAAGGTCACTTTGTTGCTTCACAAGATTCCCAGGTTTTTCCAAATGAAATCACTCTCGGAGAGGCAGGTTCATCAGAAGAAAAGATCCCACCAAACAATTAGAAGATGCCCATGTGTGGTTGCCAGTTCCCCTCCCCTGAGTGGCAGGACACACAAGTTTTTATGAAATCCCTGATAACTGAGCTGTTTAGGTGAGATATGCCACCAAATGCCTAGCAAGGGGTCAGCGTAATTCTGGGATGTTGCTCCGTTGTTTATACTCAAATGCTTTCCACCACAGCTTTTACCATCAATAATCATAACCATGATCTTTACACATTTAATTGGTGCCCCAAATGAACTAGATACAATGCAGAACTCATCATTAGACTTAGTACCTTACTATTCTTAGCCTTGGAAAGCACTCTTGTGATTTTACGGCATCTTGTATGGCACTGTGGTTGTCTGAAAAAGAATCTTTGTTAAATCCAAATTCTTCAGCAATTAGGTCATTTGACTTTGCCATGAGTTTGACCTGAAAAAGAGTAATACTAAGGTAGGACAGATTCACCTTTGGAGAGCCCCCAGCTTACATTTGAAATATAAAATTTCAAATGGCTGCAGGGCTCTTGCAACCTCCAGTGTCTTCAACTCCGCAGCAAATCCACCTCTAGTGCAAGAACAGCTATCAGGTTTCTGGCAGAGGGCCTCACTCTCTGAATACACATTTGAAGCTATAGACTTACGAGCTACATGCTTTTCCATCCCTGGGGTCTGTATGATCCACTGCTTGGAAGGTGAATCAGACCCTGATAAACGCAAGCAAGGAGTTCTCTGCTGAAAGTCTGGCCGTTCTTCCAAGACAGAGCCTGCAAAACTGGTGGGCTGTGGGCCAGACTCAGTCTGCAGATGGCTTGTTGTGGTAGTGGTTTGTCTTCTGGTTCAGTGTTTCTTAAAAATGTGCATTAAACTTGTCAAAGTATAAAAACCACAAAATTGCAAGTAAAAAGCTGATTTTTTTCTTTTCTTGAGAAACCGTAAGGCTATTTTACGGTGGACTTGGACCTGACAAAAATGACAGCTTTAGAGGAGGGACACGTTTGTCCATTAGCCCAGTCTCCACCTGGCTCTCTTCATGTTTTCGTATCTCCTGCCTGACCTTGGAGCCATCTGATTCACGGTAAGGCCCTTGCCTAGGCCGGGTGCCTCTCAACATCATCTTGCTCTGTCCTTGTCCTAATCTCTTTGGTCTCTGATTTCTAACCTTTTCAATGTCCTAAGGACTTTTAAATTTTTTCTTTTAAAATAGTAATTGGCTGTGTATCAATATGTGCAACCCGTTTTATTAACTACATTGTTTTAGAAGTCTTTTGCTGTTTCAGCTTGTGCTTGCTTTCTTAGATTCGTTCATAAAGAATGACACATATTTATTACAAATGCCTTAACTTTTCTGCTTGATTTCACACTTTGTGTCAGCTCCTTCCCTTCTCTAAAAGTGACACATATTTAATTTTTAAAAAATTAACAGTGGTGTAAAAGCGGTCCGTTTGGGAATTTTAGGCCTCCTACTGACATCACTGGGAGGTCCCAACAGGATTGGGATTGCTAACTGCTTCTTGGGACTGTGGTCTCTGTGATGGCCGCTTTGTGGCCCTCCCGTCATTCCATAGACCTCTCTTCTCCGTAGTGTATGCTCTGTAACACACCGCAGAGGGTATTTGGATTTCTGCACTACTGTTCACCAAATGTTGACTTCTGCATAAACTCCTTTGGATTTTACATGAAAAAAATTCAGAATTAAAAGGAAAACATGTGATGGGATTTATTGTTGATTGATACCTGAAATCCTTTTTGGAAAAAAGGGCTCAGTATCAATCAGTGTAGCAAGCAACAGAAACATACTGCCAGTTCACAAATGGTGTAGTTCGCTGACAGACAAGTAGCAACTAGAGAGTCTTTGAGAAAACTCTCCATATACTTGGACAAATAAAGTCAACAGTTGTTTTTTTTTTTTTCCTGTATAATTCCACTATGTTTGGGTTCAGGTTTGAAAAAGGACTCCTTTGGGGGGATTAAATTTACACTCTAAAAAATCTACGAAAACTGCAGTTTTAAAAAATTAACTCCCAGCAATTGCTTACTTCAAATTAACACACAGCCTATATAGTTGGAAAAAGAAAAGATTTTTGGATATATATTTTATTTGACAGTGTTTTAGAATATCATACAGTAAACAAGATTTCTGTAAAAGTTAATTTATCCATAGTGGTGCGTTTCATAAAAATAGTTGCTCACTTACAGTCTTTCTGTGACTATTAATACATGGAATTATATTTATAGAGATACAGCTGTACAGGGTAAATTCACAGCTAACACTACACAGATATATTATTTGGAATGGGATTTAGATGATGTGCTGTCTTCACAGGTTATGGATTACAGCCGCATAAAGCAATTACTGCACTAGTAGCTGTGAACTGTGCAAATTAGAATTTATGCAAGCGTAATCTCAACTTTTTTTATCCTTTTGTAACACATGGAAAATAAAGGTCAGAGGATACAGTACCAGGACGTGCAGCTACACTACAGAAGCATTGTCCAAAACCAGATTCAATAAATTAATGGCAAACTATACTGGATTTCTAGTCCAGGGGAGAAAGACTAATTGAGATTAAACCCAAAGTATTGTAAACTGCTACATGTGTTTGTGCTTTTGTTTATGATGAATGGACTCCATTTTTGGAAATTGCTTTTACAAGCTGCAAGATTCTTCACTTGAGGCTTTCAACCATATTCTCCTCTTGTCAAACAACTAAACTACTCCTATGCCTGATGGAAATTAAATGGCTAGTGCTCAGATTACTGCAATTTACAGAGAGGGAAAGAACCAACGGAGGGAGGCTATTATGTGTGACCTTGTGTGATGGACCTGATCTCCCATTTTACTTATTTGACTACAAGTGCAGGGAGGTGAGGCTTATTTGCATTTGACCTCCTGTAAGGGGCAGAATATGAGAAGGATGAAGCCTCATTCATTCAGGACAAATTAAAGAGAAACTGCCCTCAGAAACATTTTGCCTTTTTAACATTTTGCCTTTTTAATATGTGTAGCTACAAATAAGTACCATTGGATAATTAACTGAAGGTAACATTTTACAAAGAAATATTAAAACGGCAGGGAAGAAAGGCAAGCCTTAGAATTCTACTAGGAGATCAACCATAGATCGATGAAGATAAACAGAAGCATCTAGAGGTTGCTAAAGAAATTTTTAAAAATGACAAAGAATACAAAGACAAAAAAGCAAACCAAATGAAAATAAAAGAAGACTAAGGAACGATAAGCAGAAAAGAATGCTAAGAGGTTCACATTCTTTGATGAAAATAAATCGGTCATAATGATTTTTTAATATCAGGGATTCATTATAATCTGAGAAATACAGGAGAAACACTTTGCCTCTGCTCTATCAAAGTGAAGATGAAGCAATGGAAAGAGGATTAAAAAGACAATAAAATAAGTGAAATATAACACTGCTGTCAAAGAAGCTACTATCTCTGCTAGCCTGAGACAATAGGAAAGCCTTTTCATAAAGGAACTGCAGCGTTGCCAATCTTGATTAAACAAATTGTGGTCCTTCAATAATGTCTATTTTAGATGAAAACCAATTAAGATCTATGAGCTAAACTGCAAAATTCTGACATATGGCAATCTGTTCCCTAAGATACAATTTTTTAAACCTTTTTTTCTACCACTGAAAATGTACAGAAATATGATTTGATCACAGAAATGGCAGTAAAAATGGCATCACACCAATGAATCACTAGATTTCTAAACTCGTCCTGCAGTACGCAGGGAACGTTTGCAGCTAATACCGGTGATGGATGCCACGAGTGAGCCATGGACACATGTCATGGGCGAACAGTTCTGAATGTTTCAAAGAAACCTTTTAACCCCTGTCTAGATATGTCGAGAACAATTTATTTACAACTCTTTAGATCAATTAAAAGATATAATCTTGTCTCAGTTTCAGCTTGCTCCGTGCAGTTTGATTTTTAAGGCGATATTCCAGTTTGTGTGATTGCTCTTAACTTGTCCAGTTTGATATAAAGTTTGGATGGCATCCAAATCCTTCATGCAGTGGGGGTAATTTTTTTCTTCTTTTCTTTTTACTAAAGCTACACTGCACTGTCTCTCTGTGATGTTTTTCACGTTATTTTGGTTCTTCCATAGCTGCCAAAGCCCCCAAAATGGAACCAGGGGCTTCAGGATCAGTTTAGGTCTGCGCGTGGACGCTGTACCGCCCATGCTTGTTGGACACGTGGGACTTCACGTCGATGCTCCCAGGCCTTGATGCCTCGTGGATCTATGCGTGTGACAGTGAAAATAAATTAAAACGCCGTGAGACGGAACCTAAGAAGAATGGCCTGCAGGCGTCGAGGCGGGGCGGCGGGCTGCTGCCGCGCGGCTCATCTGCCTGCAGCCGAGGCGCCGGGCTTCAAGACGCCCGGCAGCTTATCGGAGCCGGGCACTTTCCAAGGCCCTGGCGCGACGGCGGCTTTGCGCGCGGGGGCTCCCCCCGGGGGCCGCGCGCCTTGCCGGGGCCCCGCGCGCGCGCCCGCCCTGCCCTCGGCCTCCCGCGCGCCCGGGCGCTCCGAGCCACCGCCACGGCCCGGGCCCGCGAACGCGGGCGCAGCCCCGGGGCCTTCGCGCCGGCCGACCTCGGGGCCCGCCGCGGCACGGGGCCCCTCCTTCCCGCCGGCCCGCGCCGCGTCCGCCGCGTCCGCCGCCGCGGGCCCCGGCGCCCTGGCCTCCGAGGAGGGCCTGCCGGCCTCGGGCCGCCCCTGGCCGCCGGGCGCCTCCTCGAGCCTCGGCCGAGCGGCCCTCTGCGGGCTGGCCGAGCGCTCCCTCTGCTCCCCGAGGCGCTGCTTCTTCTGGCCGCCGGCTGAAAGCTCCTTTGGTTTCCTAACGTCGTGTTCCCTTTTGATATCCCAAGTTGGGTCTGGGCCTATCTGGTGGGAAGGGTCGGAGGGTGGGGCTGGATGTGATGGAGAGAATGGAGAGAGGACGTCTTCGAGGGAGACGCCTACTTCCGGCAGACCTGGGGAGGCGGCAGCGGGAGAACTCCAGCAGTTGGGTTCGTCTGTGGGACAGGAAGCACAGGCGTTAGGAGGGGCGCCAAGCAGTCTTTCCACGCCCCCGCGACCTCTCTCTCTACCTTAGGGACGAGAGCAGGCGGCCAGGGGCGACTGCTTCCAAGGTCCCGAGCCACCGGCCGCTCCCACCCTCACTGCCAACAGGGCAGATGGCCGCACCCCCAGGGGTTCTGTGTTCCCCGACTCATCTACCCCACCTCCTTCCCTCGTTGATGGGTCAGGGAGGCCATTGCTAACTAAGGTCGGGCCTGTCCATCCCTACGCCTTGGCCCCTTCTAGCTTCCTGGGGTGTCTTCGGGTCTGACAGCCCCCTGTGGTTATCTGGCTTGGCAGCTAGAGTATCAGTGGTTCTCAGACTCGAGTACACATCTGAATCATCTGGGGTAGTTGTGAAAAATACAGATTCCCAGGTGGCCAGTCCCAGAGATTTCAGTAGCGTGGGACCCAGGAATTTCTCTGCATTTTTAACAGGCACTGGATGATTCTGAAGGTGGTCCGGGAACCAATCTTTGAGAAACACTGGTATGAATCTTCTGGAAGAAGCTGGGGCAGTGACTTTCAACCATTAGGTAGGTGTCACTCAAAGCGTAATTAGCTACCACCAGGTGCTCTCAGAATTTGGATAAATTCATCAAAAAAAACCACATTTACTGTTGTCTTTTGGAAATCATAGTCCTTAATTCTTTTGAGTAATCCTGACATTATAGCAGGGCCAGATTTAGAGAAATAATTCTTTCTAGGAAGCCTAGTTTCAGCATTTACTTGGGGGGTTTCAGATCTCCCTACTTTGAGAAAGGACTTGAGACATTTACAACAACACACATATAAAATAGAATGATAAAAATGAGAAACTTTTTTTTTTTTTTTTAATGGTCAGAAGCCAAGTAGGAGGACAGATGTGTTAGGAATCTGGGATGAGTTACTACTATGAGCACTAAAGATTCTGGCCACTAAAGCAAAATTCATATGATAGGAAAAATCTGTTGTAAGATGGCTGATAGGACTAAAAAGAAAACACCGGTCCCTGATGGATGAGGAATGCGGAAGTAAAGGGCTATAAATTGTTCCCTCTGTTGATGCTCTCAGCTCAGACCCCTGGAGAATGATCTCCTCTGAGCCCACCCTTGTGAAAATAAACCTCCTCCCTCCCAAGATCTCCGAGTGCCGCTTGGTTCTTCTGCAGGGTGATCTAGATCATATTCTACAACATTTGGTTCCCTGACCAGGAAACCCAACCGCTCTAGCCTGCTGTAGCCACCGGTTTGGGAAAACGGCGAGGCAGGGACAGAAGGAGGAATCGCGAAGGAGACGGCGTGCCCTGCCTAAATTTCAGCAGTCTCCAGCTCAGTTGCCTCGGGCCACCCAGCTCCGCCTTTCCTGACAGATTTGAGGAGACTTGGCAAGTGAGGACCTGGAACCAACGTCAGAAACTGGTAAGACCAGGGCCCTAAATCTGTCCTGTCCTGCCCACCCATAGTGGTGGAAGGGGGAGCCGATCACTCCCCGGAGACCTCAGTGGTTGCGGCCATCGAAATTGTGTGGGACGGAATGTAATAACCTCTGGTGTGGATGTGAACGTGAATGTGCGACTCGGTCTGGCTTGCCTGCCGAGTTCGATTCTGTGGCTCCACGGGTGGACACCCTTAAGGTCCCCAAAAAGCCTACGGGAGTCTGAGTGGGCCCATCTGTGATTCCGTGGTGAATGGCATACAGTCTGTGGCGGCACTAGAATAGTTTCTGATTGTAAGTCACAAAGCTGAGACGGCTACTGCTAGCGTCACCTAAGTTCCTTCGGGACACGGCCAGACGGGCATCTGACTGGTCTCCTCATTGGAAGGGGCACCCCCTACTCCTTAGTCTTTGCAATACTACCTAACGGGAACATTTTGGGGTTGGGACTATGCAAAGAAGGGGTTTTCGGGAGACTATGGAATTATGTGAATTAGAATGGTCCACGTTTTGGGGTAGGATGGGCCTTGAGGGGACTTCAGATGTCCCAATGGTCTGCCACATCTGGAGACCCAGTTTACTCTGATCAATTCCCGTATATCGATGCCTGGTTAGAGATTGCCCAAACCCTCCCGCCTTGGGTGCGATTTGCCTACAATGAACAGGGACAGGCTAGGGTACAGAGGTCCCGACCTCTGCAAATTCCTGCCAGTGATCTGGAGGAAGAACCAATTTTGTCTGCACATAAGCTCCCCGGAGGAGGTTTATTTTTACAAGGGTGGGCTCAGA
>CM053559.1:36122966-36173673 GCA_028646485.1 Cryptoprocta ferox | reverse complement strand
TCATGGAGGAGGGCACTTGTGGGGAAGAGCACTGGGTGTTATATGGAAACTAACTTGACAATAAACTATAAATTAAAAAAAAAGAAGAGGAATTTAACTCCATTTTGACCATAGTCTATACATTCTAAGTGACTAAGTTCTTCTTTCCAGCTTATCTTTAACTTAGGCAGAAGATCCCTCAGGCAAAGCATTCCCTGATGGGAACTGAAACAACCCCTTAAGCAAAGATGACAGCCCTGATGCCAGCAATACCCCATGTGATTGACCCCAAGACAGTGATGGACTTGACCTTTATCTCCCACCTGCATGTACCCACTGACCTTTTCCGACATTTTCCTAATATAAACCTACAAGTATTTTCAGCACTTTGGAGAGCCTTCGAGATGTTAGTCTGGTTTCTCCATGTTGTCCTCCCTAAAATAAATTCCTTTGTTTCACCTCACTCGTCTCTAGCTTTTGGATTTTGTCAGCAGCAAGGGGCTGAACCTGGTCTGTTTCGAACCCCTGAGTGTGCTCTTGCATACTTGGGCCCCAAGTATAATCTCTGTAGACAAGGAAAGTACATTTTGTGTTGAGGAAAAAGAAAGTGGTAAAAGGTTAATGGTAAAGCAATCTTTGGAAAGGAATTTTTTTTTTGCACGGTAGGGCTGGCTATGACTGGAATGAACTTAACTAAATAAATGAGCTTTAATATCAAAAGTCAGTGGGTGCAAAATTAAAATTTGGTTTTCTCTGTTAAGGACAAACTGTCTTTTGGACTATTGATATGGCCTTGATAACGTATGATTGTAAAGAGTTTTTCATTGCCCTTTATCTTCCCAGAAAACAAATTCTGTGTTTTATCAACATAATGTCCATGCTTCCTGTTATCTTAATCCAGTTTTTTCATTACTGAAGAAAACTGAATCGTCTTGACATTAAAAGAGTTAAGTTTGCTAACAAATATGTAACCATATTTACCTTTTGCATATTTTGTCACTTTAATTGCACGGACAATTAAGTGTTGTTTCATAGTTATCTGTGATCTGTTGGAGACGAAGAATTTCCTGTCCCTCAACATCCTTGTAGGGGGACTGAGTCACATTAACATGAGAGGTTAGCAGGAGAAAATTGAATTTAATAGGGTGTATATATATACGATCTACACAGGCATGGAAATTCCAAAGACAGGCAACATGATGCTTATATGAGCTAAGGAGAGGGGTAGGGGGTCAGAGTATACAAAGGGAAGGGAGACCATTAGCAGGAAGGTAAGAGGACGTGTTTCGAAAACAAAATTTGCCCTACCACACAGATAAGTTTCTCAGGTGAAGAATTTCTATTAATAGCTCTCTTCCTAGCAGAAGCAGGCAGCTGAGGGGGAGAGAAATAGCTTTTCCTGAATCTACCAGTCTTGATTACTTTTAACTCAAAATAATGTTCATGCCAAAGTGGTCAATCTTGGGGTGGCCTGCCCTTGGCCCTTATAATTCCTGTTTAATCAAATATTCAAACCTTTGGGTATTGTTGACAAACTTCCCACAATTCAAATTCTAAATTAAGTCTTTTTGATTTCAAAGTAACTGTAAGGGGCGCTTGAGTGACTAGGTTGGTTGAGCATCCAACTCTTGATTTTGGCTCAGGGCATGATCCCAGGGTTGTGGGATCATGAAGCCTGCTTGAGATTTTTTTCCTCTCTCTCCCTCTGCCCCTCTCCCCTGCTGGCACATTCATATTCATTCTCTCTCTCTCTGTATCTCTCTCTCTCTCTCCCCCCCCCCCCAAATAAAAAATAAGTAACTTTGAGATGTGAGATATTCCATCCCTGGAATATCTCAAAAGATTTGCTCTCTCTCCTTATAAAAGAGAGCTATTAAACTATTTAGGCTTGTTTGCTTTGTTAAATTACATGAGAAACATTGTCAAGTAAGTGATGATAAACCTTCTTAGATTATATTGTATACATCAATATTATTAATTTAAGTGTTCTAGAAATTATATAAAATTCTTAAGATTCTGATAGGTCCTCGTATAATGTTATCAGTCATAATTCTAGTCATTTTAAATGTACATCACAGAAATCAGCAAATCTGGTCAATTTCATTGTAATACAATCTACTAAGACCTTTAACCAAGCCATTTATAAGTCTTATCGTTTATAGACAGTAGTCTTTTACTCAGATGCTTTTACAAAAACATTCCTGCTAAAATGCTTTATTTTCAACAAGATACATGGAAATGACTGTAGAATACAGGTTTCTGATAACTTTAAAATCACGAAACTGGACTGGGTAAGAATTTGCAGAACTAAAGGAAAAACTGAATTTCAAACGAACAAGAATTAATTACACGGGACTAAATGAACGGATGAAGATGATTGTAATTTTAACAATGTTTTACTTAAGATATTCTTTAATTTTCCATTTCCTAGGTATAAGGAAGCCTTTCCTCTTAAGCTAAGTACATTTTACAGCAATTTGGTAAGTTATAATTTTGTAAGCAAAATTAAAATCCTTTTTTTCTCTCTACCTGATCCCTCCAGAATTGAGAAAGTCTCAGTCAATATCCTTAAATTTTCATGGCAATATAGTTATTTGCAGAAGTTCAATAAGAATCTGTTCTCCTTGTAACAGGACACCACTGGAAACACTGGTTATATGACCAAGGTTTTGACTGGAATGTCCTATTGGAGAGAGATATGCACAGACCCAATATGACCAGACAGCACTAAGGAATTAAGGTTGAATTTATGAAGCCAAGAAAGCCCCTTGGAAATGTCAGCCTGATACCTTGGATAAGCCTTACCAATGAATAAGGAAAGTCACTTCCTGGTAGGTGCAGGAACCTCAGAGTATTTTGGGGTCTTTGAGAAGAAAGGAATTAACCCAAATCTATAGCTGTGGCAAGCAAAGGCTGTTAGCAAGTATTTGGTTTAGCTTCTTAGCTTTGAGAGGCTGTTCAAGCTGGAGATTCCTTATGAAAAGTTCCGGCAAAGCAGATTTAAAAGAGCCTATGTGATCAATTGCTATTCTTGCTTTACTTACACACAAAAAAAAATCAAGCCAAATTTATTGAAAGTTGGCTTATTTTTCAATAGGTAGTCCACATTTGGCTATCTTTGGTAGTTACGAAGGGGATAGAGAGAAAAATTATGTTCCAATAGCACTTTTGTGTCTAGGAGATTCTAATAGTGTCCACTGTAAACTGGACTGACTCCTGAATTCTCCTGGCTACAGATCTCCAAATTTACATTTCCAACTTGTCTCCTGCCATTCTGACTTGGAATTTTTAAGAACTAAACTGCTCTTTTTCCAAAGCCATATAACCTACAGTTAGACAACTTGGTATTATCTTCAGAGAAATCAATCCAACAGCTCATGTATGGACAGTCTTTCTGTTTTTGTACTGGCCACTCAGATCACTAGAGCCATTCATATAGCAAAGTAGGAAAATTTGTCAAATTGCCTCTGCTTGCCCTTTGAACCACCCATCTAGAAACCTTGACTTGCTAACTTCAGAACTCAGAAACAAGTTTACAATTTCCTTCAAATATTAACCATTGTTTTTTCTTTGATTTTCACAGAAATGCCTCTTATTAAATACTTGATTGCTTGAATAATATAGGCTGAACTTTGAGAGCCCATTTATCTCACCACCTCCTGAAGTGAGTTTCACTAAACTGACCTGTTTTTAGGACAGACTGGTTCTTGAGATGTAACAGTCTACCAACTCAACATCTTGACTGTGAAACTTCTTGGGAGCATATACCTCATTTGCCAGACTGCCAGTGGATCTCATATCCTTATGGGGCCCCTGTATGTATATAATTAAACTTTTATTTTCATGTTAATCTGTCTCATGTCAATCTGATTAGAACTGTCAGAAGAATCTAGAAGGGTAAAGAAAATTTTCTTCCTCTCCAACCAGTATCGGTCTATGCATCGATGTCTGTATTTACATGTGACATCACTTGATACTATAAACTCTTGTTTGGTTAAATCTTACTGTGTTGTATTACTGTATTGCTAAGTAAAAAGAATTCAAGGATACACACTATGTAAAATCTGTAAGGGGAAAAACTGTTTGAATTGCTAAAACCTTACTACTCAAGTGTCATCCATGGACCAGCAGCACAGGCATCACCTAGGAGCTTGCTAGAAATATAGACTCTCAGGCTGCAATCCCAGACCCACTGAATCAGAATCTGCATTCTCATGAGCTCTCCACTTTGAGAAACTGTGCTCTAAACGATTCACAGTTTAGCGTGTGGGATCATTTTGTCAACTGCAGTGGATAGTTTACTAAAGTTGAGAAAAGAAACAATAGGTTTTTCTTTCAATGTTTACTTATTTTTGAGAGAGAGGATGTGCATGCAAGTGGGAGAGAGGTGGAGAGAGAGGGGACAGAGGTTCTGAAACTGGCTCTGTGCTGACAGCAGGAGCCCAATGCTGGACTCAAACCCACGAACTGTCAGATTATGACCTGAACCAAAGTTGGACACCCAACTAACTGAGCCACCCCGATGCCCCGAAACAATAGTATTGATCAAGGAGCAGAAGTGAATGATAGTTTGAGGAGAAACAGATTCTATGTTTCACAGGTTGGCTTTTGTTTTTAAATTTTAAAGAAAGGCTGCTGGTTAATTGAGTTAGTGGGTGTTTTAACTAAGTATAACTCATTCCATGTTCCTGTCAGAGTCCACACTATAGAACCATTCAAAATGTCACCGAGAACAGGCCAGTAACTGTCCTTGTCTGAATGAAAATTATTTGAATGACATGTTAATAGTACTTTTTAATTTTTACAAATGATTTAACTGATATTTAATATTCACTTATTCTTAGATTTTTACAGGAAATTAATTAGCTGCTGTTAAAAAGAACACCTTGTAACCTCTTTCTGCAGTTGACACATTCTCGAGACTGTCAGTGGTTCAGAAACTGGCAGCTCAGTACCTGGTTCCTACTCTTCTTTCCTGGCTACGACCTGAGGGCAGAATTAAAATGATAACAGACTCTTGCCTGAAAAGCTGAGTTACACACACACACACACACACACAAAAATCCCAGTTCCCTAAATTGGACATATGATTAGTGACGGAAAAATTAGCAGTCTGATCTCACACACTTGAATTAATCAATTAACTAAGCATTTATTCAGTGCCTGAAGGTGCCAGCATGGAGCTGGGGCTCAGAGACTAGTAACACCAGATTCCTGCCTTCAATGGGATT
Organism: Cryptoprocta ferox; assembly: GCA_028646485.1. Lineage (NCBI taxonomy): Eukaryota > Metazoa > Chordata > Mammalia > Carnivora > Eupleridae > Cryptoprocta > Cryptoprocta ferox. The sequence goes on along the minus strand of CM053559.1, from coordinate 36,168,463 downwards.
ATGTGACTTGGCTTTATCCATGACAGATCTCTTCCTAGCCTGCTGAAAACCCGGGAATTCTCTCTTTTTCTTTAATCAATTTACTCTGTGCTCTAGGTCAATAGGAGGATCGATGGCAATGAGAAAGTCTTGTTCTTTTTCATCTGGAAAATTAAACTTCCTTCCCCAAATGTCCTTAGTCACTGATCCCCATCAGTGAGGATAATCTTTCCTTCACTCTGAGCAAGTTGTTTTTATACTGTGGGCCTCCAGAGCAGAAAGAAAAATCATTTTCAAAGCTTCCTCTTCTGTTGAATATGCCTTGCACATTGGTGCTAAACAGGCAATGAATCATAATAAATGGAAATAGTCGCCCATGGCATGATCTGATTGAGTCGTTTAAACAATCACTTTGTGTTGACAAAGGGTACGGTGATTATGCCAGAGGAATTCAAAGGTGCTTGAAACAAATGAACTGGAGAAATTGCTTGAAATATGTAAGGGGTTCTTCCAGGGTAACAGACTTCCTTCATTCCAGCTCAGCCTTGCAGTCTATAGACCCCAGCAGAAGAGTAATTAAGATGCTGCTAATTCTTCAGCCTTACCTTCTGTGGCTGGGGTCTGACAGCACAGCTGCCTCCTGAGACTTGCCTTTTAAGTATACAGTTCTGAGAGATGAACCGCATAGCGCCCTCCTAATATCATTCTGCAGGTTGGGAGATTAATCCTCACATTAACGTGTGGGTAAAGTCACTTAGAGTGCAGCTCCCAGCACACATGCAACCGTTCTAAGACAGACACTAGACTTCAGCAACGAAGGCATTGTTGATAACAGTCCACACAAATGGGCTGCCTTTGTCAGTGCATTCCCCAGACGACCAATTGGGGTTCTTGGGGGCACGCCTCTAGGGTTTGTAGGTAAGAGCTATATTTGCATATGTTTTCCTAAAGAAAGTGCTGAATGGTAAGCGACTTCCTTTGGGTCACTTTGCAACCAGGGAGGGGTTAAAGCATAATTTTAGACCTTTCCTATGCTGTCCCCTACAGAAGCTCAGGACGAACTCAGCGCCAGGCATGGACTGGAGGAAGGCAGGATGCCCCTTGGTGGCCTCCTGCCTGGGCCGCGGCCTCCTCTTCCCTGTGTTTGCAGACCCGCCCTGCTGGAAAGGGGGCCTCATTCCACTCTTTTCTCAACTTTACCTGCATTGGCAAGGTCACACCACACGCGTTCAGATGGCAGTCCCTGTACCGGGAATGAGGGGATCCTTCTCAGCCTGCACTCGAAGTAGACATGATGCAGCGGGTCTCAGCCTTGGACGCACGATGAATCCCCTGCGAGAGGCATCTGGCCCAATCACCTCGACTCTATCAGTGGGGCTCAGAGGCCGGTTCTTTATGATGCGTGGCAGGTGATTCCAATGTTTAGGCAGGGTGAAAACCCACAGCCTTAGAAACAGCTGTGACAGGCATAGTTAACCGGTAATAGAAATCACATGAAACACTTCATCTGCAAAGTGTAAGCCGTCTTCAGATTTGTCTGTTACATCATTCTTCACTCACTAAGGTTGAACTCAGGAACGATTGGTGATTTGCACTGAAATAAACAACTTAACTGCTAAGAAGCTGACTTGGGAAAGTGTTAATCCTTTGAGAGATCTTTCAGTTGGTCATGCATCTATGAGCATTATATAATTCCGGAGGATCCTCAGGTTATGCCTGCTGCTGCCCTTGTGCCCAAGGTGGGGGTGAGCAGCTGAGAAAGCTCATGGTCCTCATTTAATTCCTCCATCAGCTACTTCGCTGAATGTTCATGGTGTGTTGGTGGGGGAAAGATAGAAGCATAACTCTTTTGTTTTAGCAGATCCGCTTCTCATTTGAAGCCTGCATGCTTTAATGCAAGCCCCTGAGGAAGGAAAAACCCACAACGACGTTCACTTAGGGCCAGTTGTCTGAGATTGCAGCATGATGCTGGAAGGATCTTTTGCCTCAGACACTGAACATGAAGTCTCTTGAGGCTCTCCAGACGAGGAGCCCTTAGATAACAAAACGCAAAACACAGAAAGGGCACTTTCAAAACAGAGAAACAAATTTGGCTGCGTGAGAAACATAATAGGCAATTCTGGATGCCAGGAGCTTTGCAACCTCCAGCCAGCACACTATAAAGCTGCTCATTAAGGCTTCCATCAAGCTGGAAACTTAGCACCTAGAATCCTAGCTAACAGGCTGAGGTCAGAATCTGCCAGACTCCAAACATACTGTCCCTCTGAGTAGTTCATATAATGGGGTCCTCTTTAAATAAGTTTTCCTGCCCGAAACCCCTCACCAAACCCTCTTCTCAGGGTGAGGCTGCTGTCTGGGGGAAGAGGTTTGGTGTAGAGGGAATAAATGGCAGCTGTGAGGCATTCCCACAGCTACAGCGACCTGAAGCATCTTGGGCTGGTCAGAAAGGAGCAGGCAGACCTGCTCCTTCACCAGGAGCTGTTTTCAAAGGCTGAAGGATGATTCCATTAAAGTGAATACTCAAGGAGCTCCTGGGTGGCTCAGGTCATGATCTCACAGCTCATGAGTTCGAGTCCCATGTAGGGCTGTGTGCTGACAGGTCAGAGCCTGGAGCCTGCCTTGGATTCTGTGCCTCTGTCTGCCCCTCCCCCAGTTGTGCTCTGTCTCTCTTTCTCTCTCTCTTTCTCTCTTAAAAATAAATAAAGTGACTACTCAAGGTATTTGTGAACAAAGGAGATATGGGCCCTAAATGGCTCCTTCTGATCTCAGATCAGTAGTTTTATTTCCTTTCTTTATCCCTTCTTCTTCTGTTAAGGTCTTTGAAGAGTTTTGCTCTTGACCCCCAAAGAATGAGGGTCATGGAGCCTTTGTTCAGGTTCCCAGTGGCTGAGGAATATGTTGTTCTGCTACATTTACATGCTTTGATATATTCTCCAAAGAGGAACGACATGATAGTTTTATAGTGCTAAAATGTCAGTTCTTTCCTGTTCTGGCAAACCTTACAGGCCCTGAGCCAATGGGAATTGGCTACTGCTTTGTAAGACAGTATTCTCTATAATAGCCTAGAGTCTGGTTGAATTTTGGGAGTCTCTGGAGAGTTTCAGGCTGATCAAGGGGGCATGAACTCCTTTGGGTTGTTGTTGTATAGATTTTAAAAGTCTGGGCTATAGAGTCAAATTGCCTGTGTTCCAGTCTCTGATTTTCTTTCCTGATCAAGGCTACCCTAAGCCTTGGTTTTCCTTCTTTCTTTCTTTTTCTCTCTTTTTCTCTCTTTCTCTCTTTCTCTTTCTCTTCCTTCCTTCCTTCCTTCCTTCCTTTCTTGTTTTTTTAATGTTTATTTATTTTTGAGAGAGAGACAGAGTGTGAGGGGGGAGGGACAGAATGAGAGGGAGCCATAGACTCAGAAGCAGACTCCAGGCTCTGAGCTGCCAGAACAGAACCCAATGCAGGACTCAAACTCAAGAACCATGAGATCATGACCTGAGCCGAAGTCCAGATGCTTAACCAACTGAGCCGCCCAGGCACCCCAGGCTTGGTTTTCTTATTAATAAATTAAGAGCAATTGTAGTGCCTACCTCACAGAGCCGTTATGAGGTCTGAGTGAGCTCAGTAGTCACCCAGCAGTGTCTGGCACACAGGCAACATGAACTTAATGCAAAATTTAGTAAATGCTGTTATTATCATTCATCCACCAAAGAAGACCTCATCCCCTCAAGGCTTCCTGGAAGCCCCAAATTTGGCTGAATCTCCTGGCATTACTCTGAGTGGGTCACCTTTATCCAGATCTGGAGAATCCAAATGCAGCTCGACACAACTGCCAGACCCAAGATCTAGGAATTCATCAAAAATCAATATATACAATAGGCAGGAATGTACCAGCCTCCCCTTAAACAAGCTGAGTAAAGCCCTTGAATCAGGTCAGCAGGACACAATGTAATGGAAAGAACACTATCTTTTGGAGTCAGAAGATGGGTTTGTGTCCATTGTCCATTGCTTACTAGCTGTGTGACCACAAGCAAACTACTTGACTTCTCTGGACCTCATTTTTCATAACTGTTCAATACAAACTGCTTCCCTTCCTTTCTTCACAAAGTTGCCTTGTATGAACAAATTAGATAAAGACACTACACAAATATACAGTGGGATATTATTTTTCTTACCTACATTACCTGACAAGAACTCTTTAAACAAAAGAGTTTTGCTTTGTTTTCGTTTTGGCTGCCTTTTAGTGACTGAAATTGATAGAAAAGGCTTTGGATATCTCCAGGTGACCTGGATGGGCCCTATTTTTTTCTGTGTGTGGCAGGTGATGTATGCGATGGGGACCATCTGTGTGAGGAGTTTATACTCTGGAACCTCATATCAAAGATCAAGGGAAAGGTGCACCAGGAATTTAAGTTTTAGATTAATTTTTAGAAATACTGGTGCTCTCTTGACCTCTGGGACTGGAAAGGATTGGCCAAAATCTCTGCTTATATCCACTTGAAATAACTGGCAAAACTGGATTAGGGTTCTGGGTTCAGAGAGTCCTAGAAGATGGTCTGTCAGCACCTTTCTCTCTCTTTTTTTTTTTTTTAGCATCAAAGCTTGTTGTTTGGGAAAGAGTGAAGGCGAATCAGTCTTGCACTTTATTTTTTGGTAATGCCTTTCCCTAGGACACAGGAATCCACAAGTTACTGAGAGGAAAAAATTATAAACTTAATCAAGGGGTGTAACTTTCAGTTTCAGGAACTTAAAAACTGAGAACTGATGTGCTTTTGGTATAACTATTCATTTTACTAAGTTTGATTTTTGCCAGACTCTAACCTAAAACAATGCAAAAAAATGGCAATGAATAGATCTGGTCAATCACTTGGGTATAAATCTTATCTCTTTCAAGTTCAAGCTCAATTCTCTTTACTCTTTCATCTTCCCATGGTGGCTTGATTAAAGGTAAATGGGAAAAAAAGGGTAATTTGTGTCATATCTTGTACTTCTATTTTGAGGAGGATATCTTTATCATTATTTCATGAGAAATAGTCATGAAAATCATAGATTTCTACACCTCACCCCCAAACTTACAGCACTATTAATGTTCCTTTTTCAGAATCCAGAGTTCCTAGGGCATTCTTTCTCTTTGTAAGATTGTCATCAATTATTTCTAAGTGGAAATATTGTTGCTTTAAGTAGGTATGTGTATGTGTGTGGGTGCATTTGGGCATGCGTATGTGTGTGTATAGGGCTCCAGTAGAGACATTCGTGGGCATGCGTATGCATGTATGTAGGGCTAGAGTAGAGGCATTTTCTTCCTCTCCCAACATAGCCATGAGAAAAACAGGTCAGCGGTTATTGACAATCCAGGGACAGAATGGCAGAGGTGTAAAAGTCACCCATAATGGCATTAGCATATCCTCGGACTCCAGATTCATCTTTTGCTGAATACTAGTGAACCACTCAATCTTAGCTCAGACTTTTAGTATAGTTTTCTTATTCCTGTCTTATTATTTCACAGCAGTATAGAAGACTGGTTGATTTGGCAGTAGACTGAGGAAACTTTAATTCATTTTATCATTTGACAAATGTCCTTGGAGAGACTATTTGGATAGTGGACACTCACAGTGATCAATAAGACAACTGTCAGTGCCTTTGTGAAGCTAACATACCATTTGTGTGTGGTATGTTAGTAGTAGGGGTAGTGTGTGGCAAATAGAGGCTCCCACTATTTGTGGGATACCTCAAGAGATACAGAGAAATCAATGGCAAAGTCAACTTCATTCGAAGGACCTCAGTGTCTTCATTTGCTACAAATGGGAATAAAGGTTGAATGTAAATGGAAGCTTAAGACTCAAGAGATGTCATCTGGGAAGTTTCCCTCAGAAGCTTGAGGACATATCTAAGGGATGAAGATATAGGAATATAGGACAGCAACAACAGTATAATGATCTTTGGTTGGGGAGCCGGGGAGTTTCTGTCTCTAGTTCCTTTCTTTACTCATCCATTCATTCCATCAAACATCGAATGCCCTATTCATGTCCCTAAGGCTGAGCAAAGTGCTGGCCATGGGGACTATGAAAATGAATGGAAAAAAACTTCTCTTTCTAATGTGGAGCTCATATTCTAATGAAGGGTGAAAGACACCCAAATAAATATGATACAATTTGTGAAACACTTTAAAAGAGTTATATGCTTACTGACATGAAGACACAGAAAAATTTCTTAAAATTTATTTTTAAGAGATATTACCTGAATAATAATGACATCTTCACGAGCCTTTTCAGTTCTAGTCAACAATTTTATGCTTAAGTATGTCTGTGGAATAAACCTTCCTTTCCTTCACCTGAGACAGAGAATTCTTTTCATCAGAGCCCTACGTGCTCATGTCATTTACAACTACATGTCATTTACAACTACATGCAGATCTCTCAGTAGAGATGCAAGTGGAAGCATGCTCTACAGCAGGTGAGTTAGAAATGACTCAACTTTTCCACATCACTTGACACTCCTCCTTTACCTTTCTCTGGCCAGTTGCCCTTAAGGCACAGACTTGTTTGAAGTTTCTTTAAAAGTAAAGAGCTCTAGTAGTGTCATATACTTATTTTTCAATCTGTTTTCCATTTTCTGCTAACTTTAATATATGAACCAGTGTTGGGGGGAAACAGTTCCTCTCTTGGCAGCTACATAGCTAATTCACCCTTGACTACTATATTATTATTATTATTATTATTATTATTAGCTTCAAAGGCTTCCCAGGGCTAGATCTAAAAGATAAGGTCTTTTAGTCTGTGTGTGTGTGTGTGTGTGTGTGTGTGTGTGTGTGTGTGTGTGTGATGGATGCCTTTTGGCTTAATTCTGAAACAATCCTGCTTTTCCTGTGAGTGAAAACATTTGGTGACTATGGCAACACCCTATTAGCCACAAGGGAGAACTCATTTGTTGGTGAATGGACAGCCTCCTGTCTTTCCCTTTTGAGCTTTGTTTTCAGGCAAGCAGCAAACCCCTCTAGGTATATTCAGGGTGCTTTGCAGCCTTATCCCAAGGAACTTAAAATCTAGACATGGGATGTGTCTTCTCCATTCCCTCCTCAGCTCTTCCCTGCCAGCAGCCATCCTATGCTGAGTTCTAATATATAAGCCTTATGACACTTGCTCTCTTGGACTCGCAGTAGCTTTGTATACTTCCTGTGAACTCAGCCAAGGTCAAGAACCCAGAGCTGGCAGAACCTGAATGGTGAGAACATCTTTGGAAAATTGAGGAGTTGGGAACTTAATACCAAAGGAAGGCATCCCACACTCTCTGGGTTAGACAATAGGGCCAGAAATAGGAATGGCTCCAGTATCAGGCCCAGTGAAGACATGGCTGATATGGTGTGGGTCATCATCATGGGGGGGGGGGGGAGCTGTTAACTGCTCAGTATGAATCGCCTTCAACATGGCTCCTGTGACCTAAAGATTGTGACTGTGGAAGAGAATTAGCCAACAGCTTCATCTGAGGCTAGCATATCTGTCCAGAGTCCTGACAACCTGAGCCGTGGCCAATCATGAGGCCACATGGGAAGCTCTGAAGCATTTAATCAACTTCCCCCACAACATAACTCATGCTAGCTCTAGCAAGAACAAAATTAGCTATGGACCAACTGCATGAGAGCTATAGTTACCCTTGTTTGCCGGGCAGGAAAGAACTAAATCAAAAGCTGTAATTAAGAAAAGATAATGATTTTTTAAATTAGTTCTTAATAGAATTAAGCCATATTTAGTCTTGAGATGGTATCATAAACATGCTAATAAAAATGTTCTTACCAAATGAAAACATATATGGGCTGAGTAATGTAAAAGTCATATATTGCATGTTGGTTTATAACATTAAATATTAAATATATTAACTGGCAATACAAAGTAGTTGAAGGACATTTTGTATCACTAGCTAAATAACCAGGTAACTGCTTATCAGTCTTTATATAATATGTATCAGTCTTTCTATAATAAATAGGCTAAACCCCTGGTGACAGGATGTAAAGTTGTGATACTGACGAGTCAGAGAACGGCTACTTCTTATGAAGACCCATAGAATGAAGGTGAGTGTTACTTGCTTTGGGTGTATCACCTAATTAGGCAAGGAAGAAAGACCGGGGCAGGATGAGTTAGATTATCAACAAATAACTTTTCCTAAGAAAGTGGGGGCAGGGGGCAGAGGGCAGTGGAATCTCCTTTCTCAGACGTCTGTCTGTCTTGCTCAGCTGTCTGAGGGAGCTCTGGTGTACAACTGCCTGAGGAGAAGAAAATGAATGGGATTATCTCCTGGGGAGCCTCTAATTGAACCAGCCTAGATTCGGCATGGCAGCATGTTGCCTTCTAGAAGGTGGCTGAGCCTTCTTGGATTCTCTAATGATGAACTTGCCATTTGCCCTAAGCTACTGCCATCTTGACTCCCCCACTTCTTTCTTCTGCCAGTCAGTCACTGGTGAGCCAGGCCTCCCCTGAAGTCCCTTCATGAGGTAAGTGGCAGTTCCTTATGCCTAGGCCTCCCTCTCCATTCCCACCCTAGTTGAGGCCCTTGTTTCTGTTCATGCACAACATGCTAGTGATTGTCATGTTGTCATTACTGCCTCCACTTCCAGCCTCTTACTCTTTTTTTAATATTTTGTTTGTTTGTTTGTTTATTTATTTATTTATTTATTTATTTAGAGTGCACAAGTGGGGGAGAGGCAGAGAGAAGGAAAGGCAGAATCCCAAGCAGGCTTCATGTCATCAGCGCATAGCCTGATGTGGGGCTCAAACTCATGAACCGTGAGATCATGACCTGAGCTGAGATCAAGAGTCGGATGCTTAACCGACTGAGCCACCCAGGCACCAGCCTCTCTTTTCCTGCCCCCCTGCTCTGTTGTCTCAACTGTGGTGGCACAGCCTAAGCCCAAAGTGTAGGCCTGACTACCATCTCTCCTTCTCCCTAAGATTCCAGTCAAATTGCCTTAACCTCAAGTCCTCACTTTCATTGATTTTGCATATGACTGGATTGCCCCACTGCTGCTCTGCTTCCTAAAAGCCTCCCTGTTGTTCAAGGCTCTGTTCAAATGCCAGCGCATTCTTGAAGTCTTCTTTGATAAGCTCACAAAAGATGCACTTTGTGTATCTCTTCTGAGCACATGTTGGCTGATATTTACTTATGGATAGATTTGTATGGGCTTTGCCTACTGGATAAAAACCACTGTTTATTCATCTTTCTCTTTGTCAAAGTGATAAGGAAAGTACCTTGCACCAAAAACTTTGTTGACTCTAGGAATGAATCAATGCAAAAAAAAAAAAAAAAAAAAAAAAGCCTTGCCAGATGTTTTGGAATGAAGGCTCTAAAACTAAATGGGTAACCAAGTGGATATTATGATGCCCTCACCAGAATATCTCCTATACTTTAAAGGATCACATTTCAGAAAGAAGCCTGGGTGGAGAAAATAGTGATTCCCCAGAAGTTGCCTGAAAGTCCTTGTGTATATAATTTATATTCTCATATATGTACATATCTTATGAGGTTATAAAGATGAAATGTGTCAGTTGAAGCCACTCTCTCATCCTCATATTAATTAGAGACAATTTGGATAATATATAAAAGTGTATTATCTGAGTGGTATTCCTCATTTTCCAGAAAAAAAAAACTATTAAAAATATGGGTCTCCATCCAGTTTTTTTTCTTACTATAACATTTCTCCTCTCTGCCCTCACAGTTATGTAACCTGGATTTTCACTCTACACTGTTTTCGGGTCTGACTTGTCCCAGGACCTCTGTTCACCAAAAGATGGGACTCAAACGTAAATAGTTATTTTTTCCTTCCCTTCTCTTCCCTTCCCTTCCCTTTTCATGTTTATTTATTTTTGAGAGAGAGAAAGAGATACAGTGTGAGTGGGGTAGGGGCAGAGAGAGAGGGAGACACAGAATCTAAAACAGGCTCCAGGCTCTGAGCTGTCAGCACATAGACTGCCACAGGACTCGAACTCCACATGGGGGCGGGGAGTGCATGGGGCTCGACCTTTGATGCGGGGCTCAAACATGAACAGAGCTGGAGTGGATGCTTAACTGACTGAGCCACCCAGGAGCCCCTTTATTTAATTTTTTTTCATATTTAATTATTTACTTTGAGAGAGAGAGAGTGTGTGTGCAAGTGGGGAAGGGGCAGAGAGAGAGGCAGAGAGAGAATCCCAAGCAGTCTCTGTGCTGTCAGCACAGAATCTGACAGGTGCACAATCTCACGATCTCATGAACAGTGATATCCTGATCTGAGCTGAAGTCAAGAACTGGAAGCTTAACCGACTGAGCCACCCAGATGACCCCTGTTGATTTCTTTCCTGAGTTTTAAGGCATTCTGAAGAATTTCCAGTGAATACAAAGAAAGCTGAGAAATTTTTTTAAATGGCTTCAAAAATAAATTTGAATTTATACTGTCTTCTCCCCATCAGACTTTTTGCTTTTGTTTAAAGAACAAGACAGGATGAGAAGGAGACACTGTGAAATAAAACGGGAGGTACAATCTCATCATTACCACCACATTACCCGTCTGCTAAGTAAAGTGCTTCTCCCTGGAAATGGTCATTGCAAAGTGCAAACAAGTGCAAAGATGAAGAATGAGAAGAGCTTAAATTAATCTTTGGCTCAGGGCATGTAGGGCTAAGGCCCACGGCCAAAGTTTCCTCCTTCTAGAAATTTTGCTTAGTGCTCTAGTGCTCACACCTTGGGCAACTGCTCAGGTGTGCTCAGCCATTCCTCCTTGACGGAAATGCTCTCTGAGCTGTTCTTCCACCATAACTCATGGCTGAGGGCTCCATACTGGCTCCTGTAATCTGCTCTGGCCTGTAACAAATGGTTGCAGACAGTATTGTAATTCCATGATGTTTTAGGGGCTTGCAGTAAAGCACCTGACAGCCTTTACCGCCTCCTCTCCACCCCACCCCATTGTGAATGTGGGTGGGGGGGATCTATTTGAACTTGATAAACAAAACCCATCGATTCCAAGGATACAGTTTGCCAGACTCAGCCAGATGACATCCCCTAACAATAAACCTGGCGGAGCGAAACCATCAATGCAATGCTTCTTTGAAAACATTGCAGGGATATCTCAATGTTTTCTTATTTGGTTCAGAAGAAGAAAATGAGAAGTCTATGCATTCAGGGTCTCATTGAACATCGATGTACTTCAGAATTTATATCTGTAATTTTCCACACATTTCTGCTCTTGGCAATGAGATGCTCACTCTAAGATCTTATGGTCTTTTGGCCTATGAAAAATACTACTATTTCTCTTTTCAAATACCATTTTATACACTGAGACTGATAATGAAGGCTCTATGATACCTATGTAAAAGGTCAACAAATCTTTCACAATAGAGAAAATTCCTTATATTGCCACATATAAGTTGTCTAGATTTTCCATTTTTTCTCCTCTTAAGAAGTTTCCTCAACTCTCTCTTTGCTACATATGAAACAGGTAGTAAGTGCGGCAGCTGTGTTTGTATAACACATTTTCATACTCAGTTTGGTCCTTGAGCAGTTTTCACCCTTATCTAGAAACCTGTCTGAACCTTAGGGAGCTCATATTTAAACTGCCTGATGGTTTTAGATCAATGTTATTGACCAGTATTCTTATTCATTTAGTCTCTTTTCTCCACACAACAAGCTGTTGAGTCAGTCTTACTAAACATCTAAGGATGCTATTCAAAGAGAAGGTTGAATACAAAGGAATATTCTCAGCTCATTCATGGTGGTCACACAAGACAAGACAGCTCTTTCCAAAAGTGCCAAGGATGTCTGCTTTGGACAGCACCTGAATGACACAGGAAGCTACTGCTATTAGCAGGGAATACTGTTGCAGTGAGTATACAGAAGGCAAGGAAATTGAAATGTTTATTTCTACATCAGGCTTGTGGGTTGGTGTGGTCAGAAATTCCTTTTGTGTCTTAGACTTCTGAGCTACAATGTGGAGATGACTCTCCATGTTAGGATCTGTCTTTTACCTGATTCTCAGAGGCCTGCCAGTTGAACACATCACCTCTTAAGAATCTTCTCAATGTAACAGCACATATGTAAAGGTAAGGCATTGTTACCAGGATAAATAAGAATAGTTAACATGGGCTCTACCAGTTCCCTCAGATATTACCAACTTTGCATGCTGTTCAAATGGAAACATTGTTACACTCAAGTTAACAGAAAGGAACCTCAAAATTCTGCTTTGCTGGATGACACCTCTGAAGCCAGAATCCAATGGCCTCCTGGTGATAGCCAATCCCCATCTTGAACGTCAGCTTGCTTTGGGTCTGTGGCTAAGCCAGTGTGTAGTGTGCTATAGGTCAGTTCTGTCATTGGCAAATGAAGCCAGCCCAACATCCATTCTGGAAGTATCTAAAAAGGTCTTACGTTAGAAGAAAGCCATGGTAAGTAATGTCAGTGGTGTCATGGGCTTGGGCCTCTTCTTGACTAATTGTTCTTCCCCAGAGAAATACAGCACACAGATGCAGAAAACTTCTGAGTGATCTGAGAAGGTCTACGATATTTTAGACTGTCAAGAAACTGTTATGAGATTGCACACAGTCCTCCGCTTCTTTGAGAAATATTGTGAGTGCTGTTTAAAAAAAAACTAAACAAAATGGAAGGGACAATAAAAGTAAAACAAACTGTACATCCTAATAAATATGATGCAACTGTTAGTCTGTGCTCTGTCTCTCAATTTTGAAGGAAGACCTCTTGTGCTTGGGTGGAGGGATGGTCAGCCATTTCACTATGTTATAAATGACGTAGGGGAGCCCCAGAGAGCTGAGGCCAGGGCCTGAGGTGTGTGGGGCAGGCTGGCCTTCCCCTGATGTGCTCTCAGCTCTCTGCATTTTTTATTAGATCACACGGCCTCTGCCAGAGCTCCTAATGCTTGACTATTGGAAGAGATACTTTAATAACAATTTTACTTCTTCACTCAAGGGAAGGTCCCAAAGCTGACACCCCTGACTTTGTCCATCTTCCCATGAGAATGCAGATACTCTTCGACACTGTGTTTTTGCTTTTCAAGGGTTTCCCTAAGGAAATAAGCAAAGATATAGGGGAAGATGTCGCTACAAGGATATTTTTTGTAGTAATTTTCATAATAGTGGAAACATTACAAAAATAAGAGAAGTCTAAATAGGGGATAGGTTAAATGATAAGTCTATATAACAATGTACTAGGGAGTCATGCAAAATGATGTACAGAAGGACATTTAATTTCCCAGTAGGTCTCAAAATATTGTCAAATGAAAACAGCAGGTTCCAAAATAAAATGGTTACATTTTTGAAAGAGAGGAAGAGTTCTTTTTCTTCTTGATTATTTGTTTTCGAGATCTTCTATAACATGTATTAATTTGTTAAACTCAGTAAAAGTTATCTCAAAAAAGAGCTTCCATTAGGGCATCATTTGAGAACCAACACAGCCACAGAACGACAGTAGGAACATTGTCAAAACTGAGATTTAAGATATGTTTTTTCTTAATTCCTGTTCCAGGAGCTCATTGCAGAACTTTGGCCTTTTAGACAATTCTCTGAGGAGGTGATGAGGAGACCTTAATGCAGAAAGTGTCCCAGGCTTGCAGCCTCCTCTGACCGAAGTAACTTGGTGGGGGGGGGGGGTCCCTTCTCTGTCCTTCCTTTCCCTTTTCTTGTCATGTTGGCCTTCAAAGTGGGTGAGGACCCATGAGGACAGATGGGCCATTTACCTGCCAGGAGAATATGTATCTATTTGGAGATCCAAGAGTGAGGCTAAGGTCCCTAAATGCTTTCTCTCAGGAGGAATCTGCTAACCAGGAATTCGGGAAAATTTAATCAACCCTTATATTTTCTCCTCTCAGGTCTCTGGCAGGAGCTAACATTTGAGGCTATTCTCCCTCACTCTCATGGGCTCCCTCCCCCTGCTGTGTGTTCTTTCCCTGTTTCAAGGTGGAGGCATCCATTTTCTGGGGTTTGAGGAAAGATCAGATGGAGAAGAGTGATAAAAAGGCTAAGTCAGAAAAAATTTCAGCTGAAAACTGTTTACTCTTTGCTAGGAAATAGAGGTGAAAATGATTGACTGGATTTTGTTGTCTTCTGTTCAGCAGTCCAAACTGAACTTGGAGCATGCTGTGAGGTATTAAAGGCTTAGTTCTAGCTTTATGATTTTCAAGCACGCTCCTACTCCCACGAGATCTACCTCAGAATCGGCTGGATCCAATACCACTTTCTTTTATGAAGTGAATTATTTTGCACCTTCTCTTAAATGGAGCAAACCAGGTCTACCGATTGAATATGGTGGTTCATTCTTAGAATGCAGTGACTTCACACAGTAAATATACATATTTAAATGAAGCAGTTCAATATAAATTGAGGCAAAAGATGCTGTGGTTGGTTAAAAGAACTTAATTTTCATCCTGCAATGCTGAAGACTGGAAGGGTAGGAATTCTTTCTTAAAGAAGTCCCCACCCCCCTCCTCGGCCCAGCCTCAGCTTACTCTACTGGTTCTCCTCTCATCTGAGTGTATCTACTGTGTTCTGTGTGCCGCGATTATTTTTAACTTCCTACAGTCACAGGCTTTCTTTTTCTCTTTTTCCTAATACACCCTAACCTTTTGGAGGTCTTGACTCTGCTATTTGCTTTCTACTCATTTGTTCATCCTTCCTTCCTTCCTTCCTTCTTTCCTTCCTTCCTTCCTTCCTCCTTCCCTCCCTTCCGTCCTTCCTTCCTTCCATCCACCCACTCATACAATGCACTGCAAGGCACCATTGGGTGTAAAGCATGTGGCACCTGAGCTGGCAGACATGGCTTCAGTCCTCAGGAGGCAAACAGTTCTCTCAGGGGACTAGTATGGGGCTCTGGGCTTCATAAGTGATCCAGTAGCTAAGGAATTATGAGACAGATAAGACAGATAAATCCAGCAAATTTTTGCATAAGAAACAAGATCACAAGAAGGCATAAAGAATATTATGGTCACATTTTGCAATACTAAGTAACCTGGCAACACGTCTCCATTTACACCCCGTCACTGTGGTAAGCACCACCACCTGCCACCTGAGGCCCCTGATGAAGACAAAGGGGAATCCTTCTCTCTTGTCAGTGAACTTCTTGGGCGGGGGGATCAGGATTGTGTTCTCATAGCATTTGTTTTGCAAGCTCCTACTTAGCTCAGCTGGCGGGACAACTGATATTCCTCCTCGCCTGCTGAGCCTGCCCAACTGTCTCAAGGAAGCAATTGTGAAAAGAAGTGGAATACAAAGGAATATAAATAAGTAAATCATTGAAACATCACCAGACTCAGGAACTACCTTCCCTACATATCAGTCCTACTTCTTTACTCCCTGGTGGGACTCCAAAGCCAAGTCCTCATTCCAAAATCAACCAAACAAAGGCAAGAACCGAAACAGCAACTTTAGAGGAGAGAACAGAACCCCGGACAGAGAGAAAGATGCTAACACCAAGCTTCTGGTAACGAGCACCTCCCTCCTACCGCTTGCTCCTTCAAGAAGCTCAGGACCTGTCATCCAGTTGGCCTAAAGGCTGTCTAACATCAGTGCAATTTACAAAATAAAGCTCAGGAGGTGCTTTGAACAAAGCTTTAGAGCTGCTGGTTCTCCTAAAAGCCCCGTGTGGCATTTTTTTCTCTTTTGTGGCAGTAAAAAGCACATAAAATTTACTATCTTTACCATTTTCAGTGTACTGTACAGTAGTGTTAACTATATGCACAGATTATTGTGCAACCGATTGTTACAGCTTTCTCATCTTGCACAACCGAAACCCCTACGGCTGTTAAACAACTCCGTTTCCCCCTCACTCCCAATCTCTGGAAACAAACATTCTGTTTTCTGCTTCTAAGTCTTGATTACTTAGATACCTCACATGAGTGGAACCATGCAGTATTTGTCTTTTTGTGACTGGCTTATTCCACTTAGCATAATGTCCTGAAGGTTAATTCATGTTGTAGCATGCGACATGTCAAAGGGCTTTCTTTTTAAAGATTGAATAATATTCATGGTGTGTATGTGACAGGTTTTCTTTACCCATTCATCTGATGGACATTGAGGTTGCTTCCACCTCTTGGCTATTGTGAAGACTGCTGCAAAGAACATGGGTGTGTGGAGGGAGCCAAAGGCAAGCTGAGAGCAAAGCACAAGCTTAGCAACTCCCTCCCCACCCCCAGGTGGGATGTGTGTGACATTCCTGGCACCCCTGGTTGCCCAAGAACAAAGGAGAGGGAATAACCAATGGTTAACTGACAGAGATCACAGTCATTCAGGACCTGAGTCTCCATCAGTTGGCAAAGGTTTTAATGATTTACAAGACAAAAGGCACTCTCCAGAAACCTATAGACTCAGTTTCCTGGAGGCCTAACGTCACTCTCCCCTCCATAGTGATGTGGGGAACAAACGCAAGAAGAAAATGTAAATAAAATTAAATTTCTTAAGAACCTACAGCCCATTTGCAAATACTTGAGACAGGCAGAGTATGACATTTCTCCAGGGACTCCCTGCTGTCTTAATGTTAACATTTTGCTAGAAGAAAAAAACAACATTAGCTTGACAATAGCTAGGCCTCCTACTAGACAGTAGCTAAAGTCTTCTTTAGCGTATGAAAGGCCTTTTGGAAACCTCCCTTTTGCCTTTACCTCCCCCAACTCCATGTATGTAATCAATCACTCCTCACAACCCTGGGTACAGCTCTTTCTGCCCACAAGTCCTGTCTCTGTGCTTTAATAAAATCACCTTTTTGCACCAAACACATCTCAATAATTCTTTCTTGGCTGTTGACTCTGAACCCCCACCACCACTCCAAGACTGCATCAGATGTGCAGATATCTCTTCAAGATCCCATTTTCCATTCTTTGGGATATATATCTCCAGAAGTGAGATTGCTGGGTCGTACAGTTGTTCTGTTTTGAATTTTACTGAGGAATCTCCATACCATCTTCCATAGTGCTGGCACCATTTTACATTCCCACCAACAGAATGAGGCTTCTAATTTTTCTACCTCCTCGCCAATGCTTGCTCTTTTCTTTTCCTTCCTTTGTTATAGTGGTCATCAGACAGGTGTCAGGTGATATTTCAGTGTGGTTTTGATTTGCAATTCCCTGCTGATGAGTGATGTTAAGCATCTTACCATATGCTTGTGGGTCATTTGTACATCTCTGGAGCCCCACCATAGTACCACCAGGGTTTTCTAGCTAGAACTTGTAGGTCCCCTATGGCTTTGGCTGTAGAAAGACTGGGACTCGGTTTTACTGTATTTGACAACCGGAAGGCAACCAACAATCACTTATAAGCTGAGTAAGCAGTGAGATTTTTTTGGTGTGGGCATCCCCTGATATTTCACTTTGAAAACAAGCTACTGTATTGATTGCTGTATGTCCAGGGATAATAAGCTATTGATGGAAATAATGGGAAAAGGCCAACTGAACAGATGTATTTCACTTGAAAAAGATAATTTTTCTCCCTTCTGGCATTTCATATGAAAAAAAGGGAGTATCTTGAATATAGAAAGAGATATTAAGAATGCCTGCTACTTGCTTTCTCTGTGTTAGTGACTTTTCATAATGGATGAGAAAATGACCCAATTTATTTTTTTGAAGGCCCTATGTTAACAAAGGACAATCTTTCTCCAGAAAAATCCAGTGTATGAAAGCAACTCCAAGTCGTCATATACAAGATGACTGTGTCCATATGTTAATATTGGGGTTATGAGGGACAGTGGCCACTGTGTCACTGCTCACCTGTCACAAGGTAGCAGGGGGCTGATACGCAGCCTGAAACAGGCATTCTTATTCTCCTTTCCTGGCCTTCCTCTCACCCCCAATTTTCTGTGCTCTTCACTGGGGAGCCCAACTGCCCTTTGGTTTTACCTACTGGAGATGCACTATTCTGATGCAATTGCTTGTTATGAATCACTATTTGCATCTCTTCAAATCCCACATGCCTCCCCTCCCCAAGCCCCCCCTCCCCCAGATTAGTTCACTCACATTACTTTCAACGCTAGTACTTGAAGATGTCATGTAACGGGACCCGGCCATTGTACAGATAAGAAAACTGAGGCCCTGGGAAGCTAAGTAATTCCTGAAAACTCACCTGTCTTGTTAATGGCATCATTTCTGAATTTTCCTATTTATTTTTCCTGACAGTGGCTCTACCATCTTCCCAAATTCTTAGGCTCTTACCTTGGAATGATTTTTTGAAGCCTCCCTAATTTTTATTCCCTTTATACTATCAGTCACCAAGTCTTAATGATCCTTCTTTCAAGGTTCTTCATATTGTCAACCCTCCTATATTTCATTTCAACTGTTTTCAGCACCTCATTGACCCATCCCTGCATTTCTAGGTTCCTGTGATAGCCTCTCTATCTGATTTACTTCCTTATCTGATCCACCAGTGATTCACAACTCTGGCTGCTCATTGCGTTGACCAAGGGGCACACTTAAAAAAAAAATTACAGCATGCCTGGGCCTGTGCTCCCACCTATGGCCATCACTCCCCACCATCATGGGTTAAATGGTCTGGGAGAAGCCTCTATAGATACTTTTTAAATACAAGTTCCCCAGGTGTTTCTAATGGGTAGCCATGAGTTTGAAAACTCTTACCGGAAAAAAAAAAAAAAAGAAAAAGAAAACCTTTTCCAAACATGTTCTCCACTACCCCTAAGGTACTTTGGCCCCATCAGTGTGATGCTCAAGAATCTTCTGTACCTCCATATTGCCATTGGTTTATAGATATCGGCCTCTTCCTAGCAGTCACAATTCTTGCACTTCTACTCCCTCTGCTTTTCAGAAGGTTACCCTTTACTCTAGTCATTTGTGATGGGGAAACAAAGGCAAGCTGAGGAGAAAGCACATACTAACAACCACCCCTGTCCCCCACTAAGGTGGGATATGTGTGACATTACTCATGCACTCCTGGCTGCCCAAGAACAAAGGAAAAGGAAAAACAAATGGTTAACTGATAGACTCACGTCCCACATGATGTGGTTCTCTATCAGTTTGTAACTATCTTGATAATTGACAAGAAAAAAAATTCTATCAATAGCTAGGCCTCCAGGATCCTGTAAGTCTATTTTAGCATATGAAAGTCCTTTTGAGGGGCACCTGGGTGGCTCAGTCGGTTGAGCATCCTACTCTTTGTTTTGGCTCAGGTCATGATCTCACATCTTCATGGGTCGGAGCCCCACATCGGGGCCCTGTGCTGGCAGTGTGGAGCCTCCTTGGGATTCTCTCTCCCTCTCTCTCTGTCTCCCCCCACTCATGCTCTGTCTCTCTCAAAATAAATAAACTTAAAAAAAAAGTCCTTTTGAAAACTTCCCCTAGTCTTTAGTCCCCCAAACTCCCAAGTATATAATCCACCACTCCTCACAAGCCCAGTACAGCTCTTTCTGCCCATAAGTCCTGTGTCTGTGCTTTAATAAAACCATCATTTTGCACTGAAGACACCTCAAGAATTCTTTCTTGGCTGTTGGCTAGAACCTCAACACTTCAAACCACATCAATTTGCTTCTTAGCATCAAAATCATCTCCTACAGTTTCTATTTGTAGTGTCCTTTGCCCTTCTCTCTGCTCATCCCAAACCTTCTAGTCCTTCAAGGTTAATCTCAAGACTGGCTTCCTTCAAGGATCCCTGTCTGACTATTCTGGTCATTATTTCCCCCTCTTATTTCAAACTCCCTTGTCATTTGGGTTTGCACTGTCTTGTATTTGCTCCAAGTGAGTATTTTCAGCTCTCCAATGAGATGGAGAGCTCGTGGAGGGGAGGGAGGGACAATGCCACATTTTTTTTTCTGTGGCTCTCATACATCAAACAATGCCTGGTGCATATCATAAAATAGGACAATTTGGTTGAAAAAGTAGACCAAGGAGGTTAGACAAAGAGAGAATTTTTTAGAGTGGCCCCTTTATCACAGGAAGGTAGGTACATAATCCCACGCAGACAGACCTAACATTAGCTTTTGTTTCACAGTCCCACCAAGTTTCCAGGAGACAATTATACATGGCACTTCCATAGCAAAGAAGCAACTCTGGCATGTTAAACTACAATTTGTAATGCCAACATAGGGCAGAACTACAGTTTGAGAGAAAACACCTTAAAAAACATTAAAACTTAGATTAACCAAAAATAATTGCCTGGAACATTCAATTAGCCAATTCTCCTCCACTCCACTCTTAACAGAGAGAGATACAGTATAAGAAAATAAACAGACAAGCGGGAATTTATTAAAACAACAACAACCAAAGCCCTACTTCTGGTTTATGTTGAGACAATCAGTGGAAAGTTGGGACACCATCCTACACCTTCTGCAACCATCTACAAAAGCTTACATTGAGATTTGCTGACAAAATAATAACTTTGTGATACTGCAAGACTTTTAGTCATTCATTCACTTACTTGTTCACTCTGTAAAGCACCCTATTAATAATCCAGGGTGATAAGCAATATTTGAATTCTAGAAAGGGGAAGAAGTATGTGGATATTGATAATTATGTTATAAAGCAGAGAGTAAGAGGGAACAGGGGAACTATAAAGGGTTATGGGATTTCAGAGGACTGAAATGTTACTTTTGATTGGTGGACATGGGGAAGGATTCATGGAGGGGGAAGCCTTTGATGTGGTTCTTGAAGGAGGACATGATTTGGGAAAGGGTTTCTCAAACAAGTGATCAGCATGTGGCCCAACCATGAAGGTGGGAATATAGGGCAATGGCAAGTGCTTCAGTGTAGCTAGAGCACAGATATGAAATAAAATATTGTGGGAGATAAGAGATAAGACCGATTTGGATGGGGCCAAATCAGGGATGGCTCTGGGGACTAATTTAAGGGTCTGTGTGTGTGTGTGTGTGTGTGTGTTTGTGGAAAAGGTCTTTGACGGGAGAAATCCTTAAGGACAACCGATTGCTCTGGTATCAACCTTTACAATAGTATTTTAACTGTCTCCAGTTTCTTATAAAATCCAGTATCAAAGAATATTTCCAAATACGGATATTTTCACCATTTCAATCAAACAACCAGTGACATCTGGTTATATAAAATCCAAATTCCTTTGCTTGGCATACAACGCCCTTTCTCATTGAGCCCATCTTTGTGTTCCTTTATTTAGGGCCTCCGCTTTCTCAGTTAGCCTATGTGATAGCTGTTTGCAACGTGACGCCGTGACTTTGGTCAAACTGTTTCCTCTGGCTGGAACAGCCTTACTTCTTGCCCACACTCGTGAAATCATACTTGTCACGCAAGTCCCAGCTAACACGTAAAGGAGAACCTTCTACAACTCTTTTAAGCAGGTTTAGTATGTTGCCTTCTTTGAGCTCTCTACCCGGTTTTCTCCCTGTCACTCCTACTTGCTTGTGAATGCATATAGGCAGAGACTCTCTTATTAATCTTTATATCCCAGCATTGAGTAAGGCGTCTGATAGGTGTAGGTGGGGCTGGACAGAAACCACAAAGAGCCCTCTGGTGTTTTTGTTTTTCTTTTTGGCCGGTGACACTGGTTAATTAGTTGATTCAGTTCTCCTCACCTTCATGGATTACAGACTAGGTAACGTAAATAAATGGCAAGCATATACTTTTCTTTTGTCAGAAAAACAAATCTATACCTATTTAAACCGCAGTCAATGGACTGGATTTCCCTATAATTATTCCATGGCTTTATGGGTTTTCCAGTAAATTGGAGTTTTCTCCTTTATGCTCTGTTTCAGGCTTCCCCTGATCAATAGTATCCTTGAGAGACAGACACTTTAGAGAAATGATACATTTAAAACATTTGTTTTTAAGGCATCCTCAAGGAATAAATGCAATTGTGTGTGTCTCTGTGTGTGTGTGTGTGTGTGTGTGTGTGTGTGTGTGTCTGTGTGTATAATACTTATATCAGCATAAAAGTATTTGGTAAGGAATCATTTAGCATTAGGCCAAATAATTCATTTAGTGAGTAAATATTATCTTTCATGTTAAATTTATACCAATCCCAATGGCAATCAGCAGGGTCATTAACAGCTGGAAAATACATTTGAGGAAAAATTCAGAGAGCTAGCTGAAAAGACTTTGGTGGAGAGATGCTTGGCCATGGCTATGACAGTGTGAATGGGGTCATATCAAACCTAAATTGAGAAACGTGTCAGTCTGATTTGCACTTCCATGCCTAACCGTGGGGACTGAGCATGGTATCTGTTTCTGCTAAAAAGTCAAACTAACATTTTAAAATCCCTGTCCTACCTATGAAATTGTGGCAGTAGCCACCTGCCCACTGCAGGATTTGACAGTGGAAATGTGGGCCCCTCGAGGGATGTGTGTGAGGGGTGAAAAGTTGCTTGAACCCTATTTGCAAGGCTATCATCTATATTCTGCTTTATCTAGTTATTGAATTGTTTTTTTTGTTTGTTTGTTTTTTTTCCCCCCCCGTAAGCCTTTTCCCAAGTGTTAGGCTCAACTACAGCCAACACTTAAAAATATTCATTTGAAATAGTGGCAAATCATTTTCAGATACAAAGTTATGCCTACTTTTTAAAAAGTCACAACTATTTACCCCCTTAAATTTGGTGCATCCTTGAGCACGAGGAAGGAGGGTAAGAAGCTCCAATCCAGTGTGGATAGCGGCCACAGGGTGGGAGGGGGAAAACCATGATGCCAGGGGATGTTCAGAGATTCTAGGGCTAGAATGTTCAGCGACTGTGGCTCTCTTTCTGTCTGGTGCCGAAGGGGTGCCCTGGGTTGGAGCTGTCTGAACTTGGGTTGAGAGGAAACAAATTTAATTATTTGCATCAAAGCCTGGGAGGATTTTTGGAAGTGTGTGGAACAGAACTCTGTCGATGCGGTGTCTGCTGTACCCTCGTTCTCTTTCTTTCATGCTGGGGCCACTCTGGGCTGGACCCCCAGAATTTGGTGCATCTCAAGTTTTTAGGAACCCACAAATCCTATCCTTATAAGGATAACATATCCTTATGAGGATAATGTAAGGTCTCAGCTACATATATTTTCCAGAGCTCTAGCAGTAATTAGACAAGCTACTATGAAAGAAAAAGCATTATACATCAATTTCAAACAATGCAAAACCAAAGCTCATTAGAGAAAGATAATATTCATGCAGATTTTACAAACCGTGTCTTTAGGGTGGCCCAATAAGTAGAAATATGGGGACCCATGCTTGTCACTTTTCATGCACATGGAGAGACTGGAAGGTACCATTCCTAAAGGAAGGGGAGGAACAGCCTAGGACCAATCATTAGAATTAACAGAACCAGTGACAAAGATATATTATTACTGTTAGAGTCAAGATTGCTTAGTATGTTTAGAGCAGCTGAATACAAATTATCTAGGCAGTAAGAATAAAGACTTTAAGTAGAGCTACCCCTGTCAAGCATGCAGCATGAAATTAGTGCAAGGCTGACCTACATGTGTATTCCAAAAGTAGATTTTTCTCAAAATACTGAGGGCATCCTGAGGCGCTTTTAGGGAGGCACAGATATTAAAAAAATTTTTTGCAATGGTCACATCAGAGTTTTTGGAGAATTGTTCCACAAGGATGGGATGTTTAGTGATAGCCGCTGTCATTTGAGAATCAGTCACAGTAATCAGCTACAAACTGTGAACAATTGAAAAAATGAAGACGTGGTGTGCCCATGTTTATATCTGTTTTTGCTAATAATCTCATACGTTCTTATAGCTCCCCTGACCTCTGACAATTTGTTTATTTATAGTCAAAGTGCACAGTTGACTTGCTCAGTATAATTGTTTTCTGGAAAAAATTAAAGCAGGGAAAAGAAACGCAGCCCTGCCCTGCCTGCTTTCCTCTGTGGTAGGAGAACTCACGTATCCCGGGGCCATGCTCTGAAGCTACCCTCTCGGCCACTGTTTTGCTTTGTCTTTTTCTCAGCTCTTAGGCTATAGGTCTTTAGCTACACATAGATAGGTAATAGAAACTCTAGAATATCCAAATCAATAATCTCCAAGGGACAGGCCCCAGGAGGCGCAGCAACGACCACCACCTGTAGCCGCTTCTGTGTTCTCTCAGCTCCATGCAGCATGAGCGAAAGGTAGGTGAACGTGAGGTTAATGTGATCAGAACAACTTAAGCCATGGAGCTCAGACAGTTTGAGCCTGACTCACTCCTTGCTGGCATACATATACTGATGGTATTCCCCATCTAAATACCTAACTTGCTCCAAACAGGGGCCTGCATGTCTTCAGTATGCAGAATGGAACAACACTCCACATAGATTTCTGATTATGTCACATGGAGAGCTTGTCACAGCATGGTGTGTGTCTGAGGGAAAGGAGACCAAGGGTGAGCACTAACACCTTGGGGTTAAATGGAAAGCAGAGCCTCTCTGTGGTAAGAAAACTAATGCTTAACTGCGGATGTGAGAAATGGAAATTACATTTCAGGACTTATTAATCGAGTTTACCATTTAGCCCTGCCAAGATGCAAGTAATTTTGTACCAAAAGAATCAAGCTGTTTTAGTGTCACACAGAGAGAAGGGTCTCATCTCATCTGGTTTTAAATGTGACCTTTACCGGGCTTGAAAGATACATGTGCTAGGAAACCTCATGGACAGAAGTTCAAAGAAAAGAACCCAGAACATGATGGAAATAGATTGCTGTGAAGGCTGGGGCAGAAAATGCAGTGAAATGAGAAACATGGAGAGTTGTATACTGGCATATTCAATGCACATGTTATGAGTGTGTATGTTCAGCCTTAACACCAGGGTCCTGATGAGGCCAGAGTCACGACATGTTAGAGAGCACACGCTGAGAAAATCAGAGACCTTTGTTCAGTAGTGTAAAAGCAAGTTATTCTGTAAGCAAATGTATGAGGCACATTACAGTTAACAGGTCTCTAGTCAGGACTAAGTGTGTGTTCATTCTATGAAAAATAACAACAACAACAACAACAACAACTAAACCCAAATAGCACATTGAAAAATGTGTGTGATTCTCAGAGTTTAGAGATTTTGCTATAATTAGAGCACATAATTCAAGCCTGGAGTAAGGCATTATATAATTTCATCTTTGGTCCTGATTGAGAGAATTAAGTTAAAAAGAAATGTTAAGAAGCCTTTATCAGAATAGGAACATTGCGCAATCGTCTCTTGGAGCAAGGCTGTATGCAGATTTCTCAAATAACAAAAAATCTGGCTTCATGGACTCATTATTTCTTCCATTAGCAATGAAAAGTTTAGAGGACCTTAGTTAAAAAATGAAAGCTTGAAGGTGACTTGGAGACTCTGTGGTTGCTGGTTATGGCAGTTGGCTGGACCTACCCAAAAATTTGTCTTAAGGAACTGGATACCGCTTTGAGTGCCTGTGAGAGCAGAGTTTTGTTGCCAAACTCCTTTGCAGGGATTGAAACCTTTTCTGTATCAGCTCTACTTTGAGACAAGAGAAAATCAGACAGTGGGGAAAATAATTTTGGTGTTTAGCACCCTTTTCCCAATGAGTGCAGCTGAGGGGTTAGAAGCTTATCTTGAATCAACACGTGAACCGCAAGGTCAAACTGTCCTCGGTGAGGAGGGTGGGAGCTGAGCTCAGAAGGTGGAAAAAGGCCAGAGATGGAAAATGGGAGGACAGTGGGAGGAAGATCTAGTCTCCTTTCTTTAAGTTGTAATGCTGCATGACTCAGGACAAAAGCCATTGAGATTGGATGGGCAAAGGAGGAGCCCTAGGAGGGGGTGAGGCACACCCGACAGTAGTGGACAAGAAGTAAAACTCCTATACACCTGGCATTTACGGAGAGCCAGAGAGGATACGTCCCGTAATCTTGGGGAAATGGCATTCCCTGAGATGGAGCTTTAAAAATAGAGTCGTGGGCTAAATCCACACAATTGTGTTTGCGTGCACATATGCACACAACTTTAAAACCAGGCTGCCTGCTTTCTTGTCTCTTAACTTTGATCCTTGATCTCCCCTTCCCTCTCCACTCCTTGTAGAAAAACATTCTCTTAAATTAGTGACTTCCTGGGGGTCCATTCTGACATTCTTACAGCATTCAGCAGTGTTTTCTCTAAGAAAACCGCCTTCTCCCTGGATTTTTGAGGAAGCAGTACTCTGTGGGAGAGCCCAGCTTCATGCTGGGGGAAGGAAGGGAATGTTCTATCAGAGCCTAAACTATGCTCTCCAGGATGGGGTACTGGGAGCCCTGGGATATTTAGGTTTTCCAAAATGCACGTGCCCAACAACTTAAATGTTTGGAAAATGAGGGTGGTCGGACCTCAAAGGCCAAATTGGTTCTTCTTGGTAGATTTCTTGGGTACTATGCAGTCTAATATATTTTACCAGAGTCTTAAATACCTAACAGGTGAGGACCTGGGGAAGGGGGTCATTTACTATATCCTTAAAAGAGAAAAACACACGTTGGGAATCATGTAAGGGTTTCCAAAGAGAGCAAATATTCATTATAGTCCATGGGTCCCAATAAAACAATGTGAAGAAGTGAGAGTTCATCCTTCTCCTAAAATCCCTTAAAATAATAAGTGAGGTTTTTGCTGGAACAGTGGGGAAAAGGAATCCCAAAGTTGTGTGTTTTTAAAGGGAGCTTCTGTCTCTGACTCCATGAAGTGGGAACCTATTGGGAGATTCACAGAGCACTTCCTGGGCTCACCTACACGCTGCAGAGAGCAGTCATGAGCCTTTTTAGGCAGGACGAACCCTGTCCTCTGTATGATGCGGCTGTAGTTCTGCCTGACAGCCTGGGCTCTTCCCTGGGTCTGACTCAGTAGAGGTGTGCTGGAGTGATTTGTGGAACCTCTCATGGAAAAGGAAGATACACTCAACCATGAATGTCAGAAGCTGAAATTAAATTTCAGAATTTATTATCGAAGCAAGCTGCCTTTTGCCCTATTAAAAATGCAGGTGAATTAGTGCAAAGGCTACAGAACCACTTAAAGCTCCCATAAACGTGGTCTCTGAGGAAGAAAGCAAGACAAGGGAGATTCTCTCCTTTTATCATGGGGGCACAGCAGCTCGCCCACAAGAGCCTCAGGCTGTGAGGTCATGGTACTCCACGCTTCTTGGGGCCGACAGCCACAGGAGGGGAACATTCGGGGATTAGCAAATTTACCAGATGAAGTTTTGGCTTACTAACTTAGAATTCAGAATAATTCAGACAAGGTCTGAGCAGAAATTTACCTATACTCAGCGAGTCCCTTCTTCAGAAAATGTACAAAGCATTGGTATAAATATTACAAAGGCAATGCTTAACAAACTAAAGAAGCCAAGTGTTTTTCAAGGATCCTTAATACTCTAGAAGTACTTATTAAATTCCACAAATAATTAATAAAACCCACTTAAATTTTTTACCAGAGCAGATCCTTGAAGACCTTTTAATCAGTCACTACTGATTCTGTTAGATTCTGTTAGAATCAGTGGTTACATGTATCCTCATTCTTAGATTGTCAGCTCACTCAGGGTCAGGGCTGTATCTTGTGTTCAGTGCCTACAAAGTGCCTTGCACATCGTAGGTGTCCAGAAAAATCCTTATTTAGTTAAGGGAATACTAATGACGTGAATTAATGATATTAATTACAAGATTTGTCTTGTATTAATATTTAGTAGGCATATACTGTCTGCATTTATCTTTGTATGATTAGAGGGAAGAGATCCTTTGCTGAACAAATAACTATTAACAAGATTATAAGAGTATGCTTATAATGTTCACTTGTAATATGTATTCTTGTCAATATATATTCTTGTTTTTTTTTAAGTTTTTATTTTAATCACCTAGTGCTCATCATGACAAGTGCATTTCTTAATCCCCATCACCTGCTTTCACCCATCCCCGCCACGTCCCCCTCCCCCTCTGATAACTACCAGTTTCTTCTCTGTAGTTAGGAGTCTGTTTCATGGTTTCTCTCTCTCTCTTATTTCCTTCTTTGCTCGTTTGCTGTTTCTTAAGTTCCACATATGAGTGAAATCATATGGTATTTGTTTTTCTCTGACTGACATATTTCACTTACTGTTATACTTTAGCGCCATCCATGTTGTTGCAAATAGTCAATGTATATTCTTGAAAAATAAACAAATAAACATCACCTATTGCCATATAAGTAGAGACCAGTGCTGCCTAATCTGGTGCTCTAATATGATCGTTGTAAATCCTGTGTATTTCCCGATGAAAGGCCGTCTTTAACTAAACAACTATTTGGCCCATTCAGTTCGTTAGCAATAGTTACTGACTCCTATCTTTTCTCTACTTACTTAATGCAGTTTTATCATACTTATAAAATGAAAACAATTCCATTTACCAAAGACCTGTAACCAAGACCAAACCCATCAAAGACATAATTCACTTTGAAAATTGAAGGGCAGGCAGAAGTCAAATTCACAGATTGGCTCTTTCTTTTTCCCTTTGTGTGGGCATTTGGTGTTCGTTGTCCCTAGGCCACCGGTACTAAGAAAATTCCGCTTCATCCTTGTGACTCTGCCTGGCCTCCTAAGACTAGCAGTCTCCATTTGCAACCGGCTCCCTTTACCTTGGTAGTCATAAAGACGTTCTCTGTTGCTTCTTAAGAGGATAAACAGGCTAGACCACTGAGACCAGAAAGTATATTTCTGTTTTGTTTTATTTTGAGTTTTGATCAGATTTGAACAGCAAATATCACCAGGGGAAAAGCCCGAGTTGGTCCAAACTGCTTGATTTTTATTTCATCCAGTGGCACCTCCATTTACCCTGGCCCTGGCTGTGTGACTCTGCATCTAAATCAAGTAAGTGTTCACATCGGTTCCTTGAATGCTAATGAAGGACACCTGTATTTCAAGGCAGGGAGCTAATTTGTATAATTTATTCCTGTGCAGCTTTCAAACCATGATACATGCTTTCTTCTCTCTTAACCTTTTTAGATTTAACTCAAATAGCAACAACCAGTGTTAAGGAGGGCACTACTTTTGAGGCATCATCTTCGGAATCTTTTTCTCAGTATGGTGGAGTGAAATTTCCTTATTCCTGCGAGTTGTTGAGATGTGTGTCAGGGGAGGGGGAGCTCACGCTTCCCTCGGAGTTTATAATCAACAAATTCTTATCCTGAGGACTAAAGTAGAGTTGAAGTATCCATCTCCTTCAAGGACTTAGCCATAAAAGCAACTTCTTCAAAGCCCTTATCACTTGCTGACTCTCCCTGCAGCGGCTCGCCAGCCTGTGTGCAACCCCTACCTCCGCGGCCGCATTTACTGATTTATGCCTCTGACTTGGCTGGGGTGTCGTCTGCCGATTAGTCTTGCGGTAATTACAGATGGCATATTTGCCGCATATTTATTCCTCTCCTCAGCTCACTTGGATTCACACTGATTTTATTTAGTCAACAATCTGACAGATTATCCTCGGTATTTTTTTCCTTTCAATTGTACCTGCGCTTATCTCTCTGTCACAGATCACCTTAGGAACTAAGGGCAAGAGTTCTGCGTTTCTCTTGACTGAGATCAGCTTTTCGTTGACGTGGCCAAATGTCCAGATAAGGGTTTTGCTTCAGAGCTGTTGTGACTATGGAATTCTGCAGGTATCAGAGGGAGGGCTGGCGGATATCAGTTAAAACCCTACCACAGATTGTCAATCTACTCTTCAAAGTTCACTCCCCTGGGCTGGGTTAAATCTGCATGTCTCCCCTAGCAGGTTATGTCCCCTACAGATTCTGATAACCCCCTTTAACTATCTTTTAAGGATGGATTTTTGCTAAGTTTAGGGTCTTAAAAGGCAAACAAAGGAAACAAACACAGGATTAAGCTCAGAGTTGATGGAAGAATCAGTGCTCCCGTGATGAGGGCGCATTTGGACAAAGTGGATTATATTCTTGGTTATATCTACTGGCTAACTCAAGCATTTTCTTCCATTGTCCTTGCTTCTGTTATTTGGTTTTGGCAGTTTCATTAAAATTCTTTCTTTTATCTTGGACAAAAAACTCTGCTTTGTGATATATAAATATAGTCTATTTAACTGGTGCCAAAGGAATTATGATGTTCCTAGCTGTGGGCATTCCTTTTATGCTGGGGCCATTTGTAAAATGACTGTGGCTGCTTCTCTGGCGTGGTCCTGGTACAGGAGTTCACATGGCAGCCTTGAGGCTGCTTTCTTTAGAGGGATCTGCTTGCAAGGTTGGCCATTGGCTAGCCTCCTGGACTGTGACAGGTAAATTGTCTCCTACACTAATATAAACCTTTCCCTAAATGAAGGGTGTCTCATGCATAACTGTGCAAACAACACAGTTTATGCTGAACACCCGCTTTTCTTATAGGAGTCTAGAATTTTGGTATATGCTAGGTGGAGGGTGCCTGCATGACCAGCACCCAGTATAAGCCCTGGGCACCAAATCTCTAATGAACTGCCCTGGGCAACAGTATCACACCTTCACACCTTTATTCTTTATTGCTGCATTTGTATTGTTGGGGGAAGAGTGATCTCTGGGTGACCCTGAGAGAGAGAGAGAGAGAGAGAGAGAGAGAGAGACAATAAAGATCCTGTACCTGGATTCCTCCAGACTTTGCCTGTTTTTCCCCTTATGATCCCACTGTATCCTTACTATGTTGTTATAATAAATCTTAGCTGTGAGTACCACTATATTCTGTGTTCCAGGAATCTTTCTAGCAGATCTTTGAATGTGAGGGTGGTTTTAGGGACACCTGAAACACCCTTCTCATTAGTCACTATGACTCCAGAAATATCACTTTATGGCATTATCCTTAAAGATCTGGTCTGATCCCTAATTTTCTTGGTTTCTCATGCAAAACAAGGCATCCTTCAGCTTAGATTTTCCTGAAGTGCTAATGTTTATTTTGTTTGTGATTATTCTTTTACTTCTCTAAAGAAGAAGACCTTGCTCTGCTCTATTAAATTGGCTATTTTGTGGGGTACCTGGGTGGTAGAGTCAGTTAAGCATCTGACTCTTGATCTCAGCTCAGGTCATGATCTCACAGTTTGTGAGTTCAAGCCTCGCATCGGGCTCTGTGCTGATGTGTGGGGAGCCTGCCTGGGATTTTGTCTCTCCTTTTCTCTGCCCCTCCCTGACTTGTGTATGTGCGCTCACTCTCTCTCTCTCTGAAAACTAAATAAATAAATATAAAAAAATTAAATTGCTTATTTTGTGACATATCTCGAAAGTTAATTAATAATCAAAATCTTTGTCAATCTAACATCAACAGTAGCTGACAAACTCTAACCATTGGCAAGTATGACTTAATGTTACATTTTAGAAATATATATTTAGAAGAAAATCTGCAGTACTGCTGGAGTTAACCATATTGACAATTGGCCTCTCCAAACTGGGTCCAGATGTTTAACAAACCCTGTTTGTTAATTTTATAATTTAACCTTAACCCGATATTTCCAGATGATGGATGAATTAATGGGATCATGGTGACATGATCCTGAATTTTTCTCTGGTTCAAAAACATGTTTTATTTTTTCTTAAAGATGCTTTGAGACAGTGTCATACATTACAGACTGAGTTATGCTGCCTATCGGACAATGGTACTGTTGTAACTGCTCACTATAGGCGAGCTGCTGAAAATATGGACCAAAACAGTGATTTTATAAAAGAAAAGAAAGCTTGGGATAGCCATGTTGTTCAGATCAACTTCTTGAAGATTAACTTGTTAGGACAATAAGAACAATATCAACTCTATGGAATGTCCTTGGTATAGATAACAGGTCTTGCCATGGAATGAAACATACCTTTAAAATAAAGTATTTTTTAGAAGTGATTAATTCACACTGGTCAGTTTGGTCTTACTGGGTCATGTATTGCTCTGGGGTGCAAAAAATTAGTCCAAGAGTAAGATTCTTTACAAAGGGATTTATGCTGGTGCCATCTAACAGGATCAGGCCTGAACTTGTTGCTAATATTGATATTTAAAAAATATTTTATTAGATCCAAACGTTAAGGATGGGACCTGGGATGAAATCTTTCCTTGGGCACAGAGCCAGCCCTACAGAAACTTCTCAACACTTTCCTTAATTGAGTATTTGCCAATCCTTCTGGGGTTTCAAGACCATGAAAACAAAATTTTTAAGGGCATTTGAATTCAGATATTTCAACTAAACTCAGGACCATACTTCCTGCTAGCTAAGGAAGTGCTCAGTCCATTATTAGGTAAGTTAGGCAAGTTACCCATAATTAAGGTAAGCATAATTTGAGAGGGAAAAGTGTTATTTAGAATTTTTGTGTGTGGGGGAGTGTAGGAGAAATGAGAGTCAATTTATCTAGATGAACAATTTGAGCTAATTATTCAGGACCATGGTTAAGTCCCATTGCCCCAGTCTGGACAGGTATTATCTGCGCCCACTTTTCACTAATAGCTGTCAGTCTTTCTATCACTCCCTGAGATTAATTACAACCCAGGTCAGGGTGTGATGCTTCTCATGTAATGACCACCTGGCAGTTTCTTAGTAAAACTGTCAGTGGTGCCTTAAACGGGCTGCTGAGAAATAACACCATTAAAGACTTCTGAAGGCAAATCTAATGTACTTCACTGCCTTCCTGAAAAGCACAGAGATACACAACATTAGAGTGAATTTTGGGACTATCCCTAAATGCCAAGAAAATGAAACCACTGCATGAAGTTGACATTCTAATCTTCCCACCTGAAGATTTGTTCTTGTTTGTCCCCTGGCTCCAGTCACATACCCTACAGGACAGCAATTTTAGGAAATACTTGATAAATTACTGTGGACTCAAATGAACAGAAGACTATTACTCAAATTGCAAAAGTTCTAATGTGTAAGTGGTGGGTGGCTCTCCCTGCACGCTCAGAGATGCCCTGAAAGGTCCTCTATTTGCTATTTTAAATATCACTTAACCAAGGGAGTAAAAGAAAGAACACACACATATAAATCTTCGGCTTAAAGGTACATATGCGTGTATATATCTATTGATAGCCAAATCTATATTTAGGTAGAATTAGAGAACTGATATAGTTTTACAAATAAGCATAGGCATTTACAGTACACAGAAGAAACAGGAAACAGGTGAATCAAAACGTGAAACGTACCATACTCCGGGACT
Source organism: Cryptoprocta ferox (assembly GCA_028646485.1). Classification (NCBI taxonomy): domain Eukaryota; kingdom Metazoa; phylum Chordata; class Mammalia; order Carnivora; family Eupleridae; genus Cryptoprocta; species Cryptoprocta ferox. Next base: position 36,135,534 of record CM053559.1, on the reverse strand, counting down.
TGCCCCGTCCCGCGTTTCAGCAGCAGACGGACCCTTCTTCCTCCCGACTTGATGAGCTCTATTGCTCTGGCGTGTGTCATGTCCCTTGTGCTTTCCCCATTGATCTCAATGATTTGATCTCCTACCTGTTAATTAAGGAAACATTAACTCAGCCAAGGATGGTTCTACTCACCTTGCATTTCCAACAGATTAGAAAAGCATCCCTTAAAGAATACTGGTTCCCAGAGAGCATCTGAACAATTTGATTGCAGCCCACTGTTTCTCAGAAGCACTAATTCCTGGCTACATCCTGAATCTGACCACCAAACTTAAATTTACGTTTACAGAAATTAAAATATCAGACCTTAAAGTTGGGGTGATATGTTACTTATTTTTAGTCAGTATGGCAGAGGCTTTAATTAAACTTTTAGCTTTTATTTTAAATTAGGGAATATGTTTGAAGCTACAATTCCAAATAACCTGGTACCTTTGCTTTGAAACAAGAAGTAAATATTTTAAGGCCTTTTCATTGAACACAGTGCCAGCTTTGGACTTAGTTCAGCATTTAATTCAGCATGCTGGACGAGATGATTGGTTTTTGGGCTTCTCTGAGAATTTTTATCATGCATCATTTAAATTTCCCTGGGTGCTATTGTGATCTTGCCTTCTTTGTAAATACGGTTGGTTGATATTTAAGTTTGATGATGAGTTTTCTATCACAGTTCTTTGAATTAAAAATGAGATCCTCGATTCTCCACATATGACTAATGCCCTTGCTAAATCTTTGCGTGTTCACACCTGATTGTCAGAACTATTTGGTTAAATACAATCCCTCTTCAATAGTTAGAAATGCCTGGGCTCCATAAGCAATTCCCATTTAGCCTTGAGTAGATAGCTGGAATAAAAGAGGTTCAACCATGAACACATCATGTAACTCCCACGGTACCATTACTGTCAGGAACTTTTGAATTAAAATATGTTTCATTTCAGTGCAAGTCACTTAAGATAAATTAGCCAGGGAAAGCACCATGAGTTGTTTTGCAAAAATGCTATTTTAGTTGGGTCCCTAAAAGCAGATCTCAACCTAAACTCTGTAATGCAGACAGAATTACAAATAGCAGAGCATTGTCAAGATGGGTGCTGGGCAAGAACAGGAATAAAAAGTTACCATCACAGTGGCAAGATGGCACTAAAATAAGGCCACTCCCCACCCCCAAAATGAGGGGAAAGAACAAATACATGTTTGTAGTAGCAAGAGAGTAACATCTCTGTTTAAAGAGGATCCTCTAGGGGTAAGCACTTCAATGTAATGAAGGTAAAGACATCCCCTTCCCCTTTGTGTATGGTGGTCTTTGAAAGTATGGATTTTGGGCAGCGGAAGAAGTTTGCCTCACTGGTATGACTTCCACATTTCACAGAAAAATTATGAACGACAGGACCAAATTAATTTGCTTTAGGGGCAATGTTTGCAACATTTTTGTTCAGGTCTCCTTAATTGTCTCCTTTCCCATAAGGCACCGGCACAGCCTGAAGTCGAGTATCTTACCGGAGGCCACTGTATCCAAGCCAAATGGGACCAATTATTGCTCTCCCAGCAGTTCCCACCCATGACTGAAACCTCATGGCACAGTATTAAATTGTAGAAGTACAACAAACATTCCAATGAAGTTACAGTAGAACCTTCATTCTTAGCCAGACTCTTCCTCTAAGCTTCATAGTTATGCATCCCCTTGAATACTACACATCCTGGATGTCCCACAGGCAACTCCAATTCAGCACCAGCAGACTGGGCTTAGCATCTTTCTCCCAAAGCACTTTTTTCTCTAAATCTGGTTAGTGGTACTACCACTCACTCAAGTGAGAAACCTGAAGGGCATTCTGGGTTCATTTCCTGTCTCTGCACTCATTGGTAACCCACTGCTAACTAGGGCAATTCAGGCGTCTGGATTATTCCAATATTCTCCTGTCACTCTCTCACCAATATCTTCTTCTTATTGTCACTGGATTCATGCTTCTAAGAGAAATGTCCCCAAATGCTTCATGCCTATTGAGGCATCCAGAGTTTTCCATATACTACTGTTCTCTTTGCTTTCTCCCCCTTTTGGCCTGTTGATCTCTCGAACTTCCAAAAGCAAGCCCAAGCATCTTCTCTGGGATTCCTTCCTTGACCCTGTCTTCTTTGCAAGCAGATGTTTCTAATCTTTACATTCATTTGTCACTGTACCCTATTCTAGTATTTATCACACCTTGTTACAGTTATGCATTTCTGTCTTTCCTCCTAGACTTAGACCTTCTTCACTCATCAAATGATTTCTGGGCACCTACCATGTGCTAGACATTCTTCTAGGGTGATAAAGATAGAGATAAATAGTATAGTATCTATCTACAACAAGTTGACAGTGGAGAGAAAGTGGGTAAATAAGGTTATTATTCAATATACCTTTGCTATGACAGAGATATTAACAAAGTGCTAAGGGAAGAGAAATGAGGGGAATCTAACTCAGAATGAGTGAACTGGTAGTCAGGGAAAGCTTTCTGGAGGTGGTGACATCTCAACTGAGTGTTGAAGTATCAGTAAGAGTTCCCAGGTGAAGAAGGAGGATGAGCATTCTAGGTAGAGAGAGCAGCAGATGCGAAGACCCTGAGACTTGATACCATGGTATATTTGGAGAACTGTCAGTTAGTTTATTCTGCTACTTGGGAGTTCAGGCTTTTTAAAAATTTTTTTAAAAATATCCATTTATTTTTGAAAGAGAGAGAGAGAGAGAGAGGGAGAGAGAGAGAGAGCAAGCACACAAGCATGGGTGGGGCAGAGAGAGAGGGAGACACAGAATCTGAAGCAGGCTCCAGGCTCTGAGCTGTCAGCACAGAGCCCTACATGGGACTTGAACTCAGGAACCATGAGATCATGACCTGACCTGAAGTTGGATGCTTAACCAACTGAGCCACCCAGGTGCCCCTGGGCTTTATTTTGAAGGCAACAGTAAGGCACTGAAAATTTTAATCAGCCAGTAACCTGACCAGGAAAGAAAAGTGGTATTTAGAAATCCCCTTGAATCATCAGTATGGAGACTGGACTGGAGAGAAAGTGGGAGATTAAAGAAGGGAGCTGAAGTCTGTGAAGTTATCACATTGTCTATCAAGTGGGAAAGTGGGAGGCTGTGGGGAAGGTGACAGAGACCAAACATACCATGGTCTCAAAAGCAAATGAGGGAAGAGACTGGGTCCCTTTTAATGATGTATCTCATATGAGATGCACTGTAAATATTTGCAAATGAATGAAGCATTTACACATGGCTTATCTTGAGAATCATGGCAGAGGGGTTATAAACACTCTTGACCCCAAAATCAACCATGACAGTCACCTTTGCCTGAGGACACTTCTGTCTTGAGACTGACACTGCGAGAGTCATGTAGAGGGCAAAAGGAATCTCGTGGTGTGATAGAAATAGACACACATCATCTGCATTCTGGTCACATACTTGAGAAGCTTAGGAAATTTGATGTTTTCATTTTCTTGTGCATTTGTCATGTTTCCATTTCTAAGAGCTCATGAGGACTAAGGGAAGAAAACTTAGCATGGGAGGGAGAGATGGTGAGTTGGAAGACTGCAGGGATGGTTGAGAAGTAGAGGGATTCGAGGCCTGCACAAGGGCTGGACTGAGGTCTCCTGTGCAGGAGTGTCAGAGACAGGGCTCTGGGAAGAAACAGGGGTATTACTTTTATTGAGTTCTCAGGAGATTGACCTGATCTTTTGGCTTGGCAGATTTCCATGCTTTTAGTTTTTGATACAGGGTCCCCTCAGAGGGAGAAGAGAGCGCCTCTGGTGCTAGTTAGATCGGGGATCCTTAGTCTTCATCAAAGACTTTCAGTCTCTCTCAAGCCCCTCCCCAGGCAGGACACTGGAGGATGTAGTGTGTTGATTTCCTGCCACACTGGAAGCAATGGAAGTTTGGGAATAGTGCAAGATCTTACCAAATTCAGAAAAAAAATTTGGTGTGTGTGGAGGGAATGCTGGTCAGGTAAGATGGTGGTAATGTTGTCACAAACTCTGGATCTTACGAGGTGTTCTGGGCAGATTATAAAAGTGGGCCAAGTCATTTGGACCTACGGTCAAGGGTAACAACAAATCTGACAGAATCAAGAACTGCCTCTTTTTGCAAAATGACAGAAATTTTGAAAAAGCTTTAATTTTTATTTTCACTCCACTATTAGTACTATGCATAGTCGTTTCTCTCTCTCTCTTTTAAATGTTTATTTATGTTGAGAGAGAATGCGTGCATGCAAGTGGGGGAGGGGCAGAAAGTGAGGGAGAGTGAATCTCAAGCTGACAACACAGGGGCTCAATCTTATGAACCTGGAGATCATGACCTGAGCCAAATCAAGAGTCAGATGCTTAATTGACTGAGCCTCCCAGGCATCCCTGAATAGTCGCTTTAAATGGGACTCTTTAAATAAATTTCAAATGTGATTCCTTTTGCTTTCATCCTTAGTATCTGGATGCATAAGGAGTTGAATTTGTCAGGGGCAGAGAGGTTCTTTGGTTACATTCCCACCTCGTGGCCAGGGGGTGGCCAGTTGAAAAGCATCACTTTCCTACCTCACATGTGAATCAATTGAGGGAATTGATTTGATAAAACTAATGGAAAATTTGCAGTCCTTTAAGGAATAAAGAAAAAAAGACCAGTTGTGATTCTGATACAGTCTTCTCTTTCCATACTTTGTTACAGAGCTATCTTCAACTGAGCTATGTTACTAAAGTGGAACTTTAGAAATGTCCTCCACTTGTTCTCAACGAATTTTTAAAATATCAAGTTCTAGTTAGAACTGAGAGAGAGATGGGAAAAGGAGGGGTAGGGGTGGAGGGAAGAGAGAGAGAAAAAGGGAAGTGGGGAGAGACAGGGAGACTCAAAGTTCACAGATGTATGTGTGTCAAGGAGATGTCAAATTTAGGAAACTAACCAAAGGACTTAAGATAAAATTCCAGGCATTCATTTTTTTTTTTTTCCTGATGGAAGAAATATTTATATCTGTAGTCCTCTTGGGGCAACTAACAGCCCTACAGCAATGTCTTAGGGGCAATGAGTCAGCTAAGACTTCCCCCTCTCACAAACTGATGACTGGCAAAAGGGATGGTGGGAGTGGGAAGATGGGCAAAAGGGGTGAAGGGGGTTGGGAGGGACAGGCATCCAATAATGGAATAAAAGTACAGTACAAAATGAAAGGCACAGTATTTTGACATTTCAACACAGTGTGTAGACTATACTTCAACTGAAAATAAAAATCACTTCACTGAAAAAAGAAAAGAAAGGAAAAGAAATGAAAAGGCTGCCCTCTCTCGGCACAGCCTAGTAAGTTCTGCATTTGTACCACATTTCTGCTCATACATCATGGCGGATGTTTCCTTAACAAAGCTATTACGAAATCCTTGAACTTGCCAGGGGCCCTGCAGATAAAACTTTTTCTCTTCTTATTGGAAAATCAAGGCAGGTAAAGGCAAAAGTTTCGATATTTCTTAAGTGGTTAATTGTTCAAGATGTAAGAAAAAAACGTAAACTCTGTAACGTATACACGTGTGTAGCCAAGTCATATAGAAAGTATTTGGTTTGGGTCAATGAAATCTTTAGAAGAACTTGATTAATCCTGAATTTACTTTAGCCCTGAGCCACAGATGCTCCCACTCAAGTCTTGCTCTGAGACCCCGAAAACATGCTTAGCTGGTTGTAATCAGTTAACTGCCCTCACACTACTACTGTCCCACAAGAACCTATTTTTCATGATTATACACAACTGAAACCCTAGATGATAATTAGGTGTGAGGATATGAGCTCTTTTAGAATTTTATATCGACAAATAATGGATATCTCTATTCTTTATTTCATGGAAGACTTAGCTGTAGACTATTTTTGTGGCCAATGATCTGAGGCTTCAGGTTAGTGAAATTCTTCACTTACAGTCTGGCTTCTCTTGTTGGCTCCAGACCCTTCACGGGCAGGGAACGTACCTACTGTCTTTGCGTCATCTACACAGTTCTTGACAAGTAGGCCCTTGGTTAATTGCAGTTGAGTAAATGGCTTAGGTTTGCTTTTCAGTTACATTAGCCATCTCTATTTTCACAACATAGCTCAGCGTTAGTGCATCTCAGCATACCTTACTGAAAGCTTTCTGAAATGCTGCCTTAAGCACTTCCAGCCACACCATAACAATTTCAAGAGTATTTAGAGGAGGCCACGTGAAGTTTAAGACATGGTGACCTACAAAAATTGGTAGAGACAGGTAAAGTAATGGGAAACAAATGCTAAAGGATTGAGAGAAAGTAGAATGGAGGCCGAGTCTGAATGAAAAAATCATAGGCCGAGTCTGAATGAAAAAATCATAAAGTGCCAGGGGAAAAAAAAATCCAACTGAAGGTGTTCGCTGCTGCCTGCCACAGGCATCATGACCAGGTGCTCTGACAACAGGACACATTGGCCCTGATGGCTTCACTGGAGCAAAGGGACAGGCTGATTTTCAGCTTGATGGTGACCTTTAATATGTAATGACTGTTTTCACAATTAACTTTTTTTAGATATTATTTATGAAAAAAATTTTTAATGTTTATTTTTGAGAGACAGAGCATGGGCAGGGGAGGGGCAGAGAGAGAGGCAGACAGAGAACCAGAATCAGGCTCCAGGCTCCCAGCTATCAGCACAAAGCCCAACAACGGGCTTGAACTCATGAACTGTGAGATCATGACCTGAGCTGACGTTGGACGCTTAACTGACTGAGCCACCCAAGTGCCCCTGTTAAATCTTATTTAATAATAACCATTGCAGTAAATTTTTCAAAGGGTTATGCTGAGCATTTTGGCTAACCTTCCTGTTTCTTTCACTAGACTGGTGATTGAAATAGATGGTATCCAAGTGCCTATTATAGGAGCTGGCTCTTGTTACAAACTGCCGGGCACGACTGCCTCAGCAAAGGCACAGGAGCCCATCAAGTCAGCAGGTTTTTCCAGAGGGAAAGCTTCCAACCCAGTTGGAAACTGAAGCACATGTCTGAGAACACCAAAATGCTGTGGCTTTTATTTGCCTCAATTAAGGTACATGTTGAAAACGGAAAATCTTCTACTATGCTCTAGAAAATAACCACTTAAAAGGAAAACATCCCAACATCTCTCGAGAAACTCCATCTAAACACAAGTGTGAAATAGCCCTTATGGATTTACAGAAGGGTCCTTAATCAAGGTTATGCCAGAGCATATACTTTCTGAGGAGGACTGTAAAAGTGAGGGGAACAAGTGGAGAATAAGAAGTTAGGGGCTGCTGCAGAATTCTGAGAGTTTCCCTTAAGGTGAGTGACATACCCTATTTCATATTCACCCTTTAGAAAAGAGGGTCATGGCTCATAAAATGTTTCGTCTTTGACTTGGGTGTACTGCTCAGGGGTGGGGGGTGCCTTGGCTGGTCATTCAAATCAGGGGGTCACCTTTGGTGGAGACTCAGGGTGAGCTCTCCATTCGGGAGCCTCCATTTCTCGTTCTTACTTTTCAAATCCTCTAAATTAAAACATGTAAATATAATGTGAAATTTAAGGATGATGCAGTGCCCAGTTGTAGAGCTCAAGTCTAAATTACAGTTTGGTATCTTTCCCAGGAAACCTTTCTTTTTTCCTTGTCAGATATAATTAATACTAATCTCATACGGAGAATTTTATTCGATTACTTCTTTCTAAATCTCCTTACTCTTCTAGGGCTTTTCATGGATGTTGATGTTCCATTCTTCAAGTCCTTTGCTCCCCTGCTCTATGCACACTCTCTGATGATCTTTTCCTAGTTGCCTAAAGTAGTTCTCTTTCTGAGTCCATTTTCTAGAATCTGCCCTCCACTCTGAAAATAGCTGAATCCTACTCATCCCTTCAGACACACCTCAGGTGTGATCTTATTTAGTAAGCCTTCCATGATCCCTCCAGTCTGGGTTGGGTGCCTTTCCTCAGCATTTCTTAAAAATGTTGAGTCGTGAGACTCCTGGGTGGCTCAATTGGTTGAGCATCTGACTCTCGATTTTTGTTTAGGTCATGATTCTGGAGTCATGGGATTGAACCCTGTGTGGGCCTCCATGCTGAGTGTGGAGCCTGCTTAGGATTCTCTTTCTCTTTCCCTATGGCGCTCTCCCCTGCTTGTGTGCGTTCTCTCTCTCTCTCTCTAAAAAAAAAGGTAAAAATGTTGAGCTGTGCCTACCTTGTAAACTCTCTAAGGGCAGAGAGGCTCAGCCATGTGGGAAATATCCATACATATTTGTTCAATAGAGGGATGTATGATTGAAAGAAAAACATTTTCAGAAGCTGTTGACTCTTTGCTCCTTATTGCATGAAGCAAATTTAAACAAGATCCATAAAAACATTAAATTTGGTTTCATAATATATGTCAACTATGTTTGACCATGAACAAATAATATGAAGTGTATGTAAGTGTTTTGTAAATGCTAAACTATACAAATACAATCCTGGATTATTAATTCTCATAGTTATCATCATCATTGTCATTGTAATGGCAGAGGAGAGAAAAAAATGAAACACAGTGGTAGTTTACTGGTAAACTAGGAGAGACGCAGCTGAGTTACTGGAGATATTTAATGGGAGAATGAGGCAACTGTTTTTCTTAAAATATCACTGGAATGTTAAAAAGACACAAAAAATCTTCTGTTCATTTGGTAAGGTCTGCATTTTAGGCATTCCTATAGAATGTTGATGTCATTTTTCTATTTTTATTCTATCATTTTTAGATAGATAGCTCTTAGGAAAAGAATTTCATTGAATGCTAGACAGCTAATCCAAACCCTAAGCCAAGACAGAGGGATAACTTCTATTGTGCTGATAGACATGAATGCAAAGAAAGATTTTAAAGACAAGCTGGTTGAAGCAAAATATTTTCTATGAAGGAAAAAATAACCACAACTTTTCCACTTTCATATGACCGTTTGACTGCTCAGGCAAGAAGAGGAGACTGGGGAAATATCTTGAAATTATCCACCTGAGCAAGAATAGAAAGCTATCATTGGCAGTTCAGCTAGTGGCTTATCCATTTCCTCAGAAATCACTTACATATGAGGTCTTGAAGTCAGTTTCTCTATTTGATTGAAAAACAACAAAAAGGAAATCAAAGAAGAAACCTTCTATTGTGGACTCTTGTGTAGGCTGTCGTTTCCCTTCCCTGGATTTAACTGAGAGAAAATGAGGGATTATTCTTCCCATATTTCTAATCAGATGCAAGCATTAAGCTCTGTACGTTGACTGTGACATTGGCACAGGGTAACAATCCTTGGGTTTTCTGAAGCCAACCTACTTGCATATTGTATTATGTTCACTTTCTGTGTGTGCCAGTTCCAGACCTGACCCATTAACAGTGTCAGCGAGAATGTGAAAAGGCATACTAAAATGGGCGTATCAGTTAGCTGGGATTTTTGAAGACAATTTAGTGATGGGACTATTTCAGAGGTGTGGGCAGGGCTTAGGAAGCAAAGAGGGCTGTTGAGCCTTTGAAGGTGGGGATTGTTACCACCTCTGTCTGGAAAAGCCTGGGAGAGGAAGAAAAGTTTCAGGGACCTAGTGAGAGCTGGGACCATAAAAGAGCCTGATGAGAGCTGCCATCATAGAAGGACGAACATTGCCAGGCCCAGAGCGTGGAAGCTGGGAGCAACAGGGGAAAGAAATACCTTTCTGTTACAGATAGAATATTGTCCCACCAAAAGATGTCCACATCCAGTCTCTGGAGTCTATGAATATGATACCTTACATGGCAAAAGGGACTTTGCCTATGCGACTAAGTTAAGGATCTTGAGATGAGAAGATCATCTATCCTGTGTTATCTGGGTGTTCCCAATCACAACGGTCAAAATCAGAGAGAAAGAAGATTTAAAGACAGAAACGGGTGAGAGATAAGAAAAGATGCCCCACTGCTGGTGCTGAAGATGAAGGAAGGGGCTACAAGCCAAGGCGTACAGGGGGCTCCAGAAGCTGGGGAAGGCAAGGGAGTGCCTTCTCCCCTAGAGCCAACAGAAAGAACCAGCCTTGCTGGTAAAAGAACTTGAATTTAACCCGCTGAAACCACTTTAGAATTCTGACCTCCAGAACTGTAACAGAATATACTGGTGTTGCTTTAAGCTACTAAGTTTGTGATTATTTGTTAGAAAACGATTACACATTCTTTCTTCCTGCCCTCTGATCTTCCTCTCTGCTTCTCATCAGTGAAATCCAACAGGAAAGTATGGGCCAAAGAGTATGAGCGATGCAGGCAGCAATCGGTTTCCCATGATACAGAATCGAGAAAGAAGGAAGGGCAGTGAATCCGGGAGGAAGTGGAACAAAAGAACAGATTTTAAAACAATGAATGAATATGACATATGAAGGTTGCTGTGGTCTGAATGTTTGTAGCCCCTCAAAATTCATACGTTAGATCCTCACCCCCAAGGTGATGGTATTAGGAGGTGGGCCCTTTGGGAAGTGATTAGTTCATGCAGACGGAGCCATCATGATGGGATTAGTGCCCTCATAAAAGAGATCTCAGAGAGAGCCCTCACTTCTTCTACCATATGAGGACACAGTGGCAGTTAGCAGGCTCTCACCAGGCACCAAATCTACCTGTAACTTATCTTGGGACCTCTGGCCTCCATAACAGTGAGGACGAAAACTCTGTTTATAAACTACCCAATGTGTGGAATTTTGTTATAGCAGCCTGAATGGATTCAGACAAAAGCTTTAAGCAATAATTCAAGAATAAGACATAAAAACCAGGTGGTGGTAATCTTGCTCATTTTAAAGAAGCTAGCTTTGGAAAACTTTGTTTGTTTTAATACTTCACTTTTATACACATGCTCTCTTAAAATAGCATTATAGGTTAGTGAGCTAAATGTGCTTTTTAAAACTGCTAAAGATTTCAGAGTTGCCTTTGCCTCTAGCCGGCTTCCAGCTCCATCAGTTTCCACTCTGTTGTCAGCAGCAGCTCCTAATTTCCTATTTCTCTTCCCTGCGTTTTCCATTCCCTATTTCTCTCTTCTTCCTATTCTTTGGTTCATATGGTTGCCACAAGTATCTTTTATTTTTATTTATTTACATATTTTTAATTTTTTTTTTGAGAGAGAGAGAGAGAGAGAGAGAGAGAGAGAATGCATGTGCCAACAGGGGAGGGCAGAGAGAGAAAGAGAGAGAGAGAATCTCAAGTAGGCTCCACACTGTCCGTGCAGGGCCCCATGGAGGGGGGGGGCTCAAACTCATGAACTGTGAGATCATGACCTGAGTCCAAATCAAGAGTTGGGTGCTTAACCAACTGAGCCATCTTTTAAAGCTCACCTCTGCTGAGTGGATTGAGGGTCTGACTTTGGCTCAGGTCATGATCTCACGGTTCACGGGTTCAAGTCCCACATCAGGCTCTGTGCTGACAGCTGGAGCCTGGAGCCTTCTTTGGATGCTGTGTCTCCCTCTCTCTCTGCCCCTCCCCCACTTGCACTCACTCTCTCAAAAATAAACAAACATTAAAACATTTTTTTTAAAGCTCACCTCTGTTTTGGTCTCTCTCCCCTTCAAACACCTCCCCACCTCACCATCTTCTTGAACAGAATCCAAGCTCCTTGGCTCAATGTGAATATCCTTCAGGACCTTGTTCCCCTACTTCTTCCACTATATCCCCACCATTCTCCTGGGTTTAATCTAGCTGGCTTCCCATTCCTCCATTCTTTATTGGGTTCCCCATGCCTGCATTTTTGCTCTTGCCTCACCCCTTCTAGTCATTCTTACCGTTCCCTTCATCCCTCCAATCTCATCCTGTAGTTATTCTCTCCTTCAAGTTTCCTCTCAAATCATCCACACAGCCGTTTCTGGTCACTCCAGGGGAAAGCCACCCTCCTTTCTCTCCATGTCACCTGTGCTTTAGCTATATCGCTCTTACAGCCCTCCCTACAACCCAGCCTCTCATTCTATCTATTTGTGTATTTATTCGCTCCACCACCATTTCTCACTTCTGCACTTACTGAATTATAAACTCCTGGAAAGAGGGATGGTATCTTTGTACCTTCCAGTAATAGCTAACACATTGCTTTAAAAATAATAGATAATAAAAACTTACTTGTAGTGGGGACCAAAATTGGTACTGTGTAAGATATAACATGATTAATGGAAGAGAGAGTCTTTGGAGGGAGTTGAGGGTGTGTGGGGGCTTGAGAGAGAGAGAGAGAGACCTTTGAGGTCAGAAGACTTGGTGGGTGTCTGTGCCTTGTTCGCTGTTGTTTTTCTACTGTTGACTAAGGTGCCTAGCACAGAATAAAAGTTTCATAAACATTTCTTAAACAAATGAATAAATGCTAGCTACTTAATTTTGGCCAAGGCTAACCTTGAATTCCAGGCAAAGAAGAGTTTCACAGAAGTCCCTAATACATGTTACAATATGAAGGTGAAGAAGTGTGTGAAAAGTAAAAACAGTGCAATCTTCTAACTTGCAATAAGAAATAGGCTTAAAAATAGCAATGCTTCCCAGCTGAAGAAGACCCAGCCACAAGGTGGAGGCATCTCTTTTCTTTTTGGTATAACCATGGCTTTGTTGACATAACTGGCTGAAAGA
>CM053559.1:36078339-36122866 GCA_028646485.1 Cryptoprocta ferox | reverse complement strand
TTTTTTTTTTTTAACTGTTTCAATGTTAATTTATTTTTTCAGACAGAGAGATAGTGAAAGACAGAGAGACAGAGAGACAGAGCACAAGTCGGGGAGAGGCAGAGAGAGGAAGACACAGAATCAGAAGCAGGCTCCAGGCTCTGAGCTTGCCCCTATCTCTGATTTCTATTATCTTTACTTTAAGGTGAAGACTCTGCACTTCAGGGGACAAAAGGGATTTGCAAAAGTCCCCAAGCTTACGGGTGGAGTTAACAAGACAAGATGCATGTTCTCTAATGCCCAAACCCAGAGCTCCTCACTCTTTATGAGGTTGCTTTAGCATTGCTGGGAAAGACACAAGAGTAGTTTTTTACTTAGTTCAGAGTTAAAGGTTCCTTCTACATGAAGATGTATAAGATGTTTGTGATTATTATTAACCTTTGGGATATTGTTTAAGAATACATCCATAATCTTGTGTCACAAATAGCTTTGAAGCCCAGGTTCATTCAAGCATAAGTAGAAGGAGAAGGAAGGTATGATTAAAGGTGTAATGAGAATATGTATAATTGTGAATAAATCTAGCTTAGACTTTGTGGGTCTGAACTTCCCTGATCACTTCAACATCTTTCTCTTTGAATACATGTTATTTCTGTAGCATCAGAGTTTCAGATCAACAGAATAATGGGTGTCCTTGTGTCCGATTTTAACATCACAAGCAGTGTGGCATCAAGGAAGCAACACTCTCACCTCTATGTGCGGCTATCTTTGTTTCATCATAATGAAAAAAACCCAGTCTTTCTTAATAGCTTAATTTTAAGACAGCTCTCCAGAGTGTCTTTACTTATTGCCATGATCTTCAATTGTACTGGCAGTAAATGTGTGGATTACAATAATTTTTCTACCGACATGCTAACACTGAATAAATAGAAAGTTGGAGTAGCTTTGTATCACTATCATTTTGATGCACAAAATAAACATTATCCACTTTATTTTCTTTTACTATTTAAAGTCACATTTTAATTACTTAAATTTTACAACTAGGAATGTAGCCGAGTGTCTAAAAATCTTGTTTCTGTTCAAGTTAATTCAGATTGTCCATCCATGCATGAGAACAGCTGAGCTATGAAATTGGGCAGCATGTTTTCTGGCAATAATGAGGAGATAATATGCCTTAGGAGTATTTAAGTGACATCACTATTGATAGGTTAATTGGAAATAAAAATGTAAAGCTTTCTTAAATCACTAGAATAAAAAGCCTCTGGTTTATCGTAGCTTCAAAATGCACCTTTTGAACTCTCCCCACTTTGCAGTTGAGGCTAATAACTATCTGATTAATGTAACTCTGGCTATTCCCAGAGTTCCACATACATCCCATGGCAAATCAGCCACTTTCGAAAGGAGACTTTCCCACTTAAATATTGACTCACAGTCATTTTGTTCCCTCTATTCCTTCACCAAATAACTCCCACATCCAGTGAAATGCATGGAGTGATGGGTGGAGAAAAGACATGTAGTCTGATGGGAGGTCATGAGACTTGAATGCAGTTGGGCATCTGGTATATGAGAAATCCTCCATGTTCATAGACCAGAGTACCCCTTGCTGCAAGTTAATGAGTTTCATAACTAATTATTTTGAAAAAAGACAGCTAAAGTGATATTACTCTGCCATGTATCCTAACTAGACTCAAATTATCTTCAGCTCTCTGTGTGAACATTCACAGTTACGCCACTACACACATGCATTTAGATTTCTGCCCCTTTACTAAACTCTCAATTACCCAGGAGCTTATTAGGCAGTTGTGAACTGCCCAGATGAAAAAGTTGACCCTTCACAGTAATTAGCACTTATTGAGCACAGTTTTAGGCAAGATATTTTTCAGGCATGTCAGAGCATTATCTCATTTAATTCTCAAACAAACAAGTGAGCCAACATACTCTATAAACTCTACAATGAACCTCTACAAATAAAAATTCAAGTTAACTGGGAAGCGAAGTTCTAGCTCATATATATATATATATATATATATATATATATATATATTTCTTTTTTTACACTGGGAGCTGATTAAATTGTGAATAATGCATAGTGGGTGTCATCGATACCAAGGTATCAGGTTAATCTTTGCATGGTTAGTTACTCTGAGCTGTTCCACACCACTGACTGTACCTTTCAATTTGGGTTAGCAGGTACCTTTAACACTTGGTGTGGGTGGACATCCAAGAATGACTTGGATCCACTTTATGATGCTTCCCTGATCCTTCCACTTGAGTGTATTTTCTGGCTTTCTGTCCTTGGTTCCTGCCTTTGGTGAGGGTCTCATCATCTTTTCCATTTAGCTTGCTTTCACTTCCAAGTAATCTTTGGGTATTTCTAGTGTGGCCTCTCAAACCTGACTAAATTCACCACTTTATCACTATTTATTTATTTATTTATTTATTTTTAAAATATTTCATTTTTAAGTAATCTCTACACCCTACATGGGGCTCGAACTCACAACCCTGAGATCAAGGGTTGCATGTTCTGACTGAGCCAGCCAGGTGCTCCATCACTCCTTTTTTTTAGGTTTATTTATTTATTTTGAGAGAGAGAGAGAGAGAGAGAGAGAGAGCAAGCACTCATGAGCAGGGGAGGGGCAGAGAGAGAGGGAGAGAAAAAGTCAGTCTTATATAGGCTTTGAGTGCTTTCAGGGCAGAGCCAAAGGTGGGGCTTGATCCCATGAACTGTGAGATAATGACCTGAGCTGAAATCAAGAGTCAGACACTCAACCTATTGAGCCACCCAGGCGCTCCCCCCAAGCCCATCATTACATTTAAAGACTGACCCCTCCTATACTGTCTCTGTACAATCTTGCATTGTTTTTAGTGTGATACTGTCTTCTCATTTTACAAATATAGACCACTTGGCACCAAAAAACCCTTGATATAAACATGTGAATGGAAACTTTCAAATTCATCATCATTTCTAGAAAAACAATTCTGCGGGCTTATTCTGATGGAGAATCTTTGGTTTCTAATCACCTTTGTTTTCCAAGAATATCACATGGCTAATGTCACTTGTTTGATTGAAGTGCTTCTAGTCAGTGAGGTAAAAATGTGTGATTGATTTATTTTTCCAATAACTGCTACCAGCTGTGCTCTGTTGACCTCCCTCCACCCCTTTCCTGCTGGGTAGTATTCCAATTCCATTATCTTTTAACACTTTCAGCTATTAAAAAAGTATAGTGCAGCTAGCACTGCAACCTTACTTTCAGTTAAAAGCTCCCCCTTACAAAGCAGACTAGGCTGAAGGCTTGAACCATTCAAATGGGGAAAGGGGCTTATTTTCTTTCTCCCAACCCCTCCCTCTGTCTCCTCCCTCAGTCTGCTAGAGAAGCTCTGATGGTGGGTGGTAAAGAGGACCAGCATTCACTTGAGGGATGGAGGATTACTGGTGACCAGCTGGCCTTTCTCTTTATGTTGCTGTTCTGTGTGCCAGTTCTTGGTCACGTGTTCTCTTTGTGCCGTAGACTGTGTTAGGTGCTGCGGATAAGATTTCTGACCTCAGGGAATTTAAACTCAGCAGATATGCAAACACTGCCTCTCTCCTAAGGGTGCTGTGGGCCATTTCTTTGGAAGACCTGATGTGGAGTTTCTCTCTATGTTGGGAGGCATAGATTGAGGTTGGCCTCCTCCTCATCCATTCGGCACCCCTTCCTCCACTATGGGTAATGTAATCTACAGCCTTTTTCAGAAGGGGTCCATTGGCCAGAAAATATCCCACCAGAAAGGTGGTTTAAGTCCCAATCACCTTCTGTAGTGTCTACTCAACCCATGAGTAATGGTGGGAGTGCAGACTGCCCCAGAACTCCCTCTTCTTTCTTCCTTCTTTCTCTCCCTTCCCCAGCTCATCAATACCTCTAATGATTCAGTAGCTAACAGTCCTCAGCCTCCCATGGGGTAGAAGGAAAGGATGGATCAAACACTCCCAATCTTGAGGGAGGAGAACAGGGCAAGTCTAATATCTCTTTCTCTCATGGGGGTTGGGGTGGGGAGAAGAGATGTTTAGTGCTTCACAAACTGTTTTCTCCCAGAGAAACAGGTACTTCTACTCTGCATTGGGAGAGTGTTGGGAGGGACAAATCAGTAGGACTAGTTCTGTGAAACAGCAGTTCCCAGCAGGTCACCCAGGGAAGTAGCCGGCCTCACTATTGCTTATTTTCTAAATCAGACAAGATCTTCTATCATCATACTGCATAGAGAGGAACAGCAGGATAACAACAGGGAGCTGAATGAAGCATGTGGGTTATCTATTAGTTTCACTTATCCAGTCTCACTCTGGCTAATTGAAAAGTGACCTCATTTTTATTTCTTCTTTAAGTCCTTAATGGCCAAGTTTTTCTTAAAAAAGTGGGTTACTGACTAAAATGTGCATAAATGTGTTTATTATTAGAACCTGACATGCCAGGTTCTATTCTGACACAGCAATTTGATTTTTTAATTTTATTTATTTATTAAAACATTTTATATTTTATTTTATTTTATTTTATTTTATTTTATTTTATTTTATTTTATATATAGAGAGAAGTATGAGTGGGAGAGAAGGGCAAAGGAAGAGAGAGAGAGAGAATCTTAAGTAGGTTTCATGTTCAGCATGGAGCCCAACGTGGGGCTCAACCCCACGATTCTGGGCTCATGACCTGAATCAAAATCAAGAGTCAGGCACTCAACCAATTGAGCCACCCAGGTGCTCCAACAGTTGGATTTTTAAAATTGTGATTATTTGTATTAGATAACTTATTTTGTTATGACAGGAAGGACAGTGCAGGGTAGCAATGTGATTAACAGCATGGGCTTTGGTGGGATTAGGAATCCTGGGCTTTTGTCCTATGATGAATATCACTTGTTAACTCAGAGATGTTAGACAAGTTATTTAACCTCTGTAAATTCCAGTTTCCTCATCTGAAAATGGGGATGATGATGGTGTCTGTCTCATAAGATCGTTGAGATCATTTGAGATATACATATAAACTTAGCACAATGCCTGACACATGGTAAGCATTCAATAATTGTTAGTTATGTTACATTTTATTCAACAGGAGACTTTCAAACTAACTTTAATCTTGAATATATAATTTACTAATGACAGGGGTTATATTTTGGACTGAAAGGTAACATTTGGAATTTGGGGCTCTCTGAGTTTAGAGTAGGGCTTGGCAACCCATGGCCTGGAGGCCAGATCCAGCCCACCGGTTGCTTTTTAAGTAACATTTTATTAGAACAGTCATATTCATTCATTTACATATTGCCCTGTGGCTGCTTTTGTACTACTACAGGAGAGCTGAGCAGCTGTGACAGAGACTGTGTGGTCCACAAAGCCACAAATATTTACCTTCTGGCCCCTTATAGAAAAAGTTTGCTGACTCCCAGTCTAGAGCCTTAAATTTGGTCAAGACGTCTACTTATCCTGGATGACTTGTGCACTAATGGATCTGTAGGTAGGATGCAGTTCACACTTGACTTTTTGAGAACCAGTATCAGATTAATAAATTTATGATGAAAAATTTAATTTGTTTTTATTTAAATTATATAATATTTAACAATATTTACAGAACACCTGGCTGGCTCAGTTGGTAGAGCATGTGGCTCTTGATCTCGGAGTCCTGAGTTTGAGCCCCACATTGGGTTCAGAGATTAGTTACACTTTAAAAAAACTTTTAAAAAATGCTAAAAATATTTAAGAGTTATAAAGCATTCATCCTTATACTTATCAACCAGATTTTAATTAGGTTAATACTGTGTGATATTTGCTTCAAAGTATTTTGCAGACAAAAGAAAATCTTGTGGATAGACATGCTTTCTGAATTCATTCCTTTCCCCACAACAGTAACCACTATTCTGTAGTTCATGCTTCTTTTTTTGTTTGTTTTTATTACTTTTAATTCATAGGTATATATCCACAAATAATATATATCTGCACTTTACATAAACAGCATTACATATATGATTCTGTAATGGTTTTTCACTCAATAAATTGTTTTCATCAATGAATTATGCTGTGGAAATTTGTTCCTGTAGAGAATATAGCTCATTCATGTTAACCCTATATAATACTCCATGCTGCAATAAATATTGCTGAAAATATCTCTTGGTGAATATGAGCAAGAACAGGGCATACAGAGAAGTCGGTGCTGATGTGCAGGGAGAATGTGCATCTTCTAATTTATATCCTACTGGCAAATTGCTCTCCAAAGTGGTAGCACTGATTTACTTTATCACCAGCTGGTGTAAGAGTTCCCAGCAGAGACTAAGAGTTCCCGGTTCCCCACATCCTTGCCAGTGTTTGCAACTGTCAGACTTAACTTTTTCCAATTTGATGGATGTAAAATGTCATCTTATTGCTTTAATTTTCTTTTTCCTGATGTTGAGCATCCTTGCAGATGTTCACCAGCCATCTGACTTTCTTCTTATGTAAAATTTTCATCATGTACTTTGTCCATTTTCCCCAGTTTCTTTGTTATTAATTCATAAGAGCTCTTTATTATGTATATGTTCCAGGTAGCAAGCCTTTGTCCATTTTATGTATTGCAAATATATTCTTTTAATGTGAGGCTTGCCCTCTTACTTGGTTCATGGTGTTCTGTCATAGAGACACTTAAGATTTTAATGGAATTATATTTATCAGTAACGTTCGTTTATGGTGGCTTGGGCTTTTTGTGACTTGTTTAAAAAAAAATCCCTCCCAACCCAAATAAAATAAATACATTTTAAAATATTTTCGTCTAAAAGTTTTAATGGTTTGCTTTTCACCCTTGGTATTTAATCCACCTGGAGCTGATTTTTATGTTTGGTATGAAGTAGAGATTTATTTTTACCTGTACGGATAACCACTTGTCCAAGCATCAGTTATAGGGAACCTGTCCTCCACCTCTGATATGTGATGCTGCCTCAACTGCACGTTGGGTCTCCAGACCTGTTGGTCTTTTTCTGGGTTTCCCACAGGGTCCCACAGGCCACCCCAGGGCCAGCATTCCTATCATTTTGATTACTAGAGTCCTATACATAAATCTTGAAATCTTGTGGGTCTGGAGGTTTTTAGTCTCACTTTAACTCTCATTTTCAAATACAAATGGATTTCTAAAATCTTTAGTTACATACAGAGAATAATTATCTGAATTTTGGGCTTAAGAGCAATACCTACACTTTATCTCTCCACTTCACTTGTGAAGTATCATGAAATGCATTAAATACCAATTACTAACTCAAATATTTTAATTGTAATTTGTAGACAATGGTTTTATTAGAATTTAATCCTTTAGCTGTTTAAGAGGTCTTTAGAAAATGAAAAGTATTTTTTCCAGAGAATTAAATTAATCATATAAACAAAAGTAGAATGATTTTAACCATCCTGTCATCTTCTTAGTGACATATTTAGGAAATGACTGAGTTATAAAAGATTAACTATTTTTTCTTGGCCTCATATTGTATAATTTATAATAGTGGTCCATTTGATGCCCAATTGCCTATTCTAGCCTATTCAAGAGAGGGTTTTACCCAAGAGTATGCATCAGAACTACCAAGGGTACTTTTAAAAACCATTTGGTCCGTTTTCAAATTTAGTTTTCTCAACAAAGTTTTGAAAGCAATAATACATCACTAAAAAGATGAGACTTTTGCTTCTCTACTAGAAGAACACTGCCATCTATTATTATGATCCATATAAAACCGTAAAGCATGAACTTCCCCAAGCTCTTATTCCATAAGTTGCCTTGTTGCATCAAGAAGCAGTATCTTTGTTAGCAGAGGTAGTTGTGACATGCTTCTTTGCCCTGTTCTTTTGGTCATTTCCGGTGTATTTCTATTTTCTAGTTTTGCTTTTCTAAATGTAAGCTTTATTGGATCCCTGGGAGCTAAATGGAAAAATCTACGTGTGTTCATTTCATTCCAAGACACATTGATGTGCTAATGATAATGGGGTGGCCAATTTAAAAAGGCCAGTACCAATGACTGGGAATACAAACAACCAGCAGTTAAAAAACAAAAAACAAAAAAAACCTCTAAACTCATTGATTCCTACACTCTTCTTAGAATGAATGACAACATTCTGTGTTGTTTCCCATATCACACATCGGAGTTGTTTTTTTTTCCTCAACAGGCCTACTTTACCTTCAGAAACTCAAGGAACTTGGGGATGTGACATATCTATCCCAAAGGAGCAGGCCTATTCAGTACCTTCCTCTGGGGCTCAGGCTGGGGGGCCACCATGTTGCACTTTGCATGCCTCCCATCAGTGCTCCTTTGAGGGCATCCAACATCTACCATTCTAGGTCACTATCTCAACCCCTAGTTGACATGCTTCCTTTTCCCTACAAAAGAGTCTGAATGAACCATGATCTGAATCATACAACTCTGCTTTCTGGGCTGTGTTGTCGTTGCCCCACAACCTCCTTGGGCCACCTCTCTTTAAAATGGATTCCCACACCTGAGTGACATTCCACAGCACTGTTGACCTCTAGGTCCCACCTAGGACCCAAACACTTTTGCAGGACAAGTAACCGAAGGAAAAATCATCATAGGTCACCAAAAAGGCTACATGGATTAGTTACAGAAAACAAGGCAAGGACTAAGCACACTACCCAAGTGTGTGTGTGTGTGTGTGTGTGTGTGTACCTTTTCATTAAGTAGTGGACAGTCTTTTATAAATTAAACTTTGCTTAAGAAAGGCAATCAATGATACATCAGAGCAGAGCTACTTTGACTGAAAAGGGTGGGTATGGGGTAGTACTCAGGTTTCTGTTAACTTTACCCTCAACTTATTTCTTGGCTTCCATTCCTACCCCAGGAGATTCTTTGGAGTCCTGGGGATTACCTTTTCTTAAAAAAATTTGTTTTTAATATTTATTTTTGAAAGACAGAGAGCGAGTGGGGGAGAGGCAGAGAGGTGGACACAGAATCCAGGCTCTGAGCTGTCAGCACAGAGTCCAACATGGGGCTTGAACTCACAAACTGTGAGATCAGGACCTGAGCTGAAGTTGGACTCTCAGCCGACTGAGCCACCCAGGCGCTCCCTGGTGATTGCCTTTTCCATATGATAAAAAGGCACATGGCAAAAAGGGCCACGTCTTACATGTCTCTGTCCAGTTCTATGATACCCCCTGTGCTATCTGGAATTCTTCCTGTCTTTCCTCACATCCTACATGTTGAAGGCACATCAGGACCTCACTCAACTCTCACATCCTCTAGGGACTCTGTCCAAGACAAAATTGATCCTCCCTACGGCAAATGGTCAGTCCTTCTATTATAGCCATAGGGCCTGCAAGTCTTAGATGTGCTGGGACAAACCCAATTTCTAATATTAGCTCTTAATACTCTCTTGGACTCATTTTTTTTTTTTTTTGGTCAGATCACATTTCAATTTTTGCTTTAAAAATGTGGTTATGATCATTATAGCTCTTGTGGCAGTCAGGCTTATTTCTGAGTTATTGGTAGGTGTAGATATCATACAGTATATATTTCTAAAGAGTAGGGATTGGGTCATTTCATCATCATCAATCATCACCTCCCCCTTCATCATCATCATCCTTAAAATAACTGATGACCTAAAACACACTAGGATAGGGCAGTGCTGTGAATTTATACTAGTTACCTTATTTAATTATTATAAAAACTCTGCAAGGTAGGTATGTCTTGAGGTTTATTTTGTGATGGGGAAGCAGAGGGCACCCAGCTGGGAAGTGAGTAAGTTGAAATCTGCCCAAGCCAGGGTCTTCCCCTTATGCTACCCTGCTGCCCACGGTGCTTCAGAGTATTTCTCTATATATTCCAGAAAGGTTTATTCTTGTAAATATTGAATATATATGTGCTCGATTGCTCCAAATTGAAAGTGCACATGAATATATCTAGGCTGTGAATTGAAATATTTCCCTTTCATGCTTGCATGATTCAGAAAAGACTTTATATTTGTATTTAGTGCCATCTTAACTCACTCTGGTTGTTGCAAAGCAAAGTGAATCCAGTGGGATTTTTAATTTACTGGCAGTCTGTGGCTAAGGAAACTGGCACCCCCCAAAACACAACAAATACTTCCCTGTGATTTGTGATGTCTAAGCCGTGGTGGATTATTTGAATGCAGGCTGGGCTCGGTTCCCCACGCTGCTGAGGCCGGTTCCTTGCTTCCTAGAACAGTGCCAGGGGTGTACTATTAGGCTACTGCAGGACAAAAGAAAACAAACTGGCTGGCTGGTTCCCATATTTCCTGATATCTAGGAGTTTTGTTCCCTAGCTGTACTTATGAAGAACTGAGCAGGGGAGCAGCTTAGGAGAACATCTGTGGAGGATGGGATGAGGGAGAGGAGGTGCCCAGCAAGATGAAGAAAGAAGTCATTATGCTTCTTGCCTGTGATGTCAGAAGCACGGTGTAGGGGCAGGGGCATTAGGAAGTGTCCAATTGCAATGACACTCCAGCATCTGGGGTGGTTAGGTGGGAAGCGCTGTGCTAAGACAGTGGAGGACATGGGGATGATTATGACACACTGTCACATATTAAAGCCTTTACAATATATCATATTAAATTTTACTACGAACTAAATGTCATGGTTAAACGTTTTTTAGGATGACTCTCTACCTCATACCATATACAAAAGACAATTCCTGATGGATTGTGGATTTACATGTAAAAGGTCCATCTTTCGAAGTTATTTAAAAATCCTTTGCTAAGAATGTCTTAAAGCATAAAAATGCAACAATTACAAACTATTGATATTTTTGATTGTAGAAAAACTAAGAATTTGATTTCATCAGGAGAGATTATAAAAAGAAAAAGAGCTGCCACAAACTGGGAAAAGATATGTGCCATACATTTAACCAACAAAGATACAGTATCCATCATGTGTAAAAATCAATAAGGAAAAGACAACAATAATTGCCGCAGAAATGCAGGCAAGAGACATCAATTTAAGTATCAGAGAAGAGGAAAATGAATACTTGAACACAGAGAACTTTGTTCGTTAATAGTCGGGAAGAAAATTAAAACCATAATGATATAGTGTTTCACATCCACTCTACTAACAGAAATTTAACATCCATTGCATATGAGATACCAATAAGGATGTAAAGCAGCAGGGACTCATATACTGAATGTAAGAGTATACATATTGTTACAAACACTTTGGAAAATTTTCTGGTATTATTTAGTTAATTTGAAGTTGTCCCCAGGACTCAGAAAATCCTCTGAGGAATAGATTCAGGAATTGTCCCCAAGAGAAAGCTTGCACATGTATTCTAGAAGATCTTTACAAGAATGTCTATAACGGTGATGTTTCCAATAGTAAGAAATGGAAACTACCCGAAAGCTCGTCAACAGGAAAATGGATAAGTAAATTCCTATTTATATAATAAAGAACTCTGCATTAGTGAAAATGAATAAACTACAGTAACACACATCCACTCAGTGACTTTCATCATAATGTTGAGCTAAAAGAGTTAAGAAAATACAAAAATAAGAGTTCGTGTCTATAAAGTTCAAAGACATGTGAAATTGAACAGTATCTTGTTGAGGGGTGTATCTAAACGTGGTAAACAATAAAGAAAAGCAAAGGGATGATAAACGCAGAATTCAGGGGAGGAGTTACCTCTTACAGATGGGAAGGCTTCGAAGATGCTGGTATTATTATGTTTCTTAAACTGGGTAGAGGTTGTGTGGGTACTTTATTGTTTTTGTTTAAACTATGCATATATTTCTATAATCTCTTTTTTGCTTTGCTGTATTTCAGATGAAAATATATATTCAAAAGTGTACTTTGGGGGTTCCAGTAAGGGGACCCTTCATCTGAAGGTGGGTGGGAGTGACAGGTGTGGTGGGAATTCGCAATGGCTTCATGGCGTAGTCAGAACTGGACCTTGAAAGATGAGTAGGGTTTTGAGGACAGAGATCGATAAAGAGGAAATTCCACATGGAAAGTAAAAGACAAGGAAAGACAGGAAAGTGTGAAATGCCAGCACGTGTTCTGGAAGCAGCAACAGATGGGAGTCTAAACTGTGGAAAGACTGGCATATAAGGATAGAAAGCTGCTTTGGGTCAGACTGTAGAGGGTCTTTTTTTTTTTTTTTTTTAAACCAAGCCAAACCAAACCAAAGCTAAAGTCAAAGCCTTAACACATTTAGATATTACCCTGCAAGCAAAGGCGGGTTGTTGAAAACTTTTGAGGAGACAGCACATTTGATTTCACCCATGATTAAGGAATATAATTCTGGCAGTAGTATGAGCCATGAATGGGAGAAATTAGACACTGGTGGGACACATCTGGCTACTGAAATAGTTGAGGATAACAAAGAGGAAGGTCCCTATTGTGGCAGTCACAATGGAATAAAAGGAGGAAATGCCTAATTTGTGGTCTGACTTAAGTTTCCTTTGTGTCTGTTTCCAGAACGACACAGTCTGAAGCAGTATGTACTGGCTTCCTTCAGGCCAGCCCTGCTCAGGAGGGAGCACACTCCCAAGTCAGGTAGCTAACTGCAAGCATTGACTCAGCCATTTACTTCCCAATTCCCTTTGATACACCTCCCAGTTTTCCTTTTGGTGCTAGGAAGGCAATATTTGAAAATGACCCAATATTCAATATTCATTAATACTTCTCTTTGCTTACTTACATTTGACCTTAACTTCCCTTTTTGGGCTCAATCATTCTTCTTTCAAGGTCTCCTACAAAGCAAAATAACACTAATAGTTTGAGGAGTCTCTTTTTCTTCCCGCAAGAAGACTAATATTGCTGACAGTGTCCTAAAGACCGGTGGTATATCATCCTTTTGGCAGATAATTACACAGAGACATGAGACACTGAGATGGCATAATATCAGGAACTGGTGGCTGGTTTGAAACGGAAAATGTGTTGGACATCCAACAGGCAGCTGGAAATTCTTGTTAGGCGTTTAGGAAGGATGTCAGCCCATATATCCCAAAGTTGACCAAATAATTAGACAAGCCTGCTTTGGGGGTTGGTTGCATTGTTTTATACAGATCCCAATATAGGGAAGAAGTACTTATTAGAAAACAAGTATCTTGTCAAGTTGAAGCACTCTGGTGTCATATGCAGTAATGACTCTGTCATCCTGGTGGGGGAGGCATCAGTGTTCTACCGGTCAGAGCAGAGGCCATGTCTGTGTTCAACAGTGCAGGTGCTAGGAAACAGTGGCAGGGAAAGAAGGGACCATGGCCCGAGGATGGTGTATTGCCAAGGTAGCAACACTCCAGGGGCACCCAGAAGAAACATGAATGGCTTGGGAATCACATTTGAAGAATAGAATATGCAGATCTCAGCGTCTTCTGAATCACTCTGCTGTGCAAACCAAATCGTGTGTGAGTCAGAAGCAAGATGTATTTCATGCCCACTTTTGTCATTAAAGCAGAGAAGTGAATGGTAGACTGCGTGGACCAAACAACTCCCTGCCCACCCACCAGAAGATCTTTAGGTCTGGGGGAGAGATGGAATGACAAAGGATCTCAAGCAGATGGCTAATTTGCATAAACACTGGAAAGACATTTTTGTAAAAATGAAGAGGGAAGAATTTTGATTTATCCTCAGATAAAGACAGAGAAATGATGGCTTAATATAAAAAGAGGGAACCGTACTCAACAAGTCCTTCCCTCATTGAAGAGGCAAGTAAACTGTGTTTTTTCAGATCACAGCAGTAGTTTGTAAACTTCCTCATTCTTTTCCACAGGCAAAACCAAAACCCTAAACAAAACAAAACCCATGAATAATTAAAATGCAAAGATTCTCCTCACTTCTAATATATTCAATTTCTTCTCTGTCTTTCCCCACCAAGATGCAATCCTAACACTAACCCTTTGATTCTTTACCAAACCTTTAACTAGCCCTCATGGGAAGCTGCTTTTGAAATGGTTCAAAGTTGGGCATCCTGTAGAAGAAGAAACAGGGCAGACAAATGGAGCCCTCCCCACGTGGGATAATGAACCCTGAATAATTGACAAGGGAGTCTAACGCCTCTGCTCCCTACGGCTTCCTTCTCTAATCAAGACAACGCTCTCGCTCATTGCTGAAAGGGGCTCCTGCAACTCATTTAACACAGTGTTCACAGGTCAGGCTCCGAAAAGAAAAAGGTAATGGACTTGATCTTTGTGAGAGGTTTTTTTTTTTTTCCTTCACAAGATGTGTGGAGCAGAACCAAACAATAAAGGAAAACCTCACATTTGCAGATGATCTGAAGGATGAGTCACACTGATGGCTGACAGATGCCTGGGTGGCTCAGGGATGGGCTGTGGTGACACAGAAAGGCTAACACTTATGCAGAGATGAGTTTCCTGTGTTTACTGAGTGTCAGCACCCAGAAGTAATGAAAGACTGGGCGGGTGAACTTTTGCAATGCAGGGCTCCAGAAACTATCTACCCAAGCCCAGACAATTGTTTTATTTCTCCAGTTGGACTGCTCTTTCCTCTCTTAAGCACTTGGTTATCCCTTTTCTCTCATGCGCTCGATTTCATCAGCCTCCTTAGCTCATCTATCTGCATTGAACTGATGGGCTCAGCTCTGCAGGGTTCGAATATTCTGCTAAGCTCTGGCTTTCCTATCACTCAACCGATTGCCCTGCTTTCCTGTGCATTCTTTCTAATATGCTGTGGCACACCTGTCTTGTAACACTTCATGCTGTCATGTTTTGCATACCTCATGCTTTTGAAGTTCTTCATTATTTCCAGCTTGACCTTATTTTGCTTTATTTCTATTCCTACTGTGTCATTCACATTTGGTGATGGGGAGTTTACAAAGGAGGAAAACAAGATGT
The DNA here is from genome assembly GCA_028646485.1 of Cryptoprocta ferox. Taxonomy (NCBI): domain Eukaryota; kingdom Metazoa; phylum Chordata; class Mammalia; order Carnivora; family Eupleridae; genus Cryptoprocta; species Cryptoprocta ferox. The sequence goes on along the minus strand of CM053559.1, from coordinate 36,108,111 downwards.
GAAATGTCATATAGTTTAAGATTAAAGGCATTTAAAAATTGTTAGGCATGATAACTATACTACCTCACTGATACTGCAAAATCTGTAATAATTAAATGTACTCCAAAAAGGATGGTGGATTTACAGGGAGGCGCTAGGGCATAAAAAGTGGATGGTGAGTTAGACTGAATTTGCCGCATATATTTATTTCATATACTCAGTTATCTACAAAATCCCACATCCTGGTTCATCAGGTGCCTTTGTGGCCACGTACTTAGTGAGTATACCTAGTTAACTTCCAGAGCCAGAAAACACACCTGCGGTGTTCTGAACTTCGAAGCCTTCTGTTCACATACTCATTCAGCTGTCAGTATTTCCTGGGCATGCACCATGTGCCAGGCACAGTGCTGAGCACTGGGTACAGTGGGGAGAGCAGAGCAACATGGCTCTCTTCTCACAGGGTTTATACTACGGGGAGGCAGATTTTTTAACATCATCACAAATGTGAATGTAAAATTAGCATCATGATGAAAGTTACAGAGAAGTGGCAGCCAATGACAGGCGGATGTGACCTGACTAGAGAAAGAAGAGAAGCCTTCTCTGAGGACAAGATGCTTGAGTTGGCATGAGAAAGATGAGGAGTTAACCAGGTGAAAGGGGGAGGGAGGCATTTCGGGAGGAGGGGCCAACATGGGCAAAAGCCCGGTGGGCAGGAGGGAGCTTGGGGATCTGACTGAGGGGCTGGAAGGCAAGGGGAGCCTGGCTGAGATGAGTCAGGAGGGAGGCAGGGGCCAGAACATGCAGGGTATCCACAGCCTTGTCAGGACTCTGGTCTTTCCCCTGAAAGAAATGGGAGTGAAACTGAAGGGTTTTAAGCAATGGGCAGAGAGATCAGATTTGTGTTTTGAGAAGGAGTCCACCTTATCTAACAGACTAGAGGGAGGCAAATACAAGGTGATTGATATTTGAAAGCTTTTATAACCTCTTAACATACACACTTAAAAATGCTTTCTGTAGCTCTGGGCTTAGAGTATTGCATATAAAAGTACAGACCTTGGTGGGAAGGAGGGGGAGGAAGAATAGGAGGAAACTCAGAAATATTGAAGTAGATACTTTGTCTTTCCTGGAAAATATTATTCCCATTTTACAGAGAAATGAAGACATGTTGTCATTCTTTTGAGTTGCTAGGGCTCATTCAACTGGTCCTACAGGCCAAGATGACACTTTCTCTTTCCCGCCCAGTGTGCATGCCCCTGAAACTGCCCAGGGGAGGCTGGTATTTGAGGCTCTAGAGTAGCTGTAGGCTCTTGACAGGCCAACTTGTCCAAGGTCTGAGCTAGGGAGCCAGGGAGTTGGTGAGCCAGTATATGAATATCAGGTCTGCCAGGTTCTTCCTCTTTTTACTGTCCCATATTTCCTTACAAGGAAGAAACAGGTTGTGGAAAAAGGAAAGGGAACAAGAAAAGGAATGGACTAGGAAGTCAATAAAACAGGTAAAAACTTCCCTCTAAGGGTTGTCAGGGTAGAAACTGACAAGGAAGAAACTGAGTGAGCTGGAGACAATGAAAATGTCTTGGTTGAGCCTACTGAAAACAAATGAAGTGAACATAGTCCTTTAATATTTGTCAATGACCAGAGGCTTCCAACTGAGATAGACCCACTGATGGGTGTATATTGCTATTTTTACCAACTTTTTTTGCTGGGAAATTGTATGTGAGAGAGTCTCTTGTTGCCAGGGAGACAGCCTTGCTGCTTTGTTTCCCTGGATCCAAGCAAGGGCACATTAATTCAAGACACTATGTCATGCCATTCAAGCTCAATGGCAGAATATGAGCAAGAAATGAAGAGGGCTCCTCCCTAAATTCAGGAAGAGCCTCCAGCTGGACAGTCCACACATTTATGACCCAGAAAAGCACCCTTGGTCCTGGGGAAGATGAGGTAGGATTCTTCTGAGCATTCGCCAGGAATCTGCAGACTCCTAAACATGTCCCCTTCCAGAGAAAATTCCTCTTACATCTGGTCAGAGAGGAGAAGCACAAAGGAATGTGAGCCATCGAAATAAGTTTCCTGGGAATGAAAACCATCTTTAAAATTTCAAATACAAACATGAAGCATAAGAGCAGCGGTTTATGCAGGTTTTCTCAGCATGCCCATTTCTAAGGCATTTCAGACACTTCCACAGTAGTATCTTCTAATGGCACACAGGGCACGCTGCAACTGTTCTGACTGGCTGTACTGGGACCCACACCTGCTGGTGCAGGAACCACTTCAGACTCCCTGCCCACAGCCACTCCACCTTCCTCTTGCCCTAGTATCTGTTTACAACAGTGAGAAAAATAGGGTGGCTGTGATCCACACATTGTCTGCAGACTTCTTTTGTTTGGCATGCACAGTTTTTTTAAATTAAAAAAGAATATGTTTTTCAAGTCTAGTTGATTATTAAAAATTTTTGCTTTCTCTTGAAAGATCAAAGACTTAGAAGGAGGACACCAGAATCCCTTCTGTCCAACAGTTGGCCCGGGCTAGTAGTGGCTGCTCCTCAGAAGGGGCAAGGGCTCTCCATGCCTCACATATCTATGTTCCCTGCCCAGTCCATGCAGGGATGTGAATGTAGGATCATCCCTCCCTCTTTCTGAGACTGTGGGCCAAGCAGAACTTCTGTAGTGCTGAGGTGGCAAAGTGGGGCAGAGGAGTAGGAACATTCAACAAATGATGCTGTGACAAGTGGTTATCCATATGGAAAAACTGAAACTGGATTTCTTCCTTATACTATTATAGAGAAATCAATTTCAGGTGATTAAAGATTTAGAAATGATACGCAAAACTATAAAACTTTTAGAAAAAAATATAACGGATCTTCAAGAATATGAGTTAGGGAATAATTTTTTAAAGATGACACAGAAAGTAGAAACTATAAAGGAAAGGGTTAATTAAGTCAATTACATACTAGAGTTTCTGTTTATCAGAGTGCATCATAAAGAAAGTGAAACTAGCAGTCATAAACTGGAATAAGACACTTGCAACACCGCAATCGATGAAAAACCATCACCAAGAACATATAAACACTTCCACAATCAATATCAAAAGAAGAAACAATTCAACAGAAAATAGGGAAAATATATAAATAGGCATTTTCATCTAAAACACAAAAGCCCAATAAACATAAGAAAAAATGATGAACACCATTTGTAATCAAGAAATGCAAATTCAAACCTAAATGATATGCCATTTTCGACCTACCAGAATGAGAATTTGAAAGCTTGAAATACAAGTTTAATGAGTATGTATGCATAGCAGGGGAAACTCTTTTATACTGTTGGCATGTGTATAAATTTGTATAACCACTTAGGAAATTTTGTGTTAGTCAAGTTAAATATGTGCCCACGTAGGTATGTAGTCTAGTCTAGAGAAATTCTTGCATACGGGCAGCAAGAAATATATATAAGGATTGTGTTAGTTACAAAAAGCTGGAAACAACTGTCAAATGTCCATTGACATGGAAAATCTCAAATCTCCATGGATAGCTACTATAGACTGTAGCATATTTATACAATGGGATGATTTACAACAGTGAAAATAAATGAACAATAGCTTCATACATCAACTTGGATGAGTCTTATGAATATGAAGTATAAAAAGCAAACCACAGAGAAGGACATGCATACTATGATTCATTTATATGAAGTTAACAAAGTGTGCAGAACTAAACAATATAGTTGAGAAATACACACATATGTAGTAAAACCAGAAGCAATGGTAAGTGTTTGGAGTGGTGGTTCTTCTGGGGGCTGGAGTGCGCAGGGGGGCTGAGTCATGGGAGATTGATCATATTCTGTTTTTTAAGCACACAAGGGTGCTTGAATCATTGCTGGTATTTATGCCTACTAAATATGTTAGAAATCTTCTTCTAAATGGTTTTAGGTTTAATAAAAACAATATGTAAAATAGCATACTTTTATTTGGTAGTCACAGGCTAGTCATTCTGGACCACAGAAGGAGAGGTGATACATTAAAACACAGCTATCAGGGAGAGACACAGAGAAAGGAGAACCCTCTTAACACTGTTGGTAGGAATGCAAACTGGTGCAGCCACTGTGGAAAAGAGTCTGGAGGTTCCTAAAAAGTAGAACTACCCTACGATCCAGCAATTGTACTACTAGGTATTTACCCAAAGGATACAAAAATACTGATTCGAAGGAGCACATGCACCCTGATATTTACAACAGCATTATTAACAATAGCCAAACTATGGAAAGAGCTCAAGAGTTCATCAACTGATGAATGGATAAAGAAGATGTGGTATATACACAATGGAGTATTATTCAGCCATAAAAAATAAAACCTTGCCATTTCCAAAGGCCTGAATGGGACTAGAGAGTATTATGCTAAGTGAAATAAAGGGTCAGAAAAAGCCATTTTATAAGTAAGCTTATGCAGTGCTAAAAAAAAAAAAAAGGCATATACGATTGTTATACTGCTGTTAAGGTGATGAAGCTAAAAAACTGATGTTCTTTTTAATAATAGAAAGTATGTTTTATGGAAATGGGGACTATGTTACGTTTTTTAGAAACAGGAAAATATTTTATCTCTTCTAGAGAAAACTTGGTCTCCTTTCAGAGTCTCTTTTAACTCGACTCTCAGACTTTATTTATGTGCGTGATTAGAACTACTATCCTTTCCTCCAAATGTCTCTTGATTTCTTAAGAGATCTTATGCTTCACCCATAAATTATTTTGTATGTTCATTATTCTTTGCCTGTGTTTCCTATTTATTTTCAATTTTTAATTAAATTGTGTACCTAAGAGCTTTGTATCAGAGATTATTCATCAGTTACAAAAATTTTATTCCTCTCAACTTTATTAGACTATTTTACCAACTTAAAAACACTCTTAATTTTTATGACATATCCATTAATGGTTTCTAATAATTTCTTACACTTTTCCTTAAAACCTGTTTGTCATTTGTGTTTCTTTTATGACAGTAACTCTCTCAAATGACTGAAGAAAAGCAATCAGACATGATAGTTATGTTTCTATTTTCTATTCCCTGTATTTTCTACATTTACAGATTATGTTTTGTTTCCTCAACTTTTAATACATGAATATTAATTGGTGTTGGAAAGCCATCTAGTAATTATTGTCAAAACTTGTTACTCTCCCCACAAAGTGAATATTTCATGTAATTGTGATCCACATGTTTTTTCTTGGTATTTATTCTAATTGCACTATTTTACTCAAATTCTATTCTATGATATATCTTACTATCTAAATTCCTCTCTCTTCCCACAAACTAATACTTCACTCTTTTGTCTTAAAAAAAATCATGGCGGCACCTGGGTGGCTCAGTTGATGAAGGGTCTGACTTTGGCTCAAGTCATGATCTCACAGTTCGTGGGTTCAAGCCCTGCATTGGGCTCTGCACTGACAATGAGGAGCCTGCTTGGGATTCTCTCCCCCTCTCGCTCTCTCTGTCCTTTCCCTGCTCATGCTTTCTCTCTCAAAATAAATAAATGAACTTAAAAAAATTATGACTACCTCCTGATATGTTTTCTAAACCCTCTCAACAACTCTATAAAGCAGACATCATTCTTCCTATTTTATAGGAACTGAGGTTTAACAAAGTGAATTGATGTTTCTAAGTTTAATAAAGCAAATATACCATGTTTGCATATTTGGGTGGTTGAGAATAGGGCTGAGGGTTTAGAAGGGCTTGAGATAGTCATATTTTTTAGTAACTCTTTAGGTCTTTATTTAGTTACTCTTATATGTTTCAGATACAAGGGATCCTAGAACCTCTCTTTTACATTAGCATCCAATTGATCTTCTGAAAAAGAGTTTCTTATCCTCTCTCCTTTATCTAGATTTTGGCTTGTAACTCTGACCCTCAGAGGGAACCATTCATTTTGCCCACTACTTTCTGATCATGGTTTGCTGTTGGTATGTTCTCATATTTTGAGGAAAGTCATTGACCTGGTACATTATCAGGATCCTTACCTGATCTCTTTTTTCATCAAGTGGAAGGAAAATATTTGAGAAAAAATAAACACATAATGTTTTCTGAGGAGGAAAAACAAATCTCATATATGGTACTCATTAATCAATTTCAAAGGTGATAAAGACTTAGATCATTTACCTGGGATTTACTTTTGGGATATGTCTACCTATCTCTCACCAGATTTGTGAAAGAACCTCTGAGTGGGAAGGTCACTGGCACTTCTCTTGGATGCCTGGGATATCACTTGGATGCCTAAGGACATGCTTTAAAAATACGTATCCGTGCCACTGTTTCTTAGAATCCCGAGTGTGAGAAGGATGCCCTTACACCCATGCTCCCCACCTCCTCTGGCCCCTACTGTACCTGGCTTTCCTGTGCTACTAAACAGGCACACACCACCACTGTCCTGCAACAAGGCTAATGTAAAACACCCAGGAAAAGTCTCAGGTTCAGAGGCTAACATCTGGTACATTACTTAAGAGTTCAAAAGCACTATTATTTACATCCCTAACCCAAACGCCCAATAACTCATTAGTTGTTACAGGAAATGATTTTCCAGAATCATCTAGCTCTTTCACAAGCAATTTCAGCAATTACATAATGGTGGGTTTAATCTAAGATGCCCAGCTATTATCAGATCATCACCTGGCTTTTTCCTTCTGTTTTTGATCATGAAAAAGGGAGAAAATATAATCTTTTCCAAACTTATTTGATCATGAAGTGGGTGTATGTTTGGTTTGTGAATAGAGAAAATGATGCATTAAGACTGAAGGTGAGGGAATCACATTAACAAGGAGAAATGGGAGGGAATCACATTAACAAGGAGAAATGGGCCTGAGTGTTTTAAAGGCTGGGAAGAACTTTGTGCCAGCTTCTCTTCTTCTTGAGCTTATTTTTAATGATGGCCCATGAATGTCTAGTCCAGCTGCTTTTCTCAGGAGTCTTGGAACTTTACAACCAACCCATAATACCCATAGAGTGTAGTGCTGCCTTATAAGCATCACCTGCACAGATAATTAAGATCTGTGTATGTATCTCGGCCCCAGTGGTATCAAGGGAGAATTTTATAGTAAGGTGAAAAATGGGCCCCTAATGAATTTTTCTGTAAAATTTCCAAATTGGTAACTGATATGTTACCCCATTTATGGATTGGTTTAAAATAATGAAACCACTGAGTCATGCAAATATTGATTGATCTTGGCCCTTGTCAAAATAATTTAAGCACATCTGTGAATTACGAGTTATTGCCAATTACTGATATTCACAAATGAAGGTAGAAAACATCAGCTTAAATGATTAAATCTTGATAAAAAAACATTAAAATAGAATCTGAATTAACTATGTGCTATGATCAAGAACAACTACAAAGATACAAATATTTACCTCATTCTGACAGTAGATAATAAGTTCACCTTTGAACTTACATGATAAAGCTGTCCCTGTCCCTGACATGCAGATTGTCACCATGGACAAATTTTCCCCTGGTGCCATATGAATCCATGAGTGAGAAAAACTCAAAACATTTGAGTAGCGAATATTATCCATAAAGAGCAGAAAAAAGTCTTCCATCCGTCCCTGCCAAGTTCCCAGCCTTAATTTGAAGATTGGAAATAAAATGAACCAGTAAATTTTATCCATGGAATTTCTATGACTCCCAAGTGGCTCCTTTTCTTTGAAAATTAAATGCTAGAAGTATATATATTATAGTCCCAAATAAACCAACCCATATTATCCAAAACTGGCCATAATACTCCCTTTTAGATAGCTGTACAGAGAAGGAATAGGTTGCTCTATAAAACTGGCATGGACAATTATAAAATAAAATATTGCTTACATTTATAATCTTTGAAAAGAAGAGAAAATACTATTTACTGAAACCCAGGTAGAGGACTCATTTTTATCACCTGCCAGAAGAAAAAGCATCTTTAATAAAATTGAGCACCTGCCTACAGAATTCTATATCTGTGTTTACATGGGTTTAAAAACCCCAGGTAAACCACTGGGGCAGGATGAAAATCTCCTTAGACAGGATCTAGGGGGGATTAACAAGGCCTGAGCCACACACCTCCTATCTTTGTCATACCTGTGTCAGGTCAGCTTCCCTCTGGCTCAGTTAGAAGTCCTCACACTGTAGCTTGTATCACATTCAGGGGAGATGAATCACAACCCAGCCTGGGGACCCCAATCCTAGAGTATCTGATTCAGTGGGTCTGTGGTGGGGCTCAGAATTTGCATTTCTAACATGTTCCCAGGTGATGCTGATGCCAGGGACCATGCTGACAACTACTGCTCTCGCTTGGATTCTCTAAGAAAAAATATTCTTGTTACCTAAGAGTACTTCTATATTTAGGCTCCTATGCCTTGGGAGTACTGTACGTATAAAGCAGAATTTAGACTATTTGTTAAAAAGTGTGGCCACTGTTTGGAAGCCACACAGGCCACCTCTGAAGTCCACTGTCGGGGCAGGTGGGCTATCCTCTCTCATAGGGCTCTGGTGGCTTCACTCATGGTCCTTGTGTTGTGTTGCTTTCACGTGCACTACAACAATTTTGTTTTATTTAACCACTTGTGAGTTGGCTTTCCAATATGTTAAAAAAGTGCCCTTCTGTTTTTAGGGAAGCGGGGAGCCAAAAAACCATGTGGAGGCCTCTCATAAAACCATATGTAGATGGGGTACGCAGAGGCTGGCGTTGGATCAGGGCAGGGGCTGTCAGTCTCCAGAGTCAGCCCTTGCCTGGGTTCAAATTCCAACTTGGATACTTCCCAGTTGTCAAAGGATTGTGAAGGAAGGGAGAAACATTGACATGATTTATGTTCTTTTCACTTTTGCTCTGTGGATGATTCAGTGACTTGAGAATGAAAATCACAGAAATGGTAGAGTTGGCAGTAGGAATAACAGATTCATTTAGTTATCTGGGAGCAAGTGGTTGGTGCAGCTCAGCACACGAATCGGAGGTTCCAGAAGCCAAGGGCCACAGCTTTTCTATATTAATTTAAAGGGCAAGGAGGGAAGGCAAGAATGAATTCCAGATTTTATTTATAATAACTAACGTTCCTTTTGTGCTTACTAATGGCCATTTTGCAGAAAGAGAGGGAGAGAGAAAAAGAGAGACACTGACTAACATTCTATTTGTTATCAAGTGGTTTTTTTTGTACCTTTAGATGGTAAGTTATCCATCAACCAGATGCCTCAAAATTGCTATTCCATTAAAAAATCCATCTCAACTTACACTCTAACTGGAAAATTTCTAGCTGCCACCATTTTTAAGGACAGCATGTATCCAAGAAGTCTAGTTCCCCTCTTTCCAATACTGAAGCCAAAAGACCAGTCAACACAAAAGAAGTATTTCCAAAGAAACACAGAACCATTTGATTAACAAACTTGGAGGAAAAAAATAGCATAAAGTAAACCAAAAAAAATTCAAAAGATTTACTCCAAATAAAAACTAAATCATCAAGCCATAGAAAAAAATATGGATCCATATTTCCATTTTGAACTATTTCTTAGGTTACTTTTGTACATTTTCTTTAGCTTGCTCTTTAGAGAAACTATACACACACACACACACACACACACACACACACACACACACACACACACATATATATATAAAGCACTGCAATGAGATTTGCCAATTGGAAGGATGTAAGCAGGAGAAGCAGAGAGAATCCAATTCTTGAATAGTGTTTGACCAAACCTTTAGAAAATGGAGTCATGCAATGGAAATAAGGCAGACCCCATGCTGCGACTATTTGCTTGATCGCATGCATCAGCACTCCTGTACCACTGTGGGGTCTTCCTTTGGTATGAAGCAATTCTATAAAAAGAGACTGTTCTTACCCTCATCCTTCCATTTCTTATTGCTGGTCCATCTTCTGCCAATCTCAACACGTACAAGTCCATTTTGTATTCCCTTCCTCCACGAATGCTGAATCCAAACCCTTTGGCTCCTTTCTCCATGTCCACAGTGAAATAATCAAAATCCTGTAGAGTTGGAGAATGGAATAAACAGGTGTTTAATATCAGACAAACTTCTGTGGTCAGTCTCTCTGTTCTCCTTCTCCTTTACAGTCAATGTGTCCCAAATGACATGATATTGTGAGAACAAGTAATCCAATTTCACAAACTAGCAAAATTCAAGACAAAATTCCAAAAGTTCAAGCAGATCTGAATGCAGTTTCCTTGGTCAGGAACTACTGTGTAGCTTGATTACTTTGGTATCCATTGTTTACTTGCAAACAAAATGACTGCATATAGGCCTGAGTGATACTATCACTCCTTTGTGTTTCCTCATTCTCTGCTCTTGAACACCATAAATAAATGTATCAAAGTCGTGTGTGTCTGTATGTGTGTACGCGTGTGTCCGTGTGTCTGTGTGTGTCTCTGTATACATGTGTCTCTCTGTATACTTGTATATATGTACATGTGTGTACATGTCTATGGCTATATGTGGCTCTGTGTGTACATGTGTACATGTGTGTACACGTATGTGCACACGTGTTTGTATGTATGCATGTCTGTGTGTACAATGTGTCTGTGTGTATCTGTGTACATGTGTGTCTCTGTATACTTGTATATATGTACGTGTGTGTACATGTCTGTCTATGTCTATATGTGTGTGTACATTGTATATGTGTGTATGTGTATGTCTGTGTGTACATGTGTGTTTGTGTGTGTGTCTGTGTTTGTCTCTGTGTGTACATATGTGTCTGTGTGTACATGCATGTCTGTGTGTATGTGTGTGTGTATCTGTGTGTACGTGTGTGTGTGTGTGTGTGTGTGTGTGTCAATTACAGGTTTGCCCAGTAGGAAAATGAAATTTAATAGAGTCCTGGGGGTACCTGGGGCTGCCTGTAGTCCGCCAGAGGGTACTGCCTGGTGTCAGGGGAGTGCTGCCTGTAGTCCAGCAGGGGGGGCTGCCTGTAGTCCAAGGGTGGGGGTTGCTGGTAGTCCCCCCCTGGGGGCTGCCTGTAGTCCAGAGGCGGCTGCCTGTAGTCCGTGAATGGAGGCTGTCGGATGTCTGGTTTCACATCTTGCCTCGCTTTCACTTCTGACCTGTAACTAAATAAATGGACATGGGATTTGCTCTGAGGTCTCAGCATTCTAAGGAGATTAGAATGATCACATGACCTCTAGGCACGTGCAGGCCGCATCTCTTGGTGGTCCTTTTGCATGTTCAGGAATTTGAGAAAATCATAGATGATAAGCATTATTTTAAAATCTTTGACAAATGCCATATTGTATACTTTTCATTTGGCTTCTTGAGAAATCAAGGTAAACATGATGGCTCAACCACAACTTTGTGGAAAAGTACTTATAGATATCCCTCTTTGACTCTGGCTATTTAAAATCTTGTACAACTGTAACAAATCTAGGGAGTTAAACACTTAACTATACATCTCAAAGTATCAGTCTGTCTCAACACCAGTAAACCAACTCTCTCAACCTCTCTCTCCCCCACACACCATTCATTACTTTATGAAAGCACAACCCAAGTGATCTCTAAATACTCTATAAATATATAATTAAAGGCTATATTAACCTGCGAGGTTGGGTCTTTTTGAATATCTTACAGAGGTTAAAGGAGTGATAGCAAAGTATTATCATGAGCTATAAGTCAAGGATAAAGTCACTAGGTCATAGCTAAGAGTAGAAACATATTACATAGAGTTTAAATACTAGACTGTAACTATCAGATTAGTATCAGATGCAATTATCAGATACTAGCATGGCTTTAAGATGAAAGGAAAGGCAAAAATGTTTATGTCCAACATCTGTCTCTTTCTTGTTTCTAGATGTTACCTACAGTAGCCCCCCACCCCACCCATGGGGTTTACATTTCAAGACTTCAGTGGTTGTTTGAAACTGCAGATAGTGCTGAACCCTATATACACTATGTTTTTTCTTATACTACAAACCTATGAGAAAGTTTAATGTATAAATTAGACACAGTGAGAGATTAACCTGGCACTGGGCTCAATCTCACAATCGTGAGATTATGACCTAAGCCAAAATCAAGAGTGGGACGCTTAACTGACTGAGCCACTCAGGAGCTCCACTATAACATATTTTTAAAAATCACTCACCTGAACAATTACCATTCGTGCAATCTGATATTTGGTGAGGATACACTAAAAATGTACAGCAATAGATGTATTAATTTGGAGTTTTTGCAAAGATGTTTTTTTAATCAACACTTTGAGCAGGTCCCATTTGTTACTTAACCCTGCAGAAGTAACACTTTCTTCTTGTGAACTGCAGAATTTAGGCTTTGTTTCATACCTCAGCAAGTTGTCCACTCATCTACTGGGATTCTGTATGCTGAGAACAGAATTATTTAAATATGCTTGGAATAAGATGATTAACCACACAAACGAATGAATGAAACAAAAAGAATTGAACTGGCTGGCATTTGTTGGCATGTATTGATTCCTTTCTAGAAATTGTTTGGTAGATTAGATGTCACGTTGCTTTGAGTTACGGCACAAGTCACTTTATTTTCATGATCTATGCGGTAGTGGTATGTGATATCCATTATGTGCCCCATTTCCAAGCAGGTGTGTCACGAGGTACAGCCAAAGAGGGTGAAATGTAAAGTCTCCCCAGAGATTACACAACAGCCTAGAATAGGAACTGTTAAAATGCAACAGCTGTCATCCAAGCCTACTTTCTGGCATTCATACTGCCTTTGACACCAGTGCTCTGTGTCAGGATTTTACATTGAACTGTACATTGAAGAGTCTTTAATGAGGAAAATATACTTAAGTTTTTATGAGTGTTGCTAACTGTTCAGTGATGATACAGTGGCTTGGAAAAAAACCAAGTTGCTTTGAATTTGTGAAACACTTTAATTTAAGGAAAACTCAGGATTCTTTAAGAAAAATACAGCCTCTTTAAAATTCCTTCATTCGTGAAAGAAGGTCATCAGTATAACTCTTTGTTGCTATTAATTCCACTATTAAAGAGACTATAGAGATAATAAAACCAGATATCTAGTGATAAAATCTAGCAGAATTTTATGGTATGAACAAGTTCCAGAACCAAGAAAAATGCCCATGTGGTACAGGATCTTGCAGTGGGCTTTTGCCTCATGTGGGCCTTTTAAGAATTCCTTCCAGTCTTAAGCATGTAGGGTTCAAAGTCTGTAAAAAAAAGAAGTCAATTTCCAGTGTTCTACTGACCTTGCTGTTTAAAATGCAGTCAAGGGGCACCTGGGTGGCTCAGTCGGTTAAGCATCCAACTTCAGCTCAGGTAATGATCTCATGGTTTGTGGGTTCGAGCCCTGTGTCGGGCTTGTGCTGACAGCTCAGAGTCTGGAACCTGCTTCAGATTCTGTGTCTCCCTTGCTCTTTGCCCCCCCCCCCCGTTCTTTGTCTCTCTCTCTCTCTCAAAAATAAATAAACGTTAAAAAATTAAAAATAAGTAAATAAAATGCAGTCAAATACTAATTGCCCTTGCTGGGGAAGGTGAGCTCTACTATTTATAATTAGTTTTGAAATATATTAAATAATGGTTCTTTTGTTGTTTCCCATGAATGCTTCTCCTTGAATACTGTTTTGCTTATGTCCATATTAAAACAATTTTGTTTCCGGAGCATATTACAAAAGGATGTTAAGGGATAGAGAAATAAGTAGAGGTGTGCAGGGTATCAGTAGGAAGTGAAACTGAGAGTAAATAAGACAGGATAAAACAGTCATTTTAACTCATAAAATGAAAATTTGCAAGCAGATTGTCATTTAATTTTATCCCATTTTAACATGGAAACTCGTTCAATTTGACATGGAGTCAGGTGGGTACTTCTTATACAAATGAACCACTAGGAAATGCATACAGGGTAATTGGCATAAAAGCTATCTTGGAGACATCTCCAGCCTGATCTAGAGAAAGACAAAGAATTCCTCATACCATGACCATCTTTAAATGCAGCTAGGAACATGATTCTGGTATCTATAAAATTATTAATCTCTTCATTCATGTGTAAAAGAGCCACCCACTAACAATCAACAGTTAAGCCAGAAAACCCCAGTGCCAAGGAAGGGCTCTCTAAGAGCAGACACATGCCAGGCTTTTAATATTAGTGAAGCAAAGTTAGCTAAGAACTCTGTGGAAATTTGTTGGTGATTTATAAACATTTGAATCAGGTCAATCTGCTAATCCCAGAGTTGGGAAATCTTTTATTCTGTGTATTCAGGACAAAAAAACGTTCCAAAGATCGTGGCTTCTCTAGTAGGGGCCAACGAGTCCCAATTGTGAGCTAGTGGAAGTTGAAGCATGATAGTGGCCTCACTCAAATGTTATTCTCCCTGCTGAACTATTACACGACAGGGATGAGATTACCCACCCCAAGGCGAAAAGCAAGAGCCCATGTCCGGGGGAGTCTGACTCTGGAAAGGTGAGATGGAACTGTGGCTGGGAGATTAATAGATAGAGGCAGAGCCATAAAGGAGTCTGAGGCTGGCTCAGGACCTGCATGCGCTCACCCCTTCCTCCTGAGTCTGAAATGAATCCTGTGGAAACCGAGTGCAATCTGTTGAAACAGCACACGGTGAAGGCCAACAACACATCAGTGGCTTATTACTGAGACACCCAGGACTTACTCCTCTTACAGGTTGTCAAATTCTTACCTCCCTCTCGTTTGCTTTATGGTCTTTAGTCGTTTTTCTTCCATGGAATATATTAAACCCATAAACAGCTGAGTACAACAGACATTTACTTTTCTGTGAAAGCAAATGGGGAAACTCCTGAGTAGAACAGGGCTTTATGAAAATAGCACCTGTGGTACAGGGAAAATGTTTGCTTTGCAACTGCATGAGTGATGGACTGACAGAGTTCGAGGACTTGGAAACTGAGTCTCACTTCATCTTCCCCATCAGGGGAGGTGGGAGCTGGGAAGCAGATGTTCAGAAAACATTAGAATTATGGAAAAGACCGGTGAGGGTTTTGTACACAGAGATGTTCCTGTGGGTTGTTCTGTTTTTCTCCTTCAAAAGAGGGAATACAGCACTGGAACATGTCTTCATCTCTTTCTTTAATGGCTCAACCTAACCCAGGCTCCCTGTTACACACAAGTTCATAATAAGAAGCATAATAAGAATGTTGTTTTTATTTTATTTATTTATTTTTAATTTTTTAAAATATTTATTTATTTGACAGAGAAAGAGAGAGAGTGAGCGTGAACAGGGGAGGGGCAGAGAGAGGGAAACAGAGAATCTGAAGCAGGCTCCAGGCTCTGAGCTGTCCACACACAGAGCCCGATGTGGGGCTCGAATCCACAGGCTGCGAGATCATGACCTGAGCTGAAGTCAGACACTCAAACAACGGAGCCACCCAGGCACCCCTAGAATGCTGTTTTTATATGGCATCCTTTTTTTCTGGAAGTTCAAAGTGCCTTATTTATATTAGTTTATGATGTGGAATGGAAGAACACCATTAGATCATGGGTAGGGAGATATAAGGCAAAGTGCAGTAAAAAAATGCTAACATTTATTACTGCTGACAAGTTTTACCACACTCCCCTCTCTCCATACCACCATTGTTCTGTAAGCCACTATCTTCACTGATCTGAGGACACTGGCAGCCATCTCTAATTACTTAACCTACATCCAACCCTGATCAGCCCCGAGTCAGCTCTTTGTGTGGCCCGCTGGGGGGGCCTTGAAAAGCAAATCCATTGTTGTCAGTCTTCAGCATAAAACCCTCCAATGACTTCTCATTACACTGAAGATCAAAATCTTTGGGGTGCTGGGGGTGGTTCAGTCACTTGAGCATCAAACTCAGGTCATGATCTCCTATTCATGGGTTCGAGCCTGCCTCAGGCTCCATGCTGACAGCTCAGAGCCTGGAACCTACTTTGGATTCTGTGTCCCCCTCTCTCACTGCTCCTCCCCTGTTCACGTTCTGTCTCTCTTTGTCTCTCAAAAAATAAAATAGAACATTAAAAAAATTTTTAAAAAATTAACATGCTTACAAACTCCTATAGGTGGGTCCCTACCACTGAGAGTGGTTCAGTGCTTCATCTCGAACCATGCTCCCTGACCTCTTCCCTTACTACACTGACCTTATTTCCACCCCTTTCCTGGTTGCATGCTCCCTCCTATCAAAGGGCCTTCATATATGTCTTCACTTTGGAGTCTCTTCAGTGTGCTCTTCAGCTAGTTAACCCCTACGATCTATATTTGCTCATCATTTTTTGAGGAAAGTTTCTCTTATTGTTAAGAACAGACCCCTGTCTTTGTTAATAAAACCGCACATGTGACACCCACACCATCTCAAACTCACAGAAAGAAGCGCCTGGCAATTTCTACTTTATGAAAGTGTCTCTTCTGCCCGTGTTGTGCCCTGTCCTGTCCCAAACTCTCCCTCGCCCCACCTCCCTCACCTCTCAGCATCAGAAAAGCCAGGGGAAACTTTACCTATTTTCATGTCCTTGCAGCTGAAGTGGCTGAGGAGGAGCTGGTTGGGCAACAGGGCTGTTGGGGGTGGCCGGGCTCGGTTGGGCCTGAGGACTCTGCTGAGCCATGGGGCTCTGCTTCTCTGAGCTGGGCGCCGATGCTGGGCTGTTGAGCTCTGCAAAGGGGAGCCAAAGTGGCAAATACAGTTAGGTTGACATCTGATAAAGGATAAGAGGTGGCCAGAGGTGGTAACTCTTTGCCTCCTCAGATGATTCAAGGCTTCATTCTTTCAGTTTCTGTTAGGCTTTAAGATGGCAGGTTAAACTTATCAACTATCCAATCCAGTTCCAACACCATTCACAGAATTAGTATTATTTCATGAATAATAAGTGTTGCTGAACGAGGTTAATGACAAGAGTCTCTTGTCATTTTCTCAGCAGAAAAGATTACAATAAAAAAACCCTGTTAAAAAAATGAAAAAATAACTCAAAGGAGTAAGCTCTAAGACATATTCTATTTTTCCAGTGCTTCCCACTGAGAGAAAACATTTGAGCTGCTACTTTTTGGTTGTAATGACAAATCCTACTGGTATTCCCAAGTTTGGACAAGGAAGTAACCATAATAGAAATAAATGCTTTTCATAATATTCTCTCTAGTTCCTTGATAGTCTTATTGCTCAATCACCCCCTGTACTCCATGGTTCTTCAGAAAGAAAAAGAACATTGGAAAGAAGAATGTCCATAAAGTTGTTCTTTGTTAAAATAGCTTCCTGGCTTCTCCTATAATAGCATCACATTCTCAACTGAAATCATCTGTATATGATGCAATACAAACAGGATAGACATATTTCAGACTGGGGAAAACTGAAAAGCGAGTTAGATTTTTAGTGAGCAATCTTGCTTAGAGTTAATTTCCATTGAATATTTTATACATAATGATGTTTGCAAATAATGGATTAAAAGCATCACAGTCATTTTTTCTTCTGTTCTTTTTATTTGTTTGGGTGATAAAAGGGAAGTGATCTATTCTTTTATAGGCCACTCATCCCCTTTCTTGTTTGACGGCCCAAATTTTGAAATTTCTTTTTCACTTGTGGGGTTTCTCATCTTCAGCACTGTTGACATTTTGGCCAAGACAATTCTTTGCTGGGGGTGGGGGGGGGGGCTGTCCTGTGGACTGTAGGATGGCTGGCAGCATCCTTGTCCTCTACCCATTAGATGCTGATAGCATCCCCACCCCAATTGTGACAATCCAAAATGTCTTCAGACCTTGCTGAACATCCCCCAGGGGGGCAAAATCACCTCAGTGGAGAACCACTGTTTGATACTGAAAGTCAGGTGACTGTTTTGTGCCTGCTTGCCAGATAGTCCCAAGACAGAATCAGGAGACTGAGGAAAACAGAGGGGACCAAGGTGAGTAGACCTATCAGTCTGTGGGTGGGATGCTACGATCTACTCACCAGTGACCTCTGGGGACTGCAACCTCGAGCATCATTAATGAGTCAGCAGGTACAAACCAGTAATGAACCAGTGTCTAGAAATGGTGACTTTATGGTGAATTGGTTCTTAGATCCTTGTGGCCCTCAAGGCATGGCAATGAGTTGTAAGGCTCACTACTCTTCAGGCCTCAGGGGGGAGTCCTTATACAGAGAAATTCAAAAGACTAAGTGGGAATTTAAAATTCTTACCAGATGCAACGTTTTCTGAATGAGTTCTCTTTATACCACAAAACTTCCTCAAGCTCTTCAAAATCAATCTGACATTGAAGAATCCTCCAGAGCTTAACTGTTAACATGAATACGCTTTTTTTTCTTCTTCTTCAGATTTGTAACTCTATCATCTCTGTTGAATGGGTTCTGGCTTAATATAACCATAAAAACAGTCCTCCTGGGACCACAGGGAATGATTGAATAACCCAGTGTCTTGAAATTCACACTATTTATCTATAATGTCACACAGCTTGATCTCTGAATGAAACTGGTACTGAGTAAACAGGATATGGGTTGCAAGAGAGGGTGGATTTTTGCAAAAGTAGAAATAAGAATCAACCTCCGACAAGCTGGCACCACCATGATGGCAGCCAGGCTCAGGCACTCACCCTCCTGAGGAATGATGCGGAGGGTGACACTAAGACCAGCGTCCTTGATGAGTTTCACGATGTCTGCATGAGGCATGTTGATGATGGACTGGCCATTCACCGCTAAGATCCGGTCTCCCACTTTTAGTTTTGCGCAGCGGTCTGCAGGACTCCCATCGATGATGCGTCCGATTTTATGGGGCACAGCTAAAACAATCCACAACAGAATCAGGTATCAGGAGTGTTCCCAGCACTGTTATTTTTTTTAATATTTTAATTTATTTTTGAGAGAGCGCAAGCAGGGGAGGGGTGGGGAGAGGGGGGCAGAGGTCTGAAGTGGGCTCTGAGCTGACAGCAGCCAACCAGATGTGGGGTTTGAACTCACCAGTAGTGAGATCATGACCTGAGCCAAAGTCGGAAGCCTAACCGACTGAGCCACCCAGGTGCTCCCCATTACTGTTCTATCTTTGGGTCCAGCCCCACAGGAAAAAATGTGATATCAGAATTCTTTCTTCCATCAGTAAATTTGCCTTTTGAAATCATAATCATGTCTATTAAATGTGGTCCTGTGCATTCCACTGAGATCAGAAATTCTAAATTCGAGCTCTGGGCAGTGACAGACCAATTCCAAACACATGGACCAGGGTTCCTCAAACTTTGGTGTATCATAGTCACCCTTGGATTAAAAATACAGCTCTTTGGACCTTACACTGACCTTATGCATCAAAATGTCCAAGAGCAGGTGAGAATCACACATTTTTAAGAAGCTCCTCAAGGCATTCTAATACATACAAAATTTTGATAACCACAGGCATAAGTTATTGTGAGATCATACTGTAGAGATAATAATATACAGTTTCAGAAAGATACAATAAATGCCAAGAATTCAATTTCTACCCTTCTCTATTTTACTGAGAGAAGAGAACGGGGAAGGAGAGAAATCTATATTAATGTGGGCTGTTGCAGCTGGTGAAGAAGTTATGCTCAACTTCCCATCATCTACTAAACTTTGGTTTCAAGGTTGATGCAGGTTTCAAATCTTATCTCTTCTTTCTGATTTAACTTATTAAATGCTGAGATCTTGCTAATATCTGATGCATAATATATTGCATCAAATCTAAGATGCCATTATCACAAACTTTTGTTTTACATACCACAAGAAAGGACAGAAAGAAAGAAAGAAAGAAAGAAAGAAAGAAAGAAAGAAAAACTCTGCCAATTAAACAATGACACTCCATTGACTGTAAGATGCTGCATAATTTTTTAGATATTTAAAATATGGCATATGTCTCTTTAGAACAATGAAAACTTATATATATGTAGGGGGAGCCAGGTACATGAGGATAAAGATTTTTTAGCAGGTTGACTTCTATTCAATGTAAATGTTTGAATGGCTACCAGGATAACTATTTCTGGGGTCAGATATCACTGGCACACGATGTCCCTTTGACCACCCCCTCCTTCCCCAAGGACGTTTCAGTCTAGACACTTGTTCTTTTTCCTTTCCCCCTTCTAGATAGGGAACCCCAGCCAGAAAATCACTTGTCAATTACTCTGTTATTTCTTTTCCCATGGAAGTCAGGTACTGATTTATCTGTGTAAAGAGGTACAGACACTCCACCATTTGTTATGCTCTAGGAATGTCTGTTCCTTGAACTCTCGATCTTATGTATGTGTTACAGTGAAAGGCAGAACATCAGCTAATAACCACGGTAAGGAAGGACAATAAGTGAGTTAATGAACCAGAGCCTTGATGATATTTCCATTGTGAAAGGTTATAGATAGCATATGAAAATATTGGCTGAGCCAGTGTTTCTGAAGTAAAACTCATGTTGAGTGTTTATTTACAGGCACTAATGGCTTTAATTAAGAACTCCTTACTTAAAGCGTACTAAAGATCTCGTAGACTCTCAGGACAATGTACTTCTCAAGCAGAAATGTAATAAGAACTCATTCATTTAGTTATTTAAAAAATAAGGTATTGCAAGTTCTTTGGTCTTCTACCATAATTAGAGTGAACATTTGTTCCTGCTTTTGCCCCCTTTCATGTTCAATACTGTCCTGGAACAGTCAATACATGACACGGTCTCCCTGTTTTCCATCGTGTCTATTACTATCCATCATGGGATCCCTGGAAAGTTACCTGACCCCTCTGAGTTTGTTTTGCAATAGTAAAATTGGGGTAATAATATCCCTGACTTCACAGGATGGCTCTGAGAATCAAATGGGTTGTCACATGTGAAGTGACTAGAACAGTGCCTGGTATAAGAATTAATCTAAAACTATTGACTTTTCTTTCATTCTCTTTATTACTATTATCTTTTTAATGTTTCTGATATCACTATTGATATGCATGTGTGCTTGTGTTTAGGTATCCGCTTGAATTCTTCCTACATGGGGTAAACCTTTAATACTGTTAAAACTGAAGAAATGTTTTGCTTATGGCACAACAGTATCTCCTAAGTATCAGCACAGGAAAACAGCTTCATTTGGGCAAGAGAGATGTGTTTTGGGGGATTATACGGATGCGAGATGAGGCCAACAATCCTGTTTGTTTTTCTCTGGTTTTATGAAAAAGATGTTGCAGGTCTCTGTAGGAAAACGCCAACTTGTAAGTAAGACTTTATTATTTAAAGGGAAATTAGTATAATACAGATGTCCTCATTATCTGCATTGAGCCTTAAACACACACAATTGCAACTACATTAAAATATATATAATTTAATCCTTAAGAAATGTGAGATACCGGATAGCATTATCATTACGTTTAGAGTGGAAGAAACCCAGCTACAGTTATTAGCAATTTGCCTAACTCACAGAGTCCAACCAAAATTTAGAATCCCAGTCTGCTGATTCCAGAGGCTTTGCTCTTAACCACTGCACCACACTGTGTCTCTTGACTTTGTGGTTTCTTTCCTTGCTTCATGAGCACCTGGTGCTTTTATTTGGTGAGTGCTGCCTTCCTCTAAGCAGGGAGTCATAAACACTTTACCAGTGGCCCTCATCCAGGGGAGAGTGGGAGGCAGAAACTCTGCTTGAAGCTGGTTCTTTGTGGCAGCTGTCTTTTGACAGGCAGGGCATGAGGAGGAAGGGAGAGGAAAGGGGAGGAAGGAAGGCTAGGGGGAGGAGAGATAGGGCGAGGAAAATTGGACAGCTTCTCAGATCCCTTTTAGTTGGGACTGCACATCATCGTGTCACTCCTTTATTTGAAGTCATTTCTTTGGTTATTAGAGATACATTTGAAATTAAATTTAAAATATACTTTAGTACACATACAGCAAGTATTTGGATGATTTGCTATTTTGAATTATTCATGCCTCTACTCCCCTCCATTACTGTGCATCATTTAGAATCTCTTGGGCATAAAGCCCCACATGTTTCAAAACATAAATTTCACACACACACACACACACACACACACACACACTTTTATGATCTCAATAACAATGAAAACAAAACAATAACTTATCATTTGTTAATTTCCAGGCACTGTGCTAAGCACTTATTTTAAATCCTGACAGCAACTGTGTGAAGTAGCTGTAAAAGTATAATCATGTTTAGTTTATTGTTAAGAAAACAAAGAAGTGTCAAAGCCAAGATTCAAACCTATGCCTGTAGCTTCAAACCTCAGGGTTACTCCCTCCTTTTTTTGATATATGCCAGGTTGGAAGCAATTGCGGACTGAGGGAACAGCTTAGGAATAGCTTAGAATAGCATGCTGCTTGAGATTTTGAGATGAAAGTTTCATTGTAAACAGATTTATTTGCTTATGATGATAACTCTTAGTTTCAAGGTCATTTTCACTTTACTGTGGCAGACAGAATAAAAACTAAACAAAACTAATAAAAACTAAAATAAAATAATGAAAACTGAAATAAATTCTATGGTAGCCACCTAGAATGATTGAGTGGCTCACATAAAATGGGAGTTAGTACACAATATAAAAAGGTGTGCCTGTTACTGGAAGTATCTGACATAGTTTTGTTAAAATTGTTTCTATTGGCATGTACGCTAATAAAAACAGTGCTTGAAACTCTTGGCAGCTGAAGACAGCTTCACTTTTTCTTTACTGGCATTTCCCCTACACATGTAAGTACACAGAATGTTGATGTACAACAAATCATTGACAAGAGGTGGGCTCAGAGAGGATTCTCTCTGAAAACAAGATGCAGCTCCATTTGCTCAGTTATAAAGTCTACACTACTTATGACCTAAGTGCTTTCTGTGCATTGCTAATGGAATTACAGAGCATGGAAGAGGCCCTGACCTTGGTTTCTATTATTGGGATGAATGGTACTCGTTAATTCTCTGGGAATTGATGACTAAGGTAACTGCTGGAGCACAGTCCATTTAGACAGCATGCCTTCCAGACATCATCTGTCAGGCAGCAACATAAATCAAGTCTTTGGACCAGTCTTCCTGACACAGTGTACTTAGGATACACAGATATTTGGGAAAAGGTGCAATATGTCATGAGGCTTTGAACATACTGACATATGGGAAGGAGACAATGTATCACTACTTAGAAATTTCCCTTTAACTGCAAATGACATAAATAATGGAAAAAAGAAACCCATCTTTTCCCCCCCTTTATTTCTTTGTGGGGAAAACACCACTGAATATATTTTATATTATAAAATTTAGAATTTTCAATTTTATATTTTCCTGTAGATGAATTAACTCTTTGACACCTGCTCTAGCACAGCACCCTTGTCTCAGTGGGGCTATTCAGACACAATCAGTTGGGCTGGATCCTAAATTTGTTCTAAAGGCCTGGATTCCTCGAGTCTTTGGCTCCACTACTACGGGAGCCAATGATCCTCCCTTTTTGCTGTTTGGTTCTCTTCTGGGACCTTTGTGTGGTCTATCCAGGCTCCTTCAGCCATTTGTTCATCAATGAGCGCTTCTTGAGTTCTACCATGAGTTCATTCCCATAAAGAAGATGAGACAGTGGCCTGGATGACTTTTTCTTTTCTTTTTTTTTTTTTTTTGCTTTGGCAATAGATTCTTCCTGAAATTTCTGGTGATGGATTCTTCCTGAAATTCTCAGCTGCGCCTGAGGGAAGGGGTGGTATTTTCCTCCCCTCCACTCTTTTTTCCCCCCTATGTTTCCTTGTTGCTTTTTATGTATTTTATTTCAGAAAAGGAAAACCTGTGACTCATGTTTACATTTAATTATCTCCTTGTTAATAGATCCACAAAGTGGAATTGTATATGGAGGTGGAGGAAAGCATTAGATAGGGAAAGTGGATTCTGCATCAATCATGTCAAATTTATAAGCAAGAAGTTTCTGAAACGAGTGTGACAATAGTAAACATTTCAAAGGCAATCAATAGCATAAACTCTCATTAGCTCACAATTCCATTAATCTGTGAAGGTTAAACAACATGCCATTAGCTTTAAGAGGCAAGGAAAGTTAGTTTGGGCTTAAAATCTGTGACCTGATATGAAAAGAAATGTGTATGTGTGTTCAGTTGGATGATTCCAGTTGCTTTTCTTAAAATAATCTGTGACAGGGGGGTCTGGGTGACTCAGTTGGATAAGCATCCAACTTCAGCTCAGGTCACAATCCCACAGTTTGTGGGTTTGAGCCCCTCAGAGCCTGGAGCCTGCTTTGTATTCTGTGTCTCCCTCTCTCTCTGCCCCTCACCCGCTCATGCTCTGTCTCTGTCTCTCAAAAATAAATAAACATTAAAAAAATTAAAATAATATGTGACAGTGATTTACTGTCTAGTTTCAGAATTGTGGGTTAGAGCAGGGGGATCAGTTACTTCATCAACAACACATTTCTGTATAGCATCATCTTACTAACAGCCCCAGTGCTTGGCACAGTGTGATAGACAGTAATGAAACAACAGATGCTATCTGGCCTCAAGAAACTCATAATCAAGTTGGAGAGATTCACATAAAAATGCCTATAACACAAATTGGCAACTCCATGGTAAAGCTAGTAGGCAACAAGGGTAGAAAGGAGGGGTGAATCATTTAGTTCAGGTGTAGATTCAGAGAGTGGTAAGGGAAAAGGAAGTTCATTCTGGAGAAGAGAGCACAGAGTGTCCTAGGGTAAATGGCAGCTCCCTTGGTGAAAAAGTGATGGTGATACCCAGGGACCTATCAAATCTATGGAGGAAGAAACAAAGAGAGATGCTTTGAAGGCCAGGTCCCTCCTGCCTTCAAAATTCTTATTTCCCTCACTGAGATCCCTGATAGGATGACTTTACCCAGATCCTCTAGATGGACCCTGAACATATAGCAACAACAGAAAAGTAATTGTCTCAGTGCGTTCCTATCACTTTAACCCATGGTGAAGAATCCTGTTTTATTGCCTTCAGAAACTTGAGCTTAGCATTAATTGCTTATATTTCGTATCTCCTTCCTAGAAGCCCTGGATAAGCATGTTCTATTGTGACAAATCCATTCAGCTAGATGTTGTTCCTTCCTTGAGTGTGACAGTGTCCTTCGAAAGAGTTTTTCTTGGTCATCAGGGAGTGGAGATGTGGCAAAAACATGTGTTTGGTATTTTTTAAAAATTTGCAGTAAGATTAAGGAAAAAAAAAAACAGACAGCATGACTCATTTTCCTCTAAATGTCTGTAGAATTTGCTTTCCAAAAATGAAAACGTCTTCCCTGACATTCATAGCCAACTGCATTGCAAGACCCAAAATCGAGCAGCTGGTGTTTTAAGGACTGCATATTCCAAAAGTGCACTTTTTCCCTCTCAGCACCATCCATTAGTCATTCTCTTGTGGTTGAACGGTTGAGTTACCCTGTAGTTGGTAATAAGCAGATGGTCAGATGGGAGAATGGGAAGAGGAGCCCATCAATGGCAACTGGAACGTCCAGCCAAACTCATGTTTCCAAGGGTAGAAGACACTATATAGAAAGTATTTAACTATCTGCCTGGATAGAAAGAAATACTTGTCAACTATATTTAACCCTGTATGCTTTTATTTTGTACCAATTAAAATCTCATAGCGAAGTACTGAGAGTGAATTGGTAATCTAAAGAAACCTCATTGTATTAATAAGAACTCTAATTAGCTATAACTTGACTGTTCCATCCCAGAACATAAGGCTGGGTTAAAATGGTTTTGTTGTTTGCAGAGATTTGGTGGGTTCATAGTATAGGTCTGGTTTCATGGGTGTGTTACCTGTGCAATCCATGCTCAAAAGGGCCTTGTGTTTGGTTTAATGTCTATTGTCACCATTTGACATTCTGGTCTTTTTTTTTTTTAAGTTTATTTATTTTGAGAGAGAGAGAGAGAGAGAGAGAGCGAGCGAGCAGGAGAAAGGCAGAGAGAGAGAGGGAGAAGGAGAATTCCAAGCAGGCTCCTGGCTGTCAGCACCAAGCTCAACCTGGGGCTCCATCTCACTAACTGCAAAATGATGACCTGAGCCAAAATCAAGAGTCCAACACTTAACTGACTGAGCCACCCAGACACCCGACCATCTTCACATTCTTAATAACGCTTGAATGAGGACCCCACATTTTCATTTTGCACTGGGCCCTGAAAATTATGCAGTTAATCCTATGTAGATACAACCATAATATCACTCCATTGTTTTAATGTCCGCAGGGGAAGATGTAAACGAAAATATGTTATAGCTACCAAGGAAAATTATCACAAAGGTGGGTGGTAGGGAAGGAACAAAAATAACCCCTTTTGCCTGTGGCTGCATTTCTTATCCCCATGCACATCACTAGAAGAGGTAGTACAGTGAATTTCTGTTAAGTATACTGAAGATCCTTAATTCTTCATATTTTGATTCAAGAACCCTGAAATATTACCTTAGTTCTGTTGTGGAAATTATCTTCATACAATTAGTCACTCATTATTGAGTCCTCTACAAAGCAAAGGTTCTTATCTGTCTTTCAATAGACTTTAATAAATACCACCATATTTCAAGGAATTTATGTTTTTGATATGATTTATTAACCTTACAATGTGACAAAATGTTTAGACATTAGAATGGCAGGAACCAAAGAAACTTCAGAATAGTTACAATCCTCAAATCTATCATTGCCCAGGAAGGTAGGCATATGGGGGAATGAGGAGCTGAACAGACAGAACGGAAAAAGAGTTCCACTTCTAGATACTTAAGCCTTTATTTTCTGTAGAGGTACTTTCCATGTTATGGTCAATCCTAAGAGCTCACTTTTCACTTTGCTAATTTCTAGGTAGCTAGGACTTTCTTTTTGATCTGGTTTGGTCTGAAGGCTGCTATAAAAATTTTGATCCCTCAGTCAAATATCAACCCTATACAGCACTTTTGTGTAACCCCCTTTCTCACTCCCCAAAACCCTGATAAAGAAACACATTCCATCACTCAGTAAAATCAGCAGCCCAGGATTCTCTAGTCAAGGAGCAGACAGGGATGTTCTGTGTGGCTCAACCTGAGTAATTTTAGTAAGTAAAACTGAATAGCTTTTAGCAAGTTTTGCTTAAAAATAATCAAACAGCAACCTGATTCAGTAATAATGGAAAAAGCTTAGGGAGTTATTAATATTAAAATATGATAAAGGGTTTCCTTTCCTGCAAAGCATAAAAACAAGTTGTTTTACTCCTTTATAAAACAATCACGGGTCGAGAGGAGGTATTGCACTCCCATCCCAAACAAGCAAGTCTACCTTTCAAAGGGTTAGTTGCTCTTTTTATGAAAAATTTAGTTCCTGAATAAGAGGTTCCTTTTACTTATAATTTAATTGTGGAGGCTTTATCAAATTATTATCAGAAAATACTGGATTATTCTATAAAATGAAAAAATCCTATAAAAATTTCAAAACTCGTATCATGATGTAAAAGGGACAAAATAATCAGAATAATTGTCCTCTAATGGTTGGAGATCTCTTATAATTAAGACAATTGAAGTAATACATGCACAAATTAAAACAAAATAAAGGACAACCTCAATGCTTATAATGAAAAACCACAGTGCCCTGCCCTAATCCTCCAACATCCTCTCCAGTTCTGTGACCCAAAGGCAAAGACTTAAACTCTTTCATCTGTTTCTTCTTCACACTTCTAAATTATATTCTTACACGGCTATTTCTTAATTTGCCAACTGGAGTCAAATCTATTGACTTCCTATAATGATAGAGGATTTGGCCTTCTTATCCTGTGGCCCACCTCCTCTCCTTATCCCTGTAGGGTTTTATCATTAGTTTTAGTTAAATCAGTTATCATTGCTGATAGTCTTATCATCTATTGCTCACTGTAGTGTTTTGGAATTTCATTTCTTTTCTTGTACAGTTTGCCTCCCTCTGCACCCTAAATCATGTTTCTGATTGCGTCATCCCTCCCCCGCCCCCAACTTCTGCAATACGCTCTTTCCTAATTATCTCCCCCAAAGCTGCTCAAGTCATCTGTTCAGTTGAGCCCAGGATGGAGGGCCCTCCCTCCCATAGGTAGGTAGGTTTCTCTCAAGTTGTGCTGCTCAGTGATACTCAGGGGATTCCTGTTGCACTCCAACATGGGATGCATGGTTCTGTAAACCCTGGGACACCTTTTTTTGACTTACTCTCTCATTTTGCTAGAGGATATCCTATGGGTTTCTTCCTTAGTAAACATGCCTGGGAGAAAACAATTTTTCAGTATTTAATGTTTGAAAATGTCTTCATTTTTACCTTCTCATTTGATTGGATTCTAACTAAAATTAGAGATTGTTATGAAATTACAGATTGAAAAAAATCATTTTTCCTCACAATTACTGAATTACTCCACTGCTTTGTAGTACAGTGTTGCTACTGAGAAGTCTGAATCCATTAGGATTTTTGCTTCCTGTATGTGATCTATTTATTTCCCTTTTGGAAATGTTTAAGATTGCCCCTGTGCTTTTGGGGTTCTAAAGTTCCACAACAATGCATTGTGCTGTGGTTCTTTTTAGTCTGGAGACTTGTTTCTTTTAGTTTTGGTGTCGGGCACTTCCATTATAATCTTTCTTCGATAATTTCCATTCTGTTTCTTTGGTTTCTGTTTTTGGAACTCTTATTGGCTGGCTACTGGTTTCCCAGATTGATCTGTCAGTTATCACTCCTCTCATACTTTCTCTTTCTTTTTATCTTACTTGTGTGATTTCCTTTACTTTTCCTTTCAATCTCCCATTGAATTAAAAAAAATAATGTTTATTTTTTGAGAGAGAGAGATAGAGATAGAGGATGAGTGGGCAAGGGGCAGAGAGAGAGGGAGACACAGAATCTGAAGCAGCTCTAGGCTCTGAGCTGTCAGCACAAAGCCCAACACGGGGCTCCAACTCACCGACTGTGAGATCATGGCCTGAGCCCAAGTCAGATGCTTAACTGACTGAGCCACTCAGGCGCCCCATCAATCCTTCTATTGAATTTTAATTTCAGTTATGATGTTTTCAATTTCTAAGAATTCTTTCTTTAATCATAGTTTTCTTTCTTATAGCATTCCACTTTTATTATAAAACAAAAAATCACAAGGTTGTAATATCTATGTATGTAAGAATTTTGAAGCTTTCTTTTGTGCTCTCAATTATCTCCATTTCTTCTAGTGTTCTTTCATTATTGTTGGTTTGCTTGTTTGTTTTTCCATTTTTTTATTTTTATTTTCTTATTAAAGTTTTTTTTTTTTTTTACATTTATTTATTTTTGAGAGACAGAGCACAAATGGGGGAGGGGGAGAGAGAGGCGACACAGAATCCGAAGTAGGCTCCAGGCTCTGAGCTAACATCACAGAGCCTGATGCGGGGCTCAAACTCACAAACCATGAGATCATGACCTGAGCTGAAGTCAGATGCTTAACCAACTGAACCACCCAGGCGCCCGTTTATCCATTTTAAAAATGAGCATTTCACATCTGGCATTCACAGTTGTTGTGCTCCATTCTGTTCCAAGCTTTTTTTTTTTTTTTTTTAAAGTTTATTTATTTATTTTGAGAGAGACAGAGACAGCACGAAAGGAGGGGCACAGAAAGAGAGATAGGGAATCCCAAGCAGGCTCTGCACTGCTGGCACAGAGCCTGATGCAAGGCTCAAACTCACAACCCACGAGATCATGACCCAAGCTGAAACTGAGAGCAGCAACCTAACCGACTGAGCCACTCCGATGCCCCTATAACCCAAGCTTTTTAAGTTTTGAGCTGCTCTGAGTTTCTAAAAAAATAAGATCTTTGCTATCCATTTCTGTTTTCAGTTTCCTCTGTCCTGCAAAACGTGTTGCCACTTTTTTGTCTTTAGAATATCTTCCCCACTCATACTTATTGCTTTCTTCCTCATTTACTCCCATGTTATTGGTACCTAAGAAATGAGAGGAGATAGGCGTGTTACAATTTTACCTCCATTAATTAGAAACTGGAAATATCTTTTTTTT
>CM053559.1:35787477-36077839 GCA_028646485.1 Cryptoprocta ferox | reverse complement strand
GTCCAGTTGTCCCAGCACCACCTATTAAAGAGGCTATCTTTTTGCCATTGGATACTCTTGGAAATATCTTTTGTAAATTTAAACCAGTCGTTGCCACCACTATTTCAGTATACCCGATAGAGATTTGGAATCTATTTGGAAAATAAAAAATGCTGATAATTTATGTACCCAAACTTTAAAAGTCCTGTTGTCTCCTATAGCCCTGACAGTTAAAAATACAAAAACAGAAAAACAAAACAAACAAACAAAAAAACAAATGAAAAAAACAAACCTACAACTTTTTAAGAGTTCAGAAAATGTCATAAAGTTACATTTCATCAGCTCTAGGTATTGTGTTAAAAGTGTTTAATAAAACCACTTTTTTTTCCTCTGTATTTTTTGACTGCCTTTTGAGACTTCACAGCCATCAATGCACTTGGCTTTCAGTGATTTCTCAGCAGGCCCAGTAGAAATGGTTATAGTTACAAGCAGGTGTTGCTGACAAGTCATGTTTCTCATTTTTACAGATGCAGTGTATTCTATCTCTGCCATCTCCTTTTTCCTTTTATAGCTTCTGAAATTGTGTTTTGTAAAAAGTCACTTGGCTATCTTCACACAGTTTCCCTGTTACAATAGGTAAATGTCAAAAGCAATCAGGTGCAGTATCAGCTTTTCATTGTATTCCCCTAAGCCCTCTGGTAGATAATAACTTCTTGCAATATTTTCTTAATGTAAACGGAAACAGATACTAACCCAGGCAAATGATCCCTCCTGAGCCAGCTGTCCTTTTCAATATGTTATCCAGAAGATTACATGAATATTTATTGGGTCTTCATTTTCCCACAGAAGCCAAAGTTCCACCAACAGGGTATATAGTGTTTTAACTTGAAATAATGCAATTTTGCATGACTGGGTAAAACTAAATATGAAAAGTCCCTCAAGCAAAGTGTTCAGGAGCTAGAAGATTTTGATCATACATATATTTTGCAAGCAACTTCAGTGTGACCTGTGAGTGGCCAAATAAATCATGCCAGAATTTCCTTATTTGCAAGGGAACTGTCACTCATACAGTTTTTCTTTCTTAGCCTTCTCTTTCTTATCCAAATATGTACCTCTTAACTTCATTTAGATTTCTACTTACATGCATTTTCTCACCCCTTGCATTTTAAAGCATAGTGACTGTATGTGTTTTGTTTTACTAAGCAGACATATGTCTCCATAATTAATTTAACCTGAGATCATCATGAAATGAGTTTTATTACTCTAACATGAGAAATGACTGAGAAATGAAAAATGGAAGGCTAAAGAGCCTGAAAATGTATTTTGTTGTCCACAGTGAAATACCAATTACACGCTAGAGGGAAGAGACCAAAAGTGGCAAAGCACATCACTGACGAAGATAGAAGGAAAGCACAAAAACACATGAAGAGCCCTGCAACATCATTAGTCCTTAGGGAAGAAACGCAAATGCAAACCAAAATGAGACATCACTAGACACCTACTGGAATGGCTAAAATGGAAACAACAACAAGAAAGCCTGAAAATAAGTACTCACACAGGACGTAGACCATCTGGAACCCTCATACAGGGGAATACAAACTGGTACAGCCACTTTGGAAACCACATGAACCAGCAAGCCCACTCTTCTGTACTCACTCATATGAAACGAAAACTATTCTCACACAAAAACCTAAATGAAAAGTTTCATAGCTGTTTTATTCAGAATCACCAAACAGTAAACAATCTGAATATCCTTCAACAGGGGAATGGATAAACAAACTACGATACATCTACACAATGGAATGTTTTTTCCCAGGAACCAATGTGGATGCATGAAGCAACATGGATGAATATAAACTGTGTCATGCTGAGTGGGGGAAGCCAGACTCAAAAAGCTACCTACAGCATGATTCCATTTATATGGGAATAGGCAAAACTAGAACAGAAAACAAAACTGTGGTTGCCAGGCCTGGGAGTGGATGGAGGGGTTGGTTCCACCGTAGAGGTAAACTAAACACATTTATTTAAACTCACAGATTATAGCCTACAACGGTAAAATTAACTATATCTGATTAAACCTTAAAAATGGCAGAAAGAGTGGGGTGCCTGGGTGCTGACACTCAGTCATTTAAGCGTCCAACTCTTGATTCTGGCTCAGGTCATGATCTTACGGTTTGTGAGTTCCATCCCCACATCAGGCTCTGTGCTGGCAGTGTGGAGTCTGCTTGGGATTCTCTCTCTCCCTGCTTGTGCTCTCTCTCTCTCTCTCTCTCAAAATAAATAAATAAACTTTTTAAAAAAATGGGAGAAAGAGCGGAAAAGCAGGGGGGAGATAAAGAGAAGGTTTTGGATGGAAATGAATAGACGTAAGTTAAAAAGAACTGCTGTCAAATAAGCAGGAGGGAGACAGGAGGTAGGAGGGCGGGGGGGGTGGTCTAAGAAGCTTTTAGAGATGAAACACTGCCTAGTCTGTATTTTAAAGATGAATTAGACTTCTCCAGGTGGGCACCACAGTCCCAGGTAACGTGACCCAGCAAAGGCACGGGGCTGTGGATTAGCAGGGTCTGTACTGTGGGTGTGGGCATGCAATGAGCATGAACAGTGAGACCCAATAAAGGCAGGAAGGTACAGACCGCAAAAGGTCTTATTGGTTATGCTGAGGACTTGGAATTTATTTTACAGACACATGAGAAGCCACCAATGGATCAAGAATGGTAAGTGATATCATCAGACTAGTCGTTTTAGACAGAGTGCCATGGTAGCTGTGTGGAGGGTAGTGAGGAGGGTGGTGAGAATGCTAGAGGCAGGGAGGGTACTTGGCCATTACAATGCTCCACTGCAGGGCTGTGATGTTTGATGTGCAGCTCAATGTGTAGCTACTAGCTGCACGGGACTATTTAAACTAATGGAAATGAAAGGCAATTCAAAATTTAATTCCTGAGCCACACTAGCCTTATGTCAAGTGCTCCATAGCCACATGTGGCTAGTGGTTGAAGTACTATATAGTGCAGCATAGACCACTGCCATCGTCCAAGAAAGTTCTACTGCACAATGCTAATCTAGAACCTCAACTCAGGGATTAGCAGTTGTGGTTAAGAGGGCCTGATGTATCTAAGTTTTGTATCTGGAAAGCATTTTTGGGTAACAGCTTACCATAGTCTCTCTAGAGTGGAAATGTAGTTGTGTATACATTCAGCTAAGATACAAACTTAGGTACCTGGAGGCCTGCTTTAAATCCTGTGATCTTATATACTGATTGGAGCTGAGAGCTACACTAGCCAGTCTTCTGTTATCCACTTAGTACAAGGGAGCATCAGTATCAGTGGCCAATGTGCTGCTATAGATTGGATATTTGTGTTCTCTCCAAATTTATATGTTGAAACCTAATCCCCAAAGAGATGGCATTTGTTGGTGGGACCCTGGGAGGTGATTAGGTCATGAAGATAGAGTCCTCTTGAATGGTATTAGTACCCTTATAAAAGGGATCCACAGAGCTCCCTTGCCTCCCTCCCCTTCTGCTATGTGGGGTCACAAGAAGAAGATGGCTGCTTATGATCCAGGAAGCTGGTCTTCACCAGATACTGGATCTGCTGGTACCTTGATATTGAACTTAAAGCCTCAAGAACTATGAGAAATAAATTTCTGTTGTTTATAAGCCATCAGTCTATGGTCTTCTGTTGTAAAAGCCTGAACAGACTAAGGCACTGAGCAACCAGGTTTTATTGTGTTTTAATTTCATCAAGTATCTATAGGAATATGAGCTATTTTTCATCTTGCTGTTCATCTAGGAAGTCTGTAACACATTTGAATGAAAATTTCTAAGTTGGAATATTCTTCTACTTCATGTTATCTCAATTGTTTGGTGTCAGAGAACCATAAGGGACCATCTTTTAAATGATTTGCTCTTCCTTGCTTTCTGAAAGACCCTCCTGTAATGACAAATCCATAAATATATATCTTTGTGATGAACAGCCTCTGAACAGTAGGTTTTGGGCACTTTACCCCTGAAAGCAGATGGGTTCACTGGTTGCCCAACATCTGGGGCATGTTTGTGAAATAAACTCTACAGAATTAAGGTCTGGAGGAGATCAGACTGGAAAATGAAAATGCCAATAGCAGGCCCCACTGTTTAGTAAATTTTCTTTAACACTGTACAACTTCAGAATGCCTAGTGATCACCGCCCAGAAGAGGCTGACTGATTAATCTCTAGAAGTGATTCCAAGAAAAACACTGGCAATAGTTTGGTTGGGAACAAACCCAGCTTAGAAAGCAAAATGGTGGTCAAAATGAACAAATAAAAAATGCTTTTACCGGGTTTGGTGTGACAGAAATCAGTCTGGGTACAGGTACTCCCTGAGTCCTTGGTGAAAGCCGGGGCTCAAAAAAACTGCCATTCATCCAAGACCCAATGGGAAAAATACGCCTTTACAACACTCTTTCAACATAGCTGAAAGATGGTGATAAATAACAATACTATGTTCACTTAACATGTTTTGAAATGGTCATGTATATGGAACCAGCTTTTCTTATGTGGTTGATCTTGGGGAAAAAAGAAGAAAAATAAAATTACAGAGAATTTAATTCAGTGGGGACCTGAATAGGTTATAAAGTGAAAGTGCCTCTGCAAATGTGACCTGTGGGCTTGGAATTCATTTGAACCCCATGGAGAGTGATAGACATTTTGCACTGATAGAGGCTGATCCTGTCCCTGAGGTCTGGGCTCTATTCATAGTTACAGTCTCCCTGGACTAGCCAGTGAATAACAAGGAGCTGCAGCACATAAGCCCAGAAGAAACAGCTACTGATCACCTATTTGCCAGCTTTTAAGACAACCAAAAAGCTGAAGGTAAGAAGATATCCACACATACACCTTCTGCTGCTGCCTGGAGAGTCTTTGGACACAATAATAAAAACTCTTCTGAAAAATGATTCCCTGGAGGGGAAAACTCATGATTTATGATCTCCATTCAAACGATAAGAAAAATGGCCTAGTATTAAAAAAAATGCTCTGTGAGCACTCAAAGATTCTTTGATAGGCTGCATAGCTCCTCTATTTGAAAATAAATAAGAATGATGATGTTTCTCTGTGGACTTACTCTTACAGTTAAATGATCTTTAAATCTGTTAGTGCCAAGAGAGTGAAATCTTTATAATCATCTTTCCATTTTAGTTAGTAGATGCTTCAATGTTCAGATATCAGAGTACTCAGAATTTGACGTAAAATCTTTTTGTGTTTGCTTGTCTGCCTCCTGATAGGACCTAGGCAGCCAGGTTTTAGCTTGGGGATCAAAAGTAGTCATGCTCAGGATTGAGAGAATGAAGTTTAATCAACAGGTCCTATGCATCCTGGTTTTAGCTGGGTATGATCCTATAAAGAAGTAATGTGATTGAGAAGCTGTTCACTTGGAACTGAAATGGGTTGTTAATGAGGATTGTGAAATGAATAACTAACTTGAAGGGATATTTTTTTCCAAGGCACTTGGGATGCCATCCAAACCTTCCTGTGTAGGACAATATAATTATCCCTGAGGTAGTGTTCACACAGATGGATGGAGATTCCAGGAACAGCCAGTGCCAGGAGGAGGTAAATCAGAGAGCATACTGAGGCCACAGCCCGGACCTTCAGAGGACAAGGGCCTCACAACCCCGATGCTTGAGACCAGAGGGGCTGCCCAGAGACGCAGAGGTGGCTCCCAGGAGCCTGATTTCTCAGATGGCTTTCTTATCTAAGACTTTGCCAGGCTCTGAGCTGGCTGTTGAATCATTTACTCAGGCTGAGAACAACTGATGGGAAATCTGTATTCTGGGACATTGCTCTGGTTCCACTTTATTATAGTGTAATTTTTCATGCTGGGCAAGGACCAGCTTGCACACAGTTCCTCCCCCTAAGTGATCCTCTGCTGTTTTGCTCATTCTCAGAGATATATCTTGCTGCCTTGGAGGGACAGAGTAGCTAGGTTTAGGTGCAGGGAAAGGTAGAACAGAGCACATTCCCACTTTTACTTCGATGAGATAGTACGGTATTACTGTCGGAGGATTCAATCAAATCCCTCCAACATAAATTATATGACAAATCCTTGAAACATAGGCTACCAGGAACTGTGAGAGATTCAAAGAAATGCCATTATTTCTTGCCCTTAAGGAACTTATAATCTGTTTAGGGAAAGCAAACCATGAACACATGAAAAATAAAATGACAATATTAGATAGCTAATCACAGACATAATAGCAGAAAGGAAGTCAAGGAGCAGTCAACAATTAGAGTTTACAGGCAAAAATTCCAATTCAGAGTTAGAGAAAACACTTCAGGGAGAAGGGTAAGGAGTCAGACAGAGTCTTAGAAAGAGATGAAGTGCTTTCTGAGCTGCCTATGAGAGATGTTTACTATTTGGGCAATAGTGTACCTCACAGGGTTACTGTGGAAATGAAACACAATGTAAGATTCTTAGCACTTGGCCCAGGAGAGAGCTTGATAAAATTTATTATTGGTGAAGAGGAGGCATTCCAAGTGGCAGCAGGGCAAAACATGGGCACTGGGACAGGAAAGCAAAGTCTTTCAGGGGTAAGTAACTAAGCCAACTTTGATGGAATAGAATCATGAGGAGCTGTTGATAAAAAGTGGCTGTGCCCATGTTCTCTATGGTCTTGGATGTAAGAGCAGTGTGCTGGAACTTTACCCTATAGATATTTCTATCATGGGTGTTATGATCAGGGCCTTGTTATAGGAAGATTGGACTGTTTATCGCAAGTGACATCTTTGCTCTTGCACTTTGCATCATTAGCAACTGCACCCCCTCCTTCCCTAGTCCCCAGACCACCTCCTAAAGTGGTAAGTAAATCACACTAATAAATGAGATTGATTTAATCTAAAACATATGTACATCAGTACAGACTATGAAGACAATCTTACTTTTTTTGTATATGTAGAGTTTCTGTAAGATTGTGAAGACATTTGCTTATCTTAAGGCTTCATGAGTTCTATTTAGAAGCCAGACATTTGGAGGAAAACTGGCATTTTATATGGTGTCCCACATTGCCCCCCCATGCCCCCTTCCCAGCACATTTCTTCTGTTAGAGCAGCACTCACATTATCGGTGTGGGTGACACCATTACGCCTTCTGAATGAGCTGCTGTTGGCATAAAGCTCCAAGAGGAAGTACTGTGTCACTGAAGGAATCCAAAGCAGAGGGTTCATTTAAGGATTAGGTGAATGCAGTGTTATATGTTACAAAGCTGGTTAAGAACTCTGAAGAGAAATTTGCCTTTGCAAACCAATGAGAAAGAGAGGATGAGGCTCATTTTCTAATTTCCATGTTCAACTGCATGGGTAGGACTTAAGAAATTTTGCATCAGCAACTTTTAGGGCTGGAGCATTGGTTGGTCAACATTTACAGTGATTTAGAGAGGGTCAAGGTCCTAGCATTGGCATCAGTCCCACCAGGTACCTTGCTTTTAAGGTGATCAATGAACATGGAGCACCTGGGTCACTCAGTCGGTTAAGGGTCTGACTCTTGGTTTCAGCTCAGGTCATGATCTCACTGTTCCTGAGTCTGAGCCCCCACATCGGGCTCTGTGCTGACAGCTCTCTCCCTCTCTCTCTGCTCCTCTACAGCTCTCTCTCTCTCTCTCTCTCTCAAAATAAATAAATAAACTTAAAAAATAAGGTAATCAACGAACAAACCTCAGTATGGAGGATTGAAGAAGATCCACTGCTACAACCTAAACCAATGAAATATAAGACAGGGCGCTTATAGGTTACTGACATTTAGAGACTTCATTTAGGGCAGGACTTTGTAACCATAGGGTATTACAAGAGTATGCCATGTTACTCTCGAGGATAGTAGGGTGAAGTGTGGGGTAGAGCTGCCTGGGGGCCTCCAGCAGCCCCATCCCTTTTATCTCTCTTTATATTATGCAAAGGTTATCATTTTACAAGTGTGCCGAGTGTAAAGGGGAAGAAAACACTGCACTAAGTTGCCTTAAAAAGGGAGCTTATTTAGTGTATTTAAGTGCTTGTTTCAGACCATTTCTTGACAAAGGAGCCACCTTCAAAACATAATCAAAAATGAAGGTTACAAAGGTTTAAAATAATAGCCTGCACTGATGACAAATGTGATCTAAGCTTCAGTGTTACCCAAGGCTTTTCCCACATGGACAAAAGTAACCTACTACCTCATTTCCATGCTGATTGATGGCATAACAGGATTTAGAGCTGGAAGTGGCTGTGAAGACCACCCTTTCCTTATGTTTCAGATGAAGAAGCACACAGGAGGACCCTTGCCTTGTTTGATGGACGTGGTCGGTGGTGGATAAACTGAAGTGAGGCTCCAGTTTGTCCAACGCACTTTTCACCGAACTTATCTCCTTGTATTAGGGCAAGACCAAGGAAACCTTGGCATTTGGTTTTAATTTGTACCTTCCCTAAGTTCAAATGACTATTCAGTGGCTGCATGGTCTGTGGGATGAGTTTGGTGGGAAATATCCTAAACTGTTTCACTGTTTTGTTCACTTTTATTTCACGCTTTTTTACAAAAATACTCTTTAAAATGTCATAAGGGTCTGCTAGCTAAGCTTTTGAATTTCCAGAAAAACTTTTAAACTCCAGACCCTATGGATATCATCAAAGACTCTGAGAAAAGTGATCAGGGCATTTTACCAAAGATAATGAACTCATTCTAGAATGTCAGATTGCAGTGGGCCTTAGGGAAAGTTAACAATGACCACATCTGTACTCCAACCTGTGCCAGAGAAAGCACACATGTGGAAACAAAGATTTTTCGCACAGGCACAGAGCTGAAAGACTGTTCATTAGCCAGCAGTGTGCTAACGGGCCCATCTTTTTTTCTTTTTCTTTTTCTTTTGACTCCTCTGTAAGCCGAGTGGCTTGAAGGGTGTACAGAGCCGTCTGATGTAAAGTAAGGCCAATGGCCAGGAGTGTGTGTGTGGGAAGGGGTTCCTGGCTCATCCTTGTGGAATGAGGACTCTGGCCTGCTGCGGGGGGGGGAGGGGGATTCTCTGAGGGCCCTAGCCCTCACTAGCCACTTAGCCTGCAACATTTCCTGCCTATGACCCAGCACTTTGGGACAGGTCAGAGCACCCCCATGCCCCCAGGATTATCACCAAATCCTCCCCCTATCATGATTCTTCATCTACTCATCTCGCCTTTCTTATGCACCCCAATATTTGGTGTCCACTTCATACTCACCCTCCCCTAGAAAGGTCCAGCTCCTGACTCTGTAGTCCCTGGGGTCCCACCCTCACCTCCAAAAAAACAGAGTCCCTGCTGTTAGGACAATATCAATGAAGGCAGGAAGGGCCACAATGACCGTGCCCCTACAGTAACTGCTTGGATTGTTGCCGCGGCTGCTATCCCAAATATGTTCTCCCTCGCAGCTAGTCATGGGCCTGTGTTTAAGTTTACAAATTCTCTCAACAAGTTGCCCACCTCTACCACTGATGCAGAAGCTGCCCATGTATGTCTACCCCATAAATGCCAACATAACCTTCCTGAAGGGCAGGAGACTGAGGGTTTACTTTTATTTCATCATTTGTGCCAAAGCCCTTCTTGGACACCTCTGGTAGGAAAGCAGGTTTGGGGAAAGTAACAGGAAGCATGAACAAGGACAGGTGATAGCTCTTCAATGACACCTGGATGTCAGGGCTCAGCCTTGGGGTGGGGAGCCCCAACCTGTCAACCCCAGTGCCCATGGCCAGAGGGGCATTGGCTCTGCTCGGAGTCAGAAGGTGACCTGAGTCTCCTTCATTCTGTGCACACAGACCTCAGTGAGAGTGACAACAGAGTTAGTCGAAGGCAGGAAATGCCTTGAACTTTGCAAATATACCAAAGTCTCCTGTTTTCGAGAAGCTCTAACATGGTTTCCAATAGTCCATGTTTATCAATAACATGCCAACAAACCTCTTTGTATACAAATATTTGTTAAAATCTTTTAACGAATTTAAAATTCAATTGCCTGTTACAGATTACTGTTCCAGGCTCTGGTCTGCAAACCACTTTATTTTGTTGGATCCAATTTTAAGGTCTGAAAAAAAAATACTTACTATTTTGGACAATGGGACAAAATGTCAAGGAAACTTGCTTATTCCCACTTTAAATCAGGAAGGATATTGCTGTACCTCAGATAGAGGCTTCCAGGTTCTACCTCCTGCCAAGCAACGTTTGGCCTCTTGGGTCACTCTTTGGAAGGAAACAGTGTGTTCCTTAATTACATTAACTAATATAAAGGAAATTTCTTCTTAAATTTTGGGAAAGAATATTTTGAAAAAAAATATGTGGGGCTTGGTAATGAGCCAGACTAAATGCCAGGGAGTAAAGAACCCAGGAACCCCACTTCCCAATTTCTCGACTGGTTGAACATCTGGCATCCAGAAAGTAACTCTTTTTCACCTCCATGGTGATGAAATTTACATTTGTTTACTCCATCTCTCCTGTCTTCTCTGATAAATTCAATAGAGTCATCATATTTGTAGGAGATTCTAAAAGGCACAGCTTGGGGCCTGAATTTTGATGTTTCCCATGACGTTTCTAGTTTATTGGCTAGTGAATTCTGGGGACACTTCCAGCCTGAAGCCTCAGCAAAAAAAAAAAAAAAAAAAAAGTCACACTCAGCTGGAATGGTGTGGCTTCCACTACTCTAATCCCTACCCTCAACCCCCAAACTGGGGGAGAAGACCGTACTCCCAGAAGGTCAGCATGTGGGGTTGGGGAGCTGGACCTCAGAGCTGTCCATCGGGTGCTCAAATCTAGCTGCTCTGGGAGAATGGGGGTGCTGACTCATGTCTGACGGAACAGCCAGCCAGTGTGAACTCTGTGCTATTGGAGAAGCATCAGCTGATGGAATGGAAAGATAAGGGGGGTCTGGACAGCAACAGTGACACACTTAGTGCTTGCTCTGAGCCAGAGCTGTTCTGAGCACTTCCATGTACTAATTCATTTAACATTCAGAGCAACTCTTCAACATAGGGACTAACACTATCTTCTCTTTACAGCCAAGGAAACTGTAACCCAAACGGCCATGTAACTTCCTCAAGGTCACAGAGGTGGGCATTGATGTAGCCAGGTTGTGAATCCAGGCAGTATACTTTAGGTGGTTCACCTCTTAAAGGCATAAGAAAATAGCACTCTGTCTGCCAATGAAAAGGCTCAGGAGCCATGAGAAAACCATGATCATGTTCATGGTCCTTGGGCTCTGGTAAGACATGAAGAGAAAAGTGACCCAAACCCCATGAATGATTGTGAATCTTGAGTACCTGATTGTATCATGCTCCTCCAGTCTCATACAGCCAAAGACCCTTGATATTCTGATAATGGATATGTGACACGTGGGTGGCTCTTTACTATTCATGAGGCATTTAGCATTTCTTCTCAAAATTAGAGCTCAAAATTATAACAGAAGTTAAGTATGAAGCAGCATCAGGTCCAGAAAGCTTTCAGGTGCATGCTGCAAATTATATATTGTAAACACTACAGGCCATCAGTGTAATAACTGCTCTTCCCACAGAACATGGGGTAACTTGCGTTTCAAGCCCTTTAAATGGAAAAGAAATAAATACGTGAAAAAAGAAGCCAGGAAGCATTATGAATATATTTCCACTGTCTAGGATGATGTAAAATAATATGCCATTTTGAAAATGGTTAGAATTATTCTTTTGAGGTCAGTCTAATGTCACTTGGTAGGAAGAAAAATTCACATGGATTATAAGCATTTGCACCTGTTGTTTTCCAAATCTACCTATGCATGGGTTTTATTTTCAATAGAAAAAGCATTTGTGGTTTCTCTATGTAATAAATGCATGTGTGTGCACACACACACACACACACACACACAAACACATTTCCCTCTACATTTAGCAATAATGCTGTCACACTTCAAATAAAGCGGAGACCTTAAATGCATGTTCAACACTTTCACTGTGGTGGTACACTGTTTATTTTTATTCCAGTCCTTCAGGTTTCCTTCACCAGTAAATGATCTGACTGACTGGAATAGCTACCAAAACTCTCTGTGGACATTTTCCCTAAGTATAAATTATTATAAAGCTGTTCATATAATTCATGAAAATATTTAGTATTATTTCCTTTTAATCTTGGTGAATCTATTGTACTGACAGTATCCTGCTTTTACTCTATGCTTAAAGATTGGATTTATCTATTCATCTTATAATGAAGGGAAAGAGAAATGAAATTGTACTTTCAGATGTATGTAATTTAGCTTCTGTACATATTCACTGAGGTTCAACACTTTTATAGTTTTCACTCTTGAATTTGTCAAAGGTAATTTTTTCTATTCAGTTCTGGTGGTGTTTTGATAACATTAACTTTATCATAGGAAATTCTTATTCATTCTTGGGGTGCCTGGGTGGCTCATTCAGTTAAGGATCCGACGTTGGCTCAGGTGACAATCTCGCAGTCTGTGAGTTTGAGCCCCACACCAGGCTCTGTGCTGACAGCTCAGAGCCTGGAGCCTGCTTCAGATTCTGTCTCCCTCTCTCTCTGCCCCTCCCTCACTGGTGCTCTGTCTCTCTCTCTCTCTCTCTCTCTCTCTCTCTCAAAAATAAACATTAAAAAAAATAAAGTTCTTATTCTTTCTCAATGATTTGATTTTTTTGAGTATTGTTTGACAACTCCCCCTCCTTCATGTGCTGGAAACAACCACAGTGTATAAGAATTTTAGGACCGCAACATGATTCCATTTTTTTTAATGTTCTTCATTTTGGTATTTTTATGTACAATATTTTGGACTAAATCACTTCAGTATGAAAAACAAGCAAATTTTCCTATTGTCTCTTCTGTCCTATCACCTGCCAGTGGCTGAGTGACTTCTGGAATGTGTCGTTGAAAGGAAAACCACCAAGAAGACTGAGAATCTATAAGATGACTGATTGCAAGAGAAATACAACCTCTAACTGTCACCTGTTGTACAGACTCACAGATTTGGAGAAACCCCAGGTGAAGTCACGTACATCTCCCTTGTCTACTGCTACAACTCTAGGAGAAGGTTCCAGCATCTCTGCACCCAAAGGGCTGTTTACATGACCTTCTGTGTTTCATGCTTTCATTCTTGCTCTCTTTCCCTGTTTTCATTTTGCACAAGAGTGGACTTAAAAAATATAAATTGGATTTCTGTCCATTGTTTAACCCTCTCCAGGGTTCCCATGAACTTAGATTACAATCCAGACTTCTTCGCATGGGCGCGTGAAGCCCTGTGCAGCCAAGTCCTCTGTCTTGGTCTCATGCCACGCTCCCTTGTCTACTCCATCAAAGCAACACTGGGCTTCTGTAGAGCTCTGGAATGCTGAACTCCTTCCTACCTCAAGGCTCCCACCTGGATT
This sequence comes from Cryptoprocta ferox, assembly GCA_028646485.1. Taxonomy (NCBI): domain Eukaryota; kingdom Metazoa; phylum Chordata; class Mammalia; order Carnivora; family Eupleridae; genus Cryptoprocta; species Cryptoprocta ferox. The sequence goes on along the minus strand of CM053559.1, from coordinate 36,064,509 downwards.
GTTTTCCCCACAGATCTTTTGCATACCTGATTTCATCCTATAGAGCAGGAGGGATCCCCTCCACTCCGCTTACACCAACACCCCACACCACTTGGTGTGACTTTCTTCCCAGCTTAAAATGAATGAAGGGCTTTTATGGGGGTTGTGGGGTCAGGGGAACATTAGGTGTGATCTTGCATACTTCCTGAGCCAAAAGTTCATCAACGTTTGGCTAATCATGTGTTAAGGGTGCCTTATTTGTGTCTACAGCCTGTGACTTTCTGGCAGCACAAGATGCCTATAAAAGTCCTCTGATCTGCACGTCCAGTATCCCTACCACCAGAGAAAATGAACATAAGACCCTTTATTCAAAGGCAAGCAAAGCCATCACTCACTGATAGTGGATCCGGACTCAGGTCTGTTCAGGGAGCTGATGATGACAAAGCCGAAGCCTTCGTTCTCTTTGCGGTGAATGACCACATCACTGGTCTGCAGGCTGTGGGAGGCGAAGCCTTCGGGCGGAGAGGCATTGCTACTGGGGGCCGCATGGTTGCTGTTGGTGTAGGCTGCGTAGTCACTGCGTGGAGAGCTGTGGTGGGTTGATACGGAGCCCGGACTCCTCCCGTTCTCTGGGCAGGGCTCCCCTGCAATACACATTGTACCCAGGCACTCGGTTATTTCACAAGGGTCTTGGGGAGTGCCTCTGCTGTACTAGGTGCAGTTCTAGACATTGGCATTGTTACAAGACTGGTTGGTTGACTGCCTTCTATTCCCCAGGAGTGCAGAGTGTGTGAAGGGCTACAAACCTAGCTGTGGAGCACCCAGGTCTAAGCCCCATTCCACCCGTGACAGCAAACACAGCTAACCCCCTCATCAGCTTCCTCTGTGCTGCTACTAGTTTATATCTTCCTCTTGTTAAATCTGCAACTCCCCAGGGAAATGCCTGGTTTTAGATATTAAGCTTCTTGGTTGCAAAATAATAACTGATCAAAGAAGATTATAAAACAAGCGGACAGTATCTTAAATTGCAGTGTGCATAAGAATTACTTAAAGAACTTGTAACAACTGTGCATCTTCCTGGTCTACCTGTGGAAAGTGTTTTCAGTAGATTTAGGAAGACTGGGCATAGGACTCCAGAGGAGGGTTCCAAGCCACCATTGAGCAAAGCTGCTGTAGGGTATGGGAAGTGCGGCTTACAGCCCAGGATGTCCATGTAAAGGAATCTCTCATAATTTTACTAAGGAGCCACGGTTTTATTTAATTTTGTGATATTCTGTTAGCCTAGAAGTGTTAATTCACTCTGCGTAGGTGGGAAACATCCTTCTTAAAGGGTCCTTCTCATACTTCACTTGCTCTAGGATCAAATCTAACAATGATGTCAGGCTAAGAGACAATGAATTTTGAATCTCTCAGACAGGCATTGGCAACGTTGCTCATTTGTATTCTGTATTATTACAAAATATACTCTATTATCAGCCAGATAAACCAAACCAACACTTCCATGAAAAAACAAGCTTATTTATAGGGAGAAATGATGGAAAGTTGGCAGCCAAGAGAACCTACTTTTTAAAAATGAAAGTTCATCTGTTATCTAGAAAGAATTTTGTCATTTTAATTTAATACCTAGGTTTTGGTATTCTGATGAAAACAATCGAAGCAGGTACCTAGAATACTGTAATTAGAAATAGGACGGTTTCATCTCCATCTTACAATTTGATTAGTGTGCTCAAAAGATGTTTACGGAACAGAGAAATGATATGAAGGAAAGTAATCACAATTAATGATTCCTTTTGGGTCTGTAGATATGGGCTCTGTCTTAGAACTCTGGTAGGTGTCTCATATGCCAAGTTAAAAATAATGAGCAAAAGTTCCAGTGAAGGCTCTTAACTTCATAAGCTGTGATTCCATTCTGAAAGGGAAAATAATTTCATTTCAAAAATCAAAATTACTTCAAAAATCAGGGAGAAAGAACACAGGCTCTAAGAGATTTTTTCGTTAAACTGTAAAGAAAGAGGAGCTGCATTTATTCATATACTCGGATTAAAAAATAGCCTTCCAAAAATGTATTTATTTCTTGTTTGTAATTGGAGAATGATTAAGACCTAGGCTACTGCTTATTACCATTTGATATATTTGAATTTTTCTGTAAGATTTAATTAATCAGGTTTTAATTAAAGAAAACAAATGGATACTTTACGTCTGTAAGAAATGTACTGAGGTGATAAAAGAACGAAATGTCAACGTCAAAGCCTTTCCCTCTTTTCTACCAGAATTTAAAACTGCCTGTAAAATGTACCCTCCCCACCAGAAACTATCATCCGAAGACAAGCTGTTATTGTCTTGGTAAAGCACATGTCCTTTATCAGTCCTTGTGCAAGTTGGAAATAAAGTGATTAGAGATAGTCAGGAAGAAGAAAAACAATTATTAGGCTGCAACATTAAATTGAAAATCTCCCTGAGTTATTGGACCAAATCAGTAACTAAATGTCATAGGCAGTGACAAGAGAGATCTCATTTTCTGGCTGTCATATTTTTAGGGGGTTGAGGGCTGTGCTTGTCAGGAGAGCGGCAACAAAGGAAAATGATCTGTCTTTGTAGTAAGTGGCTGGGAGTGGCTCTGCCATAGGGTCTAGAGGAAGAACATCATGGCCTAAGTCAGAGTGACGGTCCCTAGGTAAGGGAAAGTGGTGAATCCATTAATAGAATGCGGTTCTATTGCTTTTTGACTTCTCTTTCAAGCTCTAGAACAAAGTTCTTTATCTTTAACAACACGAGCACATTTAAAGCCAGGGAGTTAAGAAGATTTCCAATGGTAGACTTTGAGGGATAGAACTGATTCCGTGTTATTTTTCTACTCAGGTTGCTCTAGATTCAAATGATACTGTCTTCATGCCAACAACCCTTTCTGGTGGAGGGCATGAGCAGCATTGTTTTAGAATAATACAGTGAATGTCACAAAGTGACTAAATACCATGTGCATTTTTTTTTTCAATTCACTGATTTCCAGCATTCCTGACTCATCCTTCTGGCCCCCACACAAATGGGTGTGCAGAATTCAGTCAATTGGTATCTACTCAAGCCAAATAATTTTAGCTTGAGCCTCGGTCATACTGGAAACCATCACTGAGCTGACTGGGAGAGGTCTCCGTTTGGGAAGGCAGGGATTGTTGGCAACACCTTCCAGGTGAGACAGTGTCAATAAGAACAGTCAACTGCTGGCCAGGGGCTCTTCCTGGGTTCCAGACCCTTCTATTATTTGGGTTCAGTGCTGGCCTATCCTTTGCTTAGTAATTGTTAAAATTGATTGCCAATGTTTTTAAAAAGAGATTTTTACAGAAATATAGATTTCCAGTTTCCCTTGAAATATCTGGCAATTATCAGCTAGGCTGGGCAGTGTTGGCTGCCTTCATGGGGTTTGCGTTTGCAAGTCTCCCCAGTGCTGACCACCCTCCAGTGTCTCCTGTAGATTCCTGAGTTGCTCATTTCCCCATAGAGCGAGGAGTATGCAGGGCCAAAGGGACTTGTTTAAATGGAGCTCTTGTTCCCCTTCCAGATCACACACTGGGTACCAGGACTCTAGGGTTCTGTAACCAACAGGCCTTGTCTCATTCCAGAATGTGCCTGGGCCTCTTCTCAGGACTTCAGAAGGATGGCAGCGCTAGACAGGTCTTGTCTTGTCTTGAAGTGTGGCTGAGGCATTGGGGTATGCTTGCACCGGCTGGAGGTGCACCCCATGGGGCCTGCTGGAGCAGGGGGCTGTGGCCCTGACAATACTAGGGACGGGGCTGCCTGCAGGGCATTTCAGTTTGTGTGCTCCTAGTCTATACTCTTCAAAGCAGACAACTTATTTTAATGGGTGACATGCTCATAGACAAAGAAGAAGCGAATATATTTAGAATTCACAAAAAGTGTAGTAACCATGACCAGAGAATCCATTGGCACCCTAAACAATAGCTAAACTTTTCACCTAGCTGCCAAGAAAACCTTCCCTTTCTCAGCATTAAGCCAAAAATTAGACTTTCCCTTGGATGTTAGAGAAAAGAGACTGATGGATAGCTTTAAGACGGACTCTAACATGTTTTGATTAAGTCATAAAACGTTCTTTCACATCAATTCTAGAGTGACACATTAGGAAATTCCTCAGAGACACCCTTTTCTCAGACGAATAATGTGTATTCAAAATAATGTGTCATTAGGTTGAACGTCTCAAAGCAGAGCTGCTAAACATATAAATGTTTATATTTCCAGTGTAATAATTAAAGCCTTTCTTCTACTATCCTTGAAAAAAAAAAAGCACCACAGCTAAACAGTGGAGCTTGCAGCATGTACAAAATATCTTTCAAAACTAGTTTAAAGTGCAAGATCTGTGCTATAATTACCTAGTAAATAAAACTAGATGCATTACTGGATGTTTCTTCCTTTACTCAACAATTTCTCCTTTCTGAGGATCTAGCTCATTGAAAACTCTGCCTTTCTATCTTTAGTGTGTACATTTTAAAAATATTTTAATATGTGCTGCAGGTTTTTTGTGTCACTTTAATTTCTGGCCATGTCACTAACCTGTTCGTATCTCTCTGAATAGATGTGGTTTTCTCTTAAGCATGAACTTGGCAGCCAGTGCCTGGTGTCTTATGAGGAGGGGCAGGACATTTGTACAAGCCAAGGCAAGCATAAGGCTAAAGGCTTTAACCCCTATGACCTCTCCTCTTCCCAGCCCCTGATACCTCCCCTCTATGTATGCAGGGAGGCGAAAACTCCGCTGCCCCTCTTCTCACTCTCATCTGTCTCTTCACAAGCTGATTGTTCACTTCCCCTCAGCTCTGAACCGTCTACTCACAAGCCAGGCTTGCACCTCCCACTGCCTTTGCTTAGGAAAGCATAATAATAATGATAACAGCCCCTGAAAAAGCATCTCCACTGTCATATCCATTTGTAGCTGTCCCTTCTCGCTGTTGGAGAAACAGTGGCTCTGAGGAAAGGCTGTCTTCCTATGTTTTTAAAAAATCTGTTCCATACTATTTCTAGGCATTTACTTTACTATCAGAGTATCCTTTCCTGAACTTAATCATTTTCAATACTGATGAAGCTTTCAAGGAAGAGTGAGCTGAATTAACTTGGAAACTCTCCTGGTGTGAACGAGCAGTCTGCAGCAGAACATTTTCAAAAATTAAATGCACTTGAAATGCACTCAAAAGCCTAAATGAGTAAAGTTGGTAAGAACTGCAGCAAGGAGCATCTTCACAAAAGTCACATGATCCACAAATTGTAAGAATACATTTTTGCAGCATTTGGCATACACTCCAATAGCTTGGGTTGATTAGAACAAAATTTAATTTGCCATAATCAGCTGGAGGCAAGGGGAGCATGAAATTATGTTATGTCGGTGCATCAGTTTTGCACTTTGCAGTATATTTCCTTGTAAATCAGGTATCTTTTAAATTTATCTTTGGGTTACAGAACATATAGCTCAGCAAACTTTTTATTAAAAATCACTCTTAGGGAGAGAGACAGTTAAACATTAACCAAGCAAACACTGTCATTCTCCTGGCATCTTGCCCAAGGATACGGCATAACTTAAGGTGTTTTACTTCTTTGGGTCAAGTGGTATGCCATGAATTTCTGAAGATGAATGGCACTGCGTAGGAAACCCTCCACAGCATACAAGATATATAGCAATCTCTACTGGTGAGGGCTGACAATTCTTCTGGCTTGCCCTTTTAAATGATGGCCCTTGATCAAAGTCTAGTTTCTAGAAGACTCGAATAGAAAAGGATTTTTAGTTCAATTAATAAGCCTTATCTTCCCTAGTCATTCACAGCCTGTGATTAGCTGGTGGTCCACCCCCACTTTTTAAAATTCAGATGTGCTATAATAATAACACATATGGAGGACTCCTTATGTTACCGAGTGACATTTGTTAAAGGTTGGTCTCACATCTTTGAATTCACTGGGGGTGGGCTAGGAGGAGGCCAGAAGGTGGCAACAAGCACTGGCTGGGGAGGTAAGATCCTCTGCATTATCACTGACTCGGTGCAGACTACGGGGAAGCCACTGAACCTCTGGGCCTTGGTTTTCTCATCTGTAAACAAGAGGGAGCTCATGCCGCTTAGGTCCCTCCTAATCTCTATGAGGAGGGCCAAGGGGCCGAGCAGAGAAGCCGGTGGCCATGAGGGCAGAAGGTGACAGAAGGTGCTGTTCCTCCTGTAATTCACAGGGCAAAGCACAGGCAATTTGGGGTCCTATTCTCAATGTTACCAGGTGCTTAGATTATAAAAAATAGTTGATGCTTGTAACAGACATATTCATAAAAATATAAATCTTTTTGGGGGGATTGAGATGGTGGAGAGAGAGGAACTGAATCCTATTATAATTGTGAAGAGTGACTATTGAAAGTTAAGTCTTTGATGATTCTTTTATGAAGCTGGAACATGGTCGTAAAGGGAATAACTGCTTCTGATTTATCGGTTTCATAAGTTTGGAATTAAATGAATTGTATTTTCTAAGAGTGACGTACAACTGTATTTTTGTCATAGCTTTATTGTTACCTTTTATCAGGCTCTACAATGGAGGCTAATTTTCCATCCTACTTGCATTATTATGGTATCATAATAAGGTTCTTCGTTTGTAAACACAATGAGGTACATTTCCAAAACCTGTATTTTTTCACTGCTATTATGTTCCTCCTATAACTAGCATCCACCAAAGAGCAAAGAGCATACACATCTTAAATTAGCCCCAGGCTTTGCTAGAAATTTTTAATGACTACACTGAAAACATAGGCCTGAAAGACTGCTTGGAATTACACTAGTGGGGTGAAAATCTGCACTTTCAAAATCATAGTTACATTTGGAATATGTAGGTTGACATTTTTCCGTGTGTAAAATAGACACTGAAAAATTTGGTTTCCTGTCCTTACCCTGTCCCACAAAAGCATTTCACCACCGAACCCCCAACCCTCACTGCTGGCTTTAGTCACACACCTCCACATAGCACCTTCCTTCTCACAGTGAGGTTGACCTGCCCATTCCGAGCTGCATGGTGCATAAGGTCGATGACATAGCGGTGGGTCTTGCCAGCCACTGGAATCCCGTCGACATAGACAAGCTCATCTCCTGGGTGTAGGCGGCCGTCTCTGTCAGCTGAACCCATGGCAATGACGGCGCCAATCAAAATCTAGAGAAGCGGTGAGAAAAGAAGGGTATTTACATTTCAACTCCCCCACCATGTATATGTATATATAATTTATTTACATAAATACATAGTAATAATAGACAACAGATAATAGTAATCAATAGTAATAATAGTAATAGATAACAGTATCATTTATAGATCTAATTTTTTTATATATATGTACAACTTGGTGTAAAGTTTTATTCCCACATTCTACCCCTTCCTCCAAACCTGAGCATGTACTTGAAAACTGAAAACTAAGGGGCTGAAGGGTGTCTTATTTTTTTTTAATTTTTTTATGTCTTTATTTTATTTTGAGAGAGAGAGACAGAGAGTGAGTGGGGGAGGGGCAGAGAGAGAGGGAGACACAGAATCTGAAGCAGGCTCCAGGCTCTGAGCTGTCAGCACAGAGCCCGACGCGGGGCTTGAACCCATGGACTGTGAGATCATGACCTGAGCCGAAGTCGGCCGCTTAACCAATTGAGCGACCCAGGCGCCCCTGAAGGGTGTCTCTCACTCTTTCAGGTTGGTAAGTAACTCCTTCTAGAGATATTAACATTTTGAACTCGTGGCTGGTGGCTATGAAGCTTGGGGGACATTTGACTCTGGCCCACTCATCATCACCCTTAAGGGAAATTCTAACCCCAAATTATCTGATATTATTGGCCACCTCTCATGAAACAAGTTGGGGATTGAATCTTGGTTCCCCTTCTTATTTGTATGGCCTCGGGCAAGTCTTATCCTCTGTGAGCCTCAGTTTCTTCACCTGCAAAATGGGGAAGTAAAGTAATGGGGGCTCCTGTACAGAGTTGTTGGGAGAATTGAATGAAATAATGCACGTGAGGCATTTAACTTTGCTTGAGGCACATAGAGAGTGCTCCGAAAACGTCAGGGAAACTAGCTGCCTGTATATATTATGAAACTGATACAGGTTCAGAACGTTTTTGCTTTTTGTTTTTTGCTTTGCTTTGCTTTGAAAGGCTGGAGATAAGGAGAAAATAAAATAAAAACAAAGCAAAACTCAAAGTTGGCTTTCCTGGCCAATTGATTTTAGAAAAGTCTCAGTCAAACGTCCTCCCTGTTTTTGTTCCATTACTTTGAATACTTTCTTAGAGCATTGTCCCCTGCACAAAGGACATCCCTAGTTCTGCCAGTCCCTGGAAATGCTTCTGCTGTTTAGGTGACTATCATACCAGGAAATGGGGAGGCACGCAGCTGGGAAATGTGTGAATTGTAATTCCCTGAACCAGGAACCATAATAAAAGGCATAACATAAGGTTTCCTGCTTCCCATTAGAAACACTTAGGTTAGTGTCCATCAGCAAAGCTTTGTTTTCTTTCTCATTGAAAAGGCATAGTACTTAATATTTTAGTTTCACTGTTTAACCTACAAATAATTTTTCCAACACATGGACAATGGATGTCATTTTCTTTTGCCAAGTGGCTTGGCCATACAGAATTTGAAGGCAGTTGATACTCTTCGCCTGATAATATTACAGAGACCATAGTCTCAGTTTTATTTTAAGTCTTTATCAAATGATTGCTTGCTCACAGATTGATTTCTTTCAGGCACAATGATTTCTTTCAAATGGCAGATCTGTGGATCCCAGCTAATTTGGAGATTTGCTGCATCATGACTTGTAGGCTTGCATATCTTCAGGTGTGGAAGAAGACAGATTCTTACTTGGTCATACTGCTCAGTGTGGCCTGTCAACATGGCAACTGGGTCTGAATGCCCAGGACTTCTCAGGAATATGCAAAATGAGAGTCTGAAGAGTATTCTTTTTGTCCCGAGGACTTCATAGCCTTTGTCCACTCAATTTTATCCATAGAAATGAAAAATCCGCTATGACTACAGCTGCTTTTCCCCTATTCCTGGGGTGGGCTGGGAGTAGATTTGCTTCCACATTGAATTACTTGTGCTCTGGACGGTGATTCATTATTGCTATCACAAGGAAAACCGCACGTATCCTGCCTTAGGTTGGCTGCACAATGTACTTTTTCCCTGCAATGATCCGCACCCATTTGCTATCGGCCGGTAGTCAGGCACGCTTCTGACATTCTCCATTTCCCTTATTGTCATGCCAACCTGAATTTAGGAGTTTCTTTCTAAAGATGTTCCAATCTATTCTTCATAAGACTCAACCTGCTAAGGAGCCCTTCAAAGATTTGGTAAGTGCTTTGTGCAAAAGCCAGTTAAAATGAATGTTTATGTTTGTCCACGGCCCCTTGAAAAGCTGCATTTAGCTGGGTGAGCCCTGCAAAATGCTTCAACTTTTAGATTTCCTATATGGCTTAGTGAGAAAGTTTATCACTAGTTACAGAAGAAAAAATGGCTCATGAACTCCTTGGCTGGTTAATTATCAACTGTAAACTATAGTTCTGATTCTAACTGATGAAAGTGAGCCAAAATATAGACTACAACTGAGAGAGCTAGGGCTGCAATTGGGCCCTCGACAAAAATAGTAAAAACAAAATTTCACTTTGGAAAAAAAAACCCAAATCAAAAACCAAAATGTCACATTGGAAAATTCCCATTCCTCCCTTGCTGTAAGTAGACAGCAAAGATATAAAGATACTCTTGAAGTTATCTTCTGTGTTACTAGGTGATACTAGTATAGTATCATCCATTAAAAGGAAAATCCCAGTAGGGGCGCCTGGGTGGCTCAGTCAGTTAAGTGTTAAAGCAGCGTTAAAGCGTCCGACTTCAGCTCAGATCATGATCTCATGCCCTGCATCTGGTTTTGTGCTGTCAGCACAGAGACCCCTGGGGATCCTTTGTTTTCCCTTCTCTCTCTGCCCCTCCCCCGGTTGTGTTCTCTCTCTTTCAAAACGAAACATTAAAAAAAAGAAGGAAAATCCCAGCAAAACATCTGTTTTTGTGCTGCTTTGCTGTGATATGAGTACTCTTCTTACTAATTAATTTATCTAGTAACTATGTATTGAACCCATGGGCACTTCTAGGTGTTAGGAATTCATCAGTGAACAATAAATACAAATCCCTGCCATATAGAACTTCTTTTCTATGGTCAGATAATGAGAAGTGTAATAAGTATGAAAATTATGTTGTTAGTAGGCATGTCCTGTGGAAAAAAGAGAGCAGGTTGGGGTGGTGGGTGGGTGGGTGTCAGTCATGTGGACAAGGTGGTGTGAGAGCTTCTTAGAGCAGGCGCCCCTGAGAAGTCGACATTTGAGCAAAGAATGAAGTTTACCTGACACATTTTTTTAAACTTGAAGATTTACTCTTAAACTTTAGTTTGTTTTATTAAGTCTTTCATGTTTATTTCCAAATAAGTGGTATATTCAACATAATACTTCAGTATAATTTAAGGTATAGTATTATGTAATTATTATATGCATACACACTATTACATAATTACATTATATAATCCATCCTCTCCCTTGTTTCAAACAAAGGTTGACATAAACTATTAAACAAGCTTGAATTGCGCTGAGTGTGGTGCATTGGAGCAGGCACTGACTCACATGCCCATTAGCTATACACATTAGTTACATTCTCTCCATGCATCAGGAACTGCTGGCTTTGCCGGGGAGAGGCTGACCATGCACACTGTTACTACTTCCTGCTTTCATGGGGGTGTTGTCTCCTAGCCTTTGGCTGTTTTGCATCTTCATGCATTATATTTCACTGAAGATACAGAGCTAGCTCTATGTATCTCTATTCAGAAAACAACCAACACAACTTATTTTTTTCCTATTAATTCGAATAGCTTTGTATGTGTCAGCCATTCTTTTAGTTTATTTCCTGTCTGCCACCGTCACTACAGGGACCAGATGATCTATGATTTCTTCTTGCACTGCAATTCATACTAGCTCTTCAATGTATATACATTCTCACCTTTGCTTAAGCTGTTGAGAACAGGCCTCAGGACATCTGATCCTCTAAGTCAGTAGTTCTAACATTTTAGGGTGCATGCAAGTTATCTGGTTGGGCTTATTAAAACACAGAGTTGAGAACTACCCCCAAGAGTCTGATTCTGCAGGCCTGGGGTGGAACCCAAGATTCCACATGTTTAACAAGCTCCCAGGAGAGGCTAGAAGCTTTAGTCTGTAGCTCTATCACACTCTGAGTAACAAGATTCTGAGTATTCTCACTTGGTCCGATGGCTACAGGATCTATGGTCTCGTCTCGCTGGTCACTTTCTAAGTCTGCTGAAAGACTCTCCCGCCAGTATCTGGTTTGAGCTCCTTGACACATGACACTGATCACTTTGCAGGTCTATTGAGGGACTCCCCGACCCCAGGCACGTGGTCTAGGCTCGCCGGCCCATCAGGCTACATTTTCTTTCCAGTAGTGCTTACTCAGGGCTACACTGGCCTGTAAGCCTTCCCAGTCAACACTGACCTCATACCACGCACACCTCTGTCTAACCTCACTGGACCCTTTAGCCTGTGTAGACCCACTCATCAGTTTTCTCACTGCTCTTGGAGGAGTTCTTTATCTTGTCTCTATTGCTTTGGCCCTGAAGGAAGAGCTTTGTGGCAAAACAGCTCAAAAAGGACTGCCCCCTGGCCCCATACACAACTGACCCATGGCCTAATCTTTCCAAGTGCCTTCTCTAAAAAACAAAAGAATTACAATAACTCTATAACTGTTCTTCATCTTACAGGCTGTGAGGGCATGGAACAAAACAGAGTATTTGATATGAAAAAGTAGCAATTCACATTCAAGTGGCTGATATCCCAGTGAGCCAGCGGAAATAACTAACACATACACAAAAGAAAATGAAAACAAATAAATAAGACACAAACAAAACCAAAATCCTATGTGCAGGAATCATTTAATTCCTTTAATTCTTTTCTACTCTACCTAAGGCAAGTCCAGCCCCAGTAGGTTTGATCTGCAATAATTACAGGCTGGGACAACTTAACAATGTGGCCAGCAGATTTCAGGCTCTTGCCTTCCGAAACTTCTCCACAAGTTTGCAGATTCCCTGACCAAGGAGTATGTCTAGCATTACCTCTTTCTTTCTATGAACAGTTTTTCTCCATTGCAGAGTTTTCTAAATCTTTCCACCTTGACGCCTTCCCATCTCTTTTCAGCACACAGCTGGAAATCTCATTTTTGTTCCTTTCTGGCAATTTTTCATTTCTTTCTATTTCTATTGTTATTTAACTGTGAAAAGTATTTCCACTTGCAGGAAAAATGTCCATACGCTTTGTCGGAGCTGGACTCCTGCTGTTCATTATTTGCCAAAAGCTGTGTTGTCGTGTTTAATGTGCACCCTGAGATGTCAGTACCATTTCGTATATACGGAGGCAGAAACCTGTTTGATGTAATTTATGAGACCTCCTGTGGTTGGGGACCAAGTCACCTCACGAATCTCTTCTTTTGTAGCACATCAGCAATTAAATGAGGCCGGCACATTTTGTTTATATATTATCTCTGGGCTTAACCACCGAGGAAAGCAGGAAGGAAAGGTTTCTGGGAAATCTTTACAGTAGAGTCACTCTTCCTGACATGATCTTTCTGAGGTGCAACATTCTGGTTTTCAAGGCATTACTTTCTGGCTTTGCTTGCTTTAAGAAGATTTAGGCTTCTATTTAATGGCTTAAATGTCAAATTGTAACTCTCAGCCTGTGTGTGTCTTAAATCATTCAGGTGAAAGAATAAACCAGAATAAGTCTAAATAAACCCAATGGGGATAACAGGCAATCCATGTCATCTGAGGAGGCTTATCATAGATCCTGGATGCCTGCCCACTGGAGGGGAGAAGGACCCTGGAGTCAAAGTCAATGTTCAGAAGCATTGAGAACCTGGGAGCCAGCGCACTGACTAGGTGCAAAGCTGTCCTGAGGCTGGGTGGTGACCACAGCTGCATTCACACACCTGGGCTTCATTCTGAGCAACATGTGTTCCATTTGGGCAACAATTCTATTGCTTCTGTGCCAGGCAAATTTCAGCCAGACTCTTCCCTTCTTGAGCCAGCTGAGACCAAGCCTTCCCTGTGAACCGTCATGCAGTCCTTCCTCCCTCTGGGGAGGCAGAGACTGGTGAGGATAATATTTCCTGAGTGTGGTGCTAGTTTACCTCCAAAGCAGACAAAGCACGAGCCTGGCGGGGTAGAGAGGGGTTTAGCAAAGTGAAAATTTTATATTTCAAAGACTGTATTGAAGTATCATGGGAAGAGCTGGAATTTTAGTTCCCTTACATTTATTTCATAGTTTAATCTCTCATTTGTATTTATATATAAAGGAAGGAACCTGATCATATGTTCAGTGCTTAGGGCTTGTAAAAACCATGATTTGGCCCTGGTTGAAGATTCCTTTGGTGCAAAATATTCCTTTTTCAATCCAATCCCCTGGGGTTGAGAGTCTCAAAGTCAGTAGACTAAATGAGTAACACAGGCATAAGGGGGTCTTGGGAGCTGTGGCCATGTTCAGTCTAAAAGGGCCCACGACTTAGCTCCAGCCAGTTGTTGCTGTGGAGAAGGATAAGTCTAATGTTGCTACATCTATCTTCCAAGGAATTATGGAAATCTGAATTTTTAAAAATGTGAAATTAGTTGGTTTTCCACAATTTTAAAACACTAGGTTGAGCAAACCATGTTGTAGGGTTACCAGGATACCATCCCTGATTCCAGGACTAGGCTGTTTTAATTCTACAGAGCCCATAGGATCTAGAGTTCTCAGAAAATGCAAATTCCAGATTATTTAGTTTTTTAGTTTTTTTTTTCCTTTTTCTGAAAAGTTCAGGTGATGGTTTGGCTGGGTGAAGAGGACTGTCTTCAATTCCATTTAGCAAATACCCATTATGCCAGGCTCTGTGCTAGGCTTGGAGACACAGACACCATCAAAACATGGTCCTTGCCTTCAAGGAATTCCCAGATTGGTAAGGGAAAAATCCAGTCAGTACACTCTGGAACAAATAGGAACCTCATCTTTCTGGTGGAGACCTCTTAGGCTGGTAAGTTTGAAGCATTATGTTAGAAAAAGTATAATGAATTCTAATGGATTTACCCTGAAATGCTCTAGAAAAATCTCAGTATCCCTCACAATGCTATAAAGATCAACTTAAAGTGCCATTATTTCTTTAATTTAGTATTTTTTAAACATATGGGTGTACAATAAAGAATTTAGCTTGAGCCCAAACAGAGGTCTGGTCTTTCCTGAAATGTAACCTTTACACTACTGGAACAGGAGTATCTTTGTTGTTCATGTTGAGCCCCTTGTACTGCACCTGAGAGCTTATGCTAATGAGGAGACTCATAGTGAGTACTTGTTACTTTGTGCTAAAGGAGATGATTCAGGGTGGAGCCAGCCAGACCTACAGCCTTTAGGGTGGGGGCTGACTATACCAGAATGACCAGTCACATAATTAGAGAATTGGGCCTTTGAACCTTGTGACATGGCCGGACCTCTGGGAAGGAGAGGGGCTGGAGATTGAGCTCAACCACCTCAATGACTTAATCACTCCTACTCACCTAATGAAACCCCAATAAAAACTCTGGACACCAAAACTTGGGCGAGCATCCCTGGTTTGTGATCCTCTGTGCATCCATGCCGGGAGGATAACCTGTCCTTGAGGATGATGGAAGTTTTGCACGTCGAATCCTTCTAAACTTTGTCTTATGTGCTCCCCCTTCCCTTTTTTCTGATTGGTCCTAATATGTACCCTTTCACTATAAAGCTGTAATCATAAGTGCAGCACTTTCCTGAGTTCTATGAGTTATTCTAGTGAATTATTGAATCTGAAGGAGGCCATGGGATCCTTAAATTTGCAGCTAGTGTCTGAAGTGAGGGAACATTCTTTCCTCAGACTTTGCAGTTCTGCAAAATCATTGAAGTTGTTGTCAGGAATATGTGGCAGCCTTGGCTTTCTAGAGGACTGTGACCTTGACCTCTAGCTTGGCTAATGGGACACCATTCATTTTTAGGGCACTAATGGAGAATAAAAAGGGGAAGATGAAGTTCCTGCTTGGGAGGAATTTTAAATCCCGTTGATCAAACTAAATAGGGAGACATATGAGCAGGTTAGAAAATAATTCGGAAGGAAGCTAAGTCCGACAAATACCCTGTGGAAGCGACGAGGCTAAATGTTTATATATGTGAAAGAACTGGATACTATTTTTGGTTCTGTCTATATAAAGCAAAATGCATTATAGAGAAGAGTGAGACTGTCTCCTGACCAGTTGACTGAAGATCCTTGGGAAACTCAGAACCAGGTAGCACATAGAAGGGGAACAAGTCTGTGAAAGGGAGCAAAATGTCACTGAGATTTGTTCTTTTTACCCATGACACAAGATTCTTAGTCTCTGGATAAATAAAAGTCCAAAGTTATTTGAGCCCTGTATTTTACCATAGCACTGTCTTTCCTCCAAAACACTAGTAGGGAAATCCAGATAACCCTCCTTTGTAAATTCAGTTTCACATCTTTTCTGGCAGCTAGGGAATTAGTGATATTGTGGTTGACAGATGCCAAATTTTACCCCCCACCCCCACCTCAATTAGGAAACAAATCTTTTCTCCTGGAGTTCCCTCATCCTTGACTCTAAGCTCAGCTTCTCAGCATTTTTCATAGGAAGGGATTTCATCGATCATCTCACCCAACTCCTCTTGAAGAGCAGAGGAAAGCTCTCAGGGACTCCTGTCAGGTTCTCATCATCTGTTTGGATACTTTTCCTGGAAAGGAGCTCATTGTCTACCAAGGGAATCTACTGCACTTTGGGACAGTTTTCATGTTGACAGATTCCTTTCATTTGTCAGATTAACTTTTTTCTCCTGAAGATGTCTGCCCATTTTAGGTTCTAGTTTTATTTTCTGGAACAATTGATCAACAAGAGAGATGATGTTGATAAACATTTACTCAACACCTAATATGATCCAGGTACAATATCAACAGGTTTACCCATGTTATCTTTAATTCTTAAAGCTTTCTCTCTATGAGAGAGCACTATTATCCTCATCTAACAGATGAGGAAACTGAGGCTTACAGCTTAACTCCCTTGCATGAGCTGGGATGAGGTTAAGGCACCTGAGCTGGAAGGCAGGTTACTTATTCAAACCTTTCATGGATCTGACTTAGTCATATTGGGTACCATTTAAGACACATCTTTTACAATGAATATTTTATGGCTGATATTTTGATACATGCTCATTAATCTAGCTTTGTTGTGTTTTCTGTATATTATTTTATGCTTTTACTTTGGTGTATAATGAGGTGTGTGCGTGTGTGTGTGTGTGTGCACGAGTGTGTATAATTTCTTCAGAGCCCTCCCCAAATTCCCCATATTGTGCCAACTGAAATTCATTTTGTGAACATCTTCTCATGGGAATATCTTAGTTTGAATCTGCCTGAGATTTTGCAGCATTAAGCCTGGTTTCACTTCTGTTTATCCCTGTGTTTTCTCTCCTGTGCAGTTTTGACTGCAAACATACATAATTCTGCTGTTCCAAGTCACCCCTTTACATGTATCTTCTGTCATACTACGTGTTTACCTACAAGGTGCTGTACAGAGTGACCAGGGGTCCAATACATTTAAATAATTGAAATATTCAAGAGGAATTCAATCCCTTCTAAGGAAGAGTTATGTCCCCTCTTAATGTATGTGTATTAACTTACGAGGATTTATTGGCATGAAAACACTGACATGTTTTGAGAACTTAAACAGCAAGAAAAAAAAACACCAAATCTCAAAATTTTTTTGAGTCCTTGAAGATTTTCTTTTAGATGTCATAGTGGATGATATTTCCCCTGATGCACACACACAGTATATAACCCACAATGTGGAAATAAAGAAGTTTCAACTTACCGGCTGCCCAGGCTCATCCCCCCCGAGGATTCTGAAGCCAAATCCAGACTCCATCCTGCGAAGGTGAACATCCAGTTCCTTATAATCTGGACCTGGCATAAAGGAGATCCCATTGAGTGATGAATCCTGTCCTCTCCCCACTCCCTGAGAAACTGAACACACTGATGATAAATTAATTTCGTGGATGTGATTAATGAGAGTGCTGTTAGAGTTGGTGGTTAGAGTTGGTGGAGAGCATTGAGGATAAAAAAAAATGTGGTAACAAAACATTCCAAAATTAGGTAGTCTTTGGATTAACAGTATCCAAACAAGGATATTACCATAGGCAGAAAGAACATACAAATTTCCTGACTGAAAAAAAAAGATGATGCCCCTATAATTCTTTATTTCCCTGAAAGCATTCAGATTGCTCTCAAGAAGATTGGCTGTCACTTGGAGGATGTTGACGCTGACTAGAATGATCATTTCAGAAATTCAGGAGAGTGGAGGATAACATCCTAGAGCTACCTGGTAGAGTCCTGCCTAGTGATCTAGTAATATCTGCTCATGTCTTGATGCATCCAATTTAGTGTGTGTCAGGGATGGGGAGATAGAAATGTATGGCTAATTGTCTTTTCTTAAATGGTAAACATTAGAAAAGATAGAATTTAAACTTTTCTGTATTGGGAATTTGAATGAAATTTTTATTTTCAGGCAAATGCCTTTAGATTTTTCATAACTGCGGGGTAGAAATTTGCCTGGATATAAGCAAACTCTTATCTCCCCAAACATTTTAAGATGTGGAAGCCACTAGGAGATTCACTACTGACTTCACTACTACTACTACACTAGTATATCCCCAATAAACTGGAAGAGTGACACTTCTCTGCAGTTAGCTGAAAGAACAGAAATGTACTTAAAAATAAGCTGGGACACTCCTGGATGTCAATTTTTTCAAGTCTAAATATAAATTAAAACTGTAAGAACTCTTCTGATTTTTTAAGGAGGATGTGATTTATGCTTACCCATTACCCTTAGGCCTTTGAATCCTTCTCACGGTGGGGCGGGGGGGCGGGGGGCGGTAAAGTCTCCATCATGACTGAGTTGCACATACTTTTGTGGCCATTGTTAGGATGCCAATGAATGATTAGCAATTTTGGGAAATACTTATTAACTCCATCCTTTGCTTAAGAAGTATTTAGTGATCCTGGGGTGTCTGGGTGGCTCAGGCTTGGTTAAGCAGCTGACTCTTGATTTTGGCTCAGGTCATGATCTCATAGTTCATGGGATCGAGCCCCACATTGGGCTCTGTGCTGAGAGTATGGAGCCTGCTTGGGATTCTCTCTCTCCCTTGCTCTCTGTCCCTCCCCCACTCTCACTTGCATGCTCTCTCTCTCTCAAAATAAATAAAGTAAAAAATAAATTAAAAAAAAAAAAGTAGTACTTAGTGATCCTAGGCCTTAATGGTTTAAAGAAAGTATTATAACTTATAGAAATAAGTATTAAGTTAAATTGCTTACACAGGATGGTTTTGGAAATTGGGATGGGACTTCAGAGAAGGTCC
This sequence comes from Cryptoprocta ferox, assembly GCA_028646485.1. Lineage (NCBI taxonomy): Eukaryota > Metazoa > Chordata > Mammalia > Carnivora > Eupleridae > Cryptoprocta > Cryptoprocta ferox. Next base: position 36,046,045 of record CM053559.1, on the reverse strand, counting down.
GCATGGGACAAGAAGCTGTGTCTGACCTACTTGGATATATAGTAGTAGTCATAGTTGAGAAAGAGACTTAGTGAATGATGGCCAGGTAAATCTTTCCCAGGCTCTACAGGAAGTGGGGCTGCTGAAGTGATCCAGTAAATAAGGCACAATGATACTAGGTTTGCCCTGGTGCCCTCCAGTATGGGCCATAGATTCCTAGTTATATACAAAAGGCAAATCATTCATTTCTGAAATGTAGGCATAAGCTGATTCTGCTAGTGTCCTCAAAAAACAAAACAAAGTCAAGAACAAAATACATTTGTATATATGTATATACTGTGCAAGAATCCATGACCATTCATGCCCTCTCATGAGCAGATGCACATATAACCAAAGACCTTTCCATTCAACGACTAATATAAAACTCAAAAAAGACCAACCAATTGGACCTCCACATCCATTAATCATCCCTTTATAAATTGTATTATCATTCACATTTGAAAGATGAGAACTTAGAGGAATTCAGTTGGGTGGTGAAAAAAAGATTAAAACTTTGCCTTATACTCTATGAGTCACAATCGGCTTTTGAACTCAGTTTATTCCTGGGGTCTACAACATCATGTATAAAATCTCATATTGGGAGTGTGTGCTCCCTTGGGGCTTTGGGACTCCAGGCAGGTGGAATAGCCCTCTAAAATCATAGCAAGCACTCCTCCCAAGGGAGGTGAAAGGCAAGGGGAGATGGGAACATGACAGATCATGCCCAAGATTCTACAAGTCTCTAGAACTTGTTTATGATACAACTGCTCACAGAAAGCCCTTCTCTAGGTAACTTTACACTTAGAGGACTCCAAACCATACAAAAAATACATAGAGACCATAAAAAATCCAAAGAGAACATTATATATATAAATATTCAGAACTTTCCATCTACTCATAAATAATCTCATTTTTACATCACTGGTGATTAAGGTAAGTGGGAAATTGTTCTTCCAATGGCTTCAGCATCAATCCATATTGCATGAGGAACTCTAAAAGCAGTTTACTATGCAATCCGTTTTATTTGCTAAATAAAACTTTCCCCCCAAGAAGTGCCAAAATTATGGCAATCCCAGGAACAGAATTTTGAGATGTGCCAGGGCACAAGGGGGTTGTCTTGTGTCAGAGGATGCTGTAAGTCCTGGAGGAATCAGAAAGCTTTTCCTTAATGAGTGACTCAGGACTCTTGTTTTTAGTAGAAAAAAATACAGATTTTAGCTGGTTAATTTGATTTAATTTTGAAGAACAGATACAAGAGGGGCATTTATCCTCCTCCCCCTATTTTCCATGTGCAGTTTGGTGACATTATGATCTCCTGACTATTCCTCTGACCACTATGATTTCAAATGTAGGGTGATATGTACCAACTGTGTCATTTCACCCTCCATTCTTCCAGACAGAGATGGCTAGCTTCACAGTACATGAACAAGTAGAGAGAGGCAAAGAGAGACCCATTAGAGACGTATGCTGGCAAAAATGATTTTTAAAAATTTCTTTGTTAATTTTGAACATAGCTCAGAGGCTGCAGGGCATGGAAACTTGAGAGAAATAGTCAACTGAGAAAAAGAAATTTAAATGATAGATTGTGCCTTAAGGCAGTAGTACTTTTTTTTTTTTTTTTTTTTAGGGAAAATAAGAGCTTTTAGAAAGATAATTTTTCTTTGGCTTCTTCCCCTGCCTTCCCCATCCTTTTGAGTCTGGTTTTTAAAAAAAAATAACTAAAATTATATACACAAAGCTGAGAGACATTACTCTTTTATTCCCCCTACTTTCTTAGCTCTCTTGTAAGATTATGATGTTTCTGATACTTTCGTTTAGCTGCTCTTCTGGCCAGATGGTACATTTAAAATTACTGTGTCATGATTTATCTCTTCCCCTGTTAATGCAAGAACTTAAAGCAGAGAAATCCAGGGGCCAGCTCTTCACCTCATTGTGACAGAATTTAACAATCATCACCTCTCTCTCCTGTTGGTTTGCTAACCATGCACCTGGAAGGTTGTTTGATGAAGGAGTCTGGTAGAAACCTTGGGGCCTGGGTCACTTTGGATGTCACTCAACCATGGCCCCACCAACATCTTTTTTTTCTTTTTCTTTTCTGCTTTCTTGTTTGTTTTCTTTCCATGCTCTTTGTTTACCTTCTTTTTCCTCAGCCCTTTTTGCAGAACTGTCAGGGGTATTCTCAGGCATTGCTTGGACTAAGGAGAGGCAGAACACTCTTTGGCTATGCGTGTTCAATGGTTATTTCTGGCCACTGTTGCTTCTCTCTTAGAAGCTGGGTCCCAGGATCCTCAGGCATTATGAAGTAAATCATCTTAAGACATTTGTCCCATGGGGCGTCTGGGTGGCTCAGTTAGTTAAGCATCCGACTTTAGCTCAGGTCATGATCTCACAGTTTCTGAGTTGGAGCTCTGCTTCGGGCTTTGTGCTGACAGCTCAGAGACTGGAGCCTGCTTCAGATTCTGTCTCCCCCTCTCTCTGCCCCTCCCATGCTCATGCTCTCTCAATAATAAATAAATGTTTAAAAAATTAAAAAAGAAAGACATTTGTCCCAGATGGAATTTTCCATTGACCACTGTGGCAAACTACCAGAAAAGAATTTACAAGTCCTGATTTATCCTGGGATCCCACTAATACTGAAAAAACTAATAGAACTAAAAGTAGCAAATGGTGGCCACATCTAGGTATAAGGACAACCTCCCTCATGATAGAGAAAAGCAGAATTTCAAAAATTCCTTCTTATTTTGCACCAAGACTCCAGAAGCTTCACAGATGTATGTATCCTTGGTCTAGCTTTGGAAAGCTTGGTCTAAAACTCTGTGCACAGTTTTAGGCAAAAGGATGGGTAACTGAACACAACTGATTAATTTTATAAATGGATTCAAGCTTCAAAAATGCGAAGGATGGTATTTTTTAAGAATTAATTTGGCACATGGGATGCTGCAAACATGTCAATTAAATTTTGGTACTTGAATCCCCTTTCATGTTTTAATTAAAACCTAAGTACCATGGGCTTACTATCAGTTTGGCACAGAGAATGAATTCAGTCAATTTTTCCTGCTAGAACCAGCATTAGTTATTTGCCTTTTCCTTGTAAAGAAATCTAGGAAAGAGATTGAGGAAGAAATCAGGAATCAAAGATGGTTGTTAAATATGTCCCTGGCTTCTGAACTTTCAATGTACTCCAGATACAGAATGAGTTAAATAGAAATCAGTTTCTATCGCTTGAATCTAATATTACCAGATAGGTAGCTAATGCATTTTTGCTTTGAAAGAACACCTTCTCTTTACTTTTTTCCTCTTTACTTTTGGTAATGTAAATGTAGCCAGACACATTTTAGCTACAGTAGAATCCAACTCCCACGCTGTTTGGTTTTCTCCTTCAGCCGTAAAATAAACTCAGATTTCCCCATACCAAATACCCCTTTGTTTCTCCTCATTTCTGTCTTGGATGAGTGGTCTCCGGTGGGGCCTTACTTCCCCATTTCCAGTTCTCATCTGTGACCTACTCCTGCCAGTCTGGCTCCTGCTCTATTGGCATTTCTGAAACTGCTCTTGCTAAGGTCATTGATGATATCTTAACGACCAAATCAAATGGTCATTTTCTCTTTCCAGATTCCAACTGATTTCTCTGTCATTTGACACTGTTGATACACCTTTATGACCCCTGATATCTTCTGTTTCTAAACAGGGAATGTTCTCCTGGAAGTGATTTCTGTGATACTCTACCCCCGGCTCTCTTGGCTTTGGGAGAAATCATTTCAAAAGTTCTGACTACAGATGCATTGTTTTTCATGCATTCTTCCTTGATGATGGCATAATTATATTTATCATCTATTGTATTCCATTATGCACAGCCTGTAGGAGTTGCTAAAGAAATGTTTCTTGAATTTAATTGTTTTAAGATACTCATCAATCTAGTACACCTGATAAACCACAGCATTATTCCACTATGGAGTTAGCACTTAGTTTCATAATTACATTGTTTAGGACTTCCTACTATCAATTTCATCTCTATACCTAAGCATCATAGGCAGCTAAAGTTAATAAAAATACCTTATAGTTAAGATAAGTATATCTGAGTCAAAATCATGACACATAATTTGATAAAGGACATGTTTTAAATGTGGGAAGAAGTAGTATGGGAGATCCATTTATTTTGGATGTAGTCATGATTTTCCAGAATATTTTGATATCTTGTATGCACATTTAGCAAAATATTTGGATTGTTTCTTTTCCTGAAAATTTGGATTGAATAGTGGTATAATATATGCAAACTGTATTATGACTTTTCTCTTTTAACTAGTGTATATTTTTTGAAATGTAGAAATATTGTGGAGACATATCAAGGTAATCTATACTTTTAGGTGGTTCTTCTTCTCTTTTTTCTTTTGTTTTTAAATAAAGTACATTCAGAAGCTGAGATTTTCAAGAAATGTGCTTGCTGTGGCCAATAAACAGAGATTTAGAATTTCAAATTAAATCCTACTTTCATTTTGCAACTGTAATTACTAGGTCTCATTTTTCCTTCTGGGCAAAAGATATTCTTTTAAAATTACAAGGACTTTACAGTCAATATATAAGAATAATCATAGAAAAATTTTAGACCAAGCTAAACAAATACTTTATACATTATTCGAGGGCAAAATGCTAAGCAATATCTTCCATATTTTCTACATATCCCTCCAAAATGACATGGAAACTTACAGAATGAAATGATCTCAAGCACATATATTCTCCAAGGGGTGTTAGAACATGCTGAGATGGATAATGAGCTGTCATCATGGAAATACTCTAGAGATGTATGCTGTGAGCCCACAGACCTGAAATAGTACTATTATTATGAAACTGTCTTTTCTGCAATTGTTTCAGTATTCTGGCTTTCAATACAGTGGTCTAAGCAGCTGTTCAAAGCACTTCCTAAAAGTTAAAAAATATGAATCTTCCTTTCCCTCCTTCATTTCCATAACAACATTAAACATTTTAGACTAAACCAAAATTGGTAAGTATTTTCAGAAACATTAGGTTGAAAAAATTGTTTTTCTTTTTAAGTAAGTGAATTATTACTGAAAGCTCTTGAACTATGATATTCTATTCTAACTTAAAATCCCATTGAAAAGTAGCATTTTATAATTGGCATGGTTTAAAACAATTAAATTGATATAGATATTTAGTTGATGTGAAAATAATTTCATCTACATTAGCAAAATTTCCAATAAATTCTTTGGAAATGTGTAAATAGCAAATCTCTTGAGATACTCTAGCTTATTTCTAGTCCAGCATGGTCCAATATAAATAAAATGCAAGCTGCATAAGTAATTTAAAATTTTCCAGGAGTCCATTTTAAAAAGCAAATAGAAACAGATACAACCAACTTTAATAATGTATTTTAAGCTGGTATATCCAAAATATTGAAGCACTCATCAATATAAAAAAGTAATGAGATATTATACATTTCTATTTTTTTCTTTTTATATTAAGTCTTAGAAATCCAGTATGGATTGTTCATACATCCAAATTCAAAGTTGACACATTTCACGTGCCAGAAGCTTCATGTGGCCAGAAGTTACTGTATCAGCATGATCTAGTCAGTCTAATGGCTTTCGTTGGCACCTGGGTTTTAGTCTAGTCTTTTACTAAAGGATTTTATGAAACTAATGAACAGATCTGGCTCTTCCTTTGTCTTTTGTTTGTTTCCTCAGCAGCCATTGAGACACACCTTGATGGGACTCATTCTCTACCTTAAATACTTGTGTATGTGGGTGAATTAAGTTAGCACAGTGACTATATACTAAAAAAACTGATACTACTCAGAAGAATGATTTGTTACACAGAATGGAAGACGTTTCATTCACAGGACTGTGAGGACTGAGGAATACTTGCCAGAGGAATCCATTCGAAAACTGGTCCTTGGTGGCACTTGTTCTGGATGGGAAAATGGGGAATTAAAATTGAAATTCATTTATGGCATTTTAAAATTCATTTTTACTTTGTTGTTGTTGTTGCTATTATAACTCACCCCCAACCTTGTGCTCAAATTTAATAATTTTGTTTCTCTAAGATCCATGGAAGTTAGTGAACAGGACATACTCTGCTTTATGTATATGAATTTGTCTGTAAACGTATTTCTTTTACATGCATGCAAAATAGAAAAAACCTGAATTCTTTTAGATCAGAATGAAAAAAAATCCTCATTTTCAAAAACTAAGCTTTGATTCTCATTATAAGAATGCTTATTGGAAAGTAGAGTCAGGGCACCTAGGTGGCTCAGTCGGTTAAGCATCCGACTCTTGATTTCGGTACAGGTCATGATCTCATGGTTGGTGAGATCAAGCCCTGTGTTGAGCTCTGTGCTGACAGTACGGAGGCTGTTTGGGATTCTCTCCCTACCTTTCTCTCTGCCTCTCCCCTGTTCATGCTCTCTCTCTCAAAAATAAATTTAAAAACTTAAAAAAAAATTAAGTCAATCCAGAACCTGAACTATACACAAAGTAAAGAGGTCTTTTAAAATCAGGTTAAGATATTGTGTCATCAAATTACTGAAATGAAAAGTGGAAAATTCAATCAATGACTGTGTTGACGTATGTCCATCAGTCCAAATATTTTGATACTTACAATTATTTGGATAGTTAAAGTTATGTATAAGCAGTTGAGTTATACTGGTTTATGTTAGCAATACAGATCCTTCAAGAGAATTATGAGGCTATCTCTGCTACATATAATGTAAAATTTGTGGGTATGAACATAAAATACTAACACATAACTAAAAAAGGGGCAATATATAAAGGTGTATTTTATTATTACATTAATAAAAATTAAAATAGACCAAATTCTGATTGCTTTCTAATTGAGTTTTGTTTCAAAGACAGAGTTCTACACTCTTCAACAATAAAAATGAACTAAAAGCCTGTTGAGGGCAATGACGAGGCCTAGTGTCACTACCTTCTGGGTTTGACAGGTGTCCCCCATTACACCCTGCACAGCTTATCTAACTCATGGCAGAATGATTATGCCTGCCAGGTAATCTGTGTCTTTGTAGTAAAGGTAAATTAGTTTTCCAGAAGAATCGTTTCTTCTTAAAAATCCTCCATGTGTAATGAGACTGCTTAGCATTATAAATTGAGAACTATCCATTCATTGGAAAGATAGAGCTGAATCATGGATAGAAGGCTGCTACCTTCTAAGTGGTTCCATTAGTTGTAAAACTGACATTTTATATTATCATAATCTCACTAGGACCTACTTGCCATCCAGTGATTACATTCAGCTTACTGCAGCCCTGATGGTCTCATATTTATTCATGAAAGTTCTGTGGATTGCACTGTGCACTTGTGCTACCAGCAAAATGCTTTGACATACTAAATAGCTTTCAGTCAAGGACTGATTTTAGAGTTTACTTCTCACCTCCTCCCTGCCCCTCTCACTTTTATCCTCTGCTTGATTCTAGGAGCATTAAGTTTTAAACTGTTGAATGAAATAAATTTATTATCTATCAGATTGGATCTACTTTCTAAAATACATGGAAAAATGTGTCCCCAACCTTTTATTTCCTTCTCTTTATTACTTGGCTCATGTCATGGTAACTTTCTTTATTAAAAGGGACCTGTTAGAAATATAAATGTTCCCATAATCGTTTACAAAGCTACCCGAAAATGCTATTTTTGAAATTAGATTTCCAAATTAAAAGGCACACATTAAAAATGGCAAACACAGCTTAACTGGAATTACTAATCTCCTTTATCAATATAACTGCAGAGTGATGCATAATGTGATATACTAGAACTGCAGCTGAAAGGCATTTTTTTTTTCACGGATTAAGCCGTAACATAAATTATACTAAGGACAGCAATAATGGTTTTCCCATGGGAAAAAGGTACAGGAAATTAACCTTCATAGTACAGTCGAGGACATTTTAAATGATAATGTTATTAATTTTTTTCTAGTCTTTTATGATTCTAATGCTAAAGTCATTGATAAAAGTGTCTTAACTTTTACATATTATCTTATTTTAATATTTCACTAAAATAAGATAGTGCACCAGAGAACATTTGTTAAGAACATTAAGGCCATTGGACAACAGCAATGTCCAAGCAAATAAGGCCAGGGCTTGGTCTAGCAGTGTTCAGACATGGGGGTGTTCTCTAGGAAGGCAAGGTGGCCTTTCATGATGACTTAATTGCCGCCTGCAGCTACAGCATCCATGATGTATCAGAACCTTCCCTAAACCTATTGACATTTCCAGCTTGCCTGTATCAGGTGTTTAATCACATTGGCAAAGGAAACTGGAGACCAGAAGCCTTAAGTGGAAGCACTTACACAAGCTTCAGAGCTCTGGATATCGTGTATCTACCTTGTGTGATGTGGCTCCCACCATGTTTCCATTTAGAGTCTCAAGTGATATGGTGCGCTGAGTGGATAATATTTTTACACTACCCCATCTTTCCAAGTGGCTCTCCTTTGAGGATGGGAGACAGTGCCAACTATAGCCCTTGCTCACTAATAACATGGAGAAAGCAGCAGAAAAAATGTTACTTTAGAAATAGAACCACTCATTTGTGATTAGCCATAAGTTATACGTGCATTATAATACTGAACAATGAAATAATTCCACAATGAACAACAAATAACAAAATGGTAGGATAAAAGCCATGGATGTGACAAACACAGCTGTCTGTTTTTGACCAGCTACAAAGTATAATTTTCTGTCAAGTGCAGTGCTAAAAACCAGTTTGTTCCTCCATTATGCTCTAACTGGCCTGTGGTTCCTTCTGATTGCTACCTTTGTTGGGATACTCATTGCTTATCTATCTGGGTTTCTTCCTAATTTCTGGAAAGAAAAATTGATCGTGTGAGCTTTTTGAAGAAATTTCAGAGAAATTTGGGTTTTAAAGAGATTCTACCATAAGGCACATTACACCATACGGATCCCTGACACTTTTATGATCATACAGTTGAGTGATGCCTTACTGCAAAGGAGCACAGACATGTTGCACCTCATAAATTGTTTATTTATAATAAACAAGGTTCAATGTGAAGAGAAAAAAGTTTGGACAACTTCCATCATAATTCAACTTGGGTTCACACCAAGGGACAGAATCATGAGGGAAGAGCTTCAAAGAACAGTGATTTTTCTTCTCTGTCTCTTCCTGTTTTCATCTGCTTCTTGGTCTGGCTCAGATTCTGAGGCTGCGGTAGGGTGTCTGCTGAAGAAATGGCCCCAGGAGGGGCACCTGGGTAGCTAGTCTGTGGTTAAGCACCCAATTCTTGATTTCTGCTCAGGTCACGATCTCACAGTTCGTAAATCTGAGCCCTGCATGAGGTTCTGCGCTGATGGTGCAGAGCCTGCTTGAGATTCTCTCTCTCCTGTCTCTCTCTGCCCCTACCCCAGTTGCTCTCTCTTTCAAAATAAATAAACTTTAAAAAGTTTTTCTTTTAGAAAAGAAATGGCTACATGAACCAAGGATGATGAAACAAACCTTTGCAATTAAGTCTGGCTTAAAGCAAAGTGAAGCGACAGGACAGAGCTTGCATTCCTAAATCACCAAGTTCTTGAGCATGACCAGAACTTTATTTTGTAAGATTCCAAAGTAAGCCATACCCCATTTCTTTGGGAAGCACTTTGTATCGCCCTGCTGGGCATCAAAAGAAGGAGTCTTGACAGTCATTGTTCTGCAGTTATGTAAGCATGGTCTCTCCTAGGAGCTGGAAGACAGACAAAATTTCCTCCCTTTTGGTCCTGTGATGATTGTGATGTTGCATCTGATATACTATGTGTGATGAGAGCTAGAACTCCATGGCAGAATACTTACATGAGTGAAGCCTTGCTACCTTTTCTTAGTACTTAGTTTATCATGCTCTAGATTTGTACAGATGTGTAATTTTCTGAGTATGGAGGGAGTTTTCTGGGAGTCTGGTTAGAAAAGCCACCACACACGTCTTTACCTCAAATGAGGAATAAAACATGTATGGGCAAATATTCAGTCAGACAAATAAATTAACTTGAAAGAAATTATTTATCTGACTAAATATTAAAATTTTTATTCATGATCTGTACATTTAGATATATACTTTTCTTAGACAGTAATAATGTCTACTTCTTTAATAGATTATGTAGTAAAGGGAATTCATATAATTCATCATTCAAATGAGGTCAAACCAGAGACTGAAAGAGAAGCTATTAATAATTATGCCAAGATGACACAGAGCAGGACTGTCCCAAGCAAACAGGCATGTGCAGTCACCCTATGTAGTCTCACAGGGATGTAGGCTGTTAGAAAATTGTTTCTTACCATATCGGAAATACATGACACTGTCACATAATGAGAAAGAATGGCAGAAGATAGGAGGAAGGAAAAGCAGTGAGGGCCTTTAGAAGTAGTTGCTTTTTCAAGGTTAGAAATGGTAAACAATAGTTTCTTTTTTAATATTGGCATACAAAATGAGAAAATGTAAGCCCTTCCTCCTGTGATTGCAAAGAACTGCTTCTTTCATGAGTGTCATGAGAAAAGGACAGAGAAGGTAAAAGTAAAAAATAGTCTGGTTTATCCCACTATTCAATGGTGCTTTCAATAAAAAAAATGCAAGTAGGGGCGCCTGGGTGGCTCAGTTGGTTAAGTGTCCGACTTCAGCTCAGGTCATGATCTCGCAGTAACTGCTGGGTTTAAGTCCTGTGTGTGGCTCTATGCTGACAGTGTGGAGCCTGCTTGGGATTCTCTCTCTCTCTCCCTCTCTCTTTCTCTCAAAATAAATAAATAAACCTAAAAATTCAAGTAATGGGGACAGCAAGAAGTCATTTATCAATAGAAGCTATTACACAATAAGAAACGTGAACTTTATCGAAAAGTCTTGAGTAGAGCTGGGGATGGGGAGATTTTTGCTTTTTATTCTGGTAGTTGCTGGTAATAACAGAGGGTCAATGCTTAAATAATTAATATGAAAACCCCAAAAAGCCCATTGGTCAAAATGTCTTTTGGGATTTTGGGGGGGGCATACTTCATATATATATATATATATATATATATATATATATATATATAGGCTTTAATCTTTAAGGTTATGTGGAATTAAGTTAGAAACAAATTTTTTTCTGCACAGAATTTTCCAATAAGGATGAATGAGATTTTTGGTAATTAGAAGATATTTAACACATGACATTCTCCTGATTAAACATCAATTTTGCCCATGGAGTGAGAAACTGTTGGTCTAATTGTCTAATTACATTTAAACTGTTGTCTATATTTACTGCACGATTTTGCATGATAAAATGCTGATATTATTGGCTGGGTTGTATGCCATGCGGTCTCATTGAGGAATTGTTTTCATATGTTTTTGTGTCCTCAATTTCAGTGTGAGTTTTGTACAACTGGAATTGGTTTCTCACGATCTTTCTCTCATGGGGCGCCCAGCAGAGTTCTAGACACGTGTTGAGTGTTTCATACATCCTTGTTGATTGAAGTGGAACCTGGAGGTGCCACCTCTGGACACTGTGCCTGCTGCTCTGAAATTGGAAGTCTCGCCCTGCCTGCTGAAAGAATCTTCCTTCTCTCTTTCTCCGGTTCCATCTCATTGTAAGAAGATCTCATGAAGACGGGAGCCATTTCCAGCTTTCCCCTCATAAGCATGTACCTGTCATGTTGGGTTTCATGTGGCTCTAGTATCCTACGGTTGTCTTTGTTTGTTTAAAATCACTACATTTTTTTCAGGGATGCATCTTTATTAAGATGTCCTATGCGTGCACATTAAAATGTCAGCATAATCTAATTAGGAGCCAAATGAGGCACAGCCACATTTACATCATTTGATAAATTTCCATCATTTGCAGGGGATGTAGGGGACTGGTGACTTGAATCCAAATACTTCTTGACAGCCTTGCTTTCGTGAACATTCTGTAGCTCTGTACAGCAGAGGCTTGTGGGTGAAGGCACATCCTTTCTTTTTCGGCTACTGTAACCCCAGTTTTTAATGTGAATACAAAATATCTCTTTAGTTTCATACCTGGTTGTAAGGGAAGTTACCATGAAATTGCTACAGGCCAGGGGACATGTCAAAGGGCTTGGTTTAGACAGCTCTGGTTGGGATTCCCTTACATACTTTCCCTGATCCCCATGGATCTTTCTCCCAGAAAAAAGTTTGGGGAATGCAAGGATAAACAGAGCGAAACCTAAATGTAATGCATGTGATTCAAAGGAAGAATATGGGTCTTTTGTATGGATGCACACATTTCATGATCACTAAAAACAAAAACAAACCTATTTGAAGATGATGGGAAATACACAGAGCTTTCCCCCAATTCATTAAAAAAATACTTCCTGGAGTTCTAAAAATTCAAGTGAGAGAATGAAACTTTTTCATAATTGGAAACAGGGAACATAAAGCAGGCCAAGGGCAGCTTTGTTCTTTCTAGACACTTGCATGTCCACGAGCAGAGTGAACCCATCAGTTATCCAGAGACCTGCGAGAATAGCACTGTGATTTTTTTGGTTTCCTAAATCTTCAGCGTAGAGCTTTGCTTACCCTGACATGATTTCCCTGTTCCTTTCACACTCCATTTAGTGTTATAAAATAACATGACAGAAAAGCAAATGATGGGAAAGAAAATGAGCTTGCCCTCTTTTGGCTTCCTAAGACTTGTAACCCTGAAAACATTGCTGTGACCTCAGAAACAGTAGAGAGCTGACAAAAACATGAAGGGGGGCACCATTAGAGAAGAGGCAGCAGTGGTATCCACAGGGTACTGACGGGGTGGAGGGGGTCTGGGAAGGGAGTCGGGCTGTTGGTTGTTGGTGTGGCTGCTGGAAGCAAAGGGGAGAAAGCTCCCAGGGGAGGACTGAAAAAGAAAGGTATTGGGAGGTTAAGGTGGGTTGGTTTGCTCGGATTTTTACAGGTGAGGAGTGGAAACGCAATGAACAGAAACAGCATTGCAGGGGCTGGATAAAGAAATCAGAATTCTTTTAGGGTTGAAAAGAAGGTCACGCACAATTCCCGCTCAGAAACTGAGGGCACCACAGTATCAGACACCACTGAAGGAAGATGGAATAAATGGCAACATTGCCTTTGTCCTGAATAATAAAGCCTTGCATTGGTGAGAAAACTATAAAAGAATGAGAGCAAATGATTAACGAAGGGACAGAAACAGAAGAAATCATCTCCTGAAGTTCCCTAAAAGTATCACAAATTTAAACAAGCCAAAGACGCGACGATGATATTTTAATCCTGCAATGCATTGCCATCCTCCAAGTTAGAACTTCTACTGTATCTTGATCTCCACCTGTTTGCACTTATTCTTATTTCCTCAGTTAAATTTGTAAGAGCAACACATATTACTCGTCTTTGGTATCTCTCCACGGTACTGAAAGTAAAGTGGGTATTCAATAAATACTTGGATATTGAAGCAGGAAAGGTATTAAGAACTGTGTCTTTTCAATTTTTTTCAGTTTAATGAGCATGAATACCTTGAATTCATACCCTATATCATACAACTAAACATACTACTTTGTTCTTATTCAATCACAGCAAAAACATTCTTACTACACAATCCTTTAAAGACTTTCAGTTGTTCATCCAGATGGGGAACTCTTTCATAGCTGATTATTTAAAATAAAGATAATGTGTGCATGTGGGGGGGTTCATTTCTCAATGCATGCCCTGCTGTCTCAACTATTTTATCAATGAAAATTGCTTTTATAGAGAGTTGCAGAGGACAAGGAAAAGGTATTATGTCTACTCTTCCCCTTACCACCTAGGTGCATAATTCTCAGCCCATGAGCTTGTAAAGAATAAACAGACTTCAGATTCTCTAAGGTTATACACAATTTAAAACTTGTTATTCATGTTTCAGGTGATAAAGTTGGGGAGAAGACATTGGTGGAACATACAGACAAAGGAAATTGATTTATGGTAGACAGTGAAAGGAAGTGCCCAGGACCATAACCTTCTCACTAGGCTAGATTTCTGATCCATTAACCTAGGTTCATATTATACTGTGTACTTCTCTCATAGATTATACATTCATGCCATTCAGATTCCTGTCCTCTAACATTTGGAAGAGATGATCTGTCAGATGGTGGAAAGAAGCATAATGAATGCATATGCAATACTAAAAACCTTTGTTTTCTAATATTTATAAAGTACAATGAAATAATTTTAGAGGACCTTCAAATAGGATAACAAGTGCATACATGATATTTAATTTTATGACTACATGGGCCTCACTGCATTAAAGGGGCCCCACTGTGTTAAATGAGAAGCAGAAGTTTTGGGGGTAGAAATGATTGGCACGTAGCTCTGTGCTGTTTACAGAACCATTACTTTCATGACTGTGAGCTGGAAAGACTTGGCTAACATTTACTCATGGCCCTAAATTCTTTGGTGATAGCATTCAAGGGTCGGAGGAAAAATAAAATCTAAGCTTCAGACTCAAGACCAGATTACACATAAAAATCCCGAAATTTTTTCTTACTATTTGGTAACTTAAACAAAATTATCCACATCCTCTGACTCCCATCCTTCCCACCAAATACATTCTTGATTTTTCTCAGAGTCTTAGAGATAAAACAGTAGGAAATAAAATGTAAAACCAAAAGGTATAAGCTTTTTTTTTTTTTTTTTTTTTTTAGAAAAGTTTAGATCAGCTGGCTCTACTTTTGAGATACTTTTTGAACCACAGAATATAAAATCAAGCCAGATCATCTCAGCTTCAATACATTTCCTGTCAAGGCTTCAGCTATCATTAATGTACCCTTGTTTTATGTGGCTTTCACTTACGCCTACTTTCATAAATCGCTCTAGATTTCTCGTAGAGCTCGTATGGGTCAGGCTTCCTTGGGTCAAAGGCCTCTGTTGAGTCAGGAAAAGAAGTCCTGTGAAGGGCGGGTGGGAAGGGCAGGTTCTGCGGTATGGCCGGAGCAGATAAACTCGTTTGAGGACTGCCTTGATTTTCCCATCGGTCCATTATCTGAAAAGTTGAAAGAGAACAGAAAATGGCTAAGAATGAATTTTTTCTTGCTATTTCCCTTGTCACATACCACAACCCTCACTTTTGAGTTAGACTTCCTTGCCTTGTGGACTTTTCTTCCCTGAAACATTTCAAACTTTAGAATAAATGTGAGAAAAGATTCTATTTCTCTATATGAAAGTACCATAGACTGTACTAAATACAAGTGGTGTCTGACTTTTGAATGCAATCTTATGTAACCTTGTTACCTACTGGTTGGTAATCTTTAGCCAATCACTTAATCTCTCTGAGTCTGTTTTTCCCCTCTTATACAATAAAGATAACATGTATTTCAAGATAATTTTATGTGTATGTGCGTAGAAATGTATGGTATTGGTCCTGATATATTACGCTATTTTTACTGAAACAGAAGGGAATAAATTAGTCTACATGTATTCTCTTGACACCTATGCATATTCCGTAATCTCCTATACCTGAATATTCAGTCACTTTCTTTACAGTTTAAAGTGATATTACAACCATCTGGGATTTATGAATTGTTCAGTCTTCTGTGAAGCCTCATTTACTGCTGATATGACAGTTTCTTCCCCCAAATGCTACTGCTGATGTTGCTAACACTACAATTTATTAAAGATCTAAATAACACTTCCCAGTTTATCATGATTTTTCACATGCATTACCTTCTTTGATCTGCACCATGGTCCCTTGAGGTAGATAAGGCAGGGACCAATATCCTTTTACTGAAGAGAAAGCCAGGTTAACTGAGATCACCTGTTTGCACCACTAACTTCACCTTCATTCAGTAGTCAACTGATTTAAACTCAACTTGTACTTTTTTGCTTTGAATAAACCTGCTTTGTATAAAACTTGGATTAGGTTCCCTTTCTTCTAAAATTTTGCATTGGGTCAGCATGGTCTTCAGGCTACAGGCTAACCCCCCTCCTGGGGGGCATTAATGACTCCTCATGACCTAGTTTCTGCTTATCATTCTCATACCCTCTAATGGTCTCTCCTCTCATTCTGTAGGATCCATCAGATTCTATCCTGCCTCTGAACCTTGAACACTTTCTTAATTTCCCCTTCTACCTGCAAAGTTTACCCATATTCTACTTTTTTCATCTATCATCCTTAATTTACCTGACTACTAGATTCAGATGAGATGTCTCTTCTATAAGGCCTTTGCTGACCATTCCTGAACTGGTTACACGTCCCTCCTGGGTGCTCCCACAGCACCTCTGCCTACCCCTCACACCCAAAACTCAGGACGCTCAAGTGTAATGGAAAGTCTACCTGTGTCTCCTCGAATAGATCATGATGGGGACAGATCCTGCAGGGGACATAGTCTTTCTATGTTAATTTAGTGAATGAATGAAATCCTCGATAAAATATAGTCAGTTCTTTTTGTCCCAAATCTGGTTGACTCATAACTGTTCCTTTTTTTTTTTTAAACACAAATAAACAAGCTAGCTTTGATACATATTGTTTTGAACTTGGCAGGATTATAACTTTCTGTCCCCTACTGCACTGGCCTGCTTTTGTTTCCATGCTGGCTACATGTTGGTCAGGGCTCCTACACCAACTCTGACTTATCAACTATAAATATTTTAAGGTTGGAGGGGATGCAAGGTTCCATGTATCATGCACGTTGCTGTGTCACACAAAGTTCCCTGTGACTTGCTCACCTGCCTGGGAATATGTCTTATGTTGAGTAACCAGCAAACCATGAAAGAAATGGATCACTGACCTGTCTTTCAATAAGATTGGTACTATGGTCTGAATGTTTGTGTCCTCCCTCCAAATTTATATGTTAAAATTCTAACACCTAAGGTGGCACCTTTAGGAGGCAATTAGGTCATAGAGGTGGAGGCCTCATGAATGGGATGCATGCCTTTATAAAGGAGATTCAGAGTCCAGAAGACCCTTCTGTCAGGTGAGGTTACAGAGAAAAGACGGCCGCCTCAGAAGAGGGCTCTCAACCGACACTGAATCTGCCAGCAGTTTGATCTTGGGCTTCCAGCCCCCAGAACTCTGAGGAATAAATTACTATTGTTTGTTCCAGCCCAGAACTCTGAGGAATAAATTACTATTGTTTGTAAGTTATCCAGACTATGGCACCGCAGTCTGAAGGGACTAAGATATATGGCTCCATTTTAATTTGTTTTCTATATGGGTTTACTGACCAAGATTTCATTTGAACAAAGTTCTTTTCCGAACGAGGATGGAAAACCCCTCGTTGAGTTCAATTGCCTAATATTAAACATAATCTCGAGAGCGCAAAGAAGTCCAGCAGCTGTCAGAGGCAGACCCTGGGTTAAACCAATTTGTAACTGTAACGGGGGTTCTGTTTACATAATAATACATTAAGGGGAATAAGTGGCAAATTTGCTTAGAATTTTAGCTAATAGTCTGCTCAGTGGGCCTTTTGGTCCCACTTAGTAAAAATCTTTAAATATACATGCCATTAATTAATTTTATGGTAAAATTCATCTAGGAAGCCATTCTAGGTTTCTTTGTTCATCTATTCTCCATGTCTTTGCTATGATAGGAAGACCCACATTTGTGGCTAAAGTCATATTCTTTGTCTTTTTTTAAGTTTTTCTTCAGTTAAAATGACTGGCCTTAAGCATCATGTGGCGGCATTCTGTCTGTGACTTTCTCCCTTCTGTTTCTGAACATAAGATACTAAATTCTAAAAAGTAAATGAATTAGATGTATGGACCAAGTAGCTGTAGAATCCCACTTGTCATTATAGGGCTTCAGTAAATGTTGATTTCTTTCCCCCATCTTCTACTGAGGATGGACTGATACTCACATAGGTCTTGTGGTATGTATTGCTCATGTGCAGTCATCGGAGCAAACATCTTTTAGGTGAAATATTAGTGTTTCTAAAAAACATTCTTAAAACTACAGAACAAATAATGGTTTGGGCACTGCTGGGAAGGTTACTGGGGCAGATTGACAAATTCCCAATTTTTGTAACACAGAAACAGGGGAATTAGTCAAGAGTCTGGTTTATGCTTAGTAAAGCATTCACATCTTGCTGTGACATTCATCAACCCTTGAGCCACTCTGTCAGGGTTTCTTAAGAGACTGTAGAGCAGAAAATCACTGTGCCCATGAAATTACTGAAGAAGCAGCCTCGCAGTCCTTATAGCTCCTCACCCCTGGACTGAGTTATTTGTTGGCTCTGACCCAAAAGACCATGGAGCAGACTACCTGCCCTGGGATCAGAGGCCACTCCCTGCTCTCTGGGACTGATGTGCTGATCTGACAGCATCTTCTGAGGGTGCACTCTGTTGACTTCTTACTTTCTTAGAAACTTGGTCTCTGAACTTCGGCTTTCCAGCTGGGACACTCTGTTCACTTGTTCTTCTCAACCTTCTTGAATACCCTAGATTCTGACCCTGTCCCGCTGCCCAGACCTTTGGGGATCATTTGCTCTACCTTGTGTTTTCCCAACTTTGACCTGTCTAGAGTTGTGCTACCTGCCAGGCATTTACCTCTCACAGGCTTCTGATTGGGCCATGTACAGTCCCAGTGGTGTCCAAAGCTAGGCAGATATTTATAAACATCTCACTAGAGTAAGGAAAATGGAAATGAAGTTGTTTTCAGTATCTGGGAGAAACCTTGTATCTCTGCTGATCTGGGTGAATGAATGAATCCCCGACTGTTTGAAGGTACAGTCACTAAATTAGCAGTGGACACAGTGGACATATAGTCCACAACAAGGCCTCAAATGGTAAAACAGGAAAAACTAATCATGATGCAGTTAATATTTTGACTCCCTTTACTGACCTGGGGTGCACACTGGGAGTGTGAATAAGGCAGCCCCCCACCTCACATGAAGTAATCTATTTAGAAACTGTTTGCTTCCTATAGAAGCTGGGGTAGTCTAAATACCTCCCTTCACTATTTTAGGGCAAGGATGGGATGTGAAGGGATTTGACTTGATTCTGCACTTGAAGAATGAATTTGGATCCCTTCCAGATGGAAAGCATGAGGACTCACTACAATTAGTGTATTACTAATTACAAAGGAAATGACTATCTTAACATATTTTAGCTTAAAATGTAGATTGGTAGAATAGAAGAGGGTAGGGAGGTGATAAAGGACCAGGAGGAGGAGAGATCTCACTCAGGATAACATTTCTTTAACTTGAGTACAGATGGCATTAATTCTTCTCAGAGGAAAGAGTCTATAAATCCAAATACTGCAGGCATATATTTATATATTTGTTTAAATGAATACTTTAGCAAACTATGTTCATTTCATAGAATCATTAAATTATTAAGGTTTTATGCACGAAGGGTCTGGTTTCTAGGATGACAGTTCTTTATATGTTCGCGCTCAATATATAGAGGCACTGTTTTAAGCACTTTACATGGATTAGCTGATAGACTCTTCACAATAACTATAGGAGTGGGTGCTATTATTGTCCCCATTTTACAGAAAGAACTTGAGATACTGACAACTTAATCGGTTAGTAGAGGGTCACATAGCTAGTAAGGAGAGGAAGCAAAGTTCGAACCCAGGCAGTGTGCCTTCAGAGCATGCACCCTAAAACATATCGTACTGCCTCTCATTATAGTCCTTAGTCTAAAGAGCTTCTGGCAGACACATGGAGGACATTAAATCAATAGTCCTATTTCCTCTCTCAGCCTAGAACCTGGAAGTCCAAGCCATAGCTTTCAAAGGGATGTATGGACTCAGGATTAATAGTAAACTGAGTTATAAAATGCTTTTTGGAATTATTGACTATGGATGTCATTACTGTAATGACAGCAAATGCTATAATTATGCCAAATGGCATAATTTGTGTAAACCCAGTACATACAAGGAAATCAATAAATTGCATAATTGCAGCACCATGATGAACTTGCACGGTGCAACTTGTTAAATTAGATAAAGATGTGTGTAGCCACAGAGCACAGATTAACTTTGGTGATGAAAGGAAGAAAGTATTTAAATTTTGGCCAAGATAAAACAAATTTCATTTTAAACATTTTAAAAACACCTCTTTTCAAACCACATGTATCATGAAATAGTTTACTAAACCCAGATAGGTCTGCTTTCTCCATCTGATATTCTCTGTGACCAGATGAGCCCAATCCTAAATGAGGACATGCTTGGTGAGGATGTTCTGTGGCCCTGACACATCAGCTCTTCATCTCCAGCTACTGGTTGGCCTATATCACTTTGAGAGAAACCTGGTGCTTGGGTATATTACAGGGCTTCCCTTTCACATCTTCAAACCATTTACAGCATGTTATTTATGAAGCCAGTTATTGTACTTGAAAAGTATGCAAAATTACATTACCTCCATTTCTAAAATGAGAACATCAAGCAGTTAAAGATTCCCTTAGTAAAAGAAATAAGAGAAGCATAAATTAATCCAAGAATTCCCTACTCACTGGCCAGACTTGGGGCCACATTCATCTGAGCTGCTTAATGTGAGATGGAAGAAAAGAAGTGGGTGGGAGACGGGATTCCTCGAGTTTTGCTTCTGGACTTGAATCACTTTGCTACAGCTCTGCTCTAGTTATGGGTTTTAGACATTGCAGGTAGGGTACTGTATTCTAGCACACCATGAAGTGAGATTCCAGAAAACCAGTCCCAACTCTTGGGGCTTGGGCAGTTACAAGTTTCAATCTAATGTCAAATAAAAATCACTTCTAATCGTGAAACTGACTTGGCTAACCTAGCCACACAAAAAGATTATGTAAATCCATCAGCTTCCTTTGATATCAGCATCAAATTTCAGGATGATTCATGAGGGAATGAGGCCCAGAGAGATTAGGTGAGAGCTGAGATGACCAGTTTCTGAAGGAGATTCAGAAGTTGAGTGATTCATGGGTATGGTGGAATATATATGTCTCTGGAATATTTACACACACATATTTATCACTGTATACATTAAAATGTAAGTATAAATATATAAATGTATACAGAACTAAATTTCTTATGCACCAGATTTAATTTGTAGGTCAAGACCTCTAGGCCTATAATTTGCATTTTTTCTAAAAACTTCATGTTATAAAGACTATAGTTATTCCTGACAGGGGAAAAAACAATAGGTTTCTACACTACACCATACTGAATAGTGTTAATGCTCATTTTCTAAGTATATATAAAAAAACAGGCAGAATTGCCTTTGCAGGAAAGTAAGACAAGTTATTTTTGTATTTGTGCGACAAGCACAAGACACAGGGACACAGGATTTGTTCTCTTGACATCACAAAATCTCGGAGGTAAAAGATTTTGAAATCACCCATTTAGCTCTTATTTAATGGGATTGCATTAATAACTAGAAGTAAAGAAAGAAGCATAAGAATTCCAACTTACAGGCTTTGGAGTTTTCCATGGAGAAAAGAAACCTGTAATAAAGAAAACAATATTTGAACTTTGAAAATATAACTTGCTACCACTTATGGGTGGCATGATATTAAGATGATTGCAAGTTACTTGAATTAGTTAATAGCAAACAATAATGACAAAATATGCTGCCTGACTGTATAGTTTTCTGCAAGGAACCCAAATAATTTTATTGGAATTGTATCAATGATTCCAAGAACATTTCCTTATTTGGCATCTTAGGATTCTGAGGCACAGAGAAGGCAACTATATGCCAAACAGTCATCTGCTTAAAGACCTAATATGGAGTAATCCTTAGGGATTTCTGTGTCCCAGCCATAGCTAGAGAATGGTGGTGGGGTGGGAGGAAGAGGCAGGAGAAACAGAGAGAATATAGACAAATTAAAAATTTTAGTTATATAACTTTGCTTAGTATAAAAAATAATTCTGCTTTGTGTACCTTCTTTATGTGACTAAAAGCAATCAGCAAGCCTTCATTCATCATAAATTTAAAAATAATGCATATACCGGGGCGTCTGGGTGGCTCAGTCAGCTGAGCATCTGACTTTGGCTCAGCTCATGATCTCATAGTCTGTGGGTTCGAGCCCCGGGTCAGGCTCTGTGCTGACAGCTCAGAGCCTGGAACCTGCTTCAGATTCTGTGTCTCCCTCTCTCTCTGCCCCTCCCCTGCTCATGCTCTCTCTCTCTCTCTCAAAATATAAATGAATATTAGAAAAAATAATGTATATATCTATATTATGAATCAGATTCTAGGGTATAAAAGAATAACTCTTTGGGGACTGTTCTCCCATGGAGACCTTCTCTGAGCAGGTATCTATTTATTATGCTAGTGCCAGTCAGGATGTGCATGAAGAAGCAGTGCAACATGTTTGTTAATGAATGACTCATTTATCAACAAAGCTATGTTTTTTTGTTTTGTTTTGAGCAATTTCTTTTATCACAAATGGTATGCAGACTGGACTGTCTGTTGTGACCCAAATGACCATTAAGATAATGAAAAACAAAAGATAGATTACTTCTTTTTTCCATCTATTATTATTATTATTTTATCATATTATATCAGTTTTTTTAAAAAGTAGTGAAAACAAATTTAAAAATAATGGTGGGAGGTAGGGGCAGCTGACGTCTACTGGCCCTAGTGAGCCAAAACATAACAATTTTGCTTATGTTCATGTTAGTTGATCTGAAAAATGCCCAATAAAAAAATGAAAGATTGAAAATAAGCCACATACTGTGTGTTTATCACCTTTGAAACTGGGACTTCTATAAAATGGTAGTAGTTGAAAACTGTAACCCATTTATTAGAAATATCTGCAGAAATCTGGACACACAATTAAGTAGATGCTTAAGCAATCCAATTCAGGCCTTGCATAAATACTAACTGCACCTCAATGCACGTTGTGAAGAACTGATGCTTCATTTTATGGAAAGAGGGAATGTGTATAATCTATCATATTTCTCAGCTTTGCTTGGAACCCAGAGTTAAATTTAATGTTCAAGTGTAAGAACCATCTTACCTAAGGAGATTAGTAGAATTAGCTCATCTTCTTACATACCCTATAAGTTCTTATATCTCTTTCCAACTAATGAAAAAAAGTTTGACGTGTGGTTTGATTATAACTTAATTACATGGATATAATCACATCTTTTTTGGGAAGAAGCTGAGAGTGAAAAATTACAGATAAATACATTTATCTCCTTGACTTACTCCGTAAAATGCCAACAAAACCAAATTGACCACTAATTATACAGTGAAAAAAATTGTAACCTATTGGCTCATCAATATTTCATTATTTTCAGTGAAGGATAAAATTTATTTGTTGATTCATGGAATTGCCAGCAACAGTTCCTCTGAAAAGATGTCATGTATACATTCTCACAATGTCAAAACAGTCAATTATTTTCTCTACATCACCTTCTTCCTGGAGTGCTGGGACATATTTTGAGTATTTGCTGTTTTACATTTGTTGGGTGCTGGGAGTTTCTCAGACTTTGATACAAATGTATTGAAAACGGTCCCTCTGTTATTGAGCTCTCACCTCCGCTTGGGACATTACACTAAAAGGTGATTATTCCTCTTACGGAAAGTGGGTAATCATCCAACCTTTCAGCAGTTACGGTGCCAGAACTAAAATGGCATAAGAGCGACACTGGTCAAAATCAGACAAGGAGAGAAGAATATTTAATGTGACCCCCCTTTCTTCAGAGGCGATTTGGCTTCCCATTCTTTTAAAGCTGTTTCATTTAGTCTGACCTCAGACCACTGGCATGATCCAAGACTTCTGTCTGCTCCTATTGTGGCAGTTTCTAGAATATTTCTAATGCTGAGTGCTGCAGAGGCTTCAGTACGAAGCAATAATTACCTTTCCTGAGACATTTTCAGAAAAGAAGCTGCTCCCTATGGAGTAAGTAATTTCAGGTAGTAAGAAATAATATCAGAACAGATTTCCCTACATATAAATAACTTATGCGGCCCTTTGTGTTTCTTTGGCAAATTATCAAACGTGCTATAAACATTTAAATTAAGATGAAAACATCTATCTCAAATATACTCATTTTGGCTTGATTAAACCAGAAGGTCAAGTTTTCTACATGATTCAACTCCAACTTTCTGTTCAACTTCATTGGAAGAGCTACAGAAATGCTATAGTAGTGTGGGACAAACAACTATACATTATAAATGTACAATATTTTTGTAGACTGGCCCCTCTTGGGAAACTAGTTTATTTTAATGAATATTGAAATAAAAACTCCAAAAACAAAGGAAAAACTTTAAAATCCTTATTTCTGCAATTTTTCTTTTTCTGGAGTCATTCTCGTTGGAGACAGATTACAGAAGTGAGATAGTTTGGTTTGGTGAGGGTATGAATTTTGCGTTTCATACAAAGCATTTCCATAGGGAAACAGAACAGTGATCTAGATAACTTTTTCTTAACTCTTTCAGAGCTATGAACCTAGTTCATAGAAAAAGAGCATTTCTTTAAAATAATATTAATAATATTAGTTTATTTAAAATAATAGTAATAATATTAGTTTATTTCTGGCCTTTATTTCCCTACTTTTATAGAAAGTGGCATATTATATTCCCTTGTGTGATTAAAGTTTCTTTTTTATGTCCCATGTTTTCTGTACTAATCATTTATTGGTATGCGTTTACGTGAGCACAAATGCAAGGATATTTATTTAATTCTCGTTCTTTTTTAAAAAAAATTTTAATGTTTTTTATTTATTTTTGAAAGACAGAGAGAGACAGCTCGAGCAGGGGAGGATCCGAGGGAGAGGGAGATACAGAATCCGAAACAGTCTCCAGGCTCTGAGCTAGCTGTCAGCACAGAGCCCGATGTGGGCTCGAACCCATGAACCGTGAGATCATGACCTGAGCTGAAGCCGGACGTTTAACCGACTGAGCCACCCAGATGCCCTAATCCTCCTTCTTAAGACAACAAAAGTGAAAGAACTTAAGGTGCTGTTACAAACTAACTGCAGCATGAATAGGACATGAGAATAAACGGGAAGATTTAGATGCAGCTAGTGAGAAAATTTAGATGCATTTAATATGAAGCCCAAAATGGAATTAGATTTCTAAAATCTGTCTTCCTTAGAATCAGAAATAAAATTAAAATAGAATTTTAATTCTGCACTTAAAAACACAGTGAGATGGGCAGAGAAACAGAAGCCCAGTACAAGTAGCTTAGACGAGAAATTCTAGTACTTGAAAATGGAAGAGAGGTCAAAACTGACGTAGTATTGAAATTTAAATTGGCGGTGCCTGGGTGGCTCAGTTGCTTGAGTGACCAACTTCGGCTCATGTCATGATGTCATGGTTTGTGGGTTCAAGCCCCGTGCTCTGCTGACAGCTCAGAGACTGGAGCCTGCTTCAGATTCTGTATCTCACTTTCTCTCTGCCCCTCCCCTGCTCACGCTCTGTCTCTCAAAAATGAATAAACATTAAAAAAAAAGAATTATATAAAAAAGAAATTTAAATTGAATTCTACATGTCAATAAATGCAACTTTTAATAAACCATAGGAATATGGTTGCCAGATAAAATACAATATGCCCAGTTAAATCTGAATTTCAGAGAGAGAATGAATGATTTTGTTTTATTATAATATGTCCTGTATACTACAGGATATAGTTATACTAAAAAAAATTTTTTGTTGTGTACCTGAAATTCAATTTAAATAGGACATTTAGGGTCTGAACACCCTAAAAGGGAACATTTTATATGTCTATTTATAAGCAAAACCCAATAGTAATGTGTACTGAAGATAATATCCATTCAATTAAGTAAAAACACCAAAAAACAGAAAATATTTAAGATGTTCTTTTCCTCCTCCACCTCCCCCCCCGAAATGTTTGATTACTTTTTATCTTGCTTTAGAGGAACGTCAGAACATTCCATTGGCTATGCAGATCATTGGCTTGTGTTGGTTGTCTGACCATCGGCAGTCATGACTGAGGTTTCCCCTCATGTGATTCAGAACTCTGTGGCCAATGTTAGCGTTACAAAGGACCATTTTCAAATTGCTTGCTGACCGGTTAGCAACAGTGTCTTGTCCCAAGTGGAATGTTCCACAAAGTGGCTCTTTCCAAAACCTACTTCTGACACGATACCCAGAATGAAAGCATATCAATATATTTACAGAAGGTCCGAAGCCCCTTTTGAGTGTGTGTTTGTGAGTTGTTGGGTAAGAGTTTTTACTATTTATTTTCACATGGCAACAAGATGATGAACTTTTAAAAATCATCTCAATTTGAATAAGAGATCAAAATACAACAAGGAGCAACTTAGATCAGAGCATCTCAGCATGGTATCTTCAATTTGGAATGATGCCAAGGCAATTTTTCCAGATTGCAAGAAATTTCCCAAAACAGAACTAAACCTTTCAACATATCTCTATACTCCATTTGATATACTGAACTCCCATTTTCAGAATGTGAAATGGGTTCTTCTTCAACTGAAGTACGTATGACTCTGGTTTTGAAGAGTATCATTACAGTCCCATGTATTTTATAGAGGATTCTGCAGTTACTAAAAATGATAGAAATGCAGGGGGAACGTTTTATATTTCTTTTTCTTTAAGCAGTAGAAAAGAAGTAGGAACCACTTTGAAATAAAAACCTGTTTCACTGCAGATGTCCATGTCCTGGTTTATTAAAAGCTGTGTTCTGTTTTGTTTAAAAAAGAAGGAAAATACAACAATGTGAACGTACTTAGCACTACTGAACTTGTACACTTAAATATGACTAACATGGTAAATATTATGTTATGTATATTTCACCCTAATTTTTAAAAAATGAAAAATAAGGCAATAAAAGAGGAGAAAGAAGAAAGGCAGAACAGAAGTATGTGCATACTGCATGAGTGTGAGAGAGAATAAAAGAGTAAGGAAGAGAATTTCTCTTCCCCTTTCTGTGGTATCCTGCTGGAGTACAGGAAGCTCACCTGAACGCCCACACAAATCCTTCCACCTCTAAAGTTATCTTTTCTCATAAAGGATTATAGGCAATAAAGGAAGCTCATGTTCTTACTACATTGCTGAAAATGTTTCAGGGACTGTTAGATAGTCCTACAATTCAGGAAATCATTTTTTTTGAAGTTTCCCAAAGCGGGAAAAAGCCCCAGGGGTTTTAGAATCTCCAGTTAGGGCTAATTTGAGGGAGAAAAATACCACTAATAAAGTTAATCTTTAATTTAAAGATCCTCCCATTATCCCGCAGCCTGGCAAATTTCCCATCAAAAATCCAGCCTTTGGTAAATGTAAGCTAGCAGGGTAATGAGCTAATTTCCATTAAAACTAGTTCAGTGTTATTCACTTTTTTCCCCTAGCTTTTGACTGATTCATGTCTGTCTTATTAAAATTCATTAAATGTGTTAAACCCTGCAGTTCCCTTAGATAATTTGTTTAAGCTATCTGAAGTCAGAAAAGGGCATTTTTTCCTTAATGAAAGTGGCCTGGGCCAAGAAACCAACCTTTCCATTACACAAGCATGGAAGATAGACTGCTGGTGGTGGTTCCCAAACCGCATACCCACCAAGTTTCAGCCAAGCACAGTATATAATTTACAAAGAAAAATTCAAATTGGTTGTCATCTTTGGCCAGAATCTGTTTTTATGTGGTAAGCTGAGGCTTTCTCTGCAATGCTTTAAAAATGATCCTTTCTGCATCTTCTAAATAAAAGTGTTTTTCTTATAAACACTATAAAGCTGTTTTTCAAATTGTATTTTTCCCCTGGCTTTGTTCCTTGTGGAGAGTGCAGTCTGACCATTTAAAGTAATCCCAGTGAGCATCTAGAAAGGATAAGCCTGCACATGTTGTCTTCTGATAAACTCAGCTACATAAAGGATGTGTTCAAAATAAAGCAGACCAGGTGAATAGCCTTGAACAGGAATAAAGGAATGCACAGGAAGAGGAAGAAGTGTGTCAGGGAGGCTAAAACTCAGAGCGAGGTAAAGCTTGCAGAAAATATGAACAACTACAAAGGGTTTTTTTTTTTCTTGATGTTCTGAACAGGACCAAGAGCAATGAAGAGATAAACTGTTCTGTATGTTTATAGCATGCTGTAAACAGTTGGCAGAGAAAATGTGGAAGGATATCAATACTTTCAAATAGAAAATTTCAATTCTGAGAGTAATGTTTTTTAAAAATGATGAATACATAGCATCAAGTATCTTTTTTTTTTTTTTGAGAAAGCCATCTAGGAACATCTTTAAGTAATTTGAGGAAGATTAAATATCTGTTTCATTTTACACCAACATTAAATATTTATTGAGTTGTGGGTATCTGACAAGCATCATAAATTCAACATGGTGAAAGTGGAAACCTCGATCTCTTTTCACCAAATCTTTTCTTCCTGTGTTCCTCATTTTGGTAAATTTCACTAGCCCTTCCAAGTTTTAAAGACAGGAACCTGAAAGTCATTCTTAACATCTCCTGTTCCATCACTTCCTTTTCACCAAATTCAATTTTACCTCCAAAATCTATTTCAGATGCACTTTTTTCCATCTCCACAGCCACCACTGTAATCTATACTCACCATCATCTATGGTCAGAATCAAAGCAACAGCAAATTTACTGATGTCACAGAATCTGGTTATGCTTAAAATCCTTTGATGGATTCCCACTGAATTAAGGATAAAATGTAAAACTTATCAATTGGTCCATACTTACCCCAGAGGCCTCCTAGGTTACTCCTCTTCACTCACTGAATTCCTTGAATAAGCCAGACTTCTCTAACTACAGAGGCTTTGCACAGGCTCCTTCAATTGCCCACCCTTTCTCATTCTCCACACAGTTATCTCTAACTCCTTCTTACTGTGTCAGCTTAAACAACACCTCCCCAGGGAAGATGTCCCTGACATTTCATTTGAAATCGAAGTTCTGTATTATAATTTTTCATTGCATCCTGCAGTTTTCCTTTATGTGGCACTCATCACTATTTGCAATTATGTTTATAAAATTGTATTCATGTAATTTTATTTGTGAAATTATTAGTTTAATGCCCATATCCCCAACTCAAGTATAAATTCCATCAGAGATAACATCTATTTTGTTCACAATGTATTCCTAGCCCTTTACACAATGCCTGATGCAGAGTAGATACTTCAAAAGACACCTTTGAATGAATTGATAATGGTAGTGGAAGATGGGTGAGGAAGGCAGAAAGAAAGAGAGTTGTAAGATACTCAGGAAAACTAATGAGGCATGGTGATTAGTGGGGGGTAGCGGATGACGTAAAGGAGAAGATGAAACCTATAGTGACTTGTAGCTCGAGAACCTGGACAGATGATAGTATCATTAGCTAAAAAAAGAAATACAGGAAAAGAAGCTTCTGTGAGTGGAATATAATGAAATGAGTTTGGGTGAAATGAGTTTGAAGTACTTTTGTGAGCTTGGGTTCAGGTGAAGGAGTCATGGTAGTGGGCCCTATTGTCTGGTGATCAGTAGAAGACTCAGCATTAGAAATATAATGTGTCAGGGGGCTCAGTTGGTTGAGTGTCTTACTCTTGATTTTGTTTCAGCTCATGATCTCATGGTTAGTGAGTTCCAGCACCACCTTGGGGTCTGCACTATGAGCATGGAAATTCTCTGCACTGCTTGGGATTCTCTGTGCCTCCCTCTCTCTCTGCCCCTCCCCTGCTCGTGCTTTCTCTCTCTCTCTCTAAATAAATAAATAAAAAAACAAACTTAAAAAAAAGAAATATGATGTGTCTGTCAGGTTAAACTTAAAATACTGTGCAGCATGAATGAAAACTCCTTAAGGTGTGCAGAAGAATGAATGATGTGTCTGAGAAGTAACAGAGAGCCAAGTAAAGAGAAAGTTTCAAGAAGTAATACATGGAGATACTCATAAAACAAGGTTTTAAGTGGATTATCAAAAAGGAAGGTCACTAATGGCCTCTGTGGAAGCAGTTTAATTGCTACCAGAGGGGCAAAAATCAGATTTTGGTGGGCTTGAATGAATGAGAAGTGAGGAAGTGGAGCTGAGAAATGACTATGAGGTTGAAGGGACAATGTCATAGTGTCTCCACCCCTACCCTATTGAGGGAAGATTTGGGAAAAGCATGCTTACATTCAGATGAGAAGGTATCTGAACAGAGACAGTCTAAAGATTCAGGACAAAAGGGGATAATTGGTGAAATTATTTCATGAGGAGAGAGGATAGGATCTAGAGCACAAAAGGAGAAATTAACCTTAACTGAGAGAGAAGTAGCATCTGAGTACTCATCAAAAGCCTGGAGCAGATTGCGTGTGCTCATGCGTGTGTGTGTGTGTGTGTATGTGTGTGTGTGTGAAATTCCCCCAGGGTCTACCCTATGAGCAGGGGAAGGCACTGGATGAGAGAGTTTACTCACAGTGGCTAAAAGTGGCAAAATCAATGGGGGTTTTTAGGGGTGCTGGTTATGCAGGGAGACTGGAGGAGAGAACAAAAATAACCTGTGTAAAAATATTTGGTTCAGGGGATGAGGCAAAGATGGAAACAGAAAAACAATTCCTGAAAGCAGTATAGCAGAGAAGTTGTATACACAGACTCTGAGGTAACACTGACTAGGATGCCACTGCCCGCTCCATCTCTCACTATAACATGGTCTCCTGTGTAAACAGGAGGGCATCTACTACCAGGATTGACTCCTGGGCTCTGAGTGAGACTCTGGGTTTGCTTAGTGGCTCACACTGGGGGGAATGTGAACACTCCCCTAATCTCTCTAAGGCTCAGATTCCTTATAAACAAAGTAAAGACAATAATGGGAATTATTTTAGTAAGAACTCAATAATGCATTTTATATGTTATCAGTACAAAGCAGTTCACAGTTCCACTGAATGCTTTTGATGCACTTAAAATTCTTTTCCTACAAAACAGAGGTCTAGTTTTCCAAAAGATGTTCAACAATTTATTGTCACAACAGATGCATATTATTTTCTTAGTTATTTTAGGCTTTTGCTCTTTTAAGCTTCCTTTTAAGTTCTTTCAAGCTCCCTTTTGCTATGTGGAATATGGCTTGCTTTGATTTGCTTTCAACAATTTTTTTGCTTTAAACAAAGCAAATTGTTGTTCTCGTCCCATTAGTTTTCCATCAAGTTACTACTGGTTCTGGCTTAGAGGAGTAAGGTAGACCACACTGAACTCACTCAACAGTCCTTGTACTCTAGTATAAATTATACCCTCAGTTTGTGATGATTATGTTATATTGTATTATATATTATATTATATTATATTAATTATATTTTCTCTTATGAATTGTTTCTAACTTTGCATTTTCCTATAACTATTTATATAATGGTTACTTAGGCTAAACCAATAAACTGGTTTTAATGTTTACCACAATTCATTTTATTCCACTATTTTTCCATTTTTGGATTCTGAATTTCTGTCCTCTGTTAGCAGATGTCCTTAAAGTTTTCAGAAACAGCATGTTTAATGTCATAGTTAGAGTAGTGGTCTTGTAAACAGGTCTACACCCTAATCCTCAAAATCTGTGTATCTGTTCCTTTACAAGGCAATAAAGATTTTGCACAAGGTTAAGGACCTTGAGACTGGGAAAGAATCTTGGATTATTGGGCTGGGCCCAATCCAATCACATAAGACCTTAAAAATGGAGAAATTATCTGGCTGCAGAGCAAGAGATGGTGGGGTGAGGAGGACTCAACTTGCCTTTGGCTTTGAAGACAGAGGAAAAGGGCCACAGGTTGTGGAATACAGGAGGCCTTTAGAAACTGGAAAAGACAAGGAAATGGATTTTCACCTACAGACTCCAGAAAAAAACGCCACCATGCTGACACGCTGATTTTAGCCCAGTGAGACTCATGTTGGATTTCTGAGCTACAGTGCTATCAGATAGTCTGTGTTGTTTTAAACTATGAAAATTGTACTAATTTATTGTGGCAGCAGTAGAAAACCTAAATAGATGGTATCTTTTCTAAGCATATGAATTCTAGTTTCATTAATGAATTCTTATATCACAATTTGCTTCTTTCAAACTTGGTGGGATTTTTTCCAATTGTTTTCTGACATTTAGTAATACTGAGGACAAGTCTGGGTCCACTCAGTTTTTGTTCGTTTGCAAGTAAACTTTCATTTTCTTATCTGAATACTTTTATAATATTTCTTTATTCTTTTACATTTTTCTTAAATTACTAGAATATGCTTAGGTGTAAAATTTATTTTGATCCTTTCCAGAATATAGTGAGTACATTTGCTTCAGGTTTTCTCTTAAGTCTTTCTACTCAAGTTTTGATAACTGGGGGTTGGATAGAAATGCAGACTCTCAGACCCCAGACCCACTGAATCAGATCTGTAATAAAACAAGATCTGATTCATATGCACATGTGAGAAGTACCGCTCAGAGGATATTCTATGAGAAGATTTGATCTTGACTGCTTAATTTTTTTCAGTTTCTCTTTACCTTCTTTGTCAGTTAATATGTTTTAAAAGTAGGTCATGGGGGCACCTGGGTGGCTCAGTTGGTTAAGCGTCCGACTTCAGCTCAGGTCATGATCTCACAGCTCCTGAGCTCCAGTCTGGTGTTGCGCTCTGTGCTGACAGCTCAGAGCCTGGAGCTGCTTCAGATTCTGTGTCTCCCTCTCTCTCTGCCTTTCCCTGCTAGCTCTCTGTCTCTCTCTCTATCAAAACTAAATAAACATTAAAAAAAAAACAAAAATGTAGGCCATGCCCCACCCTTTCTTCTAAGGGGCTACAATCAAAGCTCATAGTTCACACCTCATTTCCTTTCCCCCCCCTCTGGTAACTCTGACAAAGTAAGACTTGGCCTTGGAACTAAGACTCCACATCTAGAACAGCATGACTAGTAGCAGAGTGTTGTGCATGTGGCTGCTGTCAAGATGGAACAAAGCTTATCTGCTCTGTAATTGGAGAGTTCTTAATGTTGGTGTCTCCATCATTACTTTCTTGCAGTACCAGTTTTGCCTTTTACCTTTTACTAACTCTAATGAACATTTTAAATTTCAGAGGTAATTCCAAGCCCCAAGATGTGTTTATTATGGCCTTTTCACTTGGTCAAGCATCACTTTGCTTGGTTTTTACATTTGAGCTCGCTCTGCTCATTTCTGTTCTTCTTAAATGCCATATCTCCTAGCATCTAAGGATTTCAAATGTGTTCTCTCAGTTTCTTCTGTTTTCTGCAGTAATTCTCTTCAGTGTCCAGCTGTTCCTCCTAATCTTTATGGCTAATTATAATGATATAATATATCTCTGTGCTGACCTTTAGAACTTCCGTTCATTTAGAAAGGGAAGATTTATCCAGACTGAGGCTCATGAACTCCATTGCTGCCCACTTGAGTGACTGTATGAAATAGCACCCACTTTGGATTTCATACAACAGTGAACATGTGCACAGCTTGAAGCCAGATTTCCATAAGCAACTGTGTTCTATGGCTCCGCTGGACTGGGGGGAGACAATCTCTTGACACAGCTTCCTAATTTTGTTTGCTTGTTTTTGGGAGAAACATTTTTGTTGTAAAAAATTTGAGATGCTCTCTACTATCCTAAGGCCTCTCACAGCTCCACCTTCATCCCTGATGCTTGATGTAATAGTGCCACATGCCCAGGCAGCAATGAGTCACCACACTCTTTCCTCTACTTTCTGCGATGCTGTGCTTTGGATTTGAGATTTAAGAATTGGTTAAAAGAGAGTAGTTGGAGAAAGAGAGCGACTGATTACTCAGTGGCGAGGAGGTTTAAAAGCAACTGTCACTGCCCTGTAAAGAAAAACCTAAATAGTGCTAGAATCTGTGAATCCTGAAATTTTCTGTGTCTTTTTGGTACTTTATTGGGATGTTGGGAGAGAAACATAGAGGAGATTCTTTGGCCTGATGTCATTTTCTTCCTTCCTTCCTTTCTTTCTTCCTTCCTTCCTTCCTTTTCATTTTATTTACTTATTTTTATTAAAAATTTTAATGTTTAGTCATTTTTCAGAGACAGTGCATGAGTCAGAGAGGGGCAGAGAGAGAGAGGGAGACACAGAATCTGAAGCAGGCTCTAAGCTCTGAGCTGTTAGCACAGAGCCTGATGCAGAGCTCAAACTCACAAATGGTGAGATCATGACCTGAGCTGAAGTTGGACACTTAAGTGGCTAAGCCACCCAGTCACCCCTATTTATTTTCATTTTAAATAGAACTTCTTAGTAGCATAGTCTGTTAATGTAAAGAACAATTTTAAGTCTTGTTTATATGTTGTATGTACATCATATGAATATTATTTATAAACTAAGGTCTGATATATAGGCAGAACTGCTATTTGGTTATTTCCTGTTTTAACTAACTTAACCAGTTGAAGCTTGAAATAGATCTTCATTTAAGGTTCTGGCATCCCTGATTAGCATCACTTAGGCACGGCTGGTGGAAATTCAGTACAAATAGCATCATAGAATTGGCCCTGGAATGTATTTTTCAATCAAAATCACAAAACAGAGATAAACATAAATTTGCTTTGTGGTGGGAATTCTTTGTACTATTGAGTTTCTTTCTCACATCCCCCTTTCTTATCACCTAAGTTCTCCTGTAGGACTTCCCACAGAGAAAGAAAAGATGGTTCTAACAGGTTCACTGTGGAGTAGGAGGTCATAGCCTGTATCACAGTTCGGGGTCATCAGGAGGAACTTCACTGACCATAGTTTGTGAATCAAAGTTTTACAGGACATGGAGACAAAAGATGCTGTTTTAGTTTGGGTTCTCCCAAAAGCAGACCCTGAGATGGTGACTTGAGTGATCTAGGAAGCACAAATGAAGAAAGTGAATCAGGGAAGTGAAAGACACCAACGAGCAGGAAATCACTGTGAGCACCTGGGAAACAGCCTTCTGTGGATCTTCTAAGAAACCATAGGAAACACACATCAGAACTTTCCTGCTGTGGAATGGGGAAGCTGGGCATTTGTCCTGGGACTCTCCCCTCCCCTCTGGAGGATAAGGGTTGCTCCTCACTGTGTATTGTTCTCCAGAGTTTTAATTCTCCCACATTTTTGGGTTGTCTCTGCTTAAGGCTGAGGAAGCCTCTGCCATGCTCAAGGAAGTTCTTCAAGAATAAGAGACTCCGGGGCGCCTGGGTGGCTCAGTGGGATAAGCATCCAACTTCAGCTCAGGTCATGATCTCACCATTTGTGAGTTCAACTCCCGCATCAGGCCCTGTGCTGACAGCTAGGAGCCTGGAGCCTGCTTTGGATTCTGTGTCTCCCTCTCTCTGCCCCTCCTCCGCTTCTGCGCGCACGCTCTCTCTCTCTCTTTCTCTCTCTCTCTCTCTCAAAAATAAACATTAAAAAAAAAAAAGAGACCCAGTGTCAGTTTGCTGGAAATGTTCACAGCTGCCTGTGCTCAGGTGAATGGAGAAGACAGGAAGTAGCAGATCTTGTTGACAAAAACAGGCAACCCTGGTCTGTGGTGGGTGGAAAACCTAAGTAAGTATGCGCTCACAGTGCTTATCTTTGGGAAATGAAGGATTTACGTGGTATTAAAGTGGGGATGGCAAATGAGTTTCAACTGTCATGCCAGCTTTGATCAACTGGCTGCCTGGAGTGCTATGTTGAGGAGGATTCTCAGAAGGCCCAGTAGGAAATGGCGTCTCTATCATTTAGCATCCCGGACATGGAAACTTGAAGGACAGAAGGGTAGCATGTGGGCCATGTATCTGCCACCCTGTTTTGAAGTGGAGATGATTTTTTTATTAATGTAAGTGCTGAGTGAGACATCTTTAGTGAAATACAATAAACTCTTCCACAGATTTGACCTTTCAAAATGCTCAGCATGTGGAGTGCCTTTGGTTAATGGCAGAATTCTCCAATTAATGTTATGAGTGAGACAGGGATAAACTTCAAAGGCACAGCAGTTATGATAGGTATTAGCTTTGTCATTTTGCTACATGTTTCAAGTAAACATGCTAATTTATTTTCTCACAGGTATATAAAAAATGAAATGGGGTCATGGTATTAATGGAAAATATAAAAGGGATCAAAGGCAGACAGTGTTCAGTAGTGTCAGTGCCTCGTCATAGCATCAATGTTGAGACAAGCATGATTCATTTGGTGATGAGGAGGTGGCGAGAACATTTAAGTTCTACTCTCTTAGCAAATTTGAATGATACAATACAATGTTAACAACTATGAATATGTTAATTAACTAGATGGCAGGGATCCTTTCACTGTGTGTATCAAATCAACAATGTAAATTTCTATATGTCAACTGTACTTCAATAACACTGAAAAAAAAAGGGCTTGGAGGAAGAAAATAGTCATTAAATTCAACTGGGGGAAAAAGTAATTCATCCGTCATAATGTCTTAATGAGGAAAATATTGCAATTTACCCTGGGATATGATTTTAACTGCTGAGTCCAAGAATAAGTACAATATCAAATCCCAATAACTTGTACCATTACACTTCAAATTGATTTCAAGTCTTGTGGTTATTACTTCTAAATATTCCTCCATTCTCATCTCCAGTGATGCATCTGAGTCCAAACCAGCATCAGGCTCTGCCCTGAACCACTACAGCCAATCAATCTTCCATCTGTTCCTCACACTGTAGTCACAGTAATCTTTCCAGAGTATAAATCTGATCACACTGCTCCTCTACTTCAATCCCTGTAATCAGCTTCCCACTGCTTATAAGAACAGAGTGAAAATCCTTTGGAGAACCGTAATCTGTTCCCCATCCATCTTTTTCTAGCCTCACCTTTCTATGGAGGCCCACCTGCTTTTGTTTTGCTACTCCAGGGTCAGGAACCCTCTCTCACTCCTTCAGACCCTCCAGGTTCTGTCTCACCATGAGGCTTTGGAATCTGCTTCCCTACCTGCATCACCAAGTTAACTCCTGTCTACTGTTTAGATCTTGGTTCCAGGGTCATTTCTTCAGGGAAGTCTTTCTGGACCTTTCTAAGCCAAATCTCACGAACCTCTCTTCAATACTCCCCCTTTCTTCCCATTTCCACAGCCGAGACCACTTATTGGTAAAGGTACAAATCCTTGTGATTAATTTTTCTCTTTGTCATGAGTCTAAAATATTCCCAGATGGCAGGGGTCATATCTGTGTATGTGTTTATTATTGATTCTCTAGCTCCTAACACTGTACCTAGCATATAGCAAGTGCTTCGTAAGTATTTGCTGAATGAATAAAAGGAAGGCCAAAATGTATTTTTACCTATATTCAAAATTTTAATTTCTCTCTGAGGAAAATCTCTCATTTATTTAGCAGTTTATCATTTAAATAGCAGTTTCAGGCATATTGTTATATATTCCCTGTGAAATTCCTGTGAAGGAGGTGGGGAAGGAATGATTACACACATCTTAACAGAAGAAACCAAGTTTCTGATGGTGTTCCGCCTACAGGCATGCAAAAAGGAGGTGGCAGAACCAGGACTCAGCCCACATCCTCTCTGGCTCCCAGTCTAAAATTCCTTTCCCACAGTCTGTCATAGCAGGATGACAGGTTATTATGCAATTAGCAGACTAGTTAATTGCTATGATCTTGTCCTAAGATCTTTCAGAATCTTGCAGTATCAACGTGGGTATTGCTTACTGATTTTACATTCAGTGGAACAGAAATGGCTAGACGCCATGACCACCTGGTGGCCCATGATACTGGGTGCTATAGCAGCAGAAGATGAGTCACTAGATGCATCATGATCTATTATGTATTTATCTGCTCCTTAGAGACACCCCTCGAAGGCACATTATCTCAAGGTGCTATTCTACTTAGGAAAGCAAGTTAACTCTTAGAGAGCCTGCAAAGTCTCACATTAGCAGAACTAGATCATTGGAAAAGCAGGACAGACATAGACATTGGGGACTAAAGGAGCCAGATGTGCTGGGCAGAGAACAAAGCCCTCCACAACCCAAAAGTTTTCCAAAACATCATTGTATTGCCTTGTTTCATAGGCGACAGAATGAAGGGAAGTCTCCTGGGCTGTCAGCAATATGCCACCAGTGGGCCCTGACACAACACAACTGGAAACCTTCCAGCCACCTGATTCCTCAATTTACAGATACAGACATAGTGTTGTCTCAGCAAATCATCACAGAGTTGATGCCTTAACTACTAGATGTGCAGGAACATCAGAAGTGATGTGACCCTTTGGGAGAAGGGGGTAAAATCAGCTCCTCAACTCTCCTCCTACTGGTTGATCTCTAAGCTAAATAACACCTTGTTTTAGTTTTAATCTTAAAATTACTGAAGGCATGGATCACGTTTTTCACTGACAGAACTTTACTTTTAACAATGAACTCCTAGCCCATAATACATACTTTTCAGTTGAATTAAATTCCACTAAGTTGTCAGCTTATTTTTGACTGATTTCCCATTTTAAGTCCTTTCAAAGAAACCTATGAAAATGGGAGGCTTTTAGGCTTCTATTGACCTCATTGACTATCTAAAGATAAATAGGGCTTGCAAAATTGTGAGCCGCCTTCTGTTGCTGCACATGACACAGTGTGTTTTGTGTCGCCTGGACCTGCCTGGAACTCTCTGGATCTGTTTCCTTTCTGAAGCCGCATTAGAGCTGAGGGGCTCATTCTCACCTTGGACTGTACACACAGCCTTCGCTGGGGACTAGGCAGGCTATATCTAGATTTTTTCCTGAATGGAATTAATCAGTGAAGAACCAAACTTTATGGTAAAAGGTAGCGGATTACAGCCCAACAGGTGTGTCCCCGCAAATGGCACCCTGTTCATATGGAATCTGGTACTTCATCACGGTCAATATTTCATGCCTCCTCTGTCCTCATCTGCTCCCATGTGAAGGGGAGCTGGAACGTTACCTTCCTTCTGTAGGGATGAAGGTCAAACTGGGACTCCAGCCACTGTTCCTGCTGACAGGGTGCTCTGACTAATGATGACTAATGTTTTACAGAGAAGCATGGAGAACCTGCTGCATCTACCTTTTTAGTGAGATCAGGGTTCACTCCTAAGTCTTTATTTTCTCACTTTACTCTTGTTCCCTTGGCCTCTCCTTCACTCTCTGGCTTTAGTTTCTGTCTGCGTGAGAATAATTTGTAGTGTTGTATTTCTAATTTTGACCTCGTGATTTATACTCCTCAGCCCTACATGCCCTTCACTTTTCACTTACCCCTTCACTCACTTGTTCATTTATTTTTTCATCATTAAACAAATATTACCTAATGACTGCTGCAGCCCCAGCAGTCTATGTGGACAGCTTGCTCACTAAGACAAAGGTATTACTTGCTTTTGCCAAATCTGCGATACCTGCTTCCTCTGTCCTCGAGCCTTTTCCTCCTCCCACTGACACCCTTGATGGGATGAGCTTGTTTATCTCCAAGGCTTCTCCTACTAGTTAAGACTTCTAAACCTGCTTCTAAATCAGCCCATCCCCTCCTGAGGTGAAGCCCCAGTCCATAGTCCCATAGTCCGTCTGTATCTATGGTGGCCGTTATACAGGGCTCATGTCCAACAATGAATGCAGTGTCTTTCCCCTCCAGCTTGCTCCACCTTCAACAGACCCTGAATCTATAAATAGCACCAGCAACCACTCGGTCTGCTAAGCTGGAAACCTGGGACTCTTCTTGAATTTGTCCACTCCACCCCTCCACATTCCATCAGGCCTGTGCGTTCTGTTTCCTGGACATCTCTTGCACTGACATCTCCTCTCTGTCCTCATGGAAACTTCAGAACTCGAGAACCTCATAACTTCTTGCTGTAAATAACCTCGAACTAACTAGTCCCTCCTTTCCTTTATTCCTGCCGTCTCTGATCATTTTTCCTATCGATGTTAGAGAAGTCTTTTTTAAGGCATAAGTTTGAGCCCATCACTTCTCTTTTCTTCTACACTGGTGTCCCATTTGCTGCAGAATGAAGTCCAAGCCCTTAGCATACAAGCTGCTCCATAAGCTTACTGCCGGCATGTGCAGCTTCATTGTTCATGGAGTCTCACCTCACATCCCTCGCTCCATCTGTCCCACTGCACTCATGGCTCTTAGAATACCCAGGATGTTTGACAACTCTATCTTTGCTCCATTTCTATCAGGAATTCCCTCCTTATCCTGTCTTTGTGCCAACAGATGACTTCTTTTAACCCACATCCTCTGTGAAATGGTCTCACTACTCTCTCTTTCAGCTAGAATTGACCAGTCTTATCTCTGTGTCTCCACTGACATCCTGGCTATACCTCTAAGGCAGCAGTGGGAAAACATCAGGGAACTTTTTTTTTTAATTCAAAGATTATAAAATTGGTGTATTATAAAAGCAATTCAAGAATACACGGTTAAAATCTTATCACAATGGTACCTAATACTACCAAGAAACAGTTAAAAACTTTTACTGTAGGAAAAAGGACATAAAACAAGAAAGATCACATCAAGGCTGTGATTCAAACTCAGAAGGAGAAAGGGTTCTTAGGTCTCTTTCAGGTCAGAATGGAGGACACGATAAGATCCTGATACACTGTGTTTATTGGGTGTCACGGTTTAGACTGTGCTGACTAGAATATAAGAATGTAAGTCTCTTGAAGGCAGGGATACTACTGTATTTATCTTCACATCCCCAGTGCCTACAAAATCAGTACGTATTTAATAGATATTTTTAAGCATTTAATGAATACTTGCCAAGTGAATATTTATTTTTTAAGAAAAGATTCTATAGTTTGACATTTTGTCTCTTTTTAAAAGTTATTTAAAAATAATTTTTAGTTATTAAAATTTTAAACAATTGTAAGTTATTGTCAGTTACATTTAGTTACTCTTAATTAAAATATTTTGTTGTTTTATTGTTAATGGCTCATATCATCCATTTCCCTTCAATGGAAGGTCAGAACAAGGGAAAGTGAGATGACATTTCAGCTTGAGACAAATATTAGCTTAAGCAACTCGACTATGAGACTGTAAAAGAATAGAATTGCAGAATTTTAGAACTAGAATGGACTGAAGCAAACATCTTCTCTAACCCTTTCATTTTACAGATGTACCATGAGGTCACATAGCTAATTAATGGCAGAACTGGGATAGAGAAATAGCTTTTACTGAGCTTTGATGATGTGCCAGGCACTGCTGTGGGGCACATAGAGACTTTTCCCCCCATGGTCTCAGCAGACAGACATGGGTGCCAAGGCCCAGATATTGTATTTGGGCCTCCTACCTCTCTAGTGCTGCCATACCTGTGCTGAACATGCACATTTCTTTCTTGGGCCACTCTGATATGGTGCTATGTTGCTTCTCTGATCTCATTGAGCATCTCCTGAAATGCCTAAAAAGCCTTCTTTTGTTCTTGACCTTGATGACATTAACTCTCCTCAAAATTGTCCTCTGCCCCATCAATGGCTCCATCAGACTTAAATTCCTAAGACAGGTCCGCAGTCCTCTTATTGCTCCTTGCTGGTTGTTCTTCAGATCTCTCCAATGACTTTTTTAAAACTCAGGCTGACTGGGGAACCTTGGTGGCTCAGTTGGTTAAGTGTCCAACTTCAGCTCGGTCATGATCTCGAAGTTTGTGGGTTTGAGCCCCCTGTCAGGCTCTGGGCAGACAGCTAGGAGCCTGGAGCCTGCTTCGGATTCTGTGTCTCCCTCTCTGTTCCTCCCCAACTTGCACTCTCTTTCTCTCTCTCAAAAATAAATAACGATTAAAAAAATAAAAATAAAAATAAAAATCAGGCTGACTGCTCCCTACATGACTTACCCTTAGCCATAGTACCCCCCCCCATTATCCAATTTCCCTATTTACTCATGAAGTACCATTATGCCCCAGGCACTTCTTTCTCACTCTTCCAATTCTACCAAAGTGCTTATCATCTCTTGTTTATTACTTAGGGTGTGAGATTTCCAAAGTGTTTAGTTAGAGAATTAGACTAAATTCATTGGTAAGAGTGAAAAGACAGTTATTTAGCACATGATGCCGTGGGAAGCTGAGTGTGGCCGACGTCATGCCCAAAGGTGAAATAAGAACATGGAATTGAGAGAGTAAAAGCCTACAGATGCAGGGAACAAGGAGATAATTACAAGATGTAAGGAAAGCTCCGGTTGATTATGTTAATCATTTTCTATCTTCCACACTTTCTGGACGATGTGGAAGTTAGAATATGATTATAAGTGATTTCAATGATGGTTGATATAAGTTTAATTAAAAAATAAAAATGCAAAAATAGCTTTTTCAAAAGCCCTGGACATTCAGGAGAGGAGAGAGGTTCATGCTGAGTATTCATATGTTGGATATGCATGTCCTGTGTCTACTTATACAAGTGCATTTCTCTGAAATATGCCCAAATTCTAGATGGTTCGAGTCACATACACCATGTGTTCTATGTGATGGCAAATAATTGTTGTTGATTTCTTTTTCTCTTCAGCAGCTGTTTCAGCTCATCTACACAATCTATCATTAAGTTTCCTAGCTTGCCAGCTTCACTAGCTCTACAGAGAGAAATAACACAAAATAAGGAAAAGTGGAACATTTCAAACAACAAGCCCATCTGAGTTCTTACTCTGTGCTAGACAATGCGCTGAACAGTTCACATTCTGCCATTTGGTCCTTACAACAACCCTGTGCGGTGGGTTCTCTTCCCATTCTGTTTTACAAATGAAGTAACAGAAGATGCAGAGAGATGAAAAATAACCTCTGAAGCCATACAGTTACTGAGGGGCAGAACCGGTATTTTAAACCTAGCTCTCAACCCAATACTCTTAATCACTGTTTATTTTCTTGTGTACAAACACAACATAGCTGAAAATGGCTGATGTGACACTAAGATGCTACATCTCTATTTTACTGTTAGAAGAAAACTAATAGTAGTGTGATATGGAATCTGACTTTTGCCATTTCATACTTCTTAATACATGAGGCTTCTTTTGCTGTAGGGCACTTAATGGACTAACATACGAAAAGAAAGAAAAGAGAATCTCCTTGGATTAAGTGGGAATCTATACCCAAAGCATGGATATTTCTCAAACCATAAAAAAAATTGGATAATTAACATTAATTAAAAAGTGCTTATGGCAAAAAGCAAAAATCAAACCCAACCAATCCATGAAGCTTATTCAGGGTTGAAGAAATATTCAGAAAATGATTAGAAGAAAAAAAAAGCCTACTTTCAAATATAAATAAAAAACATTAAAAAAATTTAAAAAGGGGCACCTGGATGGCTCATTTGGTTAAGCTTCCGACTTTGCCTCTGACATGACCATGTGGTTCGTGGGTTCAAGCCCCGTGTCAGGCTCTCTGCTGACAGCTCAGAGCCTGGAGCCTGTTTCGGATTCTGTGGCTCCCTCTCTCTCTGCCCTTTCCCTGCTCAGGCTCTGTCTCTCTCTGTCTCTCAAAAATAAATAAAACCGTTAAAAAAAAAAGCCAACCCCGTAAAACATGATCATAGGGAGATACCCCAAGCAACATAAATGTCCATTTTTGTGCAGATATACATAACTTAATTACTGCGTGGACAGTCAAGGAAGTGAAGCAGAAGATTCTTTCCCTTCTCTGCCAGCTCCATAGCAGTCTCTGGTGGGCCTTCCTCTTTTAGGACTTGTGACTCCCAAGCCTGTGTTTTGTTCCATTACCTCATTCTTTTAGGAATATTAGAAAAATATGTATGTTCTCTAACTCTGTTTCCTAGATCATTTATTCTTTCACCTTTGGTAAAATGCTCTCCACTTTCAAGAGCCTTTTGCCCTGTAGAAGAAAAAGTGCTCTTACGTACTTGACATGTAAGTCTGGAGAACCATTTAGAAGTGTGTTTTTTTAAGAGTCAGCTTTGAGATTTCTGGAAATAGGAATTGTTTTCTGTAAGTACTTATGAAGAGTGAAGTCTTAAGTGTTGGTACTGCGGGCAATCCAATAGGGAGAAGAGAATAACTTTCAAAAGTTCTGAGACTTTAAAGAAACATTAACAGAGGTTTTAAAAAATATTATCAACTAGTCTAAAGAAATATTAATCAATAGTTGAAAAATCATATTAATAAATATATCAAAGATCACTAAATAATCAAAGATCATCATCAAAATATTGACAAGGACCCAGTGAGATAATTTATTTCACCAAGACCATTTAGTGTTAATGCCACTAGTCTCTTTTTTATGATTTATGGCCACTAATTTATATTATTATTATTATTATTAGCATTATGATGAGAACAGAGAAAATTATGGTATAAAATCCAGTAGCTACCTAGCACAGATGATGTACATTTTTGAATCCATAACTGGCAAGGGACTAGATGAGTATAAAATATCACTGTTATATTCATCATTATTATTAAATCTATTTTTATCAGAGCCACTGCTTTTTCCAGGCACTTAAAACACTATTTAAAATAAAATTGTTCCCACACCTTTTCAGATTACAGAGTCATTGCAATTGACTTGCTGAAGCAATTGCTCTCCTGTACATTTAGTATCTCTTGTATTAAAATCATGGAAAGTCCTGGACTGCTTGAGTCAAAGGCATGGGTTACGCTAACACTTTCTCATTCTCAATTACTGCAGAGTATGCGGATTTCAAAGTGGAATTGAAGAGTCTGTTCAATTGGTATGTTTATGCTTTTGGATTGATCTGCTTCATCTAGGGGTTGAGGTACAGGAACAATGAACAGTGTGGTTTATGCAGGAAGAAAATAAATTATTACTCTGTCCTTAAAATAGTTCAAAGGAAAGGTTTTTGTTTTGTTTTTTTTTACCCACAGACGACTTCTGAGGTGAGTTATTAGGTTGTGTGGGCCAGAAAGAAGGATCGCCACCCATTTTTCTTCATAATCATTTAC
The DNA here is from genome assembly GCA_028646485.1 of Cryptoprocta ferox. Taxonomy (NCBI): domain Eukaryota; kingdom Metazoa; phylum Chordata; class Mammalia; order Carnivora; family Eupleridae; genus Cryptoprocta; species Cryptoprocta ferox. Next base: position 36,001,508 of record CM053559.1, on the reverse strand, counting down.
ATTTTACAGAGTGAGTCATAAAAATGCTCCTTTTTGGCTTCATTTCATCAAACATGTTGTTTGGGTAAGAAGTGTACCAGTAAAAAATGACAGCTTTCCTACTTTCCCTTATTTCAAGAGCCTCAATTCCAAAGAGAAAAGTCTCTTGGTGAGTGAGAGTCTCTGGAAATTTACTATCTCTTGGCCCGTTACTCAGGTTCAAGTCACCATGGCTGCCAGTTATGCCCACGTGTTCTCCTGACCCCAGCATGATATCCCCAGCTGGGTAACAGGCCCTCTAGGACCGGTTCCTTCTCACTTTCTTTCTGTCCACCTTAACTTATTCAGAAGCGGCTCAACTGGACCAGCAAATACCTGAAACAAATGACCTGCCAGCTTGAACTTCTGAGCGCTGCATCCCTGGAGTCTGTTTTTGGAACATTTCACTTCTACCCTATGGCCCAGTGCTAACTACTCACCCAGAGACCAGTTGTCAGACCATGGTAGCCTTTCAGCTTGAATTGAAACCCACTTATCTTCTGAGATTTCAAGTTTTTATTTACCCAAACAAGCAGGCTTGCCTGTCAGTCCATCGTTAAGAACACTATGCCTCTATTTGTTACCATCAATTGAACCAACCTAGATGGCTGTCTAGTGTGGGCCCTTTCCCTACTTAATTTATAAAAGCTGTACTCACTAAAAAATATTTTTGAGCATTTACTATGTGTTTGGCCTGAAGTGTTCATCTTTCTGTGCCTCAGAGTTTAAGCAGTAGAGCTATTTTAGGACACAATTCCAAAAGCAAAGTAGCTTGAATATTGGTTGAGGTAAGACAGCTTCAAAATCAAATCCATATTTGACAAGGGCTTGCCAGAGAGAGACCAATTTCTTCCTGTGCATCCCTATCTATGAAGCATTCTGGGCAAGGGCTTCATTTCTCCATAGTCTGCTTCTCTCCACATGATTAAAATATCTCTAGGTAAATTAAAATTTGTCTTTTAGTCCTTTGAGTGTCCAGTGGCAGGTCTTGGTTTCTATAGTTCTTTGAGCCTATGGGTGGCCACACTGCACAATTTCAGGGGCACTGTTCACACAATAGATAGTTTATGACATGACAGTGCTTCTCCAATTATCATTTTCACAAGACTAATTTTTTTGTTTTAAATTTCTAAAGTGTTTGATCCATTAAGATCAAACTCTTTAGAAAAATAATTATTATAAAATTAAAATAAAAATATAAACCCTAATTAAAACATATTTAATTCAACAGAGATACAGTAACTCAAAGTAGTTTGCTATTAGATTTTGAAGTGCTTGCTCCCAATTTCTTGCATCTTTTGTTGAGCACTGGCAACATCAGGTTCTAAACAATACTGGTTCATGAGCTACACTCCAAGGGACACCCACAGGTCCGGGGCTTAGATTCTGTGGAATTGTGCTCCCTAGCATTGCCCATTGCAAGGTCCTGCCTGAGCCCCAGGTATTTGACAGTTTAACTATATGTCAGAGAACAAGTGGGGGGAAGTATAAACATGTACTAAAAAAAAGAGAAGGGGCAGCAGGGAATTGTCATGGAGACTTTGGTATGATAGGCACATTAACTGGTTATAGATAAAATACAAGGCATCACTGTCTTTATTTAAACCTTATACCTGAGCTTTAGACCAACTTGGTGATGGAACTTCGTATCCATGCTCATTAGTGATCTGATGCCACTGGTAGCAAATGAGACTTTTTCCAGTTAAATCGGATTTTCTGGCCAAAGTCCAATTTGGGCAATTGCCTGTGCCTACACAGATGCCTCCTACCACTGAAATTACAGTTCTTCTCTTAAACTACGGTACAATATCACAGTCTGCCTTTGAATAGCTGCCATTATAAACTTTGGAGGTAACTACCTTTTTCTGCCAGGTGAAACAATTAAAAAAAGTGTGTGTGTGTGTGTGTGTGTGTGTGCGCGTGTGTGCGTGTGCGTCTTCCTCAGTGAGGTTTATGAGCATACAAATGGCTTCTCAAGAAAAAAAACTGTTAGCTAAATATACAGTGAGGATGATACTTTTATCAGAACAGGAATTTTACTGGGTATTTATACAAGGTGGTGGGAATATGGAAGAGAGTCTTTTCTAAATAATATGTAAATGCCAATAATTGCAGGGCCTGGAAAAGCCTGGTTCAGATGAGACTTTAGTTTGATTATAGATATTTTGTGGGACAGTGTTATTAAAAAGAGATGCTTAAAAAAGATCTTTAAGAAAAGTTTAGGGCAGAAGTCTATTTAAGGCTTCCACCTCTCTGCATAATTTTGGTGTTCCTATTCTTTTCTTGTACAGTTGGTGTAGAAAGGGCGATAAAAGTATAACTCTCTGAATATTCATTTAAAAATAAAAATAGACTTCTTAGCTACTTTTTCCCCTTATTCTGAATCTAATTGCACATTGTTGCCAGAGTCATCTTCCTAACACATGTTCATCATAGAATTCCTTTATGAAGCATCTACATTTGTTCTCCGCTCCCTATCAGAGCAACTCTTAACTCTCCTACTGGGCCTGTAAGGCCCTACAAGATCTGTCTCTATTTCACTATCCCAACATTATGTCCAGTTACTTTGCAGCATGAACTTTCACTGGAGTTGGGTGGCTCTTCAAAGAATCCCTTGAACTGGTCCTAAGGTTTTCTCATCTTTAAGGTCCCACAGCTCATATGTTTGTTCAAAGTGGGAAGTCCTTTCCCCCATCCTCCACGCTTTGAACCTGAAATCCTTGTCCATCTTGAGTCTCCCCTTCAGGTAAATCTTTTTCCCAAAGACTTCTGACTTTTATTCGTATTGCAGGATTTATACTTTAAGTATATTCTCTCTTCTATTATTTCCAGGTTGTTCATGGGCATTAACTCCATCTCCTTAATGAAATGACATACTCCTCCTAGGTAGATATCCTGATTTCTTTCATGTTGAATGGAAAGCCTAGCCAATCCTCCCTCTGCCTCCCATTTGGCACTTCTCCTTCTCCCCTGTCGCCAAGGAAAGGTGTGCCACAGGAGCACCACAATGATTTCTTACTCAGGTAGTTTTACAAAATCCTTAAGAAGCTTCATCAGTCATTATGAATACCTAAAGATGAGGCTGTCCAACTTCATTGGTAGAGGGCCAGATAGTAAATATTTCACACTGTAGATTCTCTGGTCTCTGTTGCAATGACTCAGCTCAGCCACTATCACAGAAAAGTGGCCACAGACAAGACAGTACAGATATGAATGACTGTGACAGTGTCCCAATAAAAGCTTATGGACAGTGAAATCTGATTTTCATGTAATTTTCCCATGTCAAAAAGTAGTATTCTTTGATATTTTTAAACATATAAAATGCAAAAAAAATGTATATTAAGTAACCTTACTGCAGTAATCACTTTGCATTATATACATACATAAAATCACAACACAGTGTGCACATTAAACTTACACAATGTTATACGTCAATTATATTTCAATAAAGCTGAAACACATTCAAAATCTATTCTTAGCTCAAGAGGCATACAGGAGCAGGTGGTGGACTGAATTTGGCTGGTGGGGCATAGTTTGGTGACTCCTGTCCTAGATCATTGTTCCTAAAGTTGTGGTCTTGATCACCTAGGGTTGGGAGTTATAGAGAATACAGATCCTGGACCCAGTGAAGCAGAATTTCTGAGCACATTCAGGATACTAACAAACAGCTGTGATTCAGCACGTCTAGAATGGCTATGACACTTTCCTTTTGTGAGTTAGTATTGAGGAGCCAGTAAGCAAGGTTCTAAAAAGACTGGACAATAACAGAGCAGGTTCCTTAGGGATCTACTTTATAAGACTAATAGATACCGGAAAAACATCAACAACAGGGACTGTATGCTTTCAGTGATCATTTTAGAATTTTTTTTAGATGCAAAAAAATGTTAAACCTGGGAATTCTGAGTGTTGGCATTTAAAATACATATTATTTGGACTATCAGGAGGTGTGGCAAGACTTTATTTAACTACAACTCCGTAAAAATAGAAATGTATTCATGGAGAAGGAAAGAAACTCATATCCCTTGTTAAATCTAATGCGTGCAAGGCTAAACATGCAAAAAGGAAACCGTTTTTGTTTCTGCTCCAAATGAAACTGTAGCTGAGCCCTTTGTATCCATGGCAAATTTGAAACAAATGATTTATTTCATTGTGAGCAAACACTTCTGAAGGGCAGATATAATGTATTTCTAAAGACTCTATATAAACTCATTTACCTAATACACTGAATTATATAAAAGCATCTTCTAGGAAGAAGAGTCATCTGAAATGCTGTGCCCTTTGGCCAAAGTCAATCAATAGAAGCTGGAATGTGACCCACCTGAGGAGAATGGGTCTAGTAGTTTCTGATCCACAAAGCATCATCACATGCATTTTGCAAATCATTCCCAAAGTCTTAAGAAAAGAAGTGGAGCAGGGGACAAATGAGGGCTTGACTCTAATGTCCAACACTAACCAAGACTTACTGAGAAACTCCTCTGTATCAGGCACAGTGATGAGTGCTTTACATGGATGTTCCAGTTTAATCCTCTTAACAAACACACAAGTAGTTTTACATTTTACAGGTGAGGAAACTGAGTTTTTGGGATCCTAAGAAACAAGTCTAAGATCTCACAGGTAAAGTCAAGACATAAATTTGAGCTCAGGGATGGTGCTCTTAACAACTACACTGGCCTCCCAACACCATCACATTGAAAGGAAACTAGGCTTTGGAGGGTTTTCTTTGACTTAGCTGGGGAACAAACCAAAGACTGAGTGCTGGGTAGACTTGAGAAAAATGGGTTGAGCTTCATGGCAAAGAGGCCACCACTCTGGCTTGACATTGTGCTGGGTCAGGAGGAGGAACTCCAACTGTCCTGCTAGGACACGAAGCCTGCCATGGGCAGCTGTGGCTCACCCTGCCGGGAAGGGATACAATATTTTTTCTTTTAATGGTAATGACCGTTTGGGAACCAGTGAGCCAGATTCCTAATAGGAAAAATAATGACAGAGCAGTCTCCTTAGGAGTAAACCTACTTTACAAAACCTCCACCCAAAGAGGAGGACATCAACAGGGGCCACTGCAGACTTCATTAGAGAGGGCACCTGGGTTCTGGCAGAAGTGGACAAAGGCATCAGATGAAAGCTCAGATTCCAGACACAGATTCACAGGACGCCCAACTATTCTGGGTCAAGAGGTCCACCAATTCCTAGTGAACAGGGATTGGTTATCCAAAGAAAAACCATTTATTTGAACATGTGTTAAATGTGCTTAAATTAAGTACTAGTAAACTGCATATATTTGATTTGATACTTTTTTTTGGTCCTTATTAATTTCCCAAGTTAAAGAAAACCTTCAAGTATGGCTCAGAAGAACAACAGTGGGGCTAATTAGGCCATGCCTGATGAATTAGAGCAGACGAGTTCTCCCCAAAACTTTGAGAGTACTGTTTTGAATTAAAGTACTTTCAGACATTCTGGAGTCAAAGTATAATGCAACCTTTACTATATAACAATGACAATGTAAAGTCTAAGTATGTGTGGTATATAGAGCCATTTTTATAGCATAATATAATATTTTTAAAAGGCAGGAGTGATAAGCACAATCTCTGATCACTTCCGGTAGGAACAAGGTTTTATTTCTCTGTAAGAATTTGTGTTGTTTAAGCATTTGATAAGAGGTGAATATAAGGTTTTAAAAACATTATTTTCCTAGTACTTTTTTTTAGCAAATATGAAATTTATAAATAACTTTTATATTACCAATGTGAACTAAAGTCCACATCTTCCATCTATTACTCTGATTATGGTTCTTAATCAGTCATTCCCTACATTTCCAAAGGAGTCAATTTAAATTCTAGGCTGTCAGGCAAAAATATCAAAAATGACCTCCTTATCCACTGGTACCTTCAAGAGCTGCTTTGGTGGTTCATTCTTCTGAGAAAAAATAAAGAGGGGATAATTAGGAGGTCTCTGATCCCTTCTGATGTCAGATCAGATTTTGGGCATCCACAGGTTTCCGTGAAAAACCTGGAAACATGAGCTTCCTTCCACGTATACAGCTCTCTCAAATGTTTTCTTGTTCACCATTTCTTTTTGTGACTTCCCTGGGCAGGTTTTCAGTGTGTTAAGACACATGCCTCACAAGGGTCATTATTTTTAGAAAAGATGAAAAATTTTATAAACTCCTACAGTTCAAAGACATTTGTTGAAGTAAGGTTTCTTAGGAGCCTTAGGAGAGGTCTTTACTAATGTGTTGTAAATCTCTTCTGTTAAATTAGGAGATGGTCATTAGGCCAGGATCAACCATTCCACAGACCAACTGCATTTTGAATATGCAGACTTAAATTTGAATACAAATCACCTGGTAGATGTTGTTAAAATGCAGATTATGATTCAGGTCTGAGGTGAGATGCCAGATTACCTGGTGTCACAGGTCATGAGGATGGCAGTCCTCAACCACTTCTTGAGAACAAGGTGCTGCTATAAGGTGACCTGAGAAGGCAGCAAGCTTTGCCAACACAGGAAGACAAGGAACCAAGGCAACAAGGCAGGGAAAATCCCTGGTCATTGGTGTCAGAATATCCTTCAGTGAAGACATAACTACTTGGAATTTTGGATGGAATATTTCTGGACATGTGTGTCTGTCCCTTGAAGCAAGATGGTTTAGCATTCCTGTCTCTGGGCACTAAATGCCAGTAAAAACCCCTTCATTATGACAACTGATGAAGAAAAATAGGCTTAATAACAAACAGAAATTCAAGTCATGCATTCTTGAAGTTAAAATTAAAACTAAGAAACAGATTCCTAAGGTTTCATTCCATTAGACAAGCACTGTAACACTATCATGTATCCTGAAGGTTTACTAGACAAATCTGGTGACTTCTGCCACCATATGACACCAGCAACTGTCTTCAAATAGCCTTCCTGAAGTTTGCTAATTTATGATGAAAAAGTCCCCCCTGCTTCCCGTGTCCTGAAGGTATCTCAAGGTCTCCTTTCCCTTATTGGATCTTTTCCCTTTTGTTGAAAACAGAGCAATTCTTTGAAGGGTCCTTAGGTGGAGGAAAGCCTGTCATTTGGATTATGTTGAGAAGGACAATGTGGTGGTCCAGCTGTTGACTGATAAGCACTTGCCCCCTACAAGCCTGCAATGCAGGTCTTATAAATAAAATTTTTAAAAAGTTTTATTTCAAACTCTGACCTTGAGATTTTTTTTTCTTTCAAAATATAACCTGAAAATTCCCTGGAGTGGGGAATGGGGGTAGAATGAGATGGACTTCAATTAGGAGGCATTGTTGGAAGAAAACATCCACGTAGGAGAAAGAAGGGAAAAATAAATCAAATATTTTTAAAGTCTATTGTTGGTGAGTATGTGGCTCCCAAAACAAAATTGGTAAGCAAACTAATGAATTTAATAGGCTCTTTCGATAAGAGCAAATGGCTAAACACTATTTGTTAAATGTTACAAGATATAGATGTCAAAGTAATGTGATTTGCATCTTCTGTTAAAAGAATGATCCTTAATTTATAGACAAATAGAAGTTAAAAGTAGAGTGTGATTGTGTTGCTGGGTTTGTATCCACTTTTATAACTTCATTATAATTAAACTGATAGCATAGTTTTAACACATAAGAATGTTATATTAAATCTATTCATTTTTCCCAATACATGTGAGCAAGACTGTTTGTTCTTTCAACTGCACCAGGAAATTGCTGCATGGACTCTTAACAATCAGAGAGCCACTGACCACTTGGTGAGATAGCAGTCCATTTACAATTTATTAAAGGGCCAGGGATCTTTCAGTTTGAAAGCTACAGTGTGTCTTTTGCAAATTCTCTTGATAAATTCTAAGGTGGGATAATGGTAAATCCATTGCTATGACTTCACAGAAAATTTTGATCTAAAGAAATGACAAGAGTATTTACAAGGCTTCTTGGGGAAATGTGGAATGTTGAGAGAATCTTCCTGTAAGAAGTAACATTTAATCTGAATTCTCAAGGGTGAATAGGAGTTTGTGAGGTTTTTTTCATGCAGGAATGAATACATTTCTATGACAATGGAGTCTAAAACAACAGTTGTGTGTTGCTAGGAGAATATAAACTCCGTGAAGGCAGGGATTTTTAATCTGTTTTGTTCACTTTTGTATTACAGAACTTGAAATGGTGTCTGACACATAGCAGATGCTTAAGGGATATTTGTGGAATGATGAATGTGACATAAAATTAAAGAGACTGGTGTAGACTGGATGATGAAGGATTTGGTTGGAAGATAAAAAATTGGTCTTGGTTCTCTACAGGCCATGGGAAAGTAGGTAGATCATGTGGGTGGTAGTGGTGGTGAGCCCACAGAGTCATAAAACAAAAGTCACAAGAAACCAAATGTTGGAAATTTCAGTTTTTGAAAAATGGACAAAGAAATAGGATTCACTACAGGAGTCTGAGAAGAAACAGAGAACTGTAAGATCAGTAGAAGCAATTGCTGTCCTGGAAGTCAAGGGAAGAGAGATTCTGGAAGAAATGAGAAGTATTCATTTGACAAATAGGAAGCCATTGCAAACATCAGAGAGAGAGAGCAATTTCCATAGTATGATGGGGACACAAATCAGACAGCTGTAAGTTGAGAGGTGCAAGACAAGTAAAAAAAGCACAGATGTTAAGTAGAGTCTATTCTTCCAAGAACAGTGGTTGGTCTTAAATAAATCATGAAATAAAGTGGGATATATGTAGGCACATACATGGATAATATTTTAAGAAAGTTGTCTGAGAAGGAAAGAAAAGTGAAAGAGCATGGCTGGAAGGTAATGCAGAATCAAGAAAACATTTTTAACATATGGGATAAAGTTCAGGAAGTTTATAGGTTAAGGGCAAGGTGCCCAAAGAAAAAGGAAGTTATAATATTGCCCATGAAAAGAGAATATTGATGCAGCAATTCCCTGAGTGGACAGGAGTGGCTTCTTTCCGGAGCAAGGTAAAGTCGGTGTCAGTATAAAACTTTCAAGTCTTCCTTTGAATCCAGAGGGAAAGAAGAAAAGATGGGCCTCTACAAGCTGGTTTCTAAGGCATGAGGTAGAAGAACTTAACTATATGCACTTGGGATGATGGTATTAGATTAGCTTCACCTAATGTGGATCTAATGAATATATTTAGTAGTATGAATATTTTAATTTCATTTTGGTTATTTTTAAATACAGAAGTGGGGACTTATGCATCAAATGGTAAGTATTCTATGAGATATTTAGAAGGCTCCCAAACTCATTTCTGATTGTTGGCATATGTGGTTTGGGCATAGGAAAAAAAAAATACTAGCTAAAATGTAACATTCATCTCAAATTTAGAACCATTTAACTGAAATGTATTCATCTACGCTTCCCTCACTAAATTTTGTTCTAAATTTTAAGTGAAAGCATCACTTTGGTGCAACTTTTTCCAATCTACCAGTAGAAGATGCTTTGTAACATAAAACTGTTCCTGAACTGAAATACATTATAATGCTCATTAAAAGACACTCTCCTGGAAACTTAAAACTGATTTATCTAATGCACTACACAATTCTCCATAAATGCACCACACATTGTGAAATAACGTTAATTAGGAGGAGAGGCAAAACAATATATTTTCTTTAAATTTTAGGGCAATTAGCATAACTTTCATTAATATGGCATAATAACTGCAATTATTTTCATTTGCACTTTTGGTAGAATTTATATTCATTATACACCTATGGTTCCATATTCTGCAATTTGAAAGGATGAACATGGCTTTGTATTTTATAGCAAGGTAATTCTGCAGGTGATTTCATTCATTTATTCAACAAGTAAGAGCCTACATGGAGGTACTGTGATCCAATAGTTTTTGTGGCAAGATTTTCTAAGTTTATCATCTGGAAATCTCTTGCACATAACTTTAATTGAACTCAGTCCATTTACTTTTCTGCTCTTATGCACAAGCAACTAGCACATTGGAGGCAGAGCACACTTAAAAAATGTTTATTATTTATTTTTTGAGAGAGAGAGAGAGAAAGAGAAAGAGAGAGAGAGAGGCAGGCATAGAAGCCGAAGCAGGTTCCAGGCTCTGAGCTGTCAGCACAGAGCCCGATGTGGTGCTCAAACCCATGAGCCATGAGATCATGACTGACGCTAAGTCAGATGCTTAACTGACTGAGCCACCCAGGTGCCCCAAGAACACATTGTTTCTATGACCAGCATAGTTTCCTAAATACAATTTATTATACCATAGTGGCAGATGGTGAGGAATGCGGTCTGTTTTTTTTTTTTTTTTTAGTGGGGGGCTACTAAAGTTTTAAGATTTATAGAACTAGGGGAATTTGAAAATTTCTTGGTAAATTTACTGTATACTGGTCATTATTAGATTTGAGCTTATAACTTTTTTTTTAGTTTTAACAAAAAGACACTAAGATTCTCTCCCTCCACAAAAATAATTTGCATGAATCAATTGCGCATATTTTACCTAAGAGTAAATTTTATCATCTTCCTGTAGCTTCAGAATTGTTGGCTATAACAATCATAGCTTTTTTCCTTCTTCCCTCTGAAATCTCTTGATTTTGCTATTGTCATATTTGGTAGAAGGTTAGTAAACTTTTAGGCTGTGAACTCAAGGAAATTACCACTGTGGATTAGAAGGGAGCAGGTAATATGTTTATAAGTTGATGTTTGAAACATAAACTACTCTTGGGGCACCTGGGTAGCTCAGTTGGTTGAGCATCCGACTTCGGCTCAGGTCAGGATCTCACAGTCGATGAGTTTGAGCCCCGCGTTAGGCTCTGTGCTGACACAGACCTCAGAGTCTGGAGCCTGCTTCGGGCTCTGTGTCTCCCTCTTTCTCTGCTCCTCCCCCCTCTCGTGCTTTGTTTCTCTCTTTCTCAAAAATAAATAAACAAAAATTAAAAAAAAAAAGAAAAACAAACTACTCTTTACAACTCCTTTGTCTTGGGGTCCCCAACTAATGAGTGTATATAATGTAATGAATGTAAATAAGCCCATGGTTTAGAAACATTAAGAATGGTAGAGGTTTTAAGAAATAGGAATATTTGTGCTCACTTCAGCAGCACATATACTAAAGAAATAGGACTATTACAGTTGTTTTCAATTTTCAAATGGGGGGGCTGGTGGCCAGAGAACCCAAGTGACACACTCAAAGTAGCCATGTGAATTAGGAGCCCGCATTATACTAGAAACCTGGTATGCTGATTCTAGTTAAATGAGTTGTTCATCATCTCATGCCAGTAAGCCTGTATATTTTTCCTGAGTGAAGACATTGTATGGCAGGTTTTATAGCCATATAACTGGCACGGTTGATGGATTAATTTACAGGATCAATCTGTTATTACCCAGTACATTTAAAGTAAGCTCCATAAGAACAAGAACTTATATTGTTTACTGGCTATCCCTGTGTTTAGAACAGCACTTGGGACATTTCTGAAATGAAGGGAGAGGAAGAAGAAAGACAACTTAGGCAAAATTTGGTACATAACCAGAGAGAAAGGAGGGCCCAGGTTACTTTAAAAGCCCAGACAGAAGAATATTACCAGTAAAAGAGTTTTGTCAATTTTTGTACACTCAGCTGCATTATGTGACTCACATGCATGCATTTTCCTGATTTTTGTTTTGTGACTATCCTTCTCCTCTTAATTTTACAATATAATAAATTAATTTAATAGGTATACATGCCAAGCTCTGAGGAAATATAAGAAATAAGATGCAGACCTTGCTTTTGAGGGAAATTGGCTAGCATTTAAAGAACAAATAGTTTTTTTTTTAATTGGGCATTTCTGTATATCTCCACTAGAGCAATTATTTACAATTATAATTTTGACTGTGGAAATGTAAATCTAACATGCCTTTTTTTCTGTTTTGCATTTAAGGCATCCTTGAATTAGTAAACGGGGTCAATAAAGAATAAATACCAAATCAATAATTAACAGTTATATCTTGTCACATGCAGATCGGATTTACCATCCATAAGACACTTCTGTTCACTCTTCCACGTATATTTAGAAATGGCCAACAGTATATCTTTAAATTTAAAAAAAACCTGATATATTAACCTAACTATTTAACTGATGTGTGTGTGTGTTGGCGGGGAGGTTGGGGTGGAATGGGGTCCTTTCTGGCTTAAAGAGAGTCTGAAGTTTTAAAATTTTTATTTTTATGATAAAGAATTGAAGAAGTTACTTGTCTCCAACAATCTCTTGGATACAAGAGATGGCATCCCCTGCCCCCACTCTTATCAGACCTGAAGTGAGCTCTGAAATGAACCCTGAAATTAAGAAGTATAATAGCTCCTCCTTTTGGACCCTAACATAGGATAACATTTTACTAACTTAGACATGAGAACAAATAGGAATGTTAGTCCTTTTGGTGATAAGAAGTTGATCTGACATGAGTTGACTGGCAGAAAATAAGATAATGTAGTATAATTATGAAAGGAGAAAGTTCACTTTCCTTCTCAGATTATATATAAAATCACAGTACATGCAAATAAATGCACTCTATAGGTTCAAATATGAAAGAGGCGCTGTTTTCAAGTGACCAAAACACTGATGTCAACTCCTTTCCAACTCGTTAACTAAATTAAAAAAAAAAAAGAGTGTTTTGTTAATTGTTAAATCCAATGTTAAATTCTCAGCCTATCTTACTCAGCACTTGACATAATTGTTCACACCTTCCATCTTGAAACATTTTCCTCCATAAGGTCCCCAGAATCCTCCTCTTATTTCTCCTCCTTCTTCATAAGTCATGCTTTCTTAGCCTTTTGCTGCTCATTTTTCCTCTTCTTGATTACCAAAGTTGGAGCTTCTCAGTCCTCAGAATGTTTCTCTCCTTTATGTATGCTCACTCCTTGAATGTTCCCATTCAGTCTCCAGCTTTAAATACCCTCCAAATGCCAGCCATCACCATTTGCATAGCTGAAACATATCTCAAGCTTAGCAGATCCCTAACTGGACTCTTGATCTCCCCACACTCCCCCACAAGCATTTTCATCCATCATACTCATCATATCAGGAAATGCGATTCTGTTCTTCTGGTTTTTTAGGTCAAAATTTTGCAGTCTTTGATTCCTTTCCTTTTCCTATATCTTGCATCCCATCCATCAGCAAATCTTGCTGTTTTTCCTTCGTGATATATTTAGAATCCATTTCTTAACCACCTCCACTCCCACCATCCTTCTTCAATCTCTGTCTTCATCTCTCATATGGATTGCCGTGAAATCCGACTCACTTGGCTGCCTGTTTCCATCCTTGCCTACCCACAGTTCATTCTCAACACCGCAGCCACAGTGAGACTTTTCAAATGTTGTATCTTCTTGCTACTCTGCTCAAATACTCCAAAGCCTTCCCATTTCACTTGAAAGTAAAATCTAATGTCATTTCCATGGCCCATGGCTACATAAGACTTTACATTTTCTGTCTCCCTACAGCACCAACAATCTCTCTGACCTCATCAGCATTCCATCCCTTCCCCACTCAGCTACACAGTCTTCCCTCTTGTTACTTGTCTACATCAAGAATTATCCTGCCTCAGGGCTTTCCCCTGCCTGAAATGCTCTTCCTTGGATATCCCACACAGCTTGCTCCCTCACTCGTCTTTCTCCTTTCCTTGCCCCTGTTTCTCAGTTTTTCTTCATTCTTATCTCTAACATGTATTTCTTAGTTTATTACCTAATTTTCTGCTAGGAGGTAAGCTTCTTGAGGCAGGAGCTTCGTTTTGACTACGGACATTTTTCCAGCAATAAACCAGTGCTGAGCACACAGTAGGTCCTCAACAAATACTTATGAAATGAATAAACAAATGGATGAATAAACCTTACATATCCAAGCAAAACCCATCAAAACTTTCTTTTCATAAAATGTGGGGAAACTGACATAATGTAAAATTCTGATATTAGAGTCAGAAGATATAGATTTGAGCTCTTTTTGCTACTTCTAAGTGGTAAGACAACAACTCTACAAGTAATCCTAGCACCCTGTCTCTCTATCTTACCGGTCACCTGTGCAACACTTTCCCTACTTGGCGTACACCTCATGAGATCTATGGCATTTTCCATGCTTTTAATTGACAATTATTCACACCTCTTATATTTGGGGACCATAAGTTGTCCATCCTCTTACCTAGATACACATTCATTGAACTTGGGCCAATTACTGAACATTGAGTCTGAGTTTCGTTATCCATTATAGTTGGGTTGAGAAAGAAAATGTGAAGAGAATGTGTGAATTTAAAAACATATACCACTGGCCCTAGTGTACCTCAAAAGCCTACAATGAATCATATTACAATATCATGTTACAAAAAATATTTCATCTCACAGTTTCACATAATCAGTAGTTATATATCCCTGATGTGGAGTTCAAGGTACAGAGAGCACATAAGAAGTATCAAAAGAAGAGTAGATACTACATAGGGGACGACAAACCATTCCCTTATTTCTGGGCACACAGGGATACTATATTTCCCAGTTTCTTATGGTTAATGGGATCTAGAGCTGAGTTCTGGCCAATGGAATATGGGTGGAAGTGATGTACACCCCTCCCAGGACTGACCCCTAAAGGATTTTATCTGCCAGCTTGTTAGAGAGGACCCAGTGGGGGACTTGAAGACCTAAGGGCATGGAGATCTACCAGAGAGAAGATGCCTCGCTCCCTGAGCCATCATGTGGAGGAGAGTTGCTCAGGAAATCTGCTATTCAGGAAAACATGCATTGGAAAGCATAAGAGTGAGAATTAGACTTTTATTTGAAACATTAGGACTTATTTGTTAATATAGCAACCAGTATGCCATGGTTGCTCACCCTCATGGTGTGAATTTATTACTTGGCTTGCTGTGTCATATATACTCTTTTCTGCTGACATCAAGTGGAAAGTTGGATTACATAATAGTGATGGTGGGATATCCACTTTGATTTTTGCATAATCTCTCTGGATAGTGCTCTTCTCAAATAACCAGTGTTTTTTCTCTCCCAGAGAGAGTCCTATATCAGATCCTTAATACTGGTGAATGTTGACTCTCTTTTAATAATTTTGTTGTTGTGGTAATGAGTTTTGAAATTTTAGGTGTGTTTTGAAAAGTATCTTTTATAACTTTAACTAATTAGCTGTGTATACATTTCTCTAAACAAGTAGTGACCTGAAATAAATATTAAAATATTTGGTGTGAAAGGGTATGACATATGCAACTTAGTCTTAAGTGGTCCAGAAACACACACACACACACACACACACACACACACACACACACATTACTGAGCATATGGGGCAAAATGTTAACAGCAATGTAGGTAAATAGTATATGGTGTTCTGTGTACTATACTTGTAATTTTGATATGAATTTGAAACTTTATAAGAAAAAAAATAGAAAAACTGTTAGCAACATTAAAAATATCAATACTGCTTATAGCTTTGCTTTTAATATCTTCCCTGTGCAGTTTAAGGCTTGTGATACAATGCTTTTGTCTGATATGGTTTTAGAAAATTCTCTCTATATATACAATTCACTGTGTTCCTAATTTTTGTGCTTTGTCCTCAAACACAGCTCTCATTTAGTATATGCTGCTTCTCAAATACTCTGAATTTTGTTTTAATGTAAAAGAAAGAGAAGACGTGCATTACTGATACTTATTAATTATTATACAGTGTGAGCATTTGAAGGGAATATTCTGATCTAATGTAAACCTTTGAGATCATGTCTCTCAGAGATAAGAAGGGAAATTTTCAAATACTGATCAGCTGCGATTTATGGGAGTTTCACAAATTAAGTAGGGGACTTTGCTGCATTTTAATATAAATAAGAGTACAATACATGACAAGGATTGATTATAGTAATCACTCTGGAATTGCTTTACTCCAGACATCAAACAACAACCTCCTTGGGCAGAAAGCATAATGTTTCCCTATACCAAACTAGGTTGAGCATCAGCCAACAAATTATTTATAAAATAAACTATACGTTTCTTAAGCAATTAATATAAAAAAGTGTCAGCCAAACTGATGAATAAAATACACCACTACTAAATGAGAATAATAGAAATACTCTTAGGTAAAGTGGACATAGAGGACACAGTTGGAAAATACTCGATTCGATTCTATTTAAATACATTTGAAAACATGAATGAAAGAGACAATTTTTTAGAATAAATATAAATTATAAAAACTGAGTCTAGCCAAGATAGAAACCCTAAGTTTATTTACTATGGAAGAATTTGAGAAAGTTGTAAAAGGTATCCCTCTCCTCCACCAAACCAAACCAAACACAGAAGCCAACCCACTAAACCTTGATAATTTCAAAGGTGTGTTATGGCCTCAAAAAATAGATAACTTCAATATTACTTAAATTTTGTTAGAGCAGAGATGGATGGAAAGTTGATTGCTATTGATGACACCAGCATCACTTTGATAGCAAATTTTGACAGTAAAAAGTAAGCCAAAACAAAACAAAATCCCCAAAAGAAAACTTTAAACCTGTCTCATGCATGAATGTTGGTGCTAAATAAATAAATAAATAAATAAATTTTTATTTACTTTGAGAGAGTGAGGTTGGGAGGGGCAGAGAAAGAAAGGATCTCAAACAGGTTCCACAGTGCTAGCGCAGAGCCCCATGCGGCGTTTGAACCCACAAAACGCAAGATGATGACCTAAGTCAAAATCTAGAGTCCAAAACACTTAACTGACTGAGCCACTCAGGCACCCTGGTGCAAAATTATTTATAAAGAAATAGAATTTATGAGCACATTGTAAAAATATATAACTTACTCCAGTAATGAAAGGATAGTTCAATACTAAAAAATTTCTTAATTCAAAAAAATTTCTTAATTCAATTCTTCATAGTAATAAATCAAAAGGGAAAATACTGATCATCTCTGTAGATGTCTTATTTGGTTTTTGATAAAATTCATTACCCATTTTTCATAAAAGATTCTTAATGAAATGGGAATTGAGGGGATATTTCCTTCTCATGGTAAGTATTCATCTCGATTAAAAGGCCAGTTTTGTGTTAACTGTGTAAAATGAGACAGCTTCTATTCAAGTCAGGAATAAGATAGGAATTTCCATAATCCCCATTATTAAACAACAGTATTCATGAAATAACAGTCAGATGTATTAAATGAGATAAAGCAGAGGTATGCAAATAGGAAAGGAAAAGGCAAAGTGATTGTTATTTGTAGGTGGTATGATTGTATGCCTCCAAATTCCGTGAAATGAACTGAGAAATATCTGAGAAACAGTAGGATAACTCAGTAAAGTAACTGGTTATAAAATTAATATTTAAGAATAAAACTCTAGGGGGATAGGAGATATGCAATAAATTAAAAAAAGTATATTTATGTGGCATTTCATTTGCCTTCCTCCAACGGAATGTCAACTCCATGAGAAAAAGAATGTGGCTGGCTTTGTTTATTGCTTTATCTCTAGTGCTAAAAAGTGCCCAGTACATAGTAGGCACTCAAGAAATATGTGTTGAAAGAAAGAATACATCTACACTATAGATTTACTCTCTTGTGCAGGGATAGATGTGCAAAGACACATCAATTTTTTTTATAACAGAGAAAGACTAAAAGCAAACATAATATCTATTAGTGGGTATACAATTAACCATGCTATTAAAAATATGAGGCATATTTTTGAACTAATAGGTGAAGCTCTCTAAGAGAAATTTTTATGTTAAAAAAAGCAAGGAACTTGGCCATAATACAAGTCTCAACACATTAAAAAGGACTGAAATAATACAAAACATGTTCTTCTCCAAGTAGACATTATTTGCAATTAATGGAAAAGAATTGGGAAATCCTAAATGGTTGAAAAATAAACAACACATTTGTAAGCAACATATGGGTCAAAAAATAAATTTTCAGGGAAATTAAAAAAATACCTTGAACTGGATAAAAAAGAAAACACAGCATATCAAAATTTATGAAATTAAGCTAAAGAAGTGCATACAGTGAAGTTTATAGCTTTAATGCTTTTATTAGAAAGAGACAACTAGAATCATTAATCTAAATTTGAAGACAGAAAGGTGAACTAAATCACAAAATAAGTGGAGAAGAGGAAATTATAAAGATCAGAGTGGAACACACCAATAGAAAATAGAAAAACAATGACTCTAAAAGCTGGTTTTTAGGAAGGAATTGTATAAAATTTTGTTAAAAACCTTATGCTAACAAATTTGACAACTTAGATGAATTGTAAAAATTCCTAGAAATAAATAAATTACCAAAAACTGATTCAAGGATGATTGGAAAATTGGAATAGGCCTAAATCAAGAAAATAAATTTAATTAGCAAACAAAAATCTTTCTACAAATAAAAGCCTAGCCCAGATGTCTTCACTGGTGAATTCTATCACACTTTTATGGAAGAATTAGTATCAATCCTACAAAAACTTTCAGAAAAAAGAGAAGGATCACTTTGCAACTCATGTTGTAAAGCCAGTATTATCATTACACAGAAGCCAGACAATGACATCACATGAAAACAAAGCTACATCTGTCCCTCCCCCGCTCACACTCTGTCTCTCAAAAATGAATAAACATTAAAAAAGGTTTAAAAAAAAGGGCACCTGGGTGGCTGTGTAGGTTGAGTGTCTGACTTCAGCTCAGGTCATGATCTCACAGCTCGTGAGTTCGAGCCCCGTGTCCGGCTCTGTGCTGACAGCTCGGAGCCTGGAGCCTGGAGCCTGCTTCGGATTCTGTATCTCCCTCTCTCTCTGCCCCTCCCCCGCTCACACTCTCTCTGTCTCTCAAAAATGAATAAACGTTAAAAAAATAAAAAAAAGAAAGCTACAGAAAATCTCTTCTCAAATCGGTTAAAAATTTCTTAATAAAATATAAGCATATAAAATTCAGCAACATACAAAAAGAATTATACACAAATGGGATCATCCCAGGAATGCAAAATTAGCTTAACATAAAAAAAATCATGTAATATATAACACTGTATTAATAAAGGGTAAAAAACACAGAATCATCTCAATAGTTTTGGGGAAAAATACTTTTGTTCAAAGTCAAGGTACATTGATTATTAAAATTCTCAACAAACTAAGAATAGAAGGAATTCCTCAACCTGATAAAGGGCATATAAAAACCCTACACTTAAAATCATACTTAATGGTGAAAAACTAATACTTCCCCCTAAAACTGATACTAAGGCAAGGATGTCTGCTCATATTCACTTGCATGAAACATCATAACAGAGGTTCTAGCTAGTGTAATAAGGCAAGGTAAAGGAATCAAAGGCATACAAATTGGAAAGGAGGAAATTAAACTTTACCATCAGATGACATAATAATCTCTGTAGGCAGTCTTAATGAAATTTGTAAAAAACTTCCAGAACTAATTGAATGTAACAGGGTTGCAATGTATGAGATCCAAAACAAAACTCAAATGCATTTCTGTATATTAGAGACTGACGATCTGAAAATAACATTAAGGAAATAATTCCAGTCACAGTAATGTCAAAAAGAATAAAATAGCTAGGAATAAGTTTAACAGAAGAAGTATAAGATCTATACATTGAAAACTACAAACCACTGCTGAGTAATAAAAGGGGATTCGAATAAATGAAGAGATCTACCATACTTATGAATTGAGAGATTCAGTGTTAGGTTGGCAATTCTTCACAAATTCTTCTTTGTGTTTGGTATAACACCAAAATCTCAACAGGTCTTTTATTTTAAAAAAATACAATAAAAAGGACAATCCTAAAATTTATATGAAAATGGAATCTAGAATAGCCAAAATAATTGTGAAAAGGGAATAAAAAGTTAAAGACTTCACACACCCTGATTTTAAGACTTAATATAAAGCTAAAGTAATCTAAAAGTATGGCATAGCTATATGGATAAACATATAGAGAATGGAGTCTAGAAATAAACCCTCAATTCATGCTAGTTCGTTTTTTAGTGGTGCCAAAGCAATCCAACAAGAGGAATGGATAGTTTTTTTTCAACAAATGGTTCTAGAACAATACAATATGCAAATGCAACAAAATGCATTTAGACCCTTACCTCACACTATGCACAAATGTGATCTTAAAGTGCTTTATAGATCTAAATTCAAGAGTTGAAACTGTATCTTTTAAAAGAAGCAGGAAAGAGTTTCTGATCTCGGGTCAGGCAGAGATTTCAAAGATATAACACCAAAATAATAACCCACATAAGAAAAGGCTGATAAATTGGACTTCGTCAAAACTGAAAATGTATGTGCTTCAGAAGGAACCATCAAGAAAATGAAAAGACAAGCCACAGACTGGGAGAAAATATTTGCAAACCATATATCTTATGAATGACTTGTAATCAGAACACATAAAGAACTTCTACAACTTAATAAGATGATAAATAGCCCAGTAAATATTCAGAGGGGCAAACTATTGAGTAGTCATGCCATCAAAGAAGATATATGAATGCTAATAAACACATGAAAACATGGCAAACACTTAAAAAGATCAGAGAAATGTAAATTAAAATCACAAAAAAAGGTATCATTATACAGACACTAGAACAACTATACTCAAAAAGATTGACTATACTAAGGACAACAATGGGTAGAAACTGGAAATCTCATACATGGCTAGTGGGAATGTAAAATGGTATAGTCATTTTGGAAAACCTGGCAATTTCTTAACAATTTAAATATATACTTGTCATATAACCCAGCAGTATCATTCTTAGATATCTACTTGAGAAAAATGAGAATATATGCACACACAAACATTTATACCTACATGTTCACAGCAGAGTACCTGAATGGCTGATTCTTGATTTCAGCTCAGGTCATGATCTCAAAGTTAGTGAGTTTGAGCCCCATGTTGGGCTCTGCGCTGACAGCACGGAGCCTACTTGGGATTCTTTCTCTCCCTCTCTCCCTCTGCTCCTCTCTCTCTCTCTCTCTCTCTCCCCCTCTCTCACTCTCTCTCTCAGAATAAATAAGCATTAAAAAATAAATGTTCACAGCAACATTATAAATGTTGAAAACTGAAAACAACTCTTAATGTTTAAAAAATGATAGATCCATAGAATGGAATATTACTCAGTGATATGAAGAAACAAACTAGTCACACATGTACCAGTGTGGGTAAACCACAGCAGCATTATGTTATGTAAGAGACTACATTTATAAAAAATTTACAGAAAGGCAAAAACTATATAGAAGGCATTATTAGTTAGTGATTTTCTGGGGCTGAGGGAGCTTGAGATGATGTATATTCTAGGGATTATGGTGATTGCTACACAATGTATCATTTTAGCAAAATGTATTGACATATACACTTAAAGTGGATGAATTTTATGTTATATAAATTATACAACAGTGGTGTGTATTAAAAATAAAATATGCCCTATTAACCAAGATATTTAGAGCAAGACATTTATATTAAAATACTACAGATATCCATGTATATGCTAGTTATGTATATAAACTTTCTGGAAGTATACATTCAAAAAACATGTTTGCCTCTGAGAAAAGAACTGAGAGAGAGAATTACTTTCCATTGTATATCTTCTGACACTGTTAAAAAAATTAAACCATGTATATTATTGCTTTAGAAATGAAAAATCCTAGTAAATTATTAAAACAAGTAACCACAGTTATGACCTAAGGACCCAGGCATGCACATCTGCTCTTGAAGGTCTATACTTATCTGAATGAGGCTATACGTGCTTATAGTAGCCTATAATAAGATAAAGCCAATTTCATCACAAAGCATGGTATTAGTTCCTAATAATTTCAGAGAGCTGAATGCAAATTGTGGGAATTTTGGGAAACATGAGAGGTTTTTGACTGGAAGTACTTTAAGCTTCCCCGGGTACTGCATTTTGTAGGTGTACACAGGTCACAAAATAAAAACAAATTCCTCACCCACAAACACAAACAAAATGCAAGCAGAATGTAACATGCTGGAGGATTAAATGAGAGGCAAGGAAAATAGGGGGAAAAAAAGAGCAAGAATAGGGTGGTCTAGCTGGGAGAGGGCATTTATATATACACAGATGATTTCAAAATACTTTCTCCTGCTATGCCATGCCTTTAAAAAAAGTCAATATTTATGATTTGTACACAAACTTATTTCTATAAATCATATGCTGGACATACTGCACAGTGATTTTCAGTATACCTTTTAATATCAAGAACCTGTTACAAAGATTTGCTTTTCAATTGCATGCTATGAAGATACGGCTATTTAATTAAGAATAATGGTTATAATCTTACACAAGCAATGGGAGAAATGAAAATACACTGTCAATATTTAATTATAAAGATTCAAGTGCTATTTTGTAACAATGCCTTAGGAAGGTCAAATTTAAGACTTCTGCTATCATAATTTCCCTCTTAACATAGGAACATAATACTTTGCATACTGTCGCTCAAAAATGTCTAGTATTTGATGTCCATTTTCACACAAGGAATCAATAATGTAAATATTTCCTTGAAGTGGAAACACCTGCAGAGAGGGCCAAATAAATCATAAAAGGTGCTTCTTTCAAGCTTTGACTGCTTTCATTTGCATTTCAAACCGACAGGGCTTTCATGCTGTTTTTAGTGCTCTGAAGAGACAATCACATATGTTTGCCACACGTGTGTTCTTCACACATGAGTTCCTTGCAGTACTGCCCTTTCTGACCCACACTTGCTGTAGCTTCGAAGCTCATTTACACTCAACAGACATTTCATGAACACCTATTGTGGGTCATTCAATATGAAGAACAAGACCACCAGGTTAGGTAGTATTATCATCACAGTATAACAGATGAGGCTTCTGAGGACGGTAAGTGTCCTAAGTCCTGGAATTAGTAAGTGGAAAACCAGGACTTAGGCCAAGCCTTTTCTTTTATACTCTGTTTTCAAGTATCCTCCCTACCTGTAGTCCTTCCCTTCTTTCTCTCCCTAGTTTGACTGATAATTAAGAGCAAAGTAGCACAGAAGTGAAGGAGGGGCCTTCTGCTTAGCCCCATTCCCTTCTCGAGAAGGTAGAAAGGAGGAAACATCCAGGGCTCAGAGCTCCTACCACACTGCTCCGATTTCTATACTTCATCTAGAACACCCAGCCCAGAACTCCAGTCCTAACCCTGTTCCATAACTTTCTCCCCAGGTCATGGAGGGCACCAAGAGTAATTATCCCTGTGGTAGTAAAAGAAGTGTCCTAAGCATCCCAATTCACAACTCTAAAAATATTTTTCTGCAGCAACCTGTTTCCAATGGTCCTTATGGGGACTGTCAAGACTATACTTGAACTTGGAAACGGTTGAACTAGCTAGCCTAGAATCCTAAGCACAATACAGAATATTGGTTTGGTTGGAAGACTCAGATTTCTTAATTAAGTCAATGGAAAGCCAGCTTGAGATTTCTATAATTGATACACTAATGAATTTTTGGAATATAACCCATTCACATTTAGGGATTCGATCTTTACCCTCCAAATTCATAGTAAGATAGATTTGTAAGGCTGAAAGCACTATTTTTATTGTGTTTAATATAAAATAGGAGAATATATATTCTCAAAATTAAAGAAAAAACTTAGCTTCCTGGACTCTTTTACCTTTATTTTTTAATTTTAGTTATTATTATTATTATTTTATTATTATTTAGAGAGAGAGAGACAGCATGAGCAGGGGAGAGGCAGAGAGAGAGGGAGATACAGAATCCGAAGACAGATTCCAGGCTCTGAGCTAGCTGTCAGCACAGAGCCCGACGCGGGGTTCAAACCCACGAACTGTGAGATCATGACCTGAGCTGAAGTCGGCTGCTTAACTGATTGAGCACCCAGGCACACCTCTTTTACCTTTATTTTTTAGAGTGTGTTCTCATTCAGCTCCAGAGAAATTTCCACTTTTATATTATTGTAAAGGTCCTACTATTTTACCTGCATATTTTATTGCTGAGCCAATGTTATCTTACCTCCTCGATGGATAATCAAAGAAGTCTCGC
This sequence comes from Cryptoprocta ferox, assembly GCA_028646485.1. Taxonomy (NCBI): domain Eukaryota; kingdom Metazoa; phylum Chordata; class Mammalia; order Carnivora; family Eupleridae; genus Cryptoprocta; species Cryptoprocta ferox. Next base: position 35,977,582 of record CM053559.1, on the reverse strand, counting down.
TTCCAATGGGACAGTCCTTAAGTATATCCACTACTTCTGTATGGCTCAGGTTCTGTACATTCTGCTGGTTGATCTCAACAATGAGGTCGCCTTCACACAGGCCAGGGCATCCCTGAATGTCAAGTATTTGTTTCACCCGCTGTCCTGTAGGACTGTCAGCAATAGTGAAGCCAAAGCCCTGGGCACCTTTCACAATGGTTAAGGTCATAAGTTCAGCTTGGGTGGCCCCAGATGAAGCCATAGACACATTGTCATCATGGACGGGTGGTGGATACGTGGCATCTAGTTGACCATCAGCTGGCATTGAGTGCAAAGAATGAGGTGGCCGATCTGTTATATCTGGAACCGACTGTGAGGTCCGAGAAATGTATTCCAAATACGTTTCATAGTTATGTCTTCCATTGACCATCACTGGAGGTGGCCTCTCCATTATTGCAAGGGGTGGCACCATGCTGTTAGCAGGATCTTCAGGATCAAAGGGCAAAGGGTAGCCACGACACAACACCAGGTTGACACTTTGACCGATAGGAACAGACTGGAAAAGTTTGACTACATCTGCATGAGTGTGTCCAAGGACACAAACTTCATTAATATAGACAATGACATCACCTGCAAGGAAAAAAGAAAGAGATTGACAACATGAGGTAAGTTCAATTAAAGTTGACATAGGGAAATGGAATTATTTATGAGACTAGTAAAAGAGGCACTGTGTTTCACAGTAAGCAGTGAGAAAATCAATTAGAATAATATTTAAATTCACCGTAGGTGACTCAAGGTTACAATAGGTCTGCCAACAAATACAATGATCAAATGATGAAAAAAATGCTATTTCGTTATTCTTGGAGTTCAGAAACAGCTTTGTATTCAGAAAGAAAGGCTCAGAAAGAAGTTTAGATGAATTTGTACCTTAAGGAAGCACACATTCTGTGCTTCTTTTTCATCTTCATTTCCATCTTCAGTGCAATTCAGTTAATAGAATTTTCAAACTATTGAGAAGTGGTAGTCATAAGTTTTGGATGAAAAAGAAAGCCCCAGTAATATATAGTATATGTAACTAGATATAACTATATATAAAACTAAATTATATATATATATATATGTATATATATATATATATATAACTTGTCTGAGTTAACTAATATTTTTTTATAAAAGAGGAAAATATTTTGCCCATTTACTTTCTCCATCTACAGCAAGATGTAATTACAAAAGTTCCATGTATATACAAACAAAGGTTAAGAGCACAGGTTTTGGGACCAGGGATCTGGGCCCGTATGCTGGCTCTAGCTACTTAGCAGATATGTAATATTGGGCAAGGGATTTACCTGCTTTGAGCCACAGTTCCACATTTGTAAAGTTGTTGTGAGGAGAAAATAAGATAATGCAGGAAAAGTGCTTGGCATAGTGCCTGACACATGGTGAATGCCCCAAAATGTGGACCACTATTATATTACTATTGCTAAAAAAGGATGGAGGGGATTTGGGACCCTGGCTTTTAAGCAGGAGGCTGCCATAGGCTCATCCTTTGATCTTAGATTAATTATATTTCTGTAAATCATTTTTAAAAAGGCATTTGTCTTCTCTCCCCAGTGAACTATCATAGAGTTACAGAGTCCATTGGTTAGAAGTTAACTTTATGGTATTCAAAATGCCCTAAATGTTAATTATTCATTATAATGAATAATGAATTAATTATAATTAATAACTCTGAAAAATAACATTTCCTCCTTAAGATGCAGAAAAACATGCTTGTCTGAGATAATTGTTTAAATCTTCAATTATGTATGAATAACAGTTTTATGTTTAGAGAACTTTTCTATTATGGACTGATATTTTTATCCTTAAAAGCCATAATATTTGAGAAATGAATTTGCAAATCGAGATTATACCTGACTATGCTGAGGAGTGTATGAGGGATAAAAAGGCATGTTTTAACAGACTGTCAAATGAGTAACTCAGCAGACATTAATTTATCAGGATAATTCTGAAAGGGATAGTGTAAATGGCTAGGGATTTCATTCTGAGCCATCCTTGCCCATCAAAATTGCAAACATCAAAAATGAAAAAAACAGAGTTGAGTTTTCAGTTAAATACTCTTGTAGCTTTTTTTAGGTACCTGATATAAAATTTCTCCATTATATGCATTCTCAGATAAATAATTCTATGAATAAGACATTCCTGAGTAAAATACTGTCGACAACATAGACTCGGTGAACATTCACTCTTCCTGAAAGCTAGAGATCTGTGTGAAAGTGCTAAAGATATAAAGACAGAAAAGCCAAACAAATATTTTCTGGGACCCAGGTTAAGTGTGATTCTAGAAAATGTCACAGGCTCTGTGATTGGTGAGATGGAAGTTCACTCTTCAATTATGTCTATCAGAAAGGGTGTTGGTGCAATGAGTGGGATTTTGAAGCACAATGTAGGGCTGAGTTAAAACGATCATCCTCCCTCTGCTACTATGAATCCTCATTAGACCAGGGCAGCCGGGGACTCTGTGGCATCATTTTCAACTGGTCTGGTCATCCCAGAGTCCCAGAGAGGTATCTGATCCAGAGAAACTTTTTGTCTTCTCTTTCCTGCCTCTTCTATTTTAAAATTATGATAATCTATTTTACACATTAGAAGGTTGAGAGAGTAATAGCTACCTGTGTATCACCATCCAACTTAATGAAGACACTATTGCACATAATAGTCGTGGCCCTGCAGGTAGCACCTCCCTCCCACTTGTATTCACTTCTTGCCCTTTCCAAAGGTAATCACTGTCCTGCATTATTCACATGTACTTTATGCTCTTATGACATATGTAGGTACCCATAAATAATATCCCTAAATAATATTTAATCTCTAAATAATAATATCCCCCCAATATGGCTTTGCACATTCTAAAAATCATTGTGAATAGAATACATACTAATCTTCTGTAATTTCATTTCAAATGTATTTATGATATTTATCCATTTAATACCTTTACCTCTAGTTCATTATTCATTAATTCTCATTGCAAAAGAGTATTGGATGGCTACATCACTATTTTATTAATATTTATCCATTCTTCTCTTAATAGATGCTGGGGTTCTTGTGATTTTTGGCTATTTAAGATAATTCTGCTAATAATCTCTTTCCATAGCCCTTGTGCCTATATGGCAGAGGTTTTCTGAGATATGGACCTTGCCACAGAATTGCTGGACATAGACCACATGCTTTTTCAACTTTGTTACATGATGGCAAATGGCTGACAAAATAGGTCAAATCACTTTACACTCTCATTTTTAGTATATCAAAATTTTTATTGCTCCCTATCTGACACAATACTTGGCATTCTCAGACTTAATTTTCATTGACCTAATGGGTGTGATCATGGTTTTAATTTGCATTTCCCAGACTGCTAGTGAGGGTGAGCATCTTTTTATATGTTTATTGGCCATTTGGGTTTCCTCACTTTTTCCTATTTGGTTAGTCCTTTACATTTGTTTTGTTTTGTTTTGTTTTGTTTTGTTTTGTTTTAACACATTGACTGCTTTTCTGCCCACCTCCATTCTTGATCCAGTGTTTTTGGTAGCTTTGGGGGGCTGCACAGTATAGCTGACGTTACACGGGATAGGGTGGCAGAAGACTCTGGTCTAATTTCCAGCTCCCTCACTTAAAATAAGCTGTGTGACTTTCAAAACTAACTTAAATCCTCTGTGACTCAGATTCTTCACAAGTAATGAGGAGCAGTAATAATAGCCACTTATTGTTCTATGGGAAATAACACATGAGATCATGCAGGTGACAGGGTTTGTAAGTTGTTATGCAAAGGATGATTGCCATTTCAGTAATTATTATCTGTCCTTGGTTACATCCTTCTATAAAATTAGGACAGTCCCACTAAGATATTCCCACCATAGTCATAATCAAGGCTGAGTATGAGTTTCTGAGTAGGCAGATAAAAGGCAGGAAGGTAACAAATGCTACTTTCCTCTAAGGCTTTCCCTAACTTTAATCACTGTTAACAAACTCCCCGGCCCCCGAGCATGCTGTGCCAGAAATTCATAGGAAAAAAGAACTAAGCGCTCAAGGTTTCCTGCCAGGTCTAGAGAGTAGTTATTTGAATTATAGTGATTAATGTTATCTATTTTTGAGTTTTAATGTGATCTTGCTATTTAGAAACAGAATGAGAACTATTTGTGGTTCTGGGTAAGACTGCCTTTTAAAATTTATGGATATTTTCCGCTCAGAGCAATTTTTCAAGTCATCAAGCAAGCAGTGATAAAGTGATATCTTTATGGAGCTACGCAGAAGCTTTCTGAATGTAAAAGATAAGAGGTCAGTTATCATAGGATAAAACTAACAACCTGACAGTACTCAACTGCTCACTTTAAAAAATGTATATATATGCCTAGACATTGTGTCATGCCAAAATTGTTATAGATGGATTTGCAAGCAAACATTTGCCTGTTCAGATAGAACTAATTGGGTAGGATATTTATAGACTGTGCTGTATGAATGCCATTTACATGTTGTGAAATAAAAGTATGAGCCACCTGGTATACGCCATCCGACAGTGCCATGCCAAATCCTGGGATAGACTAGGCTTCAAAGCACAGAAAGAGACGTCATTAGGAAAACTGGCTCTAGCTCAAGCCCTGTTGGCCTATTTAAAAGGGAGAATTGGAAAAGAGTCACTCGATTTCTCTCTCTCTCAATTCATTCTTTTATAAAATGGGAATTAAAATATCTCCTCCATTTCCTCTTTGCCATGGCTACTGTGAGAATGAGCTCACCCTTGTGAAAACGCTTTTAATTTTACCAAAGAAAGGTTCTCCACAAAAATAAAATGATGCATTTCTTTTGGAAGCCAAGCATGCATTTTCACTGCCATCTTGCCTGCAAGGTTACATTGTTTCTTATATGGCCATTTCCTTTGGGCTCTATTGAGGCCAGATGTTTTAGGGATACTGACCTGGGGCCTATAGGTCAAATTTGATTTGACTGATGAGCTTCGTGTCTCAAATAGGGCTGGTCTCATAAAGACCTGATTCCCAGTTATGAGAATTCAAAGTGCAAGTGAAGGAGAGTCAGGCTGATGAAGTAGATGTTTAAAATTGCTGGCATGTATGAGAATATGTTCCAAGATAGCTGGTCTCTTTCTTAGTCATGGAAACCAAAATACAATATTGGATACCTCTTGGATTCTTCATCATTTTGGATAAACTAGGGCACTTTTCATAAAGCATTGCTTAAAATGGAATTATTTTTGTACCTCTTTCTTCTGCTCCCACATTTGTTGAGTCACTGAGGCATGCAGAAGCTTCCTTTTTAGCCTTTCTCACTTACCACCTGCTGTCTACCTTCCTTAACCACCATCTTAGACAAGACTAACTTACTTCACATTCCATTCTCATCCTATAGTCTCTTCCATTAAGTTTAAAATACTCAGTCTTTAAAGGTATTGGTTGACACTCTTTACCAGTAGGGTTTCCAACTTATTTTTGTGTTCACCACCCAATAAGCTTCCATTCATGTGATGCTGGGGTCTTTCCTGCCCAAAATTTACAACTTGCTCCTTGCCTTTTAGTTGAATCCTGCTATTCCTCTACCCTCAGGGGAACTTCCTTTCTTTGTGTAACTCCATCTCAACCGATTCATTCCTTCCTTCACCTCTTCAAAATATTTTCCATTATTCCTGCTCCAATTGCTACTATCTCCTGTTTGTGAGAACAAATTCATCTCTGACTTTATTCCTCTGTGGGGGTTTTCTACCTGTTCCAAAATCCCCTCACAAAATAAACAGAGTAATACTACTATGTTGAGAACTCTTTAGGATTGAGGATAAATTCCTATTGAATAAAGGATATAAAGGTTTAGTCAGAGGAAAACTGGAGTAGATTTATTTGCTAACTTTGCTGCCTTCATTGTTTCTAACTTATATTTTTCCAAAATCATCTAAATTTTTGCTGAAAGAAAGACAATTCTCACCCACTACTCCCATCCCACCAATTACATGCATTCTGCATTGAGAACTTATTATTTTTTGAGGTTCCTCTCCAGCTAATAAGATTTGACTTGCCTTTCTTTTCTGAATCTTGTGTTTGTGTTTTTTATAATAATAATATAAAATTTTACTGTAATAGGAAATTTTATTATAGTATTCAAATTCATTTTCATTCTATTCTACAACCCTCCAAAACATAATAAATTTTGACATGTACTTTTGAAGGTGTGCTACTCAACACTTTAATTAAATTGCAAATACTGACCCTTGATATGGTTTAGTCTCCCAAATGAAGCATTGTGGTATATCAAATGGACAAATGGAATTGAAGTTGGGTCTCCTTGGATCGCTCTGTGAGCAAGTCATTCAACCTCAGTTTCCTTGTCTATAAAATGGAGATAATGACAGCTGTTCTACCTACCCTACAGAAAAGAGATGTCTGTGAAATGTCCTATAAATGGTATAGAACTATTATAATGTCACATATATAAATACATATATTAAACTTTGAAACAAATAACTGAAAATGAGTGGGAAATAAAAGTATCCTAAGGATAACAATAATAAAATAAGTAGTTCAAATCTTTAAAAGGAACTGCAGAGCTTTATTAAATTATTTGATAGTTTGCTTGCAGAAATTTGAGAGGACAGATATGTTCATCCATGGGACTGAATACACCATTTCCCAGCAAGGAAGACTAGTGACTCATGAAAGTATCCTTGGATTCCTCATTCTTTTCTTTTCTGGAATATAAATACAATGTGGTGGAGCTGGAGGGATCAGATAGTTGAGACTGTGTGGCAGCGGTGGGGGGAGGTTGGAACTTAGAACATCCACATGTGATGTCTTGGCATATTCTCAGCAATGTCACAAAGTAAAAAACGTCTAGAGAGAAATATCCAGGGAAATAAATGGGCCTTTGTCTTATTTTCTCAGGATCCTTGATGAATCTGTTACAGGGTTCTATGTCTCTTATTGTCCCTAAGTTTTCCCTTATACCTAAGTCCCTCTCTCTCTCTTTCTCTCACTCTTGCTTAAATATCAAGACTATTTCCTAGATTTCTACTGTCATAAAGCAGAAACATCATTCTCTTGGAATAATTTAAAGCAGTTTCTAAAATTCCCAAATGGTTGCTTTAGAGTGACAGTTATAAAAACACCCATTAATTGGAAGAGATTCCACCTTGGAAATTCTGAACCTTCCATGCTTCTATTGACTTTAAACATCTGTCACACAGATAGCATTATTGGAGATCCTCCCATTATGCAGAAACGCAAAACACAAATATTTAGGTTATGAAGTATAAGAGGCAGTACAAAATGCCTTCAACAGAAAAGTCTTAGTTTATTAATTCTGATATGCTACATTTTAAATCACATTGTGAATGAAAATGAGGTGAATTGAGCAATAGCACTAAAATAAGGCTCCGTGTAATGTTTTTATTTATTTACTTACTTTACATTATAAAACCAAGTATGGCATATGGAGAGAGTACTGACTTTAGGAATCAGGAGATTTATGTTCTTATGCCAGCGATGTCAATAATTAGTGGTGTCAGCACGTCCCTGGGTCTTATCTGTCACGTATTCATTAATTTATTCAGCAAATATTTGTTATACTCAACAACTACTATGACTCAGGCGCCATGTTATAAAAAGAGAAGACTAAACCAGACAACCTCTAAGGTATTTTCTTCACTCTGAAATTGTAAGACACGGGTTCTGGATCTCCCTCTTAGCTAAGTCTGCAATTGGTTCTTTTCTTTGTTTTCCTACTTTACCATCTGAGGTCAGGACTTAACCATCTCTTGTATGAACTTCTGCAACAGCCTATTAGCTGGTCTTCCTGATGTCAGCAGGAAAGACAAGAGAAGCAGGAAAGGCAAGCTTACCATATGGCATGATTCAGTGAGCCTGTGGGATTATGAAGTTCCCTAATCTCACCCCATATGGACTTCTAGGAATTCAGGGGATTCCTAATTAATTCCCCCTTCTGGTCAGTATTGGCTCAGGAACCAAGAGAGTGAATATTTTGCAGGTCAGGGACATTCGTGTCAGTGGCTGCAAAGCACTGGGCACCACCTTCCATCTCCTTCCCTGGCAACTCCTCCTCTATACTTTATTCTATGATGCTTTTTCTATTTAACATCCTTCAGTGCCTGTTCATAGAAAGAGAATAGAGTCCGAATTCTCTAGCATAGCATATAAGGATCTCAGTCTACGTTCTCACCATCTCCTGCCTTTTCCAAGCCTACACTGTGTTTCACTTGCCCAAGCTCACAGCCATGCCCCTTATACATGCCCAGCCTCCTGCTTCTCTCCATGCTTTGTCCCCACTAAAACTCTTAATCACCCTTTGAGGCCAGCTTCACCTTTCTGACCATCTTTCTGGCCACCTCCTATTGTGTTGGCTGTTAATCTCTTCTCCCTGTGTGTATTCCTCCTGATAGCTTAGTTCTTCAATCCACCTTAACCACATTAACAGCACCTTGAATATCTGACCACAGTGACTACCATTTTACTATTTATCTGTCACTTACAAACCCCAACTTACCCAATTCTTACAAAATCTATATAAAATAGGCATTGTTATCTATACTTACTTTATACATATGAAAACTGAGCCAAGAAGTTATGTAACTTCTCTAAAGGCACACTAATAATTAGGTGAGATTTAAACATTGAACTCAAGACTTACACACAAATGTTAAGAATTTCAAATCATCCAGGACAAAAGAGTAATCAGGCACTCTTTTGTGTACCTCAAATCGTATCAGTAGGAACACTGGGTAAAATATCTTTAATTCCTAAATATGAAAGTTGAGAGATGAACTGCAATATTCTTTTGATTAGTTAAGTTAATGGAGGAAAGCGGTGAAGCAAATAATTGCAAACAGGGGAATCCATCGCATTCGCTCAGTCAGCTTCCTGTAGTCCCTCCAAAACAGGCTGCTTGGAAGAAGTCTTTGAGGATGCTGAGGCTGAGGGGTGACCGGGCACTGGAACTCTCAAAACTCAGTGACCATCATGAAACATAAGCTCTACTAGAAATTATTTCAGTAGCTGTGTGATCTTGACCAATCAGTTTCACTTTTTTTTAAATATTTACTTTTGAGAGAGAGAGAGACAGAGTGTGAGCAGGGACGGGGCACAGAGAGAGGGAAACAAAGAATCTGAAGCAGGTTCCAGGCTCTGAACTGTCAGCACAGAGCCTGACGGGGTGCTCAAACTCACAAACCGCGAGATCATGACTTGAGCTGAGGTCAGTCGCTTAACTGACTGAGCCACACAGGCACCCAAGCAGCTTCACTTTCTTTAGTGTAGTTTCTGTTCATGTGAAATGGAAAAGTCAGAAGGCATCATGTTTAAGGCACAGCTTGAAGAGTACCTACATCTTGTGAGAATATGAAAAGCTCTCCCCTACTGCCCTCCCATAAGGCACTGGGAAACTTCTGTGGCACCATTAAACAGGTAAATGACAAGCTTCTGGAGGCCTACCCCAAGGTTCCAACAGCAGCCAGTGATTTCAACAGTAACTATAGGCAGAAGAATATCAAGATGTTGGCATGGCCAGTTATTTCTCAAAAGAATGAAAGTCTTCTTAATCACATTTTATAATGTCATCTGTGTGACCCAGTGCAGATGCCTAATTAAAAGCTTGGTTAAAAAAAAAATTATGCCTAATCAGCACATATCCAACAATTATTTCCTGGCAGATGTGAATTAGTCCAGTGAGCTATTTACATTTCCTTTGTGTTTGGCATTGTGTGGTAAGATCTATTTAAATACTTGCATTTTACTTTGTCAGAGAGGAGAAAGAAAAGAGAATTTAAAGGCATTGATTATTTGCTGATTTGGCAAAGATGAAACAACACTTCAGATGAAAACTATAAGTAAAGGCGCAAAAAGAAAGCACAAAAGACTGGTTTTTGCAAAGCTCCAAAGAGCAGAGGCTTTCTGAATAGCTTGCTCACTTTAATTCAGTAACATGAAATGGTCAATGAATCTGTCATTTCTCTAAAACAATGCAATGAATTTTAAACAAACACAAAAAAGACAAACATGTTATCAGAGGAATCCTGTAAAATGAAAATTGGTTCTTGCATCGAAAGGGAACTTAACGATTTCACTGGAAGAAAATAAAAACAAAAGAACTTAAAAATCTATCTTAAAACCTTAGCAGGATGAAAGTTTATGAAAGCAAGATAAAAATGAGTTTCCTTGTCCTCTCCTATATATTATAGATACACACAAGGGCAGATGCATCTTAGAAATATGCTCAACCAAAACACAACCCCCTATGAAAACTCAAACTACAGAAGTGTTTTGAAGGGAAGAGTAATTTTGTATGGATGGGAAGCAACTTGCATGCTTATTTTCAAATAGCGTTAACCGTAGTCCTGAAGAGTATGATTCTTTTTTACATAAATGGCTCCTAGGGACCAACATGGCATGATCATCACCACTTTCTAAACTTACTCCAACACAGTATCAAATGGTTATAAAGCTTTCCATGAAATGATGGGGGACAGTTGGCTGGGGGGAGCCAGGAACTGTGTGTGGACATGCTTTCCAATGGTTTACTCAACCCACAATTGTGGATTGCCAGCCATTCTGACTGAGCAAGAAAAAGGAATAGCAAGGAGAGATGAAAAGGACTGGGGGGTCCATTTCATTCAGACCACCGCCTCCTGCCCAACGGTGTCTAAGTGTTTGCTACCAACGTGCACTTTTAAGAAAAGTAGAAGCAGTGTCTTTTCAGTTGGAGGAAAGAAGGATTTAGTTTTTGATACTGTGAAATTGGTACTAGAACAGGGAGGAATAACCTATTTCAAGATGCCAGAGAACATTCTGCAAAGTTGTTCCCTTGAATTACTTTAAAAAAAAGAATAGCCTGTCTGTTCCTGTGTGACCTGGGTGCTGTCTTGAGCACCAGACTGAAGGTAGAGGATGTCTATTTTGGGGTTGTTCAGCCAAGGAAGCTCTCACCCCTAGTTCTTGATCACCCTGTACGGTATTTCTGGAAAGTGTTCTGACTGGTGCTTCCACGGAGAGCCAATCAACAATCCCTAACTGGTACTGTAACATTAGATTTATGTTGATCTACTCCTTCACTCCCTTCACATGAAAAATTGCAGAGCCCCTGCTGCCTTGCTGAAATGAGGGCTGCCAGAATATTCCTCCCATATGGACTTCTGAACTGGTGCAGCATTAAGTTGCAGAGCTTCATAAAATGGCTGGCAGAAAGAACAAATGTGTCATGCTAAAAATGTGACTGTATATTGCATACACACGGGTCCAAGGCTTGGTGAGAAAGCCCTTCTAACTTGTTAAGAGGGAAACAGACTTGGCAGATGTTAATCTTCACTGACAGAGTCTGATCGTTCAAACTTGGACACTTTTATTTCCAACTTCAGTTTCTGAAAGAGCAATATTTTATACAAGTATCAAAAAGTCAGTCTGCTCATTGGGCCATATACACCAAAGACTGCCAGTTGAAAATCCCTCAAACACAAGGCAAGGGGAAAGAAGAATTTTTGTCTTGGCTGCACTAAAATTTTGGAATCCAGAGAAAGGTGGTTAGTATCTTTTTGATTTAGGCGAAGAGAAAGGGAAATCAATATGGTCTCTCATAATATCAGACATCCAAGACTTCCTCCATAGGGTATGTACCTTCCCATGACCCCGTCTATGGCAGACATTGTACACAGATTCTTTTGGGGATGAATAATGTCACTAGTCTAGGAGTTTCAGGAAAATATGCAGCAATTTCCCTGCAGATAATGGGAGATTATTCTATTCTCAGATGCAACAGACAAATGGCACAGAGAAAAACAATATAATCCCCTGCTGTCCCCAATGTTACAATTATTATACCATACTGAAGCTGATTGGACTAAGTTAGTGGAGAATTATCCTGGAAGATTTTAAACTGTCCCTCCCTCTACCACCCCCACTGAACATATAGATCCAAGTGTCTGTGTTACATCGCTCACTTATGGGTTACAATACATTTTGCATTCTAGCCAAATATAGTTAACAATAAAGTCAAAACAATGAAAATTTCTTGCTTTCTAAACCCAAATCTAGTAATAATTTTATAATTATACTATTAGCACTTTATTTTATTTCAAGTTCTTGCAAATCAGAGTAAAATGCAAGGGTCCTAACCATATAGTCCCAGATTAATCAATTGAAAAGTAAAAATTTTACATAGCCTCTTGATTTTTTTTTTGGTTTAGATCATGCAAAAACAGTCCATTAAATCCTTTCTACTGAAAATACACATGGTCGTAGGTCAAAGAGCAGTGACTAAATTGGCTAATAACAATAGCTGCTATTTATGTGCTAAGAATAATAAAACTGTGTGCCCAAAATTCTGCCAAGCACTTTAGAGACTTAAACTCACTCACTCCTTAAAATAACTTGGTGGAGAATATACTGACCCCATTTTGTGGATGAAGTGGTCATAGCTCAGCCAAGCTAAGCACCACAGTTGCAAAATACCAGAGCTGCCTCAATCTCTACTATGTTTGGTGTTTCTAACTATATGCATGCTTGATTATATAAATTTATGAAATTTCAAGATACATTTCATCGATTTGTTTGGCATTTCTTAAGACTTAGACTACAAGTTAATCATTTGGAATTTTGTTTATCCAATATCACATTTTGACTGCCTGGATTGAATGGCTATTTTGGCATAATGTAAACATATGCAATATTTTATGAAATACCAGTCTAGTTTTTGCACACAACTTGTAGTCCACATGAAGAAATAAAAAATGATAGAATTATCTATATTTGAATGGGCTGGCCAGCTGCCCAAGTATAAAGGAAGTAAATCAAAACAAAATGCAGACAAAATGCCAAGCTACAAAAGAGGACCAGTGGGAATACAACTTTGAGGTCATAAACATCTAATAAATACAGGGAAAACAAAAGAACAAAAAATAGCATATGAGATAGTTAAGCTTTGAAAATCTGGCTTTAATAAATCCTAAAAGGCTGAACTACTAGGAACAGGACTATGTATTCCAATTAACTGAAATCAGGCTTGATAATTTGAATGGACCCAAGTATGGGAGGGGCAATTAGCTCATTAGCTAACTGTGAAGTATCAGTTTCCTTAGCTCTAGAACACAGGGAACAGATATTTAATTGTTGTTGTTTTTGTAAACTGTATTTTAAATTTTAGTTACACAGACATGCTAACTTTTCTACATAAACAATAATCAATGACGGCTGAAGGCATGTAATTGTAAGCCATTTCCATTTTGACTTCTACTCAGGAAACTGACACAGAGAAAACATGAAGTCACACTTGATATCCATAATTACTGGCTTATGGCAGAAAGAGATCTAAGGATTTAGTCAATGAATAATATAAAAATACAGTCAGGAGATCATAAATATTTATTACTACATCAAAAGTCTGCTAGTCAATCTTTCAATAATTCCTTCAGCATAAAATACTTGAGTCAGGATATTGGAAAATACATTAAATAAAATTCAGACTTAGCTCTGAAAGGATGGGAAATATGAACTATATAAAATATTTTCTGCTACAAACTGTTTTATCTAATTTTTGCCTTAGTATTATTTTCCCCTATGGGTTTGATTGTAGGTTCTTGAGTTTATTCACCTACTAAAAAATCTGACAAGGCATTTACCTGCTTTGTGAGGAAGGATTAAAGCTAAGAGGCAGAATTTTGCTTTTTGTAAAGGCAAATCAAATACAAAAATAAACTTCAGTACCTATTTGACTTAAATGTTTTTCTTTGTTCAGCAAAAATGTTCTCACAAATTCTTTACTAATTTTTTTAAGTCCAGAAAGATGCACTAATACTATTTTTAACTGTAACTTTACTAACTATGGTTGATTACCTCAATATGTACATAAAATAATTGTAGTTATGATATATTTTGTACATCTTATGTATACAAAATATATGTCTTTATTTTCAATACCTTACAAACAAGAGAAATATTTAAAATATTAAGTTTGTTATCTATAAGAATTATCATATCATTGGCATAAGTGAAAATTCATGGTAGGAGAGAAGGTAAGTAATGGTTTGTAAATTCTAGTAGATGGGGGTACTTACAAACACAGAGGTGAGGGGCTAGAGATACAAATTTTGGAGTCATGATCATAGAGACCTAGGTCATAAGCTTTCCCTGCTGATTTCTTTTGTTATTTCTCTATGGATTTTGTATTTAAAATGATCTTCAACCTCAATTCTTTAAAAAAATTTATTAATGTTATTTATTTTTTGAGAGAGAGAGTGAGAGACAGAGTGTGGGTGGGGGAGGGGCAGAGAGAGAGGGAGACACAGAATCTGAAGCAGGCTCCAGGCTCTGAGCCGTCAGCACAGAGCCCGATGCGGGGCTCGAACTCATGAACCGTGAAATCATGACTGAGCCACCCAGCCACCCATATTAATGAGAGTTTTAAATCAGCATGGTTTAACCAGTGTAACTCATATCAGGTTAATGTATTTTTAACCATAATACAATAATTTTGATGTTTTAGTATGCATTCAATAAATATTTATGGGGTCTCTACCATGTGCTCTGAGAAGGGCCCAGCAGATACAAAGATGAGTAAGACTTAGTCCCTAACCTTAAGATACTATTAACTGTAACTCAAGGTGGCAAAGAAAACTAGCATATAGTTACTATGGATAAATGCATGATTCATTTTCAGTATTTCAGTGAAATATTAAAAATAAGCAGTGCTCACCAAAATACCAAACAAAACAAAATTAAAAAAAAAACAAGAAAAATGTTTATCCTTTCTCTGGAATAATGTAGAAAACAGCTATCCTTCTCATTTATCTAGTGGGCATCCTGTACAGCATCAACACAGAATCAGGGATTAAGGACATTTGCTGAAGGCAAAGATTTCTAGCCATGCAATATCTTAAAGTATGAGCTATCCAAAGAAGAGCTATCTAAAAGTGCAGTGAGTGTTGGAAACAGTGCTAGATGGGGAAGGGTACTTTCAGGGAAGCACCAACTGAAGGAGGATGAAGATTGGGGTGGTGGTCAGTGACTGGGGCAGGGAATGACAGGGGAAGTGGTTTCATACTACTTTGTGAGTTGACTTCTACTCTTTTACTTATTTAATGCAGCATAAACCTTGCATAAAATCACATTCTTTGAATCGATCATACTTCTTTAGTGTGGGATTATTTTTCCTATGGACTCAAATTGTGGCATTGCACGTCTTGGTTAAACACAAAGATACAGTTCATGTCAGAATAAGTTATATTAGATACCAGTCAAAAAGTATTTGCCTAGGGGATGGTTATAGGCATCCCAAGTAGATAAACTGGTTTGTTGCTTCTAAGGCTTTGTGGGTAAGTTGTGACAGACCATGCTGTATACTGTGTGTGTATGTGTGCATATTTCTATTTGAATTCTCTCTTATTCTCTCACTGTTTTAGACACAGTCTTATTTATCTGTTAAATGTTACACATTTATTGCATTGCGCCATTGAGACATTTATTTAATGTTGTGTTAAGCACCTGGTTATTTTCAGGTGAAAGATGAAAAATCATTTTTCCTGAGTTTTAGCATGCAGAAAAGGTTATATTTTTCATTAATTTCCCCTATTTAGGTCTACTAACATGAATTAAATATTATAAATAGTCATTGGCTTTTAAAATATCACCTTAACTGAGATGTTTTGGGTTACTCTGCTGAAACAGATTTATTGCTATTAGGCCTTTGGAATAGACATGTATTCTATAGAAGATTCTGATCCATGATTTAATCAATTATGTGAGTAAAGCTTCAAGCTACACCATGATTCTATAAAAGAATTACATAGCCATTCTTTCCCCTGCAAGCAGGATAGTATTGCTTTTATAAAATTTAAAATATCCTGTCAGAGAAAATACAAACTTTAAAGTCATTTATTACAGACATGACATGCTAATGAGAACATATAAAAGCAGTGGTCAGGCAACTCAGCCACCATGCGCTTCATAATTTATAGGTATATTTTATTTATTCAGGTTAATAAAGGACGTGTTTGACATTTTATCAGACTGACCTTGTTTCTTGGCAAATACTGTCTTAAAATCTCTAGAGCTAATTCCACTGCCAGCCATTCCTTTCAAGGACGGCTTGTTATTATTCTCCTGGAAACAATTAACAGACTCTCGTACAGAATAACATGTATTTTGTCCTGAAATTCTTTATCAAAAAAGGCCCCCCAAACAAAGAGTGAATGTTTCAAACTTTGACTCTTCAGACTATTAATTTGTACTTAAATTTTAGAATATTCAAATATTATACCAATAATTGGGCTGAGGAAATCATTTTAATTTTTTTATGTCTTTATTTTATTTTGAGAGAGAGAGAGAGAGAGAGAGAGAGAGAGAGAGAGTGGGGGAGGGGAGAGAGAGAGGGAGACACAGAATCTGAAGCAGGCTCCAGGCTCTGAGCTGTCAGCACAGAGCCCAATGCGGGGCTTGAGCCCACAGACTATGAGATCATGACCTGAGTCAAAGTTGGCCGCTTAGCCAACTGAGCCACCCAGGCACCCTAAGGAAATCATTTTAAAAGGAAATGTAGATCGGATTCAGCTTAACCTTCTACATTATTTCCAGTGATGTCTACTTTACTGAACAATGAGATCTAATGCTCAATTTGACATGAGCATCAGTCCAATCATCATAAAAGATACACTTTTGTTTAATATTTGGGACTTATTAAGGCTGCAAATCAAACAGAGGTATTATAGATTTTTGTTTGTTTTTAATCAACAAGGCTTAAAATCAACAGGATTTTCTAGCTAAATATTCTAATTGATCTAGCTTTATCAAATCATTATGCATTATTTTATTTCACAATACAATTTCATTTAGGTCACAAAATCCTTTTAAAGGGATTATTATAAAATGCATTTGTTTAGTACTTAAGCACAGAGCTTGATTAGGAACTGTGTACAGAAAATTATATATCACAAAGTCCCTCTTTTCTAAAGGGTGTAGTCTCAGGCAAAGGTCAAACATTTTTTCTGGAAATAGCCAGAAAGTAAATATTTTGGCTTAAAAGTGATGTCATCTCTGCAGCAACTACTCAGCTCTGCCATTATAGCACAAAAGCAGTCATAGACAATATGTAAATGAAGGAGTTTGGCTGTTGCAATAAACCTTACAAAAACAGGCAGTGGGCCAGAATTGCCCAGGTTGTCAGAGTTTGCCAAACTTTGTTCCAAGGGATGGTCATGGCACAGAACATAGCACTGCTCACTGGCCTTTGGAAACAGTTTGCATAGAGACTCCAGGTGGTATCAGAATCAAGACAGGCAAAATTAAAGTTAGAGTGTCAACCACTGAATGGGTTTAAGTCTCTGGGACACTGATTATATTATAAGGTTGTTCCAGCACCATCATAAATACTCAATACTCTATGGTTTATATAATACTATTCCACATACCATCTTTTATCAGGAAGATTATTACATCTGTTTGATAGAACGGATAGTTTATAGAATAGGTAAATTGTTTTGAGCAATGATTGTTACTCAAAGCAATTAAATGGTACCAGACTCATATCTTGTGATTTGAAGAATTTCAAATTTATTTTTTGAAAGAACCCACCGTGAGAATTCCTTAAGAAATGAGAGTGAATGGGAGAAATCTTGGAACATGAGAGCCAGGAAGTTGGCCCATGTTTTAAAAGGAAAAAAATAGTTTTTAGAAATTATAAATAGGCAAGTAAGATTTGTTACTCTTTTAGAACAGATTATTAGAAAAATTGTTCATAAGCACTTAGAAAAGAAATGGATAATTGCTAGCAGCCAGAATGGGTTGACTAAAAATTAGTTATTCTTTTTTTTATTTTTTTAATGTTTGTTTTGAGAGAGAGAGTGAGAGAGAGAGAGAGAGCGAGTGAGCGCAGGAGAGGGTCAGAGGGAGAGGGAGACACAGAATCAGAAGCAAACTCCAGGCTCTGAGCTGTCAGCAACTAGCCTGATGTGGGGCTTGAACTCTCAAACTGTGAGAGCATGACCTGAGCCAAATTCAGAGGCTTAACCAACTGAGCCACCCAGGTGCCCCTAGTTATTCTCATTTAATCTGATTTCTTCAATGATATGAAGTTATTAGGACAGTTCCACAGACATGGAGCGTTGTAAGTTAGTAAGACATTTAACAAAAAATCCTTGATGGAAATAAGTTGGAGAAATATAGCCTGGAAATACCTCAGGATAGTTCATACTTGTTGAATTTTTTAAGACTTTATTGAGCTATGACTGACATACAAAAAGTGGTGCATATTTAATGTATCCAAGTTGAGAAGTTTGGAGATAACTATGGACCTGTGAAACCATCCTCACAATCTATGCCATAGACATATTCATCATCTCCAAAAGTTGTCTCCTTATTTTTTGTGTGTACAGAAAATTATTTGTTATTATTATTTCTTTTGTGAAAAGAACATTTAATGTAATTTCTACTCTTTTAGCAAATTTTTAAGTATACAATATGGTATTGTTAATGATAGGTTCTATGCTTTATTGCAGATCTCATTTTGTATAACTGAAACTTTGAATGCTTTGACTAATACCTTTCCGTTTTCCCCTCTCTCCAGTCTCGGCAACCACCATTTATAGTTTTTGAATAGCAGAACCCGCATAAATTAATAAATGGATTAACATCGCCATGTCATTGGATGGATTCTAAGTGTGACTGAATTTAACATGTGTGTGTATAGCTATCTATTATCTATCTATCTATCATCAATAGATCATACATGAATGCACAATAAAAATTATGTCCATTAAATTATAAATCTGGGAGAAATGAATAAAAATTTGAAAGGATCCTAGATTTGACAATGCAGACTAAAACCAGCAGATAAAATTTTATAGTTATAGATATAGAAAGTTGAGTTTAGATTTTTTTAAAAAAATGAAAAGGAGTAGAAAAAATGACACCATTGAAGGATGTCAGGTAAAGGTCACAAGGAAGAAGATTTTGATTTAATTTAAGAAAGAACATTGAACAGTTATGACTCTGCCATTTTGGAAGAAACTGTCTCAAGTAGCAGATTGGTGGGAGAAGCCTCAGAGCTTTAGAGCGGTGCTTCTCAAGCTTTAAAATTCACACAAATCACTTGGAGATCCTGTTAAAAAGCAAATTGTGATCCAGTCATTCTGGGGTGGGACTTGAGATTCTGTATTTTTTAAGTTTTCTTTTTTTTTTTGTTTATTTACTTATTTATTTTTGAGAAAGACAGAGAGAAAGAGAGAGAGAGAGAGAGGAAGAAAGAGAGAGAGAGAGAGAGGAAGAAAGAGAGAGAGAGAGAGAATTCTAAGGCTCCACCCTGTCGGCACAGAGCCCAACACAGGGCTTGATCCCACAAACTGTGAGATCATGACCTGAGCCATGATCAAAGGTCGGACACTTAGTTGACTGAGCCACCCAGGCACCCTGAAATTCTGTATTTCTAACAAGCTCCAGAGATGTCACTGTTGTGGTCCATGACGGGCCACATTTTGCAGGATAAAGCTTTCAGGAATGGACTTAGGAGTCCTACAAACCTGGCTCTACCACTTACTGCTGAATGTCCATAAAACTTATTCAATGTCTCAATCAAATCTTTGTAATCTATTTAAATAGATATAATAATACCTATCTCTCACAGGACTCTTGTGAGGATTAACTAAGACAATATATGTTGGCACATAGTAAGTACTTAATAGGTTTCAATTTCCTATTCAAATTCCGCCATCACTTCCTCATCATTAGCTATATATGAACTGAGGTGAGATAACCACCTTTCCAGAGTTCTGAAACAGATTACTGCATTTTGCAGTGTCTTATAGACAATATATTAAAAGTTATAAAAGTTGAGGTTCAGTGGCTCTTCCCTGTCCTTTCATGGCTTTAGCTCTAAAGAAGACATACACAAATTTGATATCCACTATTAACTGCCACTTCACTCACTACCGCCTCCCCATTCCCCCACTCCCAGAAATCTGTCTTTGTGAAGAGGGTATTTGAGAGTTGATCATAAGGCAATGGCCTCTGGTTTAACTAGAGGACCTATTTCCCTCTCTATAAAGGAGATGGTTACCCTAAATCACATCGACTACCTGCTCTTGCAGCATCATGTATTGGAGCTACCCAAGAGATCGTTCTGCTTCCAGCTTAAATTCCCAGAAGCCACTCTGAAGCCTGACAACTCGCCATTTTTTCAGCTGGTGTTTAGAACTGCTGTTAGCTTTGATGTCTCCTTCAAGTGTCCTGTGCGAGGCAAGTCTTATGCTTTTCAGTATTTAATCTCTCTACTGATAGTAGTTAAGCACTGTCTCAGATAATGACAGCTTCTGCCATTGGAGCCAATAGAGCAAGAATTTTGTCTGCATTGTGTTTGTACTTCTTAAACTACAACCATAGCCTTGGTGGAACATTCTGGGCATGGATACACACACACACACACACACACACACACACACACACACACATTGACTGACTTTTCCCCCACTCAAACGGATGCACAAGGACCATGGGTCAGGCTCCCTTTGGCTGGCTCAGGCCAGGGTTCATCAGTTCCTACCTGGCTTCTCTCTTCTTCCTTTCCTAGCTGCAGCTAAGATGCCCTAAAGTCATTTAATTTAGGCTATAATTCACCTAGTTGCTACAGCTTCAAGCCTGATGTTCAGCCTGGACTCTCCTGCTGACTAAATGTCCTTTTTAAGAACCAGTTTCCAGTTCTCTTTTGACATTTTAAAACTGAAAAACAGCCAATTCTATTTTAAAATAATTAGACAACTGTGCAGTTGTATCTTTAAATTGCTATCCAGTCTAGGCTGCTCTATTGCTGGGAACTTTTGACAAATACTCCTTTATTCATGTGTCCACCCCTCCCTGCATACTCCCCCCCGCCAGTGTTTGGGCTGGGGAGAGTGCAGTTCCCTTTTTCCTGAGAATCCTTCATTTCCTGTTTGGAAAAGCTGGTCAGGTTTATTTAGCCAGAAGTCAATAAAATGTATTTGTCAGTCTTTAGCTGAACTTCCAAAATGGTGTAGTCTCTTGATGTATCCTTTCTCCAGTTGATTCAGGCATGGTTTTATAGGGAAAAGGGATAATACAGTTTACTGAGCTATGATTGCTAGCTCAGGACATGAGTTCTAATTTGACTCCAACTGTGGTTTGGTCATCAGTGGAAAAATGTGGCTGCCTGTCATCAAAATGGGAGCAGAACCAATCATATGTATGCCCACTAACTAAAGGACCTTGGTTATATGGTAGAAGGCTCTTCTTACTTCCCCCCAAAACTATTATTGCTTGAATTAATGGCCAGGAATTTATGGTTCTGAATTCCACTGCAGAAATAAGTACAGAAAATACACACTAAGAATAAAATGGTTTACAATTTTTAAAAGTGCACTTTACAGTTTAAATTCTGATAGATACGGGCTAGATGCTGGAGAAATAAGTTTTGGCCAACTGGCT
The DNA here is from genome assembly GCA_028646485.1 of Cryptoprocta ferox. NCBI lineage: Eukaryota > Metazoa > Chordata > Mammalia > Carnivora > Eupleridae > Cryptoprocta > Cryptoprocta ferox. The sequence goes on along the minus strand of CM053559.1, from coordinate 35,956,124 downwards.
ATGGACACTCAAAATGGTTTAATAGCTTGTAAATAACTGACAACTTAGAAGACAGCTTTTATGAGCCAGGGCAAAATGAACTCACTGAAACCATTCTTTCAGATGCATGATTCTACACAGAGATGTTTAGTAACACATGCATTCCAACAATACCAAAACACTGCAAGTTAGAAACTGTTAGCCACGGGGGCAGAACAGAGCTTTTAATCTATTAGAACTTTTTTTGGATTCTTAGATTTTTAGTAAACTGGTTACATAATTTTGGTGAATTATTTCACCTTTCTGAGTCTCCTTTTCAAAAAGAGAACAGCACAATTTTTTGAGTGCCTACTATCTGCCAGCCATTTTGCTGGTACTGAGCATAATAAAAAGAGATGATGCTTCTTTTAACCTTGTTATATGCCAGGCACTGCACAGAATCTTTAATATGAATTATCTGATTTGACCCTCATAAGAACGATATGGATAGAATACTATTACTCTTCCTGAAAATAATGTCATGTCCCTGTTTAGGAGAGGTAGAAACTGAAGCCTGAGGAAGTCAGTAACTTGCCCATTCTTGCCACAGCCTGCACTAACGATTACATATAACTGCCTCCTGGTACTCTTAAGTTGATCAGTGCTACTTAAACTTTAATACACTTGCGAATGTTTATAATAGTCTTATTCAGAATATGCAAATCGTGGCATAGTCATACAATGGAATATTATTCAGCAGTATAAAATGATAAACTACTGATACATACAACATAGATTCATACATACATATGTTTTTTTAAATTTTTAAATAATATTTTGAGGGAGAGGGTATTCACGAGTGAGGGACAGGGGCAGGGAAGAGATGGATGGGGGGAGGGAAGACAGAGAGAGAGAGAGAGAGAGAGAGAGAGAGAGAGAATCCCAAGCAGGCTCCATGTTGAGCACGGAACCCCAATGTGGGGCTCAATCCCATGACCCTGGGGTCACGACCTGAGCTGAAATCAAGAGTCCAATGCTTAACCCACTCAGCCACCCAGGCACCCCTCATTTATATATTTAGATTCCACTGATAAGAGGTTCCAGACCAGGCAAGTCGAATCTATGGTGATCAAAACCAGAGAAGGATTTGCCTGTGTGAGATGCAGATTACTAGCAGAAGGCACAGGAACACTTTCTCGGAGGAGGGGAACATGTAATATCTTGATTTTGGTTGATTTTGGCGGTCATATATGGGTGTATATACTTCTCTAAATTGATCAAATAATATAGTCAAGTTATATACATTTCACTCCATGTACTTTTTATCTCTATTTAAAAAATAAATTGGGGGGGACACCTGGGTGGCTCAGTAGGTTAAGCGTATGACTTCGACTCAGGTTATGATCTAACGGTTCACGGGTTTGAGCCCCGCATTGGGCTCTGTACTGACAGTTCAGAGCCTGCAGCCTGCTTCAGATTCTGTGTTTTCCCCCCTCTCCCTGACCCTCCCCTGCTCGCGCTGTCTCTCTCTGTCTCTCAAAAATAAATAAAAAACACACACACACACACAAAAATAAATTGGGAAAATGGGGCATTTTTAAAAGATAAACTATTTCTTTTTAAAATTTAAATTATATTACTACCAGTAGTCAAAAATATATTGGGCCCTTTTTTTCCCCCTTTACACTACACCGTCAAATTAGAAGTATGTTGTTTTTAGTGTTAAAACATGTTCCATCTCCAGAGAATCCACACTTTCAGTCAAACTTGACCTTGGATTTCAAGCACTTTTTACAAATACTGAAAATTATAAGCAACCACACCAAAAAAGGCAACCATGTGAGAAGAGGATATGTTAATTAGCTTTTGACTGTAGTAAACATTTCACTATATATACCTACAACAAAGTCTTAAGTTGTATACCTTAAATATATGTATATTTATTAAATATATATAAATAAATATATATATATAAATATATACAAATATAAAAATGTTTTTATAAGATTTATAAGATAAAATGCAATCAAGGCATCTGGGGTGAGGTCCGAAATTTTGCATTTTGACTTCTGTCAAAGTCCAAGATGATGTCACACCCCTGTTCACAGGTCATAGATTGAGGTAGGAAGGTCCCAGAGCTGCAGTTCATACCCTAATTTGCACAGTAGAAATACCTGGAAGGCTTTTAAAGATTTCTATGTCTAGGCCACATTTTACACCAATTCAGTCAGAATCTCTGGCGCTGGAACTCAGGCATGAATACATATTTTTAAAGTTCCCTAAGTAATTCCACTGCTTGTAGCAATCAATTTAGTAGCTCATATTAGCGTTAAAAATAAAAAAATATAGTGCACTGCATTTGTAAGCTAAGTGAGCTTAACTCAGTATAAAAAGAGAAATATTTTTTCAGTTGTGTGTGTGAGCACGTGTGTGTGTGTGTGTGTGTGTGTGTGTGTACTGAGTTCATGGTATAAAATGCATTCCTTATTTTGGGTCCAAGTAAAAAAAATACATATTTGAAAGCTACTCTCTATAAGGAATATACTTTTTTCTTTTTTTCCCTTCCTTTCCCTTTCTCTTCCTCCTACACTACCTCCATATTTTGCCTTATGCTTAAAGGGATTTAAGGGAGATGACACATCGACACACTTTATTAAGATATTAGTCTTGGGCACCTGGGTTGCTCAGTTGGTCAAGCATCTGACTCTTGGTTTCAGTTAAGACCAGGATCTGAGCTAATAGTGTGGAGCCTACTTGGGATTCTTTCCCTCTCTCTGGCCCTACCACTCTGGCACTGTCTCTGTTTCTCTCAAAATAAATAAATAAACTTAAAAAAAAAGATATCAGTCTTGTGCACAAAAAGGTCAATGACCAGTAGGGCTGTCAGATAGTCTACAATCCAAAGGGGTAGGTGCTCTATCAAATATATGATGAGATTTCTTGGGAGTCCACATAAGGAAGAGGGTGAATTGCTATCCACAAGATTCAGGTGTCATAGACAAATTGACATATGGTCTGTATCCTGAATAGAGATCTTGGAAGTTACAAAGGAAGGAAAGGGATTCTAATAATAGGCATTCCTTGTGCCTCAGGTAAAATCAAGGCATGGTCTGCATTTCACCTGAACGATTAGGGTAAATCTGGAGATGATGGCAGTAATGAAAATCTGTGCTGAACTGAAGTGCTGTGGGGTTCTGGAGAAGGTATTTACAGGAAAACATGTGCTGGAATGGCCAAGAAAAGGAAGAAGCCAGAGCTCAAAGCTGGAGAAGCAGCACCAAGTATTGGTTCTAAAATGAAGGAGGAAGAGAAGGAGGAGAGGGCTAGAATAAGAAATGAAATCAGATACTGGTGGTGAAGAGAAGTATAAAATTGGCTGACATGAATGGTTTAGAATAAAAAAAAATAGGCAGAATTAATGAACAGCAGAGCTTTGTGGGGTTTATATGCAAGTGGATGGGTTTCATGAGAAGGAAGCTGAGAGAGTTCGTTGTAACAGGGATTGAATCAGTTCTGTGATGTAAGTTATGACATTATAGTGGAAGACACAGAATGCCAAACTAAGGGATTGCTCTTGTTTGTTTTATAATCCCACACGTTCCTCAGAGTATTACATGAAAGAAGTGGCCTGATCAGGCTTTTTTTCTCTCTTTCTTTCTCTCTTTCTCTCTTTCTTTCTTTTTTTCTTTCTTTCTTTCAGGATAAAACAATCTGGAGGTGAAGTTGGGGTCTGACTACAGCACAGGATACCGACTTGTAGGCAAACATGATGGGGTCCTGAGGTAAGAGCTAATGAAGGAGAGGAGGCTTGTTTTTTTAAAACTCTATGTCCAACCTGGGGCTTGAATTCATGACCCCAACTGAGATCAAGAGTCACATGCTTTACTGACTGAGCCAACCAGGCACCCCAAGAGGAGGATTTCTGAAGAAGAATTGTCAGGATTTACTGAATGTGGAGTTAAGACAGAAAGGGAAGTTATGGGAACCCGTATTTCGGTTCTAGCTTGGGAAATGGGGTGGATATATATGTGAATAGCCCAGACCAAGATTTCAGGGAGCCAAGAAGCTGTGGAGAGGGCAGACTAGGTGTAAGGTACTGTGCGTGCTAGGTGTAAGGTGAAGAGTGTCTAGGACATGGTGGGAAATCTTGGGTCTACTGGAGGAAGAACATGTCAGGTAGATCAACAAAGAATGAGGGGGCTGGAACAGGTAAGCTCTAAGACTTGAGGTCAAGCCTACCATATTAGACAAGCAACATGAAAAGGTGTGCTTAAAACAGCGGTGAGAAGTTCCAGTTTTCAAAAATCTGTATTCCCAAGTCATAAGGAAAGCTGGTATAAATGAATTAAGGTAGTTCTCAAAAGTCACCTGAGTGATTTTTCACTAATACAGTTTCTAAGGATATAAAGCAGCACTGTAATGTAGACTATAGCTATATAGCTTCTTCTGTAATCACACTTTAGGCTAGAATACTAATTATGGTTCTACTGAAATCATTTAAAAGTGCTATTTTATTTATTTATTTCACAGAGAATGTTTTATATGTGTGTGTTATGTGTCTTGTTATATAAGAAGCTAATCTATGTTGAGTGGGTGTGACTACTAATTGACAACTTTTATAGATTCAGCATCAAAAAAACATCAGTTATCTACTTTATTTTCACAATTTGGGGATCTGAGAGAAGTTGTCTAAAACATCTTCCTATCAGCATGTGCTCTAGATTCAACAAAACCAAAAGTACCCAAATTATCATTTAGACAAGAGAAGGGGGAGGGGAACTACTATAAATACCATCATCTTCCTTTCTGTGAAATACATGTTCAAGATAAATCCCAGTATTGAATGTTCAGTGTGAGTATATTGTCCCAAATGCATGAAACCACTAAATAAACAGAAGAGGGATCATTGCCAGGACTGTAAATTCAGCAATGCTTTGCTCATTTCATGGGACGGATAATTTCAGTGGGAATTCTTCTACCATGAGACAGGCAGATTCAATACATAAATTTAACATGACAATGTAATAATAGGCTACATGAAAAATAATGTTTAAATAATAAGATCATGCCTTGTTCCAAATTTATCCATTATTCATATCTTCCCATTAAACATCAATGTAAACAGAATAATAATGTTAATTCAAAATTAAAGTAATTATGTACCATTTAAGTTCTATTCAATAATACACACATCTCTCTTTTTTTAATGCTTTTTCTTTTCTCTGGTTCCTTGTTTTAATTCTCTAGGCAATATTTGCCATTTCTCTGTTTTACTAGTACTTTATGAATATCACAATTCCGAGTCATTTTTATTACACTGCCCTTTAATTTTAACACTTGTATTTCTTTTACTAAACTATGAACTTCCAGGGGAAGGATTCTGTGGCATTATTGCTGAATTAACTAATAGACTAAGCACAGCACCTTGGACATAAAATTTTAGAAGAAAGAATTTGATTTTCAGTGTATTCCAAATAAGGGGGAACCTCAAAGTAGTAATCAGGGGGGAAAAAAGAACTTTGTTAGGGTATTCTCATCCTAGTTTTGTTACTTAACATGATTTTTATGTTGATTTCCATATGAGGGCCACTATATTCTCAATGCCTTGGAAGTCTTAAGATCTTAATTCTGTGCTGTGTTTCACATTCATTTTTGCATCAGATTACAACACTATAAGGGACCTATGTTTGTTGAATGAATAAACTTCACATTTGGAAATGTTTTCTGCCTAAGGAAGAAGATCTTAGGTTAAGTTTGGAAACTCTTAGCAGATACAGTCTTTCTCTTCTTAACTTCTTACTAGTGCACTGAAATCTTACTTCACTGCCAATAATCAGCCAACCAGCCAACCAAGTAACCAACCAACCAACCAACCAACCAACCAATATGTATTTATTGAATCTGTACCATATGCTTAGCACTATGATAAGTACTATGAAGGGTATAAGGCATGGTTCTCCCCACTAAGGAACTTACACTTTTCAGTTATATGGTGGTCAAACTGAAAAGGTTGAATTGTATTTAATGAAGTTTTCTGGTACTTTAATTAGTGAGACCAACTAGGCAGATATTTTCATTCAAATACTGGTTGGTAATAAACATGGTCCTAGAATAACACTTCTACATGAGATATATTCGTTTTCAACTACTCTAACTTATCAGAATAGAACACATTATTATTTTTTTAAAGACTGCCTAGTCACCCATTTTACTTCTGTTGAATTGTCTTTTATTTGTCAAACACCAAAAAAAGTAACCCTCATGTTGGTTTACCTTTCTACCCGTACCCTTTTCCACTCTATGGCTTTTAGTTTTTGTATACTATTTTAACATTTGGGTAAGCATAGTTGACTATGCTATTTGATAATGCAACAACTAGTTCAAGGATGGTATCCATGCTGCTGGTTTAAAGAAAGTAAGAGTATCAGGAAGATCATGTTGACAAATCTGACTTTATTTTTTTCTTTTCCAGTTGCTTCCACCTTTTATCTGTATGTCCTTCTCTACTTTGTAACCATAAGATTGACTAGACTATGGGAATATACCTCTATATGTGCGTCTGTTTGTCTCCTAGGACAATGTGGGGGAAAATGCAAATTTGATATCAGAATGTTCACCCATTGAACACAAAATGGCTTCCACCTGAATTAAGAAAATTTCCCATGACCACTGAGAGTGTGAGGTCTTATTACCCCTCCTTAGCTTCATCTCATATGGTTGATAACTATCTCCTTCAAACAAGTTCTTCACTTGGTTTCCAAGACATTGCTTTCTCCTGGCTTTCTATCTCAATGATAGTTCTTTAATTCCTCTTTTCTGTATCCTTTTTCTGGGATGTTTTATCTTCCCTGTTATACTTGTTCCATGGATTATCTCATTCATTCTCTTGGATTTCAACAGCATTTGTCAATAACTCCCCCCCAAATCAATATCTCTAGACACAGTCTCTCCTATAAACTTCAAGCTCAACTAGTTAGTTAATACTAGCAAGTCCCATAAGTCATCTCAAACTTAATGTGCTTATCCCTGAGTCTTCTCCATGTCAGTACCATAAATGGTACGACCATTTATGACAAAACTTCTGAGTCATTTTTGATTTCTCCAACTTTTTACTCCCAGTGTCTAAAAATCCAATAGCCAATCCTGTCATGGGTACCTCCAAAATATATAATTAACTTACCCACTTCTCATGATCATCACTGCCACTCCCCTAGTCCCGGCTAGCATGGTCTCTTTCCTGGACTACTCTAATAGCATCCTAACTAGTCTCTGCTTTTCCTTTCCCCCCGACTGTCTATTCTCAACACAGGAGCCAGAATGATGTCCTAAAAACACCAATCTTATCACTTTATTCTTCTGCTAAATGATCACTCATCATTTTTAGACCAAAATTCAGAAGCTTTACGGCCCACAAAATCTTCCATGACCAGCCTCGGCTACACTGGCCTCCCTGCTGTTCTTCTATCATAAGCATAGTTCATCTTGAGGCCCTTGGAAATTCCTGTTCTCTCTGCCTGGTATGCCTTGCCTCATATCATTTTGTTTCTGTTCAAATGCCCTGCCCTCAAAGAGACCTTCCTTCCGCATTTTATTCCTTTATTCTGCTTTATTTTTCATCACAGCACCTCTGACATACTATAAACATACAGCATGCATACTAGACGCTGTCTCTACCACTAAAGTATTCCATGAAACAGGTACTTCATTCTCTGTGGTTTGCCTTATGTCTAGAGTAGTGTTTGGTACATATACATTTTTTTCAGTCAACAAGTTGAGATAAGTAGGATATCATTTATCATGGCAGGAATTGGTTCAGTCCTTTTTGTCTCACCCTGCTCCAAAACTGAGTAATGTCTAGTGGTTTTGGAAATGGTTGCTTAGACATTAGAGGGAACATCATATTTCAAGTGAATATATGATATTTGCAGGATGAATACCTGTCTCCTGAATGGGCCAATATAGGAATTGCTGCTGAACAGCCACAAGTAGCCCAATCAGCTTGGGAAGGGTTCACCCAGAAAAGCACAGCCAGGTCTGTTTATGGAAGGAATGGTTTTCTAGAAGTGCTATGGAGAACAGGTAAAAGTATAGGAGGCTACACAATTTGGGCTAGTTCCTCAATCTCTCCAAGCTTTAGTTCTCTCACACATTAAAGGAGGCTTGTGACAAATATCACATGCAGGAAAATTACAGTAGTTTATGTAGTTATCTGAGGTGGTGGAGCATAACTCTCCACTCCAGTAAGCACGAGCTACCCAAAATGACTTCTTTTCAAAGAGTACAGAATGGAAACAGGGAAGGGATATTTTCTAATGGAGAAATTGACCAGCCTGACATTAGCCAGATGATAAAGATTAATATCAACAAATGATACCATGTTGATAGTATATACTTTTGACATAATGTGATAAGAATGGTGCATTCCTTTTGTGGGGTTCCTCAAAAAAGTCCATAACCCCAGTATAACCATGAGAACAACTTCATAAAAATTCTAGTTGAGGGACATTCTACAAAAATACCTGACCATTACTCATCAAAACTGTCAAGTCCTCAGAAGCAAAGAAAGTCTAAAAAACCGACATAGCCAAAAGAAAACTAAGGCGGCATAACATGATGACTAAATGTGATGTGGTGTCCTGGATGGGATCCTGAGACAGAAAAAGGATATCAGGTGAAAGTTAAGGAAATCTGAATAAAGTATAGACTTTAGTTAATCATACTGTGTCAATATCAGCTTGTTAAGTTAACGAATGTACCATACTGTAAGATGTTAATAATAAGGACAATTAGGTGTGGGGTAAAAGGGTAGCATCTTGACAGTTTTTCTATAAATCTAAAACTGTTCTGAAATAAAAATCTTATTTAAAAAAAAGAGGCTAATTTGTGATGATTAAAGTGAGATAATATATAGTAAGTTCTAAAAACTTTAATACATCTTTATGACTTTTTTCTTGGTTGCTTACCTTAAAAGAATTAATCATATTTAAATATCAACACAAAGAAAGTTCAAGCAGTGCCCACTGCATAAAATGTGCTGCTCCCAATAGCAACAACGTTGCTCTCCACTAAGGGTGTAGCTAAGTCAGAAAAGAGGTATTGCACAACCATGAAAACTAATAGTTGTAAACATTATAAGCAACATGGAAAGTATGTTTGGTTTATTTAAGAGTTACATGCACAATATGATTATGGCAGTTACAAAATGATTGGAAAGAAGTGTGTAAAACCCTAGCAGGGAATATGTTAGGTAGGCAGTTCTTCTCATTCTTCCTGGTTTCCTGTATTTCTACAAGGTGGGTATAGTATTTTATCTTATTTTATTTTTTTTAAATTTTTAATGTTTATTTATTTTTGAGACACACAGAGACAGAATACAAATCGGGGAGGGACAGAGAGAGAGAGAGAGAGAGAGAGAGACAGAATCCAAAGCAGGCTCCAGGCTCTGAGCTGTCAGCACAGAGCCTGATGGGGGGCTGGAACCCAGGAACGCTGAGATCATGATCGGAGCTGAAGTCTGATGCTTAAGTGACTAGGCCACCCAGCTGCCCCTATAATGTGGGTATAGTATTTTAAATGACAAAGATAAATGTAATACAATCCTGATGTATATTAAAACAAGAGCAATGAATTTAAAAAGTGTGGCAATTTTGCATTTCAGTATATTCAACATAAAGTGACTAAAATTTTCCTTGTACGTCAAGAGATCTTTATCTGGGGTTCTGGATAAAGTTCGGGGGGGTCTGTGAACTTGGATAAGAAAAAATAAGATCTTTATTTTGAGTTACTTGTAACAAATATAGCACTTCATTTTATAATAAATGTTTGCAACAAACAACAGTGATAGAGCACCCACAGGAATCACAGATAGTTCATGTTGTATTATAGTTTTTGCAGATATCTTGGAATAACTTTTATCTTCACTAGAGATGATAGTTATTAGATGAGCTGCTAGATTTTATATTTTTATTTTTACTTATTTTTATTATTTTAAAATATAATTTATTGTCAAATTGGCTAATATACAGTGTGTAAAGTGTGCTCCTGGTTTTTGGGGTGACAGGCATTGAGAGCTTATATTTTTTAATTAATAAAGAATATAAATGTTACTGTATCACAAATTTGTGTTTTAAAAGTATTTGGTTAACAATATATCAACATCGTTGTCTTTCTATGTATTCCTATGATTTAATTTTATGCATTTGAAAACATTAGTCCCAGAAGAATCCAGAGGCTTTACCACACTGCCAAAGACAATCATGGTTCAAAAAGTATAGGGGCCTCTGATTGAAAAAAGGCTGAAAACATCACCGTAAGGTAATTTGGAATTTCACCTTGTACCTCTGAATAGATTTTTATGAGTGAAAAGCAAGCTTAGGAGACGTCCTCCACAGCCTCTGGTCACAAGAGGTAATTAATATCCAGGCTATCCACAGGTAGAAATCAATACTCACTGAATAAAGACATCAAAAATGGGTGGAAAAGTTGATACACATAAGCTATTTTCTATAATTGCTGAATTTAAACCATGGTGAACACTGAATATCAAGAAAGAAATTAATTTCCCAGGGACCATGGCAGAAATATTTTAGATGGAAATGCCACAGACCTGACAGCAACTGCCTCACAAACTTTCCACCTATTTTGTTAGGCATTTGCAGATTTTCTTCACTGAAAGCACATAATCTAAAGTTACTTGGAAAAGAATAACAAAATTTAACTTCCTGCTTTTTAATGGGCTTTTGCCCGCTCTCAGTTGGGAGGTGTGCTTATCACAAATGATCAGGTTATGATGATGACAGCTAAAATGTTTTGTGTCAGTGTAGTCAGCACTTTATAAGTGCTAATTCTCACAATAACCCTATAAGGTAGGAATTAGTGTTATGTCCATTTCGAAGATGAGGAAGCTGAGACTCAGATAGTTCATACAATGAGGGACTGGGTTAGGGGTCAAACTGGTCATTGCCATTCCAGACACCCAGCATGTAATGACTATGCTGTATTATCATGGATGCTAATATTTTAAAAAATACCTAGAATATAGAACAATTCTAGATTCTGTAGCTTTAAGATGCCAGACATGAAAGCAGTACGTAAGAAAAATCTGGAGCTGGCACAGAAGTCAATGAAAGAAATATGAAGCTTTCAAGAAAGATCAGTGAATTTCAGAGAAAACTTCTAAAGCACAGTCAGGCAGTGAATTCCCAACAAAGTGTCTCTGACACAAATGCTCTTAAGACACTCACAGCACAAACATATTCCCCAGAAGAACACTGTGATGAAAATTCATTGATGCACATGGCAGGTCCAGGCATACTAGTGACTTAGGTGACACAGAGCCACCCAAAGACTTCCAATGCAAAACCATTCCTCTTATGCTTTCCCTTTGGAAGGCAGGAAATTTCTGCTCCAGACATAATTTGAAGGTTAATGTGAAACAGATCTTTTATACTTGAGTTTAGTTTTTCTTTCTCTCCTTGTTTCCTATTCATTCTTATATTTAGACTCATTAGTTGGCATCTTTTCATTTCTTTCTTTTGCTTTGTGAAGTCTTCTACTAACTTCCTGAGCAATCACTTCCAGTATCAACCTTATCAGTTTTATGTACATTCTTATATTGTAGAAAATAATTATGCTATGTTTAAACTTATATATATAATTATGCTATTGTACAATAGCATACATATATATACATATATATTATACAATATATATTATAAAATATATATATATATACATGCTTTTATACAATATATACACACATATATACATACAATATGTATGTACACAGGCTATTATACAATATATATAGTTGTATACAACTATATATATGTGTGTATTACATATGTATTATATATGTGTGTATATGTGTGTATATATATATTATATATATAGTGTAGTGCTTAAGAACATGAGTTCTAGAGTCACACTACATGAATTCCAGTCCTAGCCTCATTGCTTTCAGGTTGGGTGAATTGGGCAAGTTATTCAAACTCCCAATACTTAAGTATCCCCATCAGTAAAATGGGGGATAATAGTGGCCTACCTATTCATAGGGTTATCATGGCAACGGAGTGATCCAATACATTTAGAGCACTGGGCACAGTATCTGGCACATGTGAGAGCTACCTAAGTGTAAGCTGTTATTATTATCATATTTATTAGACTACAAGCTCCATTAGGTAGGAGAGCACTTATAAGCGGAATAAATCAGTCAGAGAAATACAAATATCGTATGATTTCACCCTTATGTGAAATTTAAGAAACAAAACAATCGAACATAGGGGGAAAAGAAAGAGGCAAACCAAAGAACAGATTCTTAACTATAGAGAATAAAGTGATGGTTACTGGAGGGGAGGTAGGGGGGATGGGTTAAACAGTGATGGGGATTAAGGAGGGTGCTTGTGATGAGCACTGAGTGTTGTATGTAAGTGTTGAATCACTGCATTCTACACCTGAAACTAATGTTACCTTGTATATTAACTAACTGGAATTTAAATAAAAATTTGGGTAAGAGAGCATTTATATTTTTACAATTCTTATATTCATAGCATCAAGGATAGTGCTTGATACAAAATAGGTGTTCAATAAATATTTATTTAATTATGTTAAATATTAAGCTTATTCATCTATTACTTCCTATTTATTCCACTTTATTTTGACAGAAATTGTGTAAATTTAAGGTGTACAACATGTAAATTTGATACATTTATATATTATATATGGTTGCCCTTATAGCGATGATTAGCATCTCTATCATGTCACATAATTACCATTTCTTTTTAGTGGTTGGAATAATTAAGGTCTAGACTCTTAGCAAGTTTGATGATCATCATACAATGTTTTCTGCTTTCTCTGTTTTTCTTCTGGGATCCACAAAACCACACTGGTTTACTTTAGTGTATTGGTTCTCACTGCTGCCATCTATCCATCTACTCATCCATCCATCCATCCATCCATCCATCCATGTTCATGAGTACCATTACATCTCAGGCACTGTCCACGGTGGAGGGCGCATACATGAAGGGGAAAATTCCTCTCTTTAAGGAACTAAGTGGCACACAGACAAGTAAACAGGCAGTCCTAAATGTGCAATCAAGGCTATGATGAGTTAGGGTGAACCCTAACTCAGACGAAGGAGACTAGGAGGGTGAGACTTCGTGGCAGAAGTGATGTCTGAACTGTCTTGAAGGACAAGTAGGGCTTGGCCTTGCTAAAGAGCTCCCTCCTCTACCATCTAGATGTCCTTAAAACACTGGAAACTCAACATATTCAAAATAATAGTTATCATCATCTCTCTTCATGTGTCCTCCTCACCCCCACATATTTACAGTCTCTCAGATGAGAGGGACAGAACTGTTTTTATCAACCTCATCTTCCAAATACAATTGTTTGTAAAAGTGCTGTGCAGTTAGCGTTGCTTTCATATTACTCTTAGTATTTCATTTACTTTTCTTTTTCAAGACTGAGATTTTCAATCCTAACTCTCAACAACTTTCCAGTTGATGTGGAAGCACTTGGTAAGTGGTAAAACAGTATGCAAATGCTAGTGGATTTTAATCTAATTAACACTAATTCTCTTAGTGATCTGATCTACTCCCATGGATTAAAATACCATCTATATCCTGATAAGTTCCACATTTATATTTCTAGCTCTGACTTTTCTCTTGACATTCAGACCAAAGATTCCACCGCCTATCCAATATCTCTACTTGGATATCTAATAGGCATTTAAATTTATCACCTCTCAAACTAACTCCTAATTCCTACCCTCCCTCCCCTCATCCAAATGCTCCTTTCATATCCTTCCCCATCTCAGATGGTGGCAACTCCATTGATATGGTTGCTCTGGCCTAATCCCAGAATTCTTCCTTGACATCTCCCTTTTGCCATATTCATCTATTCCATTAGCAAATTCTGCTGTCTCTACCTTCAAAAACTGTCCTGAATCTTACATCTCCACTGCTCCCCCATCAGTCTACACCAATTGGACGACTGCTTTCCTACCTGTGTTGATCTGTTTCTGCTTTGCTATAATCTGTTCTCCACACTATAGCCTGGTGATGCTTTACAAAAGTAAGTCTAATTGTGTTACAATTCTGCCAAAAACTACAAACAAACAAACAAACAAACAAACAACGCTTTGTAGCTTTCCCTTCACTAAGAATAAAATCCAGATCCTTAGCAGGGCTCATGTTCTGTTTCTGACATATTCTATCCCTCTCCTCCTCAGCTTCTTCTATTCCAGTCAAGGATGCACCTGCTTTTGCCCCTGCTGTTCCCTCGGACTCAAAAGCTCTTTTCTCACATACTTGTGTGGCTTGCTCCTTCCTTTTATTCAGGTTTTAATTTAAATGTCTCTTCCTTAGTGAGGTCCCTTCCTACCTCCCCATAAAACAGCAACGCATCATTCATGTAACCACCTTGACCCTAATTTATTTTTCATTATATTTCTTTGTGCTACAGATATTTCTTGAATATGTTAGATATCGTCCTTGGTACTAAGAGTATAGCAGTAAACAAGATAGGCAAAATCCTTGTCTTTCATGGTGCTTACTTACCGTGGGGGAGAGAGACAATAAACAAATTAAATAGCATGTCAGATGAAAACATGTTCAATGGTGAAAATCAAAGCAGAGAAGGGGGATAGGATGTGTTAGGGGAGAATGGCTGTTGCTACTTAATAAGGAAGTCTTCCCTGATGAGGGCTATTTGAACAGAGATCTGAAGGATGTGAGGAAAGTGAGCCTTGTGAATGTTTTGAAAATGAATGTTCCAGGCAGAGGGAATGACAAATGCAAAGCTCTGTTTGTATTTTTTTAATTTTTATGTCTTTATTTAATAATTTTGAGAGAGAGAAACAGAGAGTGAGTGGGGGGAGGGGCAGAGAGAGAGGGAGACACAGAATCCGAAGCAGGCTCCAGGCTCTGAGCTGTCAGCACAGAGCCCGACACTGGGCTCAAACCCACGGACTGTGAGATCATGATCTGAGCCAAAGTCGGCCATTTAACCGACAGAGCCACCCAGGCACCCTGCTCTGTTTGTATTTTTATTGCCCACCTCTGACCATCTGATTATTAGCTCCATTAGTGCAAGACCCAACACTTTATTTTAAACTGTTTTATCCCGAGTCCAGGTAGAGACTGGTTGTTCATAATACAGACTAAATAAATATTTATTAAATAAATTGTCATGCACTAAAGATGAAACTGACTATTCACAATCTTTTAACAAGCTAATGCTTTTTCATCTTTCTTCTTTATTTCCTCCATCTAGGATGTGTCTCTATCTTCCAAAAGACCATCCTTCAAGACATAACTTCAATGGCATGACTTTAATGACACCTCAGCTGGTCAGTCACCAGCTAAATGTCATTTCTGCCTCCTCTGATGATTCTTTGTGCTGTCACTGCTGCCAAACAGAAAGCTCCATGGAGTAGTGAGCATGGTTCTACACATGGCAGAGCACCCTATGTAGCCTGGCGCCTGATTATATATGCCAGGCGCTCAGTAAATAATGAGATAAATGAGTATCTGTCGAAGGAAGCAAGTAGCTTCATGATCTACCTTCTCCAATTAAAACTGCTACCAAGTTCTATGGTAGTTTACAAAGTAAGTCAAGACCCTTAGAAACTCAGCATTTGAAACCCCTTTTCCAAGTAGTAGAGTACCATGGGCTCCAACTTCCTTTGCAAGGGGGAATTAGGGAAAAGGGAATCCTTCTGAAGGGCTCTCCTTTGCATTCTGCATGGCACTGTATACGTGGGAGAGAAATCGGTCCCTTTCCTTGCCATTCCACCCATGGTTTTTCTCCCCCTTTCTTTTTAAGCATTCCAGATTGGTAATACAGTCATTTCAAAACTAAGGAAACTGTGAGCTTTAGGGTCAAATACTATTTTAAACGTGTAATACATTTCTGATTATTTACAAATAAATGTAATATAAAGGATGAACAAATACTTATTTGTTCCAAAAACAATATGGCATAACCTTTGTTAACCATTCATCACCTTAAATGACCTGGCTTTATCAGAGAACTAATAGTTCTGGCAAAAAAAAAATCACATTTTGGACGAATTGAATCAGAAAGTGAAAATACCCAATTGCAAATAGACTGGTATGGTAACAAAGAGAAGACTATGCATGTTGCTGACCAGAGCCGAAGTGGATGTGGTAATGTAGTTTAACTTCATTGTTACCAAAGACTTGAAAGGCTTCTCTTTACTTAATTGAAAGGCTAATTAGCAGGTCTTTCTAAGGACAAGCAAACCCATGTCAGATTTTCTTTTATATCCTCCTCTCCCTCTAATCATTGGTAATGTGAATGATGAACTCAAGTAAAGTATGTCACATGGCAGAATATGGGTTATATTATGTACTTTTCCTAGAGGGTGGATTTAAAATAACAGCCCTTTGATAAGCTTATCATTTCTTCAATTTAAGTCCATTTTCACTTGGCTACGGCTTCCCCAGTCGACACTGGTTTCTTGTCCACATTCCAACTACGAGCATAAAATAAAATGCTATCCAGAGCATTCTTGCCTTTGAAACTGTCATCATGTCATTTAAAGAAAAGATACACTGCCAAATATTAATGAAGCTTATTAGTAAAATGCTATGATGCAGAAGATTTCCAGGATATAAAATTAGGGTTTAATGCACTAATTTCAGCACCAAATGACTGTATTCTTCTTTTGCTGAAATCTTCAATGAGACTCTGAATGTTGGGGGTTCCAGGAAAGTGGAAAGAGTCAGCTACCCATTTGCCACATATTCTAATGTTCACAGTGGCTGTTTCATACAGGTCATTAAGGCCAGCTCTATCTTGAATCAACAATTCAGGCTGCAGTCCTGACAACCGTTGGCATGGTTTCGGGAATAATGTTTATATAAGACTAGCAGATTAATAGTCAGTGCCAAGTAATTTGCAACTGAGAAATTTCTAAATAATTTCACCGAAGTGTTTTAAATCCTATTTAAAAGAGCCAAGTGAATAGAGAGATACATATGTCTGGTTCAGGTTCAAATGCTTTAAACTATCATTACCATTCCTCCCAGGACATAAAGTATATCCAGGGAAATGAAATTTTGTTTCATCTTCATAATTCCTGTAATCATTAGGCAATGTCAGTTGAACTACCTGAATATTAATCCCACAGAAAGAAAAGAAAGAGGACGTTTACATGTATGTGTTATGGGTTCATCTTTGTCAACTCTATAATTTTAGATTATTTTATATTCAAAGACATTTGTAAAATAAAGGCTGATTTTATTTACATTTGTAAAGATATTTAATGTATTTTCACCTATATTACTGCTATACAAGCTGTTAATTATGAAGACGGTTATTAGAAAAATGAGAAATGATTGCTCATCCTTTGGCTAATGAATTTAAAAGTGGATACAGATACTATGTAGGACTAAAATGATGACATTACTTACTCATTTGCAGACACTATACTCTTTTTTTGCCACATAGTAATAAGGTAGCTGATGAAGTTTACTTTTTAGATTAACTACTGTCGAACCCATGCTATATTAGGTGTGATCTACATAGAAAATGTATATGCCACTTCCCTGTAGATCTGGAGAGTTTATACTAGACAAAAGTAACAAGGAAAAAAAAACTTCATCAAACAATAAAATGTGAAACACTAATACTGTCCAATAAAAGGTCAGAAAGGCAATAGATCAAATTTGGGATGGAATAATTAGAGGGGAAGGTCATCACAGAACACAGAATTTGAGATAGACCCTGATGAATTTAAGTACTGGGGAGGAGCAAATATCCTTCCAGATTGGCTAAGAGTTAATAACCTGACTGATGGGTACATAGAGATTTATTGTACTATTTTCTCTACTTCTGTATATGATTAAAATTTTCCACAACAGAAAGTCTGAAAAATCCTTTCAGGAGTGACTAGAATAAGCAACGATGACAAGCCTTTGAAGAGAGGGGCCTGGGTTGGCTAAAGCAGGTAATAAGGTATTTGGAACAGCTACATAAGGTAATAAGAGACAGTTAAAATGACATCAGATTTTGAATAAAAGACATTTTAGATAAGAGAATTAAAGACTTGAATTTGAATCTCACTGGCAATCAGGTTACTAAGTCAAACAGAACCAAGCCTCACTTTAAATTACCAGTAATTTCATGCAATACATTTCTAATAATCAGCATTTTTTTCACTATGCCAATGGTGAAATTCATTGACAATGCTATTCTAATGGGGATGGTATATAAGGGAGCTTGACTGTTGCTGCTAGGATTTTTTTTGAGAAGGCAATACCTAAATTGAGTCACTGTGATCTAAGTAGCTGATTCTCAGCCCTGATGTACTGAGGTATCCTAAGAATACCTGAAATGGTCGGACTTTTAGTGATACTTAGACAACAAGAGAGATCAACATAAAACTAGATTGGCAGCTCATTCATTTATATACAATTTTCAGTGAGGAGGACTCTCTCTCTGCATATCAAGGTATCTGGGAAAACAAATTAAAAGGCTGCTTAGTGAGTATGGGCCTAGAACAAGGGATGCGGAAAATCTTTAAAGACAAAGATATCTAGACCAGGATGAAGCCAGTTCCATCCATGTTTTGGACATATTGTCTTTCTGGATAGGGATGGATACACAGGAGTCTATTTCTTTACACCTATTCTCTATGCTCAACATTTTCATTCTGTATACAACTTTCCTTCTTAGAAATTTGATGACAAGAGTCATCCTGAAGTCCACAAAAGGCTGAAAGACAAGGCACTTTGTAGGTAGCAATTTTCTTGGTTGATTCTTACAGTTCTAAGGGCTCTGCCTTTGGAAGTCAATAGTCAGTGGAGTTAGGCATCCATTTTTCCAGGAATTGTTCTAGGTTTTCTTCATATTATGTGCCCTTATCTTAATTATAGTCTATCTAATAATTCACTCACTCAGCATTCATTGGGTGCTATTATTAAGTTTTAAAAATGTAGTAAGTTGTTAAAAAATAATTACTGAGGTCTTTCAACAGTGCAATGGAACTTGACCTGAGGTCAAGTTCTGTCTCCATCACTTTCTGGCTGCATGATCTCTGGTAGGCTGCTTAACCTTTAGAGCCTCAGTTTTTAATTCTGTAAAATAGGTTAATATTAATACTTTTTCATTGAATTAACTGTGAAAAGCAAATTAAATATTTTATGTCAAAATATTTTATAGAGTGTAATGCAGATAACAATGTCCATTATTATTATCATGATTATAATTATAGCAGTAGTAGTAGTAGAGGTTGTAACATTGGCCCTATTGTATGATCCATTTGCATTTTCTGGAGCATTTCTATGATCCCTCCTACTTATTTCCTTAATCTTCTATAAAAATTTAAAAAAAAGTACTTCTCAAATTTTTAAGTAACTGAAATGTCTTCAGTTTATAAACTTAAATTTTCAATATGTGTTTTAAAAGCAACATCAGCTCTGCCATTTTCAATTGTTTAATAATTATTGGCATAGTTTGATTTTTTTATTCCAACTTCTTGAGTAGAAGAACATTGAGCAGAATCTGACATATTAAAAGTGGATTTATAAGATCTTATTTGGTTGGTATAAAGATGCTGGGAGTAGAGATGTGAGTGACAAATCCCAGTGTAAGATGACAAGGATCTGGATCAAGGTGGAACACTGAAAAGTAACAAAATTTAATGAATTCAAAATAAACTACAAAATCTGAGAAGCTTAGTGACAAGATTAAATTAGACAATGAGAAACCAATGTTAATCACTGTTATCACTGAAGGATGGTAGTGTCAGTGATAGAAACAGGGCCTTTGAAAAAAAAATAAGCCATTTTGAGAAGGGGATACGGCCCAAGAAATAGGCTTTTGTTTATGACATGTTGATGTTTGAGATGATGTTGATGGAATATTTTGTTGATCATATCTTAAAAGCAATTGGAAATATAGAAACATAAATCAAAGATAAAGATGTAGCTTCAAGTGTGATAAAGTGATAAATAATGATCATGGCCAAAAACAAATGCCTTACTATGTGACAAGGATAGTTTTAAGTGCTTTCAAAGTGCTAACTCATTTGATTTTCACATCAAATAGTATCTCCAGTTTGCTGATGAGAAACTTAAGGTGCAGAGAGGCTCAATAACTTGCCTTACCTTACACAGCTGACAAGTAGCCAAGGATGAAAATGGGTGAACTCTTCCAGGAAATAAAATAAAGAAAGAAAAACAGAAGTCTGAATGAACGGCAATATCCATGGCCGGTGAGAAGATGGCAAAGGGAACCAGATTCTGGGAGCAATTGAAGAGGCAGGAAAGGAGGGTCAGCTGACAAATGCCACAAAACAAGGTAAGGCATTGTTTCAAGGAGGAGGAGGAGGATGTGGTCTGCAACAGTAAATACTTCTGAGAGTTCAAGAACAATGAATCAAGGTCTCTGGATTTGGCAGTACTGAGTTTGGGTCGAGTGGTGGTTTGGGAAGCCAAACTACAGAGGATCAAGGGGATGGATGTGAGGAGAGGAAAGTAGTAGGTACCAAATCATTTTTCATGGTATTTGACTATGAAAGGTCATGAAAGGATGGTAGAGATAAAAGGGACAACTGAAGCTTTTAAAATTAGAACTTCATCTTATGCCTGAGAACATGTCAAAAAGAGGCAAAGATGCATTATCTTTGCTTGATCATAACTCCAGAGGTAGAATACCTTTGTGAGTGCTCATATACTGAGAAAACATTTTGGCTTTCTCTCTAATTTTAAAAAAGTCACTATGCAAAGTCTTGACACTTTTTACAAATTCTTAATGTGTTAAAGGAACAGAGGGGACCTCTTCATCCGAACATAGTACTACATGAAATAGGCATTTGCATACTGGCAAGCAAAGCAAATTTAGCTGAAATGGAAGTTGTGGGAAAAAAATCCCACACGAATAAAAAGTTGTAAGTTTTGTTTTCAAGTGTTAATGTTTTTTCTAAGTTTAAAAAACTGAAACATTTAACGTGGATGTAAAGATACTAAGGTCAAAGTAAAATTTAGGCATTTTAAGAATAAACATTAAGTCTACATTTCTTATGTATCAGAAACATTTAATCCTGCAATGACTATATGTAAGTTGTAAATTTTAGCTACTTCCAAAAGTATCATAAAAATTATTTGACTATGGACAAAATATAACCCTTTGGCCACTGATTTGGAAACAAAGCTTAAAAAAGTAACATAAAAAAATCAAGTTCTATCAATGTAGTTGTTAATTCAAAACATCAAACATGTATTTTCCAATTTGAATAATAAAGAATAGAAACATGGGTGCCTGGGTGCCTCAGTTGGATAAGTGTTCAACTCTTAATTTTGGCTCAGGTCATGATCTCACTGTTGGTGACATGGAACCCCATGTTGGGCTCTACGCTGACAGCATGGAGCTGGCTTGGGATTCTCTCTCTCTACCCCTCCACTGCACATGCTCTCTCTCTCTTAAATTTTTTTTTAACATTTATTTATTTTTGAGACCCAGAGAGACAGGGCATGAGTGGGAGAGGGGCAGAGAGAGAGGGAGACACAGAATCTGAAGGAGGTTCTAGGGTGTGAGCTGTCAGCACAGAGCCTAACTCAGGGCTCAAACTCATGGACTATGAGAACATGACCCGAGTTAAAGTCGGATGCTCAACTGACTGAGCCACACAGGCGCCCATAAATAAAAATTAAAAAAAAAAAAAGGAACAAAGATAACAACACAAATTAAATATTAAAATCTAATTACATATGTGTGCAAAATCAGTTACAAAGAATAGAAAAAAACTGCATAATTTGGCGAATTATGCAAAATGGCAGGTAGAGTAATATTTTAGTTTTCTTCATTTAAAGCTGTATCCACATATCTGAAGCAACACTTTTTTTCAGAAAAAAATCATATGATTATTTGCTATTACATAGATTTAAAGTCCTCTGATGCCACAATAATTTTTTTAAGAATGACTTTTACAAAAATTATTGTATTTATGATCTAAAATGAATTATAGAAAGAAAGTTATAGGACTAGGAGCTCTAGAGACTTGAGTTAGCAGGGAGACATAGGTCAGCCTACACTAAGTTAAACTATGCTAAGGTGCTATTCACTTTTAAAAAAAAACTCTCATTCTCAATTTGTATTAGAAAGATCAACTGAACTTCATATTTCTGTACCATGTGCCATGCAAATGAAGTCTTGGTGCATAATAGTGAAAGTATCAATTGCTTTTATAAGGGACAAGTAATGAACTGCACACTGCCTTAGATGGCATTAGCCCAGTATAAGACTTCAAAAGGTAGCTTAGGAGCCACATAGTATATTCTCAGAATGAATATTATTGCTATGGATGTTTTGTTATATAACATGTATTTTATAATGGCATGTGAATAGCACATAATGCCTAGTAAGTATTTACTAATGTGTCTTTATTGCTTTTTCATGACCTCCATGGCACCAGCCTTACAGCTCTCTAGAAAAGATCAAAAGAAAGGAAGTTATATTATGGGATTAAGAAGGAAGACCAATGTGGAATGTTCATTTTCTAGAAAAATAATTTATGACTTGGCATTGGCTTATTACCTATCAAATTAAAAAATACCTTGGAGCCAGCATTAATTTGATTCCAAAACCAAAGACCCCACTAAAAAGGAGAACTACAGACCAATTTCCATGAGGAACACAGATGTAAAAATTCTCAACAAAATACTAGCCAACTGGACCTAACAATACATTAAAAGAATTATTCACCACAACCAAGTGGGATTTATTTCTGGGATGCAGGGCTGGTTCAATATCCACAAATCAATCAATGTGATACATCACATTAATAAAAGAAAGGATAAGAACCACATGATCCTCTCAATAGATGCTGAAAAAGCATTTGGCAAAATACAGCATCCTTTCTTGATAAAAAACCTTCAAGTAAGTAGGGATAGAAGGATCATACCTCAAGATCACAAAGGCCATATATGATAGACCCATCACTAATATCATCCTCAATGGAGAAAAACTGAAAGCTTTCCCCCTAAGGTCAGGAACACAACAAGGATGTCCACTCTCACCACTGTTATTCAACATAGTATTGGAAGTCCTAGCCTCAGCAATCAGACAACACAAAGAAATAAAGGCATCAAAATCAGTAAAGAGGAAATCAAACTTTCACTCTTTGCTCTTTTCAGACGACATGATACTTTATGTGGAAAACCCAAAAGATTCCACCAAAAAACTGCTAGAACTTATATGTGAATCCAGCAAAGTAGCAGGATATAAAATCAATGTACAGAAATTGATTGCATTTATATACACCAATAATGAAGCAGCAGAAAGAGAAATCAAGGCATCAATCCCATTGACAATTGTACCAAAACCCATAAAATACCTAGGAGTAAAGCTAACCAAAGAGGTGAAAAATCTATACACTGAAAACTATAGAAAACTTATGAAACACATTGAAGAAGATACACAGGAAAAGTGGAAAAACATTCCATGCTCATGGATTAGAAGAACAAATATTGTTAAAATGTCAATACTACCCAAAGCTATCTACATATTCAATATAATCCCTACTAAAATAATACCAGCATTCTTCACAGAGCTAGAACAAACATCCCTAAAATTTGTATGGAACTAGAAAAGACACTAAATAGCCAAAGCAATCCTGAAAAAGAAAACCAAAACTTGAGGGATCACAATTCTGGACTTCAAGCTGTATTACAAAGCTGTAATCCTCAAGACAGTATGGTACTGGCAAAAAAACAACAACAACAACAACAAAAAACAAAAAACAAAACAAACAAACAAAAAAAAACAACTCAAAAAACAGATACTCAGATCAATGGAACAGAATAGAGAACCCAGAAATGGACCCACAAACATATGGCCAATTAATTGTATGGCCAATTAGTCTTTGACAAAGCAGGAAAGATGAAATAAAGAGAGTGTCTTCAGCATGTGGTAATGGGAAAACTGGACAGTGATATGCAGAAGAATGAACCTGGACCACTTTCTTATTCCATACACAAAAATAAGCTCCCAATATATGAAAGACCTAAACATAAGACAGGAAGCCATCAAAATCCTGGATGAGGAAATCAGGCAACAACCTCTTTGACCTTGGCTGCTGCAGCAATTTCTTACTGACATACCGCCAGAGGCAAGGGAAACAAAAGCAACCATGAACAATGAACTATTGGGACCTCATCAAGATAAAACAAAACAAAATAAAACAAAACAAAACAAAAACTTCTTCACAGAGAAGCAAATGATCAGTAAAACTAAAAGGCTACCGATGGAACATGAGAAGATATTTGCAGATGACGTATCAATAAAGGTTTAGTACTCAAAATCTGTAAAGAATATTTCAAACTTAATACCCCCCAAACAAATAATCTATGAATAGATGCTTTTCCAAAGAAGACATCCAGATGGCTAACAGATACATGAAAAAATGCTCAACGCCACTCATTGTCAGGGAAATACAAATCAAAACCACAGTGAGATACCACCTCACACCTGTCAGCATGGCTAAAATTAACAATTCAGGCAACAACAGATGTTGGTGAGGATGTGGAGAAAGAGGAATCCTTTTGCTTCGCTGGTGGGAGGGTAAACTGGTACAGCTACTCTGGAAAATAGTATGGAGGTTCCACAAAAAATTAAAAATACAACTACCTTATGACCCAGCAATTACACTACGAGGCATTTATCCAAAGGATACAGGAGTGCTGATTTGAAGGGGCACATGCACCCCAATGTTTATAGCAGCACTGTTGACAATAGCCAAAGTATGGAAAGAGCCCAAATGTCCATTGATGATGAATGAATACAGAAGATATGGTATATATATATATATATAGAATGGAATATTACTCAGCGATCAAAAAGAATGAAATCTTGCCATTTGCAACAATGTGGATGGAACTAGAGTGTATTATGCTAAGTGAAATAAGTCAGTCAGGGAAAGACAAATATCCTATTGTTTTGCTCATATGTGGAATTTAGGAAACAAAACAGGTGAACATAAGGGAAGGAAAGCAAAAATAATACAAAACACAGAGTGAGACAAACCATAAGGGACTCTTAAATACAGAGAACAAACTGAGGATTGCTGGTGAGGTGTTGGGTGGGGGGGAGGGCTAATGGGTAACAGGCATTAAGGAGGACACTGGTTGGGATGAACACTGGGAGTTATATGTAAGTAATGAATCACTAAATTCCATTCCTAAACAAAACCCCATAAATATAATATAAGATGTTAAAAAGAAAAGTGGTGGGTCCCTGGCTGGCCCAGTTGGTAGAGCATATGATGCTCTGATCTTGGGGTCATGAGTTCAAGCACTATGTTGGGCATAGAGATTACTTAAAAAATAAGAAAAGTGAAATTAAAATAAAAAAATACTTTGTAGGGGCATCTCAGTGGCTCAGTCGGTTAAGCATCTAACTCTTGGTTTCAGCTCAGGTCATGATCTCATGGTTCATGAGACTGAGCCCCATGTCAGGTTCTACAATGACAGCATGGAGTCTGGTTGGGATTCTCTCCCTCTCTCTCTCTCTCTCTCTCTCTCTCTCTCTCTCTCTCTCCCTCCCTCCCTCCCTCTCAAAATAAATAAATAAACAAGAAATATCTTGAAAGCAGCAGCTCTGATTTACTGTATATGTGTGGTGGTGATGGGAGACAGAGGAAGCAGGATGCACACAGAAGGAGAAAGGAACTTGTAGGACAGAGGATTTGTCAATGAGTTATCATGCTATCAAGAAAAGAAAAGCTCAAAGAGAAAGAAGGCCCAGTATGAAGATGGACTTCAGTTATAATACAAATTGACAACACCTAGCTCTGGAGAGCAATGATATATAACTTTGAAAGTTTAGAATTGGCTTTATTAGTAACAGTTTATCAGCGTTAACAAGAGACATATCCATACATGGCCTCCTGGCTTCTGAGTTGACTTTTTTCAGTCTACTACCTTTGCTTGGTAACTTTAGCCATCATTCTTTGCTCAATCAATTATAGTGATTGTGTAGTGTGTCTAAGTCATGCCCCAGGATAATTAAACATTTTATGTCATTTTTGGCTGTATGGTTTCTTGTGCATGTATTCATTAGAAATCATGAAATGAACTGCCTGTGCCTTTGTTGGTGCTTATGTTTTGATTTTATTAGATTGTATTCAACATACTGTGGCTGTTTCTATTACGGGACAGGACATTGATTCCTGGAGTTAATTGCTGGGCATGCCCCTTTATCATGGATGAACTTTATCCAGTTTGCTGATTTAGGCATGCCACACAAAGGCCACAGTTTTATGCTGTTATTAAACCAAGATTTGTGATTTTTGTGGTTCACAACTGGCCATTTATATGATTTCAAACCTGGAGAGGACCTAAGACAATCTAATCATCATACTATTGGGCAGAAGACACAGACAAGAAAGTAAGATGTTACTTTTCCACGTTTCCAAGTGAACTGTTCTGTTACCACTTTCTGTCATCTCCCACTTGGAACTGAGTGTTTTGTATTTTGATTTCACACAACTAAGTGAAATCATTAACTGATATGAGCCAGTATTAAGTGAGAGACATCATCTGGGATCTGGACATCTGTGTGCTAAAGTGTTAACTCATATCCAAAATGAATCACATTAACTGGCATATACTTGGCAAGGTTACACATTTTGCCATTTTTCCAGAAAGAAGAGCTGATGATGGAGTTCATATATTCTGTTATTCCTTTTATTTCTTATAAGCACTGCTTTCTATAGAATTTAGTCAGGCTATTCATACAGGGTACTTCCTTGGAGGATTTCAAACATTGATCAGGGGTATTATTACTAGTCCATTGAGCCCAACTAAATAACATAGTTCCTTGCTCACATACACACATCAGTAATTATAGGCCTAGAGAAGACTGGACATTATGCCAGCAGCTAGTTTTAAAGGATATTATCATTCTCAGCCAATTAGCTCAGACTCTATTATATTCAAAATTATAAACTGTTCAAATAAGGATTAAATGTATATTAAGATGCTACAAAATAAATTCTTCAAAATTAGGGCTTTTTTCCTGCTCTACTTCGTTTCTATCTTATTCATTTTATTTTAGTAAGTTTTTAACTTTGGAATTAGTGTTCAGGTATACAAACATGCTTTCCACTTACTGGAAGATGTGGTTAGCTTTCTCTCCCTATCTCCTCATTCCTCTTCTGCCTTCTCAGTATTGATTTTACTTTGCTTCAACAAGTTCCTATACTTTCTTTGACTCACTCCAAAACATATTCTTCCTTGAAACCTTCTCCATGATGGAAGATTTGCTATTTCTACAATCAATTACAGATGATATTTTGTTGCATCACAATTTTTTAGGTTTGTGCACTTCTACAAGTATACCCCAGGATGTTCACTGGGAAGTTTATTAGCTGTCCATCTGTGTTATGAGTGATAAAGAATTAACTACAATACATTGCTTTCTTGCTTTCTTTCTTGCTTTCTTTCTTTCTTTCTTTCTTGTTTTCAAGGTCAGTATTTACCGTGAAGGTTTTAAAGTTGCATTAATAAATATACATCCATAAGCAATTAATATATCAAGCACATAAGATTTCACTTGAATATTTAAGTATATTTAAAAATAGATATTCAGAAATGGACAATATATTCAAATTGCATTCCTTGCTCATATTGCTAAAAGCTAGATCTCTTTTACAAAGTGTCCCTTTATCCTCTATAGCTATTACTTTTGGTGGAAATGCTTTCAGATACAAAGGTGTCTCTACTCCTTTACATTTTTGAAGGTACATTGGAAGCAATGAATAAAAGCTTATATTCCTTTTTCTTTCATCAAATTTTAGCCCAGTAATGAAACTGGGTGCATAAAAATAAGAATTCATTTTTTACATTGCATTTTGATGTTGATACAGATGTAGTGAGTTTCTGCCCTTTCTTCTCCTTTACATTGAGGGGATTATAGAAAAAGCTCTTTAAACATTCTGAGATCCTTAAGTTGATTTCTACATGAACTCCAAGTGGTGTTAATGATATTTTCAGAAAGGATGCCTTACTTAGCTGAAAAGACAAAGAACCCTATAACCCTTTGTCTGTATATAACATAAAATAGAGTTGCTAAAAAATTTCTACTATTAACCTATCAGTAAACTCTTATAGAATCTACATATCAGTGGGAAGTGGATAATTCTGTTTTCTCTGCCTTTGCTTCAGCAGATACTGTCAATTAAGCTAAATAAAGCTCCAGAAGAAGACTTGGTAAACTTGGTTGCAAACCAACAGGGATTCAACTAAGAAAAAAAAATGTGAAACTCTTTTTATTAAGATTTTCAGCAGAACTTAAATTCTAACCCCAGAGTGAGTAGATACTGTCAAATCCCTATAGATTTTACAAACTATATAGGCTAGCAGATAAGCAGTCAGGGACTCTGGCCCCAGAATTGATAAACTCTGAATCCTTAGAGCTTTGTTGAGTGTTTTTTCCCTTACCTATACACTAGGTAAATTAATACTTTCCCTTCTCTTGTTTTACCCTTGATTCTCCAAGGAATACTAAGTTAGCTTTCCTTAAATAGTTTTGAGACATTCATAAAAGTTCCACATATGAATTATTTGCTTTACTTTTTCCCCAAATGGCATAACACAACTTGTTTTTTTTTTTTTTTTTTGTTTGTTTGCTTATTTGTTTCCACAAACTGTCAGCTCTTTTGGAATTGAATAGTGCTGCATAAAACAACTACTGCATATTGATTTTTTTCTTTTACACTTACTCAGGCTGATTTTCCATTCTATAGGCTAGTGGCTTAGCTATTATACTCTCATAAAAAGAAGAACTCTTCTTCTTGTCCTTCTTGCTTTCTTCTCACCCTCTGCAGGGGAATTTTCACTCTAGTGAGCTTTCAGAAGATGTATTGTTATACCCTGCTGAGCCAGAACAGGAGACTATGGATGATTAAATACCAACAGTGCACTGTTTCTGTACTAAACATGGAATTAGCCATTGGCCTCCACCTAATGAGCCTATAATCTAATTAGACAGATTGACAACACCCAGGAGGGAAAAGATAAGAATGCACATCGGCATAGTAAGTTGAAATGGAGAAAGTGGCATATTAAGATATTTAAGAATGTAAACTAACTTACAATTGAAGCATATTTTGCAGTTTCCAAAATGTTTTTATAGTCACTGTATTATTTTCCCCATATTATGACCCCAGAGGTTTACTGGACAAGGATATCCCATACATAGTTGGGTCTTAGACACCAACAGAATATAATGTGAATTCTGTTTTTAACCTTAACGAACCTCTGTCATTAATTTTTCTCTGAGGACCTCATTGCTACTCAACATTTTATGAATGAGAACAAAAGACATTCAGACTTTTTCCTTTAAGTAAAAGAGATACAATGTGTTTGGATTAGTGTAAAAACCTCAAAGATGTTTCTGCATCTTCTGTTGTCTTGAGAAAACAACAAATCTCTTGGGATCATTTCTTAGGTAATACTACATTTCTTCATTTGTCCCATACTTGAAACTAAATGAAGTCCCAAAGCTTATCTGGGGGAAGTAGTTTGGAAATTAGGAGCCTCAGAGACTTGTCTTGGAATCCTATTTCATTACATGTCAGTCTAACTGTGTCTATTTTATGTGTTCATGGTTTCCCTTCACAGAACAGTTTCATTTGAACCTCAATGATCATGTGAATTCTTAGCACTGTAAATTCTTAGTTTATATAACTTGGTTATCTAAATGACATTCTTAGAAAAATTACATCATCAGTCTTGTTCCAGGAAGCTTTGAAACACCTTTAATTCAATATGTCTTAATAACAAAAGATACTATTCATTGATTAAAAAAAAAAGTGAGACAGCTTCTATATATATTTGCTGCCTTCCCTCCCATCCAAAACCAGTGAGGGCTGGGGACAAAAACCTGACTCATATGGCAAGGGGAAAAAACATGCTATATATAATATTATTCATTCTGTATATTGGCCATCAAATATATTTTTATGCAGCTAGATAGAGGTATACAAGATATGCATACAGGGGTATATGAGCTAGTGAAAAGAGAACATTTTTTTTCCCTTCTATCTAGTATTTTCCCTCAATGTCTTTCTTGATTAAAAAAATATGGAATGTTTTATAGAGTGAATTCAACACACACACACACACACACACACACACACACACACACACACACAGTTCCTGAAAAGCAAGATGGGGGGTGGGGGGAAGAAAGAGAAGACAGGTAGAGGAGTATCGTGATATTACACCTTAGAGATGGTGACTTTAAGAGTCAAACAGTTCAACCTCCAACTAGACCAGAAATTCTTGAGAAATGATTAATCAGACTCTGATTAGACTTCCAATTCTGGGGAGCTGACTATTCTCCTGGAAAGTAATAGGGCAGCCAAATAAGGGTTTGGATCTCAGCCTTACCATATACCAGTGGTGTGAGCTTGGGCTAGTTTCTCAACTCTTCTGAACTTAAGTTTCCTTGTTTGTGAAATAAGAACAATTATTTCTATCCCACAGGGTTATTATAGATTAAATCAGATACTACATATTAAGATGTGGCCCAGTGCCAATAAACTCAATGAATGAATATTATTATTAGACAATCAAGCTCTGTCATTAAGCTAGTTTTTATAATGATTCAAAATCTGTCTCTGTATAACTTTCACCTGTTTGTAGTTGTTCTCCCATCTGGAAAAACCAAGAAGAATTTGGTGGAAAACAAGGCTGCTCCTTCTTCCTTTTGGCAACTATTCAATGACTGAAGCACTCTGCATTCTCCATGTTGTGGATTTTAGCATGTAATTCTTTCCCTTTCCCACACCACTGAGTTGTTAACAAGTATGACCTTTTTTGCTGACAATACAAAATAAATCCTATTGCTACCACTTCTTGAAAAAAATAAAAATTAAAAAGGGAATCATAAAACACTCAACAAAGAAAATACAAATTACGAAATTGAGACCTTAATTGTCTTTGATGGGAAACCATATATAGAGGTTGACTCTTACAAACATAAACCTTAAATAAGCCTTGTTCACATATTACCTAACTTAGTCTTAATTCCTTATGACTTAAGAGTTATTAAAATAATCTTATTAGGTTAAAACATTCCTAACTTGCTTCTCCTTCTGCAGTAAAGTCACCAGAGTCCGCTTCGTTGCTCAGGCATGAAACTCAAAGAAGCAAACATACTTAAGTCCTTCTTCACTCATCTATTTCACTCAGACAACAAGGAACACTGATTCCATTGTCCACGTATTTGTCATTTCATTTCCACTTTCTTCTCCCGTGGTTGTTAGAGGAGAGCTTCCAAAAGATGGAGGCCCAACATACAGCAAGCCCAGCAGCAAATAAACTAAGGAAGCAAGTGCCAGTGCCTCACTCTCTTACAGCCCTCTGATTGCTGGCTGTTTCTTCCCACTCACCGAGCCCAACTGGGAGCGCTAGAGTAAGGAAGCCCCTCGGTGGGCTTCCTTAAAGGGAACCAGAGAAGGTGGGGTCAGAGAGGGAGATGGAAGAGATGCCGAACATTTCTTACCATCTTCTCTGATTTCTGTTTTTCCACAATTCATATTTTATAGTGACTCCAGATTTATCTTTCTAAAATGCACATTTGATGAAGTTGGCAGCCCTGCTTGCAAGCCCTCCATGCCTCCTAAGTGTGTTTTCTAGTTCCCTTCCTACTAAGCTCCTGGCAGCCTTTCACCTCAACTTCTGTTTCTGTCTTCCTTCTGTGCTGCCTCCTAGGTTCCAGGCATAACAAACAGGCCTTGGTTTTCCATGTCCCCTACATGTGGATCCATACAAGGATCACGTTTTTTTCATCTTAGAAGCCAAGATGCTACGTGCACAGCTTGTGACTCATAGTAAAAGCTCCTGGATATGTCTGCTGAATGAATGGATGTCTGCAATTTTGCACAAAATACTCCCCATGCCTGGAATGCTTAATAAATTCATAATCTCCCTTCAGGTCTCTGAATCACACTTCATCTGTGAAATCTTTCCTGGCCTCTCCCCATGCCCTCTCCCTCTGTGAGAGGCTCATTCCTCTGTCTCCCTCAGGAGTCTATATACATCTCTTCTAGTATTTATCTCTAGGTGTCATTTGAAATTGTTCACATACCTCTGTTGCTTTGCCAGACAGTATATTCCTTTAAGGTAAAGTCTGTATTATTTGGCCAGGAGTCCCCAGACCTGAAAGGCTGATGTGTGGTGGGCACTCAATGTACACACAACATGTATATTGAGTAATCTCATCTAGGGGGTGAGTGGTAAAAATGTAAAGTAATTTTTTTCCCTACAGTCACTGTTTTCAACCTCCAAAAATTCCCATTCCTTAATGATAGCTTGGGAAAATTCTTAACTTTGAAGTCACCTTTGGCTATAATATGCCCAGCCTCATTAAAGCCTCAACCTTAAACTGGATTTAAATCACTTTCCTCCTATGCTCTGCATGGGCTTGTTCGTACTGGGACCCTGGCAGCTTTGAGGTGGGTGAGGCATGGTCTGCCCCTAGGTCACTGCTTCTTCTCTCCCTTACTCTTCAAGGTCTAGTTCTTCCAGAGAAGAAGTCTTTTTTATTTAGTTGGCTCCAATGGTGTTGGTTGTGGCTGCCTGTCTGATGAATGGTAACTGGCCATTGAAGTGGCAGGTACCTAGGGGCTGACTCTCTCATGGGATGAGTCTGCATATCCATCCCATGGTCAGTGCAGTATTTGGTTCATGCTTGACCTCTTTCATATCCATTAGCTGCTGCCATATTGGAGCCTGTTCATGCTGGGTTCTCCTTGCCAGTAAGCAGCCACTCAAGCTCTCTTGAGTGTACATGAAAGAATGCTGGCTCAAGTCAAGCTGTCTTTTCCACAGAAAACTCATAGAGCCTTGCCATGCCAAATCCTGGGTTGTAATGGCTTCACTGTCATGTTTTCTCTCTGTCTTTCCATCTCTGTCCAATTCACTTCTCTCTTCTTTTGATGGGCAAGGGAAGCAAGTCCACTCACTGCCTGAGTAAATGTCCAATTTGGAAATCAAAATGCCATCTCTCCATGTTTTAGACAACCTCAATTCCAATGAGTGATTATTCATTTAGGGCCTCCTCCCTCACTGGGGTTGAGGTGGAGATGGGAAGCACCCCTCCGTCTCTCATGGGGACAATTGGATTACCTCTTAACACATGCACTGCAACCCACATGAGGAACACTACACTGAAGATTCTTTTTCCCTCTCCAGCTTCTTTTTATATAGAGGGAGTAGGGGGGCAGTTTATTGTTGTCGGGCAATTCCACAGTAGCCCTGGGTGAGGGTGACGGGACCTAGAGCCACTTCTATAAAAAGCACCCACTCAACATCCTATTACGAAATTTGCTGAATAAACGAAGGAGCAAATGGATATATCTATTTTGAGTAATTATTAACAGACAGGAATACTGATGCTGTGCAGTGAGGCGCTAAGTGGATTGTGAAACAGAGCAAGATTAGTCAGTGATAGAAATCCAATGTGAAGTGCTGGACTTCTAGCTCAGGGCTCAGTTCCCAGTCTGCCATCTTTGTATAAACTCCCCTTGTCTCAGCATGGCATGTGTTCACAACATTAATTAGTAATGCCACTGCACATATCAATAAGAGGCCGCAATCACCACCCAAAAGTCAGTTTTGTATTTTTTTAGATTTTGAAACCCTGAATAGGGAGGAAAATGTCATTTCTGCCAGAGGCACAGCATCTTGCCCTGCTCTTATGTAAACTCACTGTCATGCAATCCCAGAAACTGCCTCCACTCACTTGGGAGCAAAATGTCTCCTTTTCATAGAAGAATGTCACCTTTTCTCTAGGAAATGGCAGGTGGTTATTTTTTTCCAAAGTAAAAATGACCTTTGCATTTTGTTAAAATATATCAAGGACCCAACCTTGATGAAAAACAATGAAAACAATTCCATGTCTTTTAGTTTGCACTTGAGGTCCTACTTTGTAAATTCTGAGATTACACCTGCCTTCACTGATGTAGCCTGGAGGCAAATGTCAATGACCAGAACATCCTGGCACCTTATTTTCTAGGAATGTTCACTGCACACAGGATGGATTCTTATAATTCCAGCTCTTGCTACATCTTGCACCATCTCCATTATTCTAACACTTCAAAGCTTTTATGTCCCAATCCAGGATCAAAATCTTATACAAGTCCATGAGAAACTGCTCTGAAAACATGTCAGATCTGCTACATTGGTGTGTCTATCCATCACCACGCCTGAAAGTATGTTAAGTGCTTCATATTAAATTTAGAGACATGGCAATCTAAGTCAGTTTCTTCAGGCCCAAAATTTCATTCTCTCATGAGAAAATTGGAGAAAATAGATCCAGTTTTTTCCCAGTTTTTTTTTCCCTAGTCAAGTGAGAAAATAGGAAAGAAGAACAACAAAGAAGAAAGAGGAGTGAAAATTTCAGGACCCAACACTTTAAAACAAAGAGGGAATGAATACAAAGGTGATAATATAAAGAAAGACAGTTCTAGCATATTAATCTTGGTTTCACAAAACAAAGTTCCCATTTTTTTGGGTCAATATCTCATATATGTGGCAAAATGTCTTCCTTTTTGACAATAGTTTTTGCTATTAAAAAGTGCAAACTTCACCTTACAGAGCTGGATTTTTGAACAAAGTAGTAAATTAGATGATGACACAAGATTTACTGTGTGTGCTCTTGTCAGTTCATGCAAATCCTCAGCTGGCGCATGTGAGAGGCACATTAATTACATTGGATATGGGAATAATGTTTCTGCAGCTGCAGCGGTTTAGATATGTGCAGACCCCATCGTGCTCCGTCTCTAATTTCACTGGCAGCTTGCAAAAACCAGCAGAATTACACTTATAAACAAAGGTCTGCATGGCAATTTATCTCCTATTGACTTCTGTGAAGCCTTCTTGTTTAGAATGCTAAGAGATTTATAATTATGAACTAAGATCTAAGACTTAGCTGATGAAACAGTAAAAGCCATATTTCTTGCCTCTTTTTCTCACTTATACTGCACACATCTATAGATGATGACATATATGTGAGTATCTATGAAATTAAACTATTCAAGGACCACGTAGAAGACCACAATCTCTAGGAATATGCACCAATATCCTATATAGATATTTGATTCAGGGAGTATTATTTCTTTTAACAGAAACATTTTTTTTTTTTTTGCCTCATACATTTTCCAACCATCTTACCCTCCTTAGACTTTTCTTTTTGTTTGTTATGATTCAGGATTGACATGTCTTTATTTTGGACTGGGTTATAATATCAAAAGGTGAGGAACTTCATCAAACAATTGAAGATTAGCTTACTGATGTCTCTAAGTTGTGTCCAGTAAACAAGAGTTAGAATCCAATGGCATACCTAAATGGCACCCCAGCCCAATGTCAGTGGTATGCACACAAAAGAGGTTGAGCGTTCTATTTATCCTGCCAGTCTACCAACAGAATAAGAGTTTTCAACAGGTGCCATCATTCTAAGAATTTTCCGGTTACCTCCTTTAAAATAAAAAAAAAAACTATTTTAAGAAGTTAAGAGCTGTTTTGTTGTTAAATGTTCCATGTAGAATCATTTCATTCCCAGGGACCAAATGGTGAACATCCTAAGCGGTTCCTAAATCTTTTCATGGATCTATCACTCCCAGAATACTAAAGCTTCCTTCAATTTATTGGAAGATAGTCTTATAAATATTAATAATGGTAACCAATTTTGAATGATTCCATATGTCATGTCCTATTCTAAGAATTTTATATGTAATAACTCATCTAATGAAATGTTTGCTTAAATTAGACAAAGACAAGCCTTAAATAATTCTCTAAGGGAGCATATATAATCATAGAAAAATCTATGATAATAAATAAGCCTTGGGAATTTATTAATGATGAAGTCAGATATAGGCCCTGATGTCAGAGAGCTTATAGTGAGGGGCTGGGGAGGGAGGGTTGGAAATAACAAGAGTTTACAAGTCAGCTGAAGGAGGGGAAAAGCGAAACAAAGCACATTTTATAAAAAAACAGATTGTTTCCTGATCAATGGAAGGCTCAGTTCCATTAGTGATGGGAGGGAGAGTAATGGGAACGGAATGAATTTAACATTGTCTATAAAAGTGCATATGACGATCCAGACACCAGAATCTGGTCATCTTTGTACATATTTGGAGAATTTTATTTCATTTATAAGTGAGGAAATTGGTGATCTTGGCCCCAGATCTAAGAAATCAAAATGCTAAAAACTTCTTAAATGCATTTAGATGATACCATTATTTCAAATATGTCTAATTTAAGCTGTAAACCTTTCACTAGGAATGAAAACCAACCACTTCCTCCATGGAGTAGGTAATAAAAAGACAGCATTAACCCTACAATCTCCAATCCATTTCCATTAAACTTAAGTAAATAATAAGCTTTCATATTTTTAGAACTCCAACTTCATACTCAGTAAGATTACTCTAATGTAACATCCCTGGTGTTATAACATCTAGCACCGTTCTGAGCTCTGTTTTTAGGCTGAGTAAAGTCCCCACCTCCTTTCTTCTTTAGCTCCTAGGAGGGCCAGTGAAACATTACTGCAAATTAATGTAAAGCTTTTATGCAGAATAACTTAAAAATAATAGTGATACAAGTACATTTAAGTGCATTGACTTCCTTGATGTTAATAACTACAGTGGTCATGAATATTGTAACTTAAGTACCGTGTGACTTGCCTAAATGGGCATCAATACTGAAAATAGAAACAAAATTAAAGTAACAAACTTTGCTATATCTACCCTAAAATGGAAATAAAGTTCTTAAGCCTAGGGCAGAGAGGAGAACTTGATAGGACTTGAATAGTAGTTAATTCTTCTCAAGTGAGCTTTTCTCTAGACTGTGATTTTTAAATGAAGAGATCATAACTAGCATTGTACAAGGCATTTATCAAAAGAGAAAAGGCAGAAATGTGACAAAAAAGAGGCACTGAAATAGCATTTATTTGGGTTAAAAAGACCTCTTTTTAAAAACAAAATGCTTTATTGAAGCATATCATGATTTTAAGAATTGGTGCAACAATTTTTAATCATTTCAAGCAGTTTGATTTGTAGCCAAAATCAAATATCGTGCCAATGATGGCAGTTGTATTCCCTATATATCCTCTTGAAAGGAGGGCAGAAGACAGAAAGTGTTTAATGTGGGTCTTGCCTTCTCTGTGAGATGTCCTGTGATTGATCTGAAAGACATATTACTTGCAGGGGAGATGTTAGGTATTTGAACAACATGAAGTGAGGTTTTAAAAGTTATGTGTGTTTGGAAAGAATCAAGAGTAGATATATTGACAAGCTAAACAAGCACAGTTTATTTCTTCTCTACTGGAGATATTAGTATTGGTCAGTTGGCTAGAAATTCAATTCTGTTTTCCGGCTTTTGCAGAGCACAAGATTTTTTTTTTTTTTTGTATCATCTAAAGTTCATAAATGTCTAAAAGGCACAAATTATGTTAATATCAAGGGGTTATTTAGAAAAGTACCTAACATAGATCTGTATCTGAATATCTTGCTGGATCTTACAAATTGAATGCTGCAACCACTTCCTCTTTTTTATTAGAAAGATAGAGCTGGAGACCTGGTGATTTTATTCCTCGTAATCCCTGGATGTGGTATTATGATTCACTGTTATTTATTCATAGCACAATGAAAATTGGAAGGTAAAACATTAGCAATACTTCTGTGCCGCAAAGGTAAAAAGATACAGTGTCCATGAAAGTAAAAGATCATTTTCTCAGGGAAGTTGGAACAAAGTCAGGTAATTCAGAAACAAGAAAGCCACAGGAAGGATACTGCAGTAGATGAAAGATTCTTAGAAATACTTTGCCACTTCTCCTATCGAAACAAGGGGCCTACGTTCCCTGCCCTTGAATATGGGTAAACCTAGAACTTGCTCTGATCAGTAGAAGAGGATGCTGTGCTGTTTCCAGGATAGGCTTTGAGAGGTCTGACAGTTTTCCCTTTGGCTCTCTTAGAGCCCTAACCCAACATGGAAACTGGTCCAGACACCTTGCTGCTGGGACCATGTGGAGAGAGAGATGCCTTACTAGTCCTCAGGAGTCCCATCCATCCCAGCTGAGGCATCAACTCTAAGTGAAGTCACCTAGCACATCCCCGCACCAGGAGGACTTCTAGATTACTGTGGATGCATGAAAGTCCCAAAGTGAGCCTAGCAGATGAGAACCACACAGGTAAAAATGTGGAATCATGAGTAAACATTTGATTATTCTTTAAGACACTGAGTTTTGGTGTGGCTTGCAATAGAAAACTAAATAGATACTTCAAATAGAACAATTACATTTCTCTGATTCATTCACCTGCTTCTGGAATTTGACAAAACCATCTAAATGTGAACATTTGAGGTGGAGGAGGGTGGTGATGAAGAACTGGCTGATTCACTAAGATGTTTTATAAGGCAAGTCAATCAGTAAGTCAGCAGTTGGGACAGACTGACACAGGAGTGTGCTCAGAATTCAAAAGGAAGGCTGCTCTGATTACAAGTTATGAGGTAAAGGGAAAATGGGGTACAGAAAACATTTGTGAATTACTTCTTGGGCTTTCTCATTGCATACAGCTCTTTCTCAGGAGATATTTAATTAATAACTGTGGAATTTTATTAAACTGTTAAGGAGCTAAAAATGGCTAGGAAAGATCAAATGATTAGGAGAAATCAAATGGTTAGGGGTGGGGTGGGGTGGGAGACCACTGCATGACCATTAAGTGGAGAATCAGTAGCAAAGCTCCAGCTGGAAGAGGAGCAACAACTCTCCTATTGAGAGTAGAGCAGTCACCTGCTCATCTAGCACTCACAACCTTAGGTTAATCTTTGCCATCCCCTAGAAAGCAAAAGAATAACTAAGATTTCAGAAAGTGTGAATTATGGGATAGAGTATTAGCAGGGGTTAAAATCCCCAAGGAATGAAAAATTGCTCTTGATTCAATGCCCTAGACTGGTATGAAAGATAAACATAAGGATTAATTGGCTTTGTTCTTTTGGGTAGATGGCCATAGACTCTATCCCAAAAGTTAGTGCCCAGTAATATTCGTAAACACTCCTTAAAAGTAATGCTGAGCATAGGCTCTATTGAGAGGCGGTCAGGGTAGGATGGAGAATGTCTAACTTGTACAGTAGATGGGAAAGGAGCCTTCTTGCTACCACTCCATGCAGCCATTCTCACCCTTCAGTGGGTGTAAAAATGCACATTCTAAGACTTCTAGTTCCAGATGGCAGACTGAATACACATGGCTATCTTCTTTAATAAGGACTTTAAAATGCATAAACCCACTGAAGTGAAGAGAACCTGAGAGAAGCCATTTATCTGACAGAGGGGCCATTAAATGACATGACAGTTCAAGAGAATTTTAACGTATGGAATAAAAATAAAGGCATGATAACTAATTTATCAGGGCTTTGGAAGGTATTCTAGAGTTGGGGTTGGCAAATTATGGCCCATGGTGCTAAACCTGCTGCTTGTTTTTGTAAACACAGTTTTACTGCAACACGGCCATATCTATTTCTTTGTGTGTTGTCTAAAGATGCTTTCATGACAACAGAGTAAAATAGTTGTGACAGAGACTACCTGGACATTAAAGCCTAAGATATAAACATTTGACTACTTACAGAAAGCATTTGCTAATTCCTGCTCTAGTCTGTATGTTTTTTAAAATGTTTATTTATTTTGAGAGAAAGAGAACACAAGCAGAGGGAGGGAGGGAGGAAGAGAGAGAGAGAGAGAGAGAGAGAGAGAGAGAGAGAGAGAGAGAATCCTAAACAGGCTCTGCACTGACAGTGCAGATGTGGGGCTTGATCCCACAAATCATGAGATCATGATCTGAGCTGAAATCAAGAGTTATACGCTTAACTGAATGACCCACCCAGGCGCCCCATGTTCTAGTGTGTCCTTGGAGGGGAGGGTGACACAGACAAGAAGGGCTCTCAGTTGCTCTGCAGAATCCCAGAAAGGCTTGGGATTAGGAGACATCTGATACAAGTATATAGAAGATTCTCCTGGCGGCACTGCATGGAGAGCTCCCACCACACCTGCCCCTAGCTCAAAACTAAGGGTGTGTCCAAAAAATGGCCCCATGTAACAGACTTTCATATTCTGCCCCTGGCTAAGAACTCTAGAGAAACTTTTCAGTTTCACTTTTAAATATGGACAACTAAGGATCACAACACATATGAGAACTGTGCTCTGTAAAATGAGATTTCATAAAAAAGAGGTACAATATGGGTAACAGGGGGCTCTGCTGGGGAGAGACACAATGGAAAATATCTGAGGGTCAGATGTACAATTGGCCTCAGACAGGAACTGGACAACAAATGATGCCCAGAAAAAAGAAGACCCTCTAGAGGATCTAATATGATGGTGCTTTTGGAGGAAAAAAAATAAAGATTTTAAGAAAGATATTGCAAGTAAGAGAGAAAGACAAAGTAAAGCTTCACAAAGCTGTTGGGGTGGGGGGAATGTATTAATATATGTCACTGGGGTCAGTAAACAAATTTACAAAGTCATGGTAATGCAAAAACTGTACAAATCTGACTAAAATTAGTTGTAAAATTCTACTGGGAAAATGTGAGAAGGCAGAAGGGAGACAAGAGAGCTAAAGCTTCATTTCTTTCTAAGAGGAAGTAAATATAGGTCATGTCTAAATCTAAATCAAGACAACAGTACAAACACATTAATTGGAGGTGTGAAGGTATTTACCATATATAAGAATACAAACTGATTGAGTGCCTCTGGGACATGGGTGTGGAGGGTGGGGAGGGGCAGGACAGGAGATGTTTTATGCATTACAAATATTTCAAAGCTATTTTTTGACATGCATGTATTGATTTGACAATTTTTAAAAGTACATAAATGCACATTCCCCAAAACCACCTGCAGAAATTTGGAATCAGTAGGCCCAGGGGCACAGAAATCTGCATCTTTAAAAAGCTCGCCAAATGATTCTGACAAAATTAATCTTATGCCTCTGCTTTCAGAAACACAAATAAAGAGGTAGTAACCAGTAAAAGGGTAGCGACAGTGATCTGCTGAAATGGAAAAATGCCAGGAGGTAGAGATGTCAAGATGTTGGTCTCCACAAGTCTCTTGCATTTACTAATAACATGGATAAATTTTAGAAGAGGGC
Source organism: Cryptoprocta ferox (assembly GCA_028646485.1). Classification (NCBI taxonomy): domain Eukaryota; kingdom Metazoa; phylum Chordata; class Mammalia; order Carnivora; family Eupleridae; genus Cryptoprocta; species Cryptoprocta ferox. The sequence goes on along the minus strand of CM053559.1, from coordinate 35,915,002 downwards.
CAATAAAATCTGATAGGTTGTGAGTGACCTCATAATTCAACCCCTGTCTGGGTAGAAGAACTTCACAGACAGGCCAGCTTTCTTGCCTCTTACATTTGTTGAAACCTCAAGCCTTGATTCAAAAATTAGCCTGGGGAAAAACATGAAACATCATGTAACGAGAGAAGCTTTCTTAGGAAGGATGTTAGATAAATAACTATCAGACTCTGCAGTTTCTATGTAAGCCTTAGTATATCAATCTTGCTTTTTAAAATAGTTTAAAGAACATTATCAGGATCTCTGGTGCCCACAAATGATTGCCAGGACATGTAGAATACTTAATAATCAGAAGTTGGATGGTTCCCGGGGACTGCGGTAATTTCTTCTAAGAAAGCTTCTTCTGGAACATTACAGGACCATGGGGGATTGGCTCAATTAGTTGTCAGAAAGTAGCCAGAGGCACAATGTCCTCATTTTCTCCTCTTCTCTACCCCTTCCCATGAGTCAGTGCTGTCTGAGAAAGAAAGAATTCCCACCCTTCCCTTGTTTTATTGTGTAGCACCCTTGATCAACTTTTTAGTACAGTGGATCTTTCTTTGCATCCACACAAACTATTGACATTTCTTAGGCTAAATTAGAGATAACCTAGAGCTAGACAAATTGATTCAAATATTTTCTTGCTTATTTCAATGTCAAATGAGACCACTCACCTTTTAAATACAAAGGATTTACTGCTGTATGTGTAGTGTCTACTTAAAAAAAAATCTTTTTTTAAAGTCTATTAATTTATTTTGAATGAGAGAAACAGAAAGAGTGCACACACACATGGGGGAGGGGCAGAGTGGGGGGGAGAAGGAGAGAATCCCAGGTAGGCACCGCATTGTTAGTGCGGAGCATGACGTGGGGCTTGAACTCATGAACTGTGAGACCACAACCTGAGCTGAAATCAAGAGTCAGATGCTTAACCAACTGAGCCACCCAGGTGCCCCGATATATATATTTTGTATTTGAGGATATATGACTATCTATCATTCTTTGATGTTTGCTGTAAGTCATAATAGTTCATCTTTACCAGTTATGATTATCATTTTATTTGATACTTCACAAGAATGTCTACTGAAGTTGGAATATTGGCATATACTGTAAAACATTATCTAGGCATTCCCTACTACTGCGCCTTTGCATGTGTTGTTTCCTCTTTCTAGGGCTTTCCTTATTTGTCCACCTAGCAAGCAGCTCTTCATTAGAAACTTTGTCAGGGATCATCTTCTCTATGAGCCCCCCTTAAGCACCTCCCAATGGACTTGATCTCCCATTCCTCTGTACTATTTCTGAACTTTGTACATATATTTTTTAATTAAAAAATTTTTTAACATTTATTCACTTTTGAGAGATAGAGAGAGACAGAGCGTGAGTGGGGGAGGGGCGAAGAGAGAGGGAGACATAGAATCCGAAGTAGGCTCCGGGCTCTGAGCTGTCAGCACAGAGTCCAGCATGGGGCTTGAACTCACAGACTGCGAGATCGTGACCTGAGCTGAAGTCAGATGCTCAACTGACTGAGCCACTCAGGTGCCCATGTCCATATTTTTATTATTGCATTGACATAAATATTCATTAACATGTCACTCCTTACTTCTATAGTGTAAACTTCTTAAGGATAGAAACATTCATCTCTTCATTTTTGCATCCTTAATAATTAGCAGCATGCCTGGGACATATGGCTATTCATAAAATATTAGCTGAATGAACTGAGGAGTCATTCGTCACATAACTTGTGCAATGTCACAGAAATGTGTTTACATTTTATTTCAAATGATCTCACAATTAAAAATGAACATTTAAATTGTTTGAGTATTTTATTCCTATAAAACCCTAGTGAGATTATATGGTTAGGAATACCCTTTTCTTTTAAAAAAAATTCTGTTGCTTCCTCCTCCCACTCTCTTGACTTTTTGTCAACAGCATGGTTACAAGAGATTTATCCTATTCATATTGTGTTACAACTACTTGTTCATCTGTCTGAGGTCCTTCCTAGATGCAAACTCCCTGAGAGCCGAGCCTTGTCATATCCATCTTTGTGGCTATGAAAGTGAGGAGCTGAACATGTGTTCTTGAGTTAATGAAGGGGAATAAATAGGAGACAGTGGATAGAATTAAATCCTAGGTTCTTTTTTCTCTATTAGGGCCTGTTTTGTGATTACCTTAAATGAAGAAAATCTCCTCAATTATAAATAAAAGCTTTGACTTTGTTGTTGAATGAGGCTGGCTTGGACTGTGTGGCTACAGCAAACTAGCACAATGATTAAGAAGGGAAAAAGCTTTGCTGTGCAAATGTCTTATTCTGTCTTTTAAGTTCACACTGAAAAAATTCTTTTCTAGTTCTGAAACATGGAATAGTGGGTTGGAAAAACTAACTATTCTTTATTATGAAAAGAAATAGGATTATTAAGTCTTTCACTGAAGTTCAAAAGCTTTGAGGATCACTTTCTCTCTACTAGGAAGGTATTAATTCCATAATTTCCTCTTATTCTAATTGTTGGCAATAAGATGATTTTTAGTTGAGTCATTTGATACTTCTCTGTGATTTTTTGACCATGAAGGTGTGGCTGCTTAGTAAAATATTACCAGATGAGCAGTGGAGTTGGACACTCTTTACACATAACTCTCAGAGAAAATTATATACACATGATTTTTACAACTATAGTGTTTGAAAAATGTGAGTTAGTTTTAAAGCTTCACTCAACTTTTAAGTAGATGTAACACATAGTAAGTGGATTATTACTCACTGGTGAGTGGCAGTGACAAATATATTCATTAGATGGCACTGGAAAGAGGTTATTTCTGGAGAAACCATTTAATAAATGGTAATATTCACCATCTGGTGAATAGTAAATTCACAAACATATAGACCACACAGATGTGATAACTTTTCCTCAAAAGTAATTCTCTAATTTGTGTTCTACCAGGACCATTAACTTTGGTGACTTAATATCATAAATTCAATCAACCTTGTGAAAAATGTGAAATGGCAATACAGTTGTTTGGAGATACAGTCACAACACTTTATATATTCTTTCTAATGTATTTCAAAAACTACAGCACAAAATTTTTAAATCAGTATTTTAAGTACACAAGATCAAATCTGATTTCTTCTGAGGCACCTGGGTGGCTCAGTTGGTTAAGTGACAAACTTTTGATTTCCACTCAGGTCATGATCTCATGGTCTATGTCAGGCTCTGTGCTGACAGCATGGAGCCTGTTTGGGATTATCTCTCACCCTCTCTCTTTGTCCCTCCCCCCAGCTTGCACTCTCTCTCTCTCTCAAAAACATGTTTTTTAATTTCTTCTTCCTTTTTTTTCCCAGATAAGGAAACTAGCATTTATAAATTATGGGATTAATCCAAGGTCACGGGCCAGGTATGAGAATTTAAAATCAGACAGCAAAACCAGACTTAGTTCATTACTTTTTTTCTCTACCTCTGTATACCTTTCATATTTTACATTTTCTTGTCCTTCACAATTTGTTTCTGCATCTCCATGTTAAACGGATTTTGATTCTAATTTGATAGACATCCAAGTAACTGCATATGAAAATGGATTCATAAGAACTACAGGGGAAAAAACCCCTATATATTAAAACATTGATAGGGACATATAAAGATGAATACTATTCAAAATTTTTTTCTGTGAGATGAACATGCATATTTAAATGTCTAACCTGGGCAATTCAGCATGAGACTATAAGATTAATGCAGATTTTAAAATACCTTTGAATATAAGGTAGAATAGTATGAAATGTTAATCACATCTCTAAGAAAGAACTTGAAAAATAAATTAGAAAAGTGTCAATATCAAGAGTCCATTAAATCCAGCAAATAGAAGGGGCAGTGGGAAAAATGAGACAAAATGATACTTAAAGCTATTTCCAAAATACTTCAACTTGATACTCTTAAACTAGGAGAAACATAATTTCTGGTTTCCCTAAAGTAAAATGATCTTTGACTTTCAAAATAAAAATGCAGAAAGAAACTCCTCCTATTTGCTTTAGAAAAAGGAAGGAAGGAAGGAAGGAAGGAAGGAAGGAAGGAAGGAAGGAAGGAAGGAAGGAAGGAAGGAAGAAAGAAAGAAAGAAAGAAAGAAAGAAAGAAAGAAAGAAAGAAAGAAAGAAAGAAAGAAAGAAAGAAAGAAAGAAAGAAAGAAAGAAAGAAAGAAAGAAAGAAAGAAAGAAAAAGAAAAAGAAAGAAAGATGTTGTAAAACAAATTTCCAAAGCAGTAAGCAACTCACCTGTTTCCATTTTCCCATCCTGTGCTGCAGGCCCATCGGGAATGACACTTTTCACCTGCAGAAACTCATCAGGCTCATCTCCACCAATGATGGTGAATCCAAAACCCATGTTGCTCTTTTTTAGGGTGGTGCTGAGGAACGTTCCCTTCAACTGGGATGCATCCCGGGTGAAGAGCGGTTTTTCTACATTGGCCAATATAAGTTAAAAAAGAAAAAGCATGTTGAAGGCAAGTTCTCACACAGAGGAGAGCCAGCTACTGAGCAGCAACCCCAGGGGTAGGTGTGGGCGTCTCCTGTAGTAAAAGCAAGCAGGTGGTGACCACAGACACAGAGCAGTCCCACACATCCAGGAAGAGTGAAAAAGCTGCCTGCTTTGTGGAAAGATTTTCTGTCAGGCAATGTTTCCATTCACTAAAGTAGCCCTTCTTGGGCTTTAAAAAAGTTGACTTGGGCTGAGTCAACAGGCTGTCAAAGCCTACAGAAAAAGAGGAGCCCAAATCATCCAGACACATCTGGATTCGTTCCTCTTTTTCTAAAGGAGGTACGTGTGAATGGCTGATCCTGCATAAATCCTTGAAGGGATAAAACTAGAGAGTCAAAATGGACTATTTTATTTTTAAAAGAATGGGAGCCATGGAATGCTACCATCTATTCAAATGTCTCAGTTGTTTAGGAGTGCCTGGATGTGGAAGTGAGTTAACTTTTGCTTATATTGTGAGATGATATAAAATAACCAGATAAAGTTCTATTGACCTGGTAGTCTTTAGTATACTCTAAAAGGTGAGCAAAAGGAAAGCTGGCATTTCATTATATAATTATGAATGTAAAGGTAACACATTTTGTTACAATATTGTTGATTCATTCAAATCATATACCTAAATAATCTGAACAAAACTTGACCCCACTTATCTAGGTTTGACCACTAATTTGTTATAGAATATGCTTTTCCAGCTATGATCTGTAATAAATATTTTCCTAAGAATATTAAATGCTTGAAAAATAACAGTCCTGCTGGGAAATAGAATTAATATCTGCTTTAAATGCTATCTCAGTCAGGGACATATGTGTATATATATGTGTGTCTGTATATATATAGGTACATACACACACACTTTGGGTGATATGATTTGATATTTATAACAGTCACACTGTTAATAGTAACTTAGCTAAGTATTTTGGTGCTTTTGCTGCTGTTACATTTTGGGTGATATGCAATAGATATAATGAGTCATCATATTGGAATTTTACTTTATGTATTTACACATCACATATATCTTTATTAAAATACTAAACATAATTCTGTATTTTACATTTAAGTTTATTTTACCTCTCTTTAAAATGCAAATGAAACATGCATATAACCTTGCCATCTATGTTTCCTTTATAAATGTAACATTTACAATTGGAGAGAAGTTTTTGTGAGACCTTTACATTCATTGTGATTGTGCAGTAGTGGGTAAGGTGTTCATGCTTTCATTTATGAGCAAGAGCCCACAAGATGTGAAAAGTTTGTGCAGCAATCATTCCATTATGTGGCTCCAAGGCGTAGTCAAGTGCAGTGAGCAGCCCCTGACATACCGAAGGGCCAGGGTCTCCCTGCGAGGTCACGCAGACAGTAAGACAAGTCATTCACGCTGCGTGACCTCTCCCGGACAGCGTGGGGGCGGGCAGGTTTGGGCCTAGGTAATGTCGATGAGGAGCCGTCTACTGTCACAAAGGAGAACAAGCCTTATTCTTGTGCGTGGTCTTTGAGGACAAACCTATAAGTCTCTGTGAATCTGCAGCTCACAGCACCACTGTCAAAACCCATTAATCTCCACCTGGCAACATGCTGTAAAGTCCCGCAAGGTACTGCCGGAGGCTTTAACTTAATCCATGGTTGCTAAGTGCATTAGTTTAGAAACAGAGCAACCACCCAGCTAAAGCTAATAGAAGAATTTGCGGAAAGCACATCGATTATTTGAAACAGTCCAAGCTAAAGGCATATTTGGAAAAGTGGGCAGTTTGATAGATAATTTTCCCCTTTGAAACACTGCACGTTGACATGGTACTTACCTCGGAAACCTGGGGCCTGCAGGGGCTTTGTTCCAAGTTCTGTGTGGGGCATGTTATGCTGCTGTAGCTTCCTTTTTGCTTCCAGGACAGGGTTTTCAAACTGTGTTCTTCTATTTATGTGGCTGAAAAATAAAATTTAAAATTAGGATAATAGTGGGGCAAAGTCATTTTAGAGAACATATGTATAGCTCTATGGAGAGCAGGCGATTAAGAGATACCTTATGTGATTAGTCAAGTGTCCCACCAGGCATGAGGTCAGGTCTCTGCTGGGGCTGGCCTATGGACAGCTCACATTTCGGTGACAAGAGCAGAGTTCTCAATGGCTTGAAAAAATGTTATTGTATTTAAATCATGTATGATTTGGCCAGAAGAACTAGAATGTGTGCTTGGTTTCTGGTCTACTGTGTTAATTTGAGATGAGTTTGATCTAAATGGTCAGGGGTGCTAGGGTGGCTTAGTCATTTAAGCATCTGACTTCAGCTCAGGTCATGATCTCACGGTTCATGGGTTTAAGCCTCACATTGGGCTCTGTGCTGACAGGGTGGAGCCTGCTTGGGATTCTCTGTCTCCCTTTCTCTCTCTGACCTTTCCCCTCTTGTGCTCTGTCTCTCAAAATAAATAAATGTTCAAAAACATTAAAAAAATAAAACAAATGGTCAGCAAATGAAATGTATACCAAATGGTGTTGAAAAGAGTACCATCTCAACTTTGCAAAGTCCCCACATCTAATAAGACAAATAAAATTCACTGATCACTAGCAACCAGCGTCCACACTTTTTAGAGTCAGACAGACCTGGATTGAAGGGCTGGGATACAGAAGGAAAGACTCCCAAAGATATTTATGGAAGTTGTAGAAATGCTTGTAGAAGGGCTGATGCTTAGGTCAATCAAAAGTAGAGTATTTACACTGGATATGATGTGATGATAAACTCATAGATATCAGACTCATAGCTGTGAATCAGCTAACTTGAGGGCTTCTAGTATAAGAACCCCTTATAGTCTGCTTACAGTTTAATGAATTCTTGTATGAAATTTAGAGCTCCTTGTCCTTGAAGAGGGTAGGAGTCAACAACTCTGCCTCATGGCAGCACCACACAGCCTTTTCTCTAGGATATAAATCCCCCCATAAGAGGGATGGCATATACATTGGTTTTGGTTCTTTGCACAAACAGAAATAGGATTATAGTATGAAAGCCTGAAGACCAAAGAGAAGGTAGAAGAGGAATGGACAAGTCTGAGTCCTTAACTCTGTGCTGAATACAGTAGATACATTTTCTCAATGTAGTTAAGCAACAGTCTTGAATTTAAATCACTGCTGTTTTAAAGGCAATGGGGCTGACACGTGGGAGGTCGGATGACTTGTTCTAAATCTCCTGCCTACTAAGTGGCAAGGCTGGGATCTGATCATGTCTATTTCTAAAATGTAATTCTTACCTACATACCTTCTCTTTCCAATGTATGAGTTCACACTGGCAAGTGCACCCACACACACACTCACATACACAGAATCCTCTCGTTCAGTCTTCTAAAAGTACATAATCAGAAAGAAAAGGAGGCAAAAGAAGTGAAGTCTCAACAACCAATTTTCTATTATTATAAATCAGATTCTTCCTAGCGAGACAGAAAAGCAGTTGTCAGAAACGTGATAGTGATATGATGACTGCAGTATCTAATTACTTCCTCGGGGCGGGCGGGTTGGGGCAGGGTAGCTGCCTGCCACACAGGCTTTCGAGTCAATTGGCCCTGGATTCAAAATCTAGCTCCACTGCTTGATTAGCTGTGTGATTAAACCTTCATCCATCATACGGACATTATATTGGCTTCCTCCTGGGCAGGTTGTGAGGGTTTGATGAAATAGTGAGTGCTGGTGCAGGGGATCAAGCACAGACAGTTTAATAACTAGCAGCAGCTCTTACCACCCTGCCACCAGCATCCCAGTCCTATCCTTACCATCACTGTCAGCATTTTGAGTCCATAGGAAAGGCTTTATGGGATTGCGGGGGAGGGATTTAAAAGCCCCAGGCCCTTTCTCTCCTATTACTTCTGGTGCTATTTAGGAAGAGTGTGCTTTATAGCCATGTTCTTTGGTAATGGAAGTCACCAGTACAGAGTTCAAAGTAAATCCGCCTTACGTAAAATTCTTTTCACTTGGAGGTAAATACTACTGTAATGCTCATGTGCACAAAGGGGTCTCATGATCTGTGGCACGTAGTGAGGTATGGCATGTGATCTTTCAAAGCTTCTTCTCCCTGGAAACTCTGACACTCCCACTCCATTGCAGGAGGTTTAGAGTTTGAGGTTTCTCTTCCGTCTTCTCTACTTTCATGTAACCCTTTTATTAAAATCCCCTGAAATCTTCTTATTACCCAAAGAAATATCATTCCCGACTTTGCCCTTCCTTATCTCTCTAGCTTCACCTTTGGCTGCATTACCACATGCCCCTTTTGCTTTGGACACACTTGGAGCTACTCTCTCATTGACAACACTAGGCCAGTGTTCTTATCTTTTCATGTGAGATTCAGTGTATCAATACTGCAGCGCTTGAAGCAAGACCACCTGGGTGTGAGGTGGTGTCTTGGACAAATTACTAAACCCCAGAGGCATCAATATTCCCGTATGTAAAATGGGGACAATACTATCTGCTTCTTGGGATTGCTGTGAAGATCAGAGAAATAAGGTTTGCAAAGCACAGATACATAGGGAGAACCCCACAACTGTGAGGTCTTAGTTATTTTTTATTCTTCAAGGTCTAGCTATTCTTTATTCCTATTATAAGTAAGTGCTGCTGTCAGTACCATCACAATGCTTTTCCCATCTGTGCTTTAACTCCTTCCCTAGCCTCCCCTAACAACACTGCCAACCTGTGTTACACTCTTCTCCTTGGCTCTCATAAAACCTTGAACAGAATTCTCTTGTCCCTGTTTCTTTCTTTCTTTCTTTTCTTATAACCTGTCTCATCATTAAGAGAATTTGGGGGCACTTTTAAGCCACAAAGACAACAGAAAGGAAACAAAATCAGGCTGACGCTACTTGCATCTAGGTAGAAGATCCATAGACAAACTTGATAATAAGGATCCTACTTGTTTACTAGTGTTATGTGACAAATGAGCTTTGAACTTTCAGGCTGGTAATTCCATGGGAGAGAGAATCTGGTTATATTTTTCAGGGTATTCAAGTTAAACCCAAGATGTTCAGAAGACATAGTATTCCTGTTACTGTTTTCTAGGTCTTGGATTAAAGAGGTTTTTGTGATGTGATATACAATATCCTAGATGACAGTTTCACAATAATGAATTTCACGAGCTATCATAACCATATTATACTGTAGTTTAATAATTGATTTTCTTATTTATTTCCTTCCTTTTTTTTAAAAAAAATAAAGTTCTTTAGTAGTCTCCATTTAAATGGTTTATTGGTTGTCAATAAATTGGCAACACAAGGAGAGGTCGAGGGCGTGCTCCTGGCCAGGCTCTGGTGTGTGTGGGCTCAGGTAGGAGACGCTGCACTGGGGCAGGGCGCAGACACCCAGTGTCCCAACCGATGGAAGGAAAAGGCCTCACTTCTGGGGAATCCTCTGGGATGAACACAGTGGCCAGTAAGCAAACAGAACCAGCGGAGCTAAATGAAAACAAGGGAGGAGGGACAGATGGGCAGGGGTGGGGGAAGGCAGCGTCCCCTGGTAGCCCCCATCCCTGCCCATGGGGGCTCAGCAGCCTTCGCCTGTCCAAATTGTGCACACCTGTGTACTGGTTCCATGTGTTCATCTTTTATGCTCACTGGGTGCAGTGAAAGACGTTATTTTTTTGTTAAATAACTAAATGATGAGTATGTGTGTGTTAAGACTTGTTTACTAATATATGTTAGTAATTTTGAGAAATCAAGAAATAGCTTTGAAGTGTACTGAAGTATCAGCTTTCTTCATTTTCTGTCTGTTCTATTTCTATTCCTCTAGGTCACTGTTCATCATACGAGTAACTGTATCCTCAGAAAATACATTATAAGAGCATTCTGGAATATATTTCTATATACAGTTGGGTTCCTTCAACTGCCACCTGCATGTGATTATTTCCTTAGAAAAATCAACGTGTAACCACCTGCTTTATGGACACTGTTCTGAAAATACTCCATTTACCATCAAAGTGAATTTCTAGAGTTCACAGAGAATGAAAATATCAATGAATCAGTCTGCCAGGCCTTGTACCCCACAAATAGTGGAAGGTGGGTATGGCTTTAGTATCCTGAACTAATTGCTGCAGAACATTCACATCATCATAAATGAAGTCATTCATTTAAAAGTTAAAATGCTCCCAAGCTTGAAAAGGCCTATCACGAAGAAATATGACTGTAGCTGAATTGGAAAGCTTTGTCTTCCTTGTGCTTTTAAAATGAATAGTTTCAAGTCCGTCTAGCCAGGATTTGGGGGGTCTTACAATGTGCACAAAGGATGTGAATGACAAATGCCACCATACTTCTCATTATTTAGGCTCTGCAAGATCACTACTAGCTATTTCATCTTGCTTCCATATAGACCAGGAACTTGGGGTGCTACCAAGAGTTCTTGCCCTTTAATTACATCTAGTCTATTGTCATTTTACTAAGAGAATCTCTCGGTGGTACCAGCTAAGGGGATGAAAGCCATATTCTGAAGTGGGTATATCCTCACAACCCCATTTCCCCTTCACAAGAACTACTGACATGAGATGATTCCATGTTGGGATGGTGAAGGGATCAGGGCGTTCAGGATGAAATTCTTTTTGTCTTTAGCTTGCTCATTTGCAGCCTAATTCCCTCCTTTCACTATGGAGTGGAGACTTAAAATAAGTCCATCTGTGGCAGTGCTTTGCAGTTGTGAACGAACCCAAAGAGCTTAAAAACAAGCAAACCAACAGAAACACAAAGAGAGAAGACTCAAGCCCACCCTAAATCCACTGAGCTTTAATCTCGGAATGAGCTACAGGCATTGACATTAAAAAAACTTCCCAGGTAACACTAGTGTGCAAATAGGGTTGTGATCTCCTCTGGAGAAGGTGTGAAAAGGTAGTTGAATAAGGAATTTCCTGCCTGATAAGATTTGTGTGGAAGTCTCTTTTTCTCTATGTGGCCTTATGGAGTACTAGGAAATGCTATTTTGGCTCCAGAAGAGAGGCCTTCTGATATCAGAAGTTTCACAACATGCACAGAGGGGGGGAAAATATTTGCAGCCACCTGGATGATATGCTATCCAAAGCAGTCCCAGGTCAGTGTCCTGTTTGACTACCACCTCCTTCACTGAGGGAATGGAAGAAACAGGAGTAAAGTTGGACATTCTAAACCCATCAGTACACACAGGACAGGTCAGCTGAGGGTCATCATGGCCATCATCTGACCCCTACTGCCAGTCCTGCCTCCATATTCCAGCCTCTTCATGCCCCACCTTGCTTCTCCTGGTTTTTTTGAGATTAGTTTATAGTCACAAATGACATTCACTGTAACCACTGGCTACTCGTCCACCATCTTGAATAAAGTTGACAGCTTAGAAATGAACCTTTGGGTTGATGTGAGAGAGAGAAGAAAATAGCTTTCAAGTGGAGATTCCACAAGTGAAATATTTGCAATGTGGTCAAGGTGGCTATGCTAATTACTTTAAGGTAACTACGAGGTGACTAGTGTTCAATAAATATTTGTTGAGTAAGGGCATGGATAGGTGGCAGGCATCCATGAAAGGTGATAGATCTCATTGGTTTCCAGTTTAACTCTCCAGTAAAATATATCTCATGGCAGAACTTTATGTGAAGTTTAGGACCAGGCTATGTGATATAACCAATCTGCATTTGGCTGAAGACTCATGAAATCCTTCAAAACAGAGAATCTTCCAAGACATTCTTGTGATAGGTGAAAATGTCAGCCCACTATCATAATGGAAGATTTGGATGTGAAAGTCTCATCACTAGCAGCTGCTACCTTGTGTTACTCTAGAAATGTGCTTATATGGAAAAGTACTATGTTAGGGACAAAATGAGGGAGCCCAAAGAGGCAGCCACTTAGCATTGAGTGTGACAAGACTGGTTTGGGATTTGGGGTTGCAGCTCAGTGTATCATTCCTTCTCTGTAATCTTGCTTCTATGGGAGCTTCCCAAAATCTATTTCCCTTGGAGCATTTTTTTACATAGAATAATTCCTGAATGGAATCAGAGTGTGAATCTCCTGGTTCCTTGGAATTCCCTAGGTTTCCTGTGACCCCAATTCTGATTCCCATGGTTCTGGGTGGTCAAAAAAGTCTGCATATTACCTCCTCACATCTGAAACCCTAGACTGTAGCTACATTGGCAAACACATACATTGTACCCTCCCTATGCATACTTTATTCATTTTTAAACAAGCCTTGAAAAGACTCCATAAAGTTTTCTCTACTATGAAGTTTTAAGGAGTAAAAATTACTTCATGCCTTGGAAACTAAGAGAGGATAATAACCATATGGGGATCTCCTGGGGCCAAGCCTCTTCCCAGAAGGCAGGGCAGTATATTAACAGTTTGGTTACTGTAGACATGTTGCTGGGATTCCCATCCAAGCTCCACCACATCCTAGGTGTGTGACCTTGGGGACATCATTTACCCTCTTTGTGCTTCAGAATTTTTCATGTGTAGAGCTGGGATAAAAGTAATACCCACCTCATAAAGTTGTTGTGCATACTAAATAAATTTAAGTGAATAAATCACTCTTCAGACCATTACCTGGATGTAAGTAGTCAATAAATGCTATCATGACTCATCAAGTATTTCTTTCTCAAGTACTCTTTGCTCTGCACTATGGAAGAAGGTGCAGGAAGGAGTAAAGATCAATCAGACATGTAGTCTAGTAGGAGAGATAAAACAGGAACAAAAAGAATTATAAAATAGGGCTGACATAATACAAAATATGCCTTACAGAGCTTTGAAAAGCTAAATTTTAAAAGTATTAGTCTAAAGACAAATGTTTTAAATATATTTTATTTTAAAATAGGAGCTTTGGATAAATGGAAGAATTGAATCTATTTTACTTGGAGCATTTTTTTTAAACAGAATAATTGAATCCCACCTCTGGAAAGATTTCTTCCCAATTCTAACACTTAAGTGATAATTTTCTTTCTATAAATGTCCATTCATTATGCCCTACTATACCTGAGGGTAATGTGAGTTTGCTTTGTGAATGTGGGTGGGAAGATGAAGTTATTCATATAATTACTTGTTCCTGCTTTTCCTGGACAAAAGAGTGTTTGACCTGGGGACAGAGTGTCCAGGTAGGAGGTAGAATCACAGCTGACTGATAAGAGTATCCACATATTAGCACTGAAATTCTGAGGAGTCTGTCCTCCATTTCTCATGAGTCTGAACTTACCAAATGTGGGTATATTTTCAGATAAATGAACTCTCTCCCCCTTCTCCAGCAGTAGTGTTAGGTTACTTAGTTAAGCCATTGACCTGCAAAGTGTATTTTATGTATAAAGGGCATTCATCACTTTATCCATTACTACTTACCAATTACACAGAAAACTTGATATTTTACTACTAGCAGAAATAGCAATGTGCACTGTCAATCATGTTATGAAGCTCCCAGGATGTACAAGATACATATACTCATTTTCAAAAATTTCAGACCCACCGGGCATGATTTAAAAATGTTTTCTATCCATCTTCTTCTTGTTCCCATAAAACATCTCTCTTAAATGTTATTTCTGGGTGCAATATTATTATCAAAGATATTTCTAAATGTGCTTCTCAATTGAGCAAAAAAAGTGAGCTACAAACTTAAAGGTAGGATAGAGCTTATCTAGAGGGAAACTAGAAGACTGCATTATTCTAGGATCTTTCTGTATTAAGAGCCAAGATTAATACATCCTCTTCCATTGGTGTCTGCCAACAATGATTGAACGGCTTTGTCCTTCAAGTCTCATATATAAGTTCATTAATTTATCAGTGTGCCAGGTGCTGGGGACACAAACATGACATTGACACAACCCTCTCATCGACGGGGCACGTTACTCCACTGGGAAGACAAACAGTCAGGTGACCAGCCACCTCAGTTCCTAGGACTAAGGGATTTCCCAGGGCATGAGACTTTCAGTTTTAAAATTGGGACAATTCTGGGTAAACTGGGATGAGAAGAAAAGACAACTTAGTCTGCTGGTTCAGGGAAAGGCTCAGAAAAAAGGGGACACTGGAGGAGGTTCTAGAATGCATTTTGCCAGATGGAGAGGGGGGATTTTAGGAAGAGAGTAATGGACACAAAGGTGTTTAGGAATATTCACTTCTGCTTAGGTAGAGTATAAGGCTAGTGAATACACAGATGCACATGATTGCCTGTGGCTGGGGTGGGAGCCAGAAGTAGAGCAAGAGGATAAAAGCTAAAAGACTAGGAAACCATTTCCAAGTCATGGTATGGGGCTTGGTTTTCTCAGCAAGTTTCCCTACTTCCATTATGACTTTAATCTAATGGATAGCTGTAGCTCTCAAAGTCTCCATCATGGAGGATATGCCTTATTCCTGAACTTGGGGTGCATTATGAGTTTTAACATATCAACCAAATTGGAAAGTTGTAGTGCTCCCTAGAATTCTCAATCCTTTCAACATCATTTACTGGCCACCTCCAATGCAGTAAATATTGTTCTCACCTGGGGCTATGAGGATGAATAAGAGGCGCTCCAGGACTATGAAGAATAACACTGTCCAGGGAACTAGACATTATCATGTGCTGGGAGGTATGAGAATCTGTAATATACTGGCCTGTAATATATAATCTGGCCTGTAATATACTTTGTGTTGGACTGGATTGTTATTGATTAATAAATTATTTATGTGCTGTTAAAATGTGAAGTCACGCTATAGTGTTAAGTCCACTGAACAGCATACATCACCTATATATAATGATAGACATACAAAGCCATGGATACAGGAACACTTTGGAGCCTGACTCCAAGGACAGTCAGAGAATTAGCAGAGACACTCAGAATAGTGAGGAATCATGCAGGCAACATCTCTGGTATTGGTAATTATCCAGGAAGGAGGAAGCCAGGGAAAGAGTGCTAATAAAGGGGGGATGGACAAGACTCGGGGCAGGACTGTGGCTGATTCTCACAGTCAACAGGACATGAAGATAATTCCAATTCCATGTATTACCAAAACTCCCAAATTTCCAGATTGAATAACCATAGTGAGAAAAATATTAAAAAAGTATTATGCTTGACTACTGGGTCTTTATTATTGCCTGGACCAGGGGGAAATCAAATATACAGCTGTTCCTTTTACATGCTGGAAAGTAATGCAGGAGGAACTAGAAAACCAACCAACCAAGCAAAAAACACTTTTAATTTGATACTTGGCAAAAACTTTTATTGCGATACTGTGGGGCCTGAGTGTGGGCGGGAGGCTCTCATTCTGAGAAGGTAAGGACCCTGGTAAAAAAGCCATGGGAAAAAAATAGTAGTGGGAATAGAGAATAAAGGTTCAGCAGAACTAAGAGCAAAGAAAGGTGGAAATGAGTTACTCCACCGTTGTTTTCAGTAGGTTGCTTTTTGGAGGACAAATATTGTTGCAGAGTTTCATATAATTAGCACACTGTGTTTAAAATTATGCCATTGCTAGAAGAGGAAAGCTTCATACAGATTAGATGATAGCTCCATGTAGCTGTAATGGGGTATGTATTTTCACATAACGTGTTTGTTCCTTTTCATAATGCATACCAGGAAGGTGAATTTAGGCTCCCATGTCGGGCTGAGTTTATATTTTTCATTCTGAATCACTAAATAAAGATGAAAGGTGTGATGTTGAATATTTCAGAAGTGCATTCCATTTTGCAGTTTTAAAGTTACTTAGTTCCTGTTCTGATTTAAATTATTTAATAGATGCCACAATTTGGGGAAAAAACAATTGTTTGAAGAATGAATGTCAGCCCTGTAAACAAAGGAAAAAATAAAGGGAGAATGGTGAATGATAAAGCGGTGGGAACTAATATTAATTGAGCAAATACTATATGCCAAATCCTCAGCTAAACAGTTCCATACCTTGTTTTGAAAAAAAGTTTTAATGTCTTTATTTTATTTTGAGAGAGGGAGACAGAGAGTGAGCAGGGGAGGAGCAGAGAGAGGAAGACACAGAATCTGAAGCAGGCTCCAGGCTCTGAGCTGTCAGCACAGAGCCCGACGCGGGGCTCAAACTCATGGACTGTGAGATCATGATCTGAGCCAAAGTCGGAGGCTTAACCAACTGAGCCACCCAGGCACCCCACAGGTTCCATACTTTTAATTCATGTGCTCTTCAAACAGGGTAAATGATTTTCTGCAGATCCCCACAGTAAGGTGAACATGCATGGTTCAAACTCAGCTCTGTGTAGTGCCAAATTCAACAACACTGATTTATGTGGTTCTGACACAAATATACACTTACTTTTCAAATGACATAACATATATACAGCCATGGACTATGTTTATAATCTCTAATATACTTTAGCCTGGCGATTCTCAGTTTCTTTTCATGAGAATTCACTGTGAAATTGGTAACTTTCACAGTATTGTAAATTATCACAAGGTTGTAAATGGATGCAAAAAGGACAAAAATTCTGAAAATATACCACATTATTTTGATTATGAAATTATATTTTTTTAGAGCACCCAAAGATTATGTACATAGAAATGGGGACTTAGGTTTCATAAGAAAAAAAACATGTGTGTGTGTGTGTGTGTGTGTGTGTGTGTGTGTATGTTTTGCATACTGTGAAAAATGAAATAGTAATGAGAATATGGGTAAAGAACTAGGAGCCCTGGCTTTGCATAACAGTTTTTAAACCAGAAAATCTCCTTCAAGGATTGCCTTTCAGATTCCCTGACGGTTAATCTTAACTCAATTTTCTTGAACTCTGCTCTTAAAACTCTGGAAGTCGAACATGAGCCATGTCTCTGGCAATTATGATATTGATCATAAGATGATTCTGCACTAATATTTATGAATAGGTTAAGGTTGTATGTGAGTGAGGATGAGGGAGTCAATAATAACACAGATATGCATGTCTTGTCTCAAATTTTGATGGGGGCATGTTAGGTCCTGCTGAGGTCCAGTGATACAATAAGAAATGAAAATGAGATACTTACTCAGCAGGAATTCCTTCCATGGTAACACGGTGGAATCTAGAGTACTGCTCAGCTCTCTCCCTGACACATAAAAGTTACCTGTGAGCTGTGTACTCATGAGGAACAACAGGGGTGAGGGGCACCATCTGCACTCTCTGCTACCCTCAATCTCGTGTATTTCTGGGGTTTCACTAATGTGAAAGCCACTTACAATAAGTCTGAGTTGTCATTCTCTCCTATTTTGACACCAAATCAGTATTCAGGGTTTAAGCTACATGTGAAGGTTGAGTCCACCACTTACTGCCTTTGTGAAGTTCCCCTGATACCTCTGAACTGCAATGGCCCATCTGTAAATATCCTATTCACCTCATGGGACTGTTTTGAGGAGCACACAGATAAACTGTATGAAAGCGTTTAAAGATGGAACATCATAGCAATTTAAATTGATTTTAATGTTACTGTTACATTTAGAGTATGAGAGTTAAATAGATCTTAAATATGGACAACATAAAGTCTCTAAATTCCTGTCCTGGGCTGTAATTCTATTCTCACCTTCTAGCTTGATGGCTTGGCTTCTAGAAGTTTCTGTGTCCATGAAACAGGAATAACAGCACCTAACATAAAGTGTTACGGTGATGATTCAGTGAGTTATATAAAATACCAGCTATCTACCAAGTAGGTAGGTGCCAACTTAATAGATGCTAGCTAATTACTATTATTTTTCTGGGTTGAGTAATAGTTACTAAGTATTTAGACATAAAGTCAATGTCACAAACTAAACTACTAAGTAATATTACAGAAAAAAAGAAATAAAATATTCCTATCATTTTATCTATGTAAAAATATATTCCCATTTTTTTTGCACCTAATTAAAATGGAAGAAAGGGAAGTAAGACCAGGACGAGGGGACTTTGTCAGCCTCCATACATGAGTGCTGTGCTTAATGGAAAGCTGAAGTAATGTTTTAACATTATGACAAACTTAACAAATGGTGCTTAATAAGCTGTCGAAACTACACACCTAATGGTGAATTTCTTCTAGACTACATTAGTGCAAAACTAATTTCACTGGTTTTTAACAGCAAATTGACTTTCTTTTGCCTGTATGTAGTAGATCTGGCTAACTTCTAAGCCATAGAATATTTTTGTTTTTCCTTGACAATTTTGAAGTTCATCTTATATAGCAAGATTGAAATTAAATGTGAAATTTTATAATACGGATTTTTGTAATCCACCTATTTTTATTATACAATTAGCTGAATCTATTTTAATATCATTTCATCTAATTAAATACAAAGCCATCTGTTAAACACTAGTAATAATGTTTAACAGTATGGCTTCACATCACAAAAAGGGGAAAACAACATTCCCTTCGAATGTATTCAGCTTTGATAATAGTTATTACCCTCACTTTTTGTTTATAAGCTTATCTTTATCTTTCTGCCCTTTTAATGACAACAGTAACCACCATCTCATGTCTGTAGATATGAAGTGGATTTATAATTTTTTCCATAGCTTTGTGAGGAGATTCTATTATAATAATCCACCCTTTTTGGAAACCTTCTTTCCAAAACACTCATGTGATGGGATGGTTAAAACCATTAAAATAAAATACAAAAAGTGGTAATATATATGTTATTGTTTAGCCAAATAACAAGTGGAAATTGAAAGAAAATGCTTTTAAATTGTAAGTATTCTTTGATCAGCAATTATAATGAGAAAATAAGGAGGCTCATACAGGAAAATGGCCAGAGTTACCCCTGTTAACACAAGGTACAGTGGATATTCCTTGAACTAGCAGAGACCTTAGCAATCACCTAATCCAAACCACTCATTTGACAGATAAAAGCCAGGAAGGTTAAGTATAATTTTGCACTCGCCCACAAATTCAAAATCATGGATGCAAAAAGGACAAGTATTACTAACATCATGGTCTGTGACACAACATGAATTTTGAACAACATTATCTGCATATTGAAAAAAGATAACACTAAAGTTCTCATGTGGGGGTGGGGGGCATTTACCCATTTAGGGTGACCATCCTCTGTTTTATTCAATAATAGACTGCCCGAAGGATGACACCAATAGGCTACTTCCTGGGTTTGACTAAGTTCCCTCATCCATCTGATGGTATTAACATATCTCTGAGCTGAATGTGATTCTAGTTGTGTATTTATTAAAGATCTAAAAGGCCTAAATGTGAGCCAAGTACTTTAATTCCAGAAAGAATTATTTTCTAATGCTGGGGGAATAAATGGTTGTGTTGTTTTGGTATGCTAGTTTTCTACTTGCTCCAATCCTGAGGGATTTTTAGAATAATTTTGACTCCATGCAATTTTCACTTTATGTGCTAACTTTAGAAATTAGTCTCAGTCTAAGATAGGACTCCAAAGTATGTGATGATATGGAATTTTAGCATGAGATGATATCTGCAGTTCATCCACAAGAAGCCTAGCATGTTTAATTCAGAGAGAGAATAGCTAACCTATAGAAGCAAACTGTTCTACAAATTATACAATAATAACAATGATCTTGGGGTATCTGCCTTGGTCAGTCAGTTAAACATCTGACATCAGCTCAAGTCATGATCTCACAGTTCATGATAGCTGATAGCTCAGAGCCTGGAGCCTGCTTCGAATTCTGTATCTCCCTCTCTCTCTCTCTTTCTCTCTCAAATTAAAATTTAAAAAAATTAAAACAAAAATTAAAATTAAAAAAATTAAAAAAAAATAACAGCAATTTCTTTATGTGTTATATAACATTGGCAAGAGGCAAATGGGAATGTCCAGTGAAAGATGGTGGCAGCTTTCTCCTGGGTTGCCTTGCTATGAGTGCCATTGGACTGGAGCCCCCTCCTCCAGCAGGAGGGACAGCACTTCCCACAGGGCTCTAGGTCTTCTCGGTGCAGAAATAATATCCTCCACACAGCTCACATCCAGCTCAAATGGTTGTCTACAGCAGCCTTGAACAGCAGGTCCCAAATGCAGACTATCTTCTCTGCCATCACAAGGCTATTTTCAAGTTCTCATCGTCCTATAAAAATGGCGGAGAAGGAAGAAGCACAGTCTTTCCTGGGGTGCACGCTGCATGGTGCTTTCGGTTCTGACCACGCCTCCTGTCCTCTTTCTCCCTGGGATGCTGAGGGCTCAGGGACTGTGTCCATCACATTGCTGCCTCCACTCCAAGTTATTCTGCTCTGTCCTACCTGGTGTGCTACTGGGCTATCTGCCTATGCTTAACCTCTGCAGAAGCACCTAAACAAGAGCCCAATTTAATTTGCTGGATTCATAAAAAATGCCTAAAGACAAACACAAAAAACAAAAAACAAAAAAACCCTCCAAGTATTTACGAATATATTCATAAATATATTCTCAAAGAAAAGTTGATCCTGGAGAAATAATTCCCCTGTCTTTCATTACTGACTTCAAGACAAAGAAAATAATTCATTAGAATTGTAAAATTTGTCTTTAAAAAAACATTTGTATGTAACTCTGATGCCAAGGGTGAATAATTCATTGTTATTTGTAAAATTCCATCTGCAATTAAACCAATTTAAACTTCTGGATGCTCAAAACATTCTTTATTTGGAACCCGAAGGTTTCTTAAATAAGGTGGTTTATGAGATCAAACAGTTTCCAATAAAAGTGTTTTTAATTACAGAGTCAAGTTTTCTTTCCTTCATTTAAAAAGACATTCAGGGGAGGAGAAGGTAACTAGAATACAGAACACATTTTGATCATATTAGAATGAGCCAGCAGTGGTGAAGGGCTTCAGAGCATGACAAATTATCTCTGATCTCAGGTAAGGGATGGATGAGGGGTGTGCATTCAGATCCTGACTGGATGGTAGTGGTAAGAAGAAAGATTGGATATGGGACTTCACTTTGATTGAAAGGATCATAGTTTAAAAATATTTGAGGGAACCTGGCATAAAGAGTAAAAGGAAGTCTAAAGCCTTTCTTTTTTTTATATATTTTTTGATGTTTATTTATTATTGAGACAGAGAGAAACAGAGCGTGAGTAGGGGAGGGGCAGAGAGAGAGGGAGACACAGAATCCGAAGCAGGCTCCAAGCTCTGAGCTGTCAGCACAGAGCCCGACACGGGGCCGAACCCACGAACCGTGAGATCATGACCTGAGCCAAAGTCAGACACTTAACTGACTGAGCCATCCAGGTGCCCCCTAAAGCCTTTCTTTTGATCTGTGGTTGAACTGTAGTGTTAGGAAAGTAAAGTAATAGCCAGTTGAAATTTATATAGTATGAGTAAGTGGTACAGAGGAGGCAAGTAGGAACTGCCAATTACATACTATTAGAAATGCTAATGTGGGTGCCTGGGTGGCTCAGTTGATTAAGTGTTCAACTCCGTCTCGGCTCAGGTCATGATCTCATGATCTGTGAGATCCAGCCCTGTGTCGGGCTCTGTGCTGATAGTATGGAGCCTGCTTGGGATTCTTTCTCCCTGTCTCTCTGCCCCTTCCTCATTTATGCACGTGCACATGCTCTCTCTCTCTCTCAAAAATAAATAAACATATATATATAAAGAAATGAAGAAATGCTAGTGTAAAATGTAAAGAGTATGTGCATGAAGCTAAGGTATCCCTCATTAATGAGACTGAATTGCTTGTTTCTTCCAGGCTGAAAGTTGTGACACTGCAAAGGAAGAAGCAGGCCTGGCTCAGAGCAAAGGAGGTAAAAATATAAGGCTGCTGACTTAGCAAAAAAGCTGCTTGTAGTTCAGAAGAGATCAAGTACTCCATATTTATTTCAATATACCTGTTCCCTTTGTTCAGCTGTGAAATGAGCTGATTTATGCTTGTTTAATGAATATGAGGAAATATTTTGTCAGGTATAGACATTTTATATTAGTATAGAAACATAGCTACTCTACTGAACAGTCTCTCTTTGCTCTGTGGGTCATCAGACTTCATCAAGCTTCAGCCTAACTGGCCAGATGTCCTTGGAGAACTCAGCAAAGTCCTCAGAGGACTGGTCCTCTCATTTGTAAATGTTGTGACTGTCATTTGGGATAATGGATGTGAAAGCACATGAAAAGTTAAAATAGTACCTTAAACATTACTACTTCTACTATTACTTTCACAAATCCCCAGCTATATAAGATGACATGTACAACAGTTAATTATGACCAAAATAATGTCCTCAGGAATTACTCTGAAACCTCCACTCATTTGGAAGCCACAGAAGCATCATACTATGCAGTCCTTGCTTTATGATTTCACTGGGCTTACGGAATGAACACTAATTCTAAAGAAAAACCATTCTTTATTCTACTTGGCATGCTCTCATCATGAAAATAAATGACATCTTCCTTACAAATCAAATTCTTTCCCTTAGAGTTGTTCACGTTTGGGGGTATAGTGTAATCATGAACGAGTTGTGGAAGTAATGCCATGAGGAGAAACCTTATCCATGCTATTGGGATACACAAAATAAAAATAATTCACATTTATTGAGCACTTGCTCAATATGTGTCAATTGCTAAGCATCAATTGCGGCATGAGACTACCCAGGTTCAAAGTCTGGCTCTATTATTTAGCACCTGTAAAACTATCCGTACCTCAGTTTCTTTCTAAAGTGGGGATAGCAATACAGACTTCACAGGTTTGTGTGTGTGTGTGTGTGTGTGTGTGTGTGTGCATGTATGTATGTGTGTGTGTGTGTGTGTGTCTGAGAGAGAGAGAGAGAGAGAGAGAGAGAGAGAGAGAGAGAGAAAGAGAGCAGTAAATGAGCTAGTATATGTAAAGTACTTTGAATACCATTTGCCATGTGGTAATCACACAACAAAAGGTCTTCCTCTCCTCTCCTCTCCTCTGCTCTCTCCCTTCCCTCTCCTTCTGCCTCTCTTCATCCTCCTCCTCCATAATGTGTTTACTCAACATCTCCCAGCTGTGAAGCTACAGGACTGACATACTGTGAAACTCTGTAGCCCAGGCTCTTGGCTACTAAATGATAGTAACTGATATGACCAAATGCTATTTACAGGATTTGGAGTTCACCATCGCAGAGAACATCACTAAGAAGAGGACATCACTGAGCAAGTTCACCAAGAATGGCACTTCAGTTTAGCATCTTCTATTACATACATTTGTAAGTTGGGGAAAGGATTTCTTTGTTAAACAGCTATTTAAATAGCATCAAGATAAGTTTGCCAGTGTTTGACAATTGACAGCAAAACCTGAAATTCTGAAAAAGTAGCTTTCAGTATAGGAAAAAAATTCTCTAAGGACAAACAAGATTTTAAAAGGGTACTCTTATCTGTTTATTTCCTATTGGAAATGTTTTACCTTCACACTGACATCTAAAACATTTTAAGGTTGGGAAGTTTTTTCTTGGAAAATTTAGAAAACTACTCAAAGGCATGAAGAAGGGAAATATTCTTAAGATACGGTATTGAGTTAAAATCCTCTCTAACCACTTTCCAACTTGCAACATCATGACGAATATTCATCATTAACCATGAAATGAATGTGATTTTCCTTTTACATTTAAAGTTACATTGAGGGTATTATGCAGTATCTTTCAGACTTTCTGGAATTGTGTACAAGTAACATTTTATAGTAGCAGATGTGTGACATCACATGAAAAACTTATAAAACCTTTACATGAAAATCACATCTGTCAGTCCCCACTATCATTTTAACTGTGGTTATATGGTTTGCTTCTCCGTCTGTGCCAGAGGAGGCAGCTTTGCCTGAAAGCTGTTCCAGGAAATTGTGTCTTCTGGACTAGCTAGTTAAGCAAATTGTGTAACTGCCATTGAAACCAAAATGTACCCAGCAGACATAATTTCACAAAAGAGGAGAAAAAACCACATTTGTACAAAAGTCACAGATGTTCAACCCTACATTTTGTACTTTTTTCATTGAATTTTTCTTTTCTTTATGAACAGTGACAGTTACATTTCTAGTTAGCAACTGTAGGGCTTCCTAATACATTGCTAAGTACTGCGCTATCATGGATTTGGTATCTGTCAGGAAAAATTGGGCTAACTTCTGTCTGCTGCTCCATAGAGTAGAAATTTGGTCCATCTGCCCTGTCTACAGATGAAATAAGGAAATATGTTGAGTACCACTGTTCTCTAAAACAGAACTGTTCTCTAGATGCAGAGCTGTGTGG
Organism: Cryptoprocta ferox; assembly: GCA_028646485.1. NCBI lineage: Eukaryota > Metazoa > Chordata > Mammalia > Carnivora > Eupleridae > Cryptoprocta > Cryptoprocta ferox. The sequence continues at coordinate 35,890,473 of CM053559.1, read as the reverse complement.
CTGCCTCTGCTTCTCCAAACTAGTGCCAACATCCCATGTTATGGTCTACACAGTATGAACTCTTGCAAATTTGTAAGATATGGTCTTACAAATCTTAATCCTGGTGGTCTTCTTGTCCAGAGATACTCTCACGTCATTGTAATGGAGATAAAGCCTTAGTATGCCTGGGTCAGAAGACAGTCTCAGGGTGCCTGTGTGGCTCAGTCAGTTAAGTGTGCAGCTCTTGATCTCATCTCAGGTTCATGGGATCGGGTCCTGAGTTGGGCTCTGGGCTGACGGTGAGGAGCCTGCTTGGGATTCTCTCTCCCTTTCTCTGCCCCTCCTCTGCTTGTGCACGTGCTTTCTCTCTCTCAAAATAAATAAATGAACTTAAAAAAATGTAAAAAAAAAGACAGTCTTGCAGGCTGTGTGTGACATGACCTCCCCTTTTTGGACACCTTCCTTTGACTGTGAAAGTGTACTAGAGGTGGGCCAGGGAGGAGACATTCTCTAGGGACCCCTCATTCTTCTTAGTATTGTGTTTCAGAGGCTTGTTGGGACCATTACAGATACTGAATGCTAAATTTAAGGAATGTATTTTGAGCAAAAGCTTGGGAATCTAGGCTCTACAGTCAGAGTGCCTGGGTCTAAATTACAGCCATTCCTCTCAATAATGTGTGATAGTGGTTAAGTTACTTAACTTAATTTTCCTATCATTACACTTAAGACAATCTACCTCCTTATCACTATAGTGAGACTTATAAATGTGGTAAAGCCCATCAAGCATTTAACCCAGTTCATGGCGCATACTAGGCACTCACTAATGGCAACTATTTTGATGATCTGGTAATGATGGTGGTGGTGATAATTTTTCTGACTTTTGAATATATTAAATCTAAAATCTTAAAAGTGATTTTGCACAGGACAGTACTGTGGCATAGAAGGGTAAAATTGTAATAGTGGTCAAAACCTATTCAATTCAGGTGTTTCAGTTTCGAGTTGTATAAACACTTTCTTGCTATTGATTGCCGGAATTGCTATCTGCTTGTCTGTGGCTGACAAGGAGAATGAGTGCTTGTGTAACTGGGCCAGAGGCACAGGCTCATTTCAATCTGACATGTGCTGCTGACAAAAGAGGGTCCACTCTGCAACTTCTGCTCCGAGGCGCTGGTCTATTTGAACAGAGTGACTGACTGCTAAGTTAGACTTCTAGTGTCCCTGTACAGGCTATTTTGGCCACTTGGTGGGAAGGTGGAATGTTTGTCATATTTTGTAACCATACCTCTAATTATGTGAGTGTGTAATTAAACACCAAAAAATGACAGCTCTACAGAAAATCCACTGTCCATTATTATTAACAGAATTAGTGAATCAACATTTTCTGGACTACAGGTGTTATATAACATTGGCAAGAGGCAAATTAGGTGGCTTTTTTTCAACAAAAATACTTATGGGCTGAAAGTCATGAATAACCATTTTGCTTAATATGTATACATTCAGTTTCTACCAAGAAGACTACTTTAGAACCAATACATCCCACGTGAAAATAATAGTGTAATAGAGACGCAATTCATATTTTTTTGGAACAGTTAAAACAAACCACATAAACAGATGTATTTCAGTTAAAATGGACAAGTTGTCTTTGTTGTGACAGAAGATATCCCTGATTTCAAGTAATGTTTATATTATACAGAATAAATGGAGATATTTGAATTATTTTGATGATTTTTTTCCAAAGGACATTTCTAAGAAATATTGGTATATAATTCTACTTAAAAATTATCTTTAGATGTGAATTATCTGTCTCAATTTTCTGGTTGGTCAGATACACCCCACACATGTACTAATCAGTGTTTGTATGTATCCTGGAATCGTGTAATGGGGAAAAAGCCATGACAAGTGGTAGAACTAACTGGATGCAACCTGAAGGAAGTTAAAACAATCTGACCCACTGAGACATGTGTGTATGATGTCACAACCACTTAAAATCTAAAACTACTAAATGTGGTGGTCTGACCTTATGATAGAAGATGTGACTGGCTAAATTATGAGTAATCTTCTGACTATGGCGGTGATACATGAAAAATTAAGTGAAGACATGTAGACAGAAATATAATTTAAACAAAAACAAATAAAAAAGACAATCATTTGGAATATGAAGATAATAAGGACAGCTAGTGTCCAATTCAATAATTAACTGCAAGGGGTCTACTGCAGCAGACCTTTACTTGAACAACACACACTTCAATGATTAAGAAGGTAGGAAGTATTGCCTTCTGATGTGTTGAGTGTTTCACTTCTATGATAGATAATTAAGGCAGAGAAAAAAGGTTTGAGTTAAGTATTATTTTCCACATTGAAGCCAGCTTGAAAGTATTTGAGGGCATGGAAGAACAATCTGAAGAATTAGAAGAGGGTGGGGGCCAGCAAACTATGTCCAGCAGGACAAATTTGGCTGGCTCCTATTTTTGTAAATAAAGTTTTATTTGATGATAGCTATGGCCCTTCATTTAAGTGTTGCCTATGGTTGCTTTCAAGCTACAGTGGCAGAGTGGAATGAATAGTTATGACAGAGGTCATATTCTACCCCCCCCAAATATTTGCTATCTGGGTCTTACTGGAATTTGCTAATATCTGGACTAAAGAAAAAAATTCTTATTCAATGAATTCTGCAAGGAAGTGTATTAAACATGAGATCTGGTTTGTCACATACCTCAGTTTTCTTTCCTTACATGGAGCTACCTTGGATTTCAGATGTAATAGTCTTAGGCATAGTATAGCCTGATTTAGTGAATCAAAACCAGCTAGCATTTATTATTATTATTTATTGGATAAATGTTGATAAATTTATCCAAAAGTTCCAGCTATATTATTATTAAAATATGTGTATTTTAGTTGATTAACAATATAATGGGACTAAGGGGGGGGGCTTATAATTATATGCAAGTGATGTCCCTTTATTTTTGCAATTAGTGATGCCTCCAGGAATTTATTTTACTTCTTGCATCTCTTCTGTATCCACCTGACATTAGAGCATTAGATACTATATAAGAAAATGGTATGTGGTAAATGAGGTGAATTCACAATGACTTGAAATGACTGATGGTGATCCCAAATTTGGGGGTTTTCTAGGTGAAGATGAAGGAGATACTCAAGGGCAGGAAGCACACAGGTCTTACTCATCATCACCTCCCCAGCACAAAGAAGGGCTTGACACTTAGTAAAAGCTCAGTAATTGAATATTTTTACCACAACATTTTAGCAATGATGCCATCAAGCACTAACCCTTTGTCATCTAGATTATTATTGTTAAATAGAATGTGATTAGAGAAAACAGAGTTAGATCTTGATAAATAATGTGAACACCTTATGTTTTTCAGTCCCTGCATCTCTTGGGTAGTAAACATCTCATAAGCAATGTGTACGGGTTGCTATTTACCCAAATAACATTAACAATATTACACACTAGAAAGAATAAAAAAATTCTCTATCAGAAGAGGGAATTCTAGAAAATCAAGTTGCATATTCAACTTTTGGAAATTATGACTATTACTTGATTTTACTATATATATATAGTAAAATTATATATATATATATACGTGTGTGTGTGTGTGTGTATATATATATATATATATATATATATATATATATATGTAATAAAGCCCTAATAGGGGCTTTATTTGAAATAAAATGATGCATAGAGGGGGTAACTCATATTATACTAAGACACACTAAAGCAATGCAGCCTCCATTAGACAACATAAAAGTCCAATCTACAGAAAGAATGCTATTGATTGGAAATGGGGCCTTAAAAGAAAAAAAATATATCTAAATTTTATTTCATCCTTCAGCTAGAAAATATGGCTGCTTTATTTAATTGGCTTCAAAATCTAGTTTAATAGAAAATCTCTATTGCACAACTAGTCATCTCCCAACATTTTGATTGCAAAATGAAGGGCATTTACTTTGATATCTTTAATTATCACTCACTTAGAGGACAGTGTGAAACACTTTTCCAATTGGTGTTTCAGAATCATGAGTCAAAGGGAAAGAATGACAAATTAGCCAGCTGGAGAAGGAAAAGACAGCTAGCTAGCGATGCTGGAGTCTTTGTGGATATTTCAAAGTAAGATGAAAGAGAAATAAAAGGGCTGTTAGCCACACATGCTCAATAAATGAAATACTAACACAATTTCACAACATGTTAATAACAAGTTAATAGCAAACTTAAAGACTTACTCAACATAGTAAGTGCCGTATATGGGATCATCAATTTTTTCCCAGCCATATGGAAGCTCTGAAAAATAAAGAGTTATTTCTTTCAGTAAATAAGCAACAGATATCACAATTTCTAATAGAAAGTAATATAATTTAATTGTTCACGTGTTGCAGAAGTAGTCTACCAAAGTGGAAGAAAGCATTCAGAGTCAGCAGCAAATTTCTGACACATATTGTAGGAACTATAAGAAGCACTGACTTGAAAATTGGCAGTTAAAACACAGAGCTCTCTTCTCTGCAGATATACTGCTGGGGCTGACTGTTTATTCCACGCCAAGCGGTAGGATGGCACGTCACCATGTTATCACCACTCAAGGCAGTACAGAAGGCAAATTGCTTTCCTGAAAGTGCAAACCATTTTCTTATTTATTTGTATTGTTAAAAGAGGCATTCCAGGATAAAGATCATATTTTCAAAATATCTTTCTGAGTACAGCAAATAGTTTCTGATGACCAAACAAAGGCATTATAAATTCTCAATTGACCTCCTGCGATTCAGGATGGTTAGCTGGCTGTTCTCTCCACACGGGCCAGAATTTGAATGCTGCCAATATACTCTCTGGGCATGTTTTTTAAACTCTAAAATTTTAAGCCCACTTTCCTTGGCAATATGGTTCATATTTGCTATTCTTCATGGCTAATTTTATACACACATTTAAAATTATCAACAAGGGGTGCCTGGGTGGCTCGGTTTAGCATCCGACTTCAGCTCAGGTCATGATCTCCCAGTTCGTGAGTTCGAACCCTGCATTGGGCTCTGTGCTGACAGCTCAGAGCCTGGAGCCTGCTCCAGATTCTGTGTCTTCCTCTCTTTCTGCCCTTCCCCAGCTTGCACGCTGTCTCTCTCTCTCTCTCAGAAATAAATAAAAATTTAAAAAATTAAAAAAATTAACAATAGTGTACATGCTTCTACGGGCAAAAACATGCTATTTGAAAACAAGATTTTGCTTTATGTTACTGTTTCCCAAATACACTGGAGCCTTTATAATTATTAACTCCTATAAAGATGAATAATATTATATTTTTCTTTGTAGATATTAATTATATATGCATAGAACTTAGAATCTAAGTAAGACATAGTGGCCTGCTTTCAATGATATGCTTAAATGAAATTTAAAAGTTTTATTATTAGAGTAGTAACACATGTTCATTGTAGGCAAGGCACAGTTATAAAAAGAAAATTAGAATTATCTGCAATGTTGACATCCAGAGATGACCACTGTTAATATTTTGGGGAATATCTCTTAAGTATTTTTATACATAGATGATATTTATAACTAATTTTTAAGAAATTAGATCACAGAGTGCACATTACTTTTATACCCTGATATTTCTACTTAACAAAATATCAAAGGCATCTTCCATGTGAATTGTTCAATGAACAATACAACTTTGAAGTGGCAGAGTGGTGGTCTGTGGTAAGGCTAGAGCCTGTACAACACCACCTCTTCTGTTATTGAACATGTGGGACTTTACAGTTTTTACCCGTTAAATGTATTCTGTGTTGGACTTACCAAAACCTTAAGTCTTCATTTTCCCAGTCACTTAGTCATAATAAATTCCTGGAAGTGGAATCCTATTTTTGGATTAAAGGGCATATACCATTTAATGTACCCTTTACAGCTTTTGATATAAATTGCCAGATTAGCACTGTCTTACTCATAAAACAGAACAATTTATAATCTTACTGGGAGTTTATGGATAACTTTGCTTTTCTGTACTATCGAATTAAATGCAGGTCTGTGATTCTTCATCCAAAACTTCTACGGACAGTTAGGTTTTGGAATTAAGGAGTTTTCTGATTTTCAGAAGTTAACATGATGCAAATGTCTTCTATCCCATAACACTCCAAGCAGAGTCTGGGGAAGCAGTTTTTAATCAACTATATGACAATTTATGCAGCAAAAATTATGTGATTTGTACCAAGAGGCACAAATAAGGACTACTTCATATCAGTAAGCACTGTTTTGTTTCCATAGTGTCCAGGTCAGGTTACATTATGCTGCCAAATGAGTTACAAAAGACAGTTTTAAGAGCTTTTGAACTTTTGGATATGCAGATAAAGTATCATGTATCATTATTTTAAAAATCAACCAAAGTGATTTTAAAATGGCAATTTGTAGTTGTTTTAAGTTACCTTCCTTGGGTTGCTAGCTAGTTGGAACAGTTTTTGTAGGTTTATCCTCAGGCAATTGTGTTTTTTCTTTTATACATTTCTCATTTTAAAAAATCAATTCCTAAGAGTTCTTTATGTAGTAAGGATATTAATCCTTTGTCACATGTTGCATATGTGTTTTTGAGTTTGTTTAGATTTAATTTTGTTGAACATTTTCTTTTACACATAGATGTTTTAAATTTTATTTGGTAAATTTCTCAGTGTTTTCATTTATGGTTCTGTAATTGGAGCCTACTTAAATACTGAAGATATTTTTCTAGTGTTTCTTTATCTTGTTTTAACATAAAGTCTAGGCTATGACTTTATTTATATCTCCTGGATTAGTCATGTATTAATGAATATGTAACACCAAATTGTGGAGTACCTTAAGAAAATTTTTTTTCAAAATGATAATAATAGCATTACTGAATATTTACTATGATGGACTTTCCATCCTATTTTATTTATCCTAAAAGAATTCAGAATTTAAAATCCCTGTATTTTAAATTTCAGTGATCTTAACCAATTTAGATACCAATTTAGACACTCTGCTTAGTACAGCATAAACAACACTTAATTTAGATTAAGGACAATAACAGTCCAGATGGTTTTCACGAAACTTCCCTAGCTATTGGAGAACTTAGCTATTAAAAAGAAGAATGTGTTTGACAGATATCTGCTAAGTGCCCTTTACAAGCAGCTAAAGTAAAAGAATATAGAGAAGATAGCAATGGATATTATGACAATTTATTAATATGGCTGAATACATGGATTCATATTTATAATAGGTTTATCATCTCATGAATACAATAATATGTAAAATAATCAAATTCAATAATTATATATAGAGTAAACAGCTAACATGGTTAATTTTATGGATACTAGTCTTGTGTCTTAATGGTATTGTTATATGGAAGCATATGATGGTTGAATTTTTAAAATTATATTTTATAATGTAAATTGTTTCTTCACTTATTCCTTATTTTTGACTCTTTCTTTGAGTAAATTACTAATTCTAAGCAATACATCCTAAAAGTACAGAGTTAATTGATTCCTTATCTTTGTAGATTTGCAATGCAAAAGGTTCTGGAAACTATTTAGCTTCCTGCATCACTTGCCATCATGAAGTATTCATCAGAATTTAGGGGGACTCTGATTTGCTTTGCCTAACATATCAATATATTTTGTTTGTTTGCTTGCCTATTTTACATTTCCAAAATAAATTATTAACTCATTCTAAAATAAAATGATATGTTATAAACATTTATACTCTAAATATTGAAGTATTTTTACTACTAGTGATCCTTGACTCACAATTTTTCTGTGGGGGAAGTAATTTTTATTAAACATTTTATTTCAGATATATGAAAAACAATCTTATTTAAATTTTTTTTTACATTTATTTACTTTTGAGAGACAGAGAGAGAGCACAAGTAGGGAAGGGGCAGAGAGAGAAGGAGGCACAGAATCTGCAGCAGGCTCCAGGATCTGAGCTGTCAGCACAGAACCTGATGCGGGGCTCGAACTCATAAACTGTGCGATCATGACCTGAGCCAAAGTCCGACACTTAACTGAATGAGCCACCCAGGCGCCACCCCCTTGTTTGCTGTTGTTGTTGTTGTTTTAAATTTTCTACCACATTTGGCCCAAGGTGAGAAGAGACAGAAAAAACATGAGAGCTAGGTGCTCTGTGTTAGGCATTCTTTTAGATACATCATAAAAAACAAATCACTTACTCCCCAAAATTGACTTGTAAGGTATATTATTATCATACTCAATTACAAGATGAGGAAAGGAAGATACCAAGAGGTTCTAACAGTTAATAGTTCAAGTATTAAACTCCTATGTTTCAACCCAGAGCCTGCATTTTAATTAATTATTTATTAATTTTTCATTTGCTTATTTTGAGACAAGATGATACACTAACCCTCTGCAATAAAAAGCTATTATTCATTTTATTTTAAATATCTGCAAGGGATTCATGGATAAATGTTACAAGAAATCAGTAATAGAAATATACATCAGTTCATATGTAAATGTGGCACAATGCGTATAAAAATCTACAATGTTTAAATGCTCTATATGTGTGTATATGGGTGTGTGTGTGTGTGCATGTGTGTATGCACATATATGTATGTGTATATTCCTTTAATGACATTTACTTGAGTAGCAAAGAAAGGTCTAGGCTAGAATGTCAGTGTAAAAACAAAGGTTTTTCTTCACTCATAAAAAGACAGGTCATAAAATAAACTTATGATTATAAGTTGAATAGTATATATCTAGATGATGAAAGTTAAGAAAGTTAAGAATCATCTTTCACTGTGAAAATGAGCTATTTGGTCTTGAATTAATTTTTAAAAACGAATTGCTTCTCTTTAAAATTAAGCTAACAATTGAGAAAAAGAATTTCCAATTTTGTACTGTTTACCCAATTAGGAAAGCTTGTAGCTTGGAGCTCTTGGGTCCTGGGTTATTCTGAGTACTGTATTCAACAATACCCAGCATATCTGAGAATGATTAAGGTCACACTAATGAAAGAATAACATATACTATGTAAAAAGGGAAAATAAACACTTGAGATCAACAAGGTTAATGCTGCATTAAAAACTGTTTTAATTGAGATTTTTCCTTGGGCCATGGAACCATGGAGCAAATTCAGTGACTAGATATTCCTATCATGATCCACTCTGCAAAAGTCTGTGTTAAGGTCTACATGTACATATATATCAATATATATATATATATTGATATATATAGATATACATTATTTGTTCTTTCCAATTTATTTATTTGTTTATATTTATTTGTTATGTCCATTTTCATTGCAAAAAAAAAAAACCCAAGACTACTTTACGCTAGCGCACAAGAATCAGTTTTCAGGCCGCAACTGGGAAATTTGTAGAATCCAAGGACAGTATTTCTTTTGGAAGTGGGACCCAAATACTGGGCTGCTGTAAAAAAGCTAGCTAGGATATACACCTTAGAAAGATCCTGTTTGTCTCACTCACTTTGTCTTTTAAACTATGCTCCTTTTCTCTATGTCTCTCTTTCTTTCTTTCAGTTCCAATTCCACTGTGTACATGTCCTTCTTTCTTTTCCTCTGACTCTCTGCTTCTCTGGCTCATCTTGCATATGTCCTGGAATGGCCATCCCATACTTGACTTTATGTTACTTTTTTATCTCAAGCATTCCTATCACTGCTTTGATCTCTGAGTTTCTCAATTCTGTGATCTATCTCCCAGAGGATTCATGAATCCAGCTCATTTTCTTCAAAATAGGTTCAAGTGACTTGGAAGATCAATGTAACGGTTGCCCAAATCCACTCCCTGAATAACAGGGTATGGCGGAGGCCTGTGCCCTTTTAGTGGATACAAAGCCACATCTTGCAAAATCAAATAGACAGACATCCTATAAAATAACTGGTCAGCACTCTTCAAATGTGTCAAGGTCATAAAATAGAAAAACAGATTGAGGTTCCGTCACAGTGTGAAGGAAACTACTGAGACATGGAAACTAAATGCATTGTAGGATTAGGTCCCAGACTACAAAAAGGACATTAGTGGGATGACTGGTAAAATTCAAGTAAGGTTTGTAGATTAGTTAGGAGTTTACATGAATGTTAATTTCCTGGCTTCAGTAATTGTACTCCTGAGAGATGTAACATTAGGGGAAAGCCAGGTGAGAGATACATAGAAACAACACATTATTTTTGCAAATTTTGGAAATCTAAAATACTTCCTAAATAAAAACACTGAAAAAAGCTATGTTACCAACTCTCACTATCAATTAGATGACTTCTACCCACACTTCATTAATGTTCCATCTGATACATATAACACTGAATTCATTTGAATAATGTTAATTTAAAAAATTTTTTTCAATCTCTATTTGTTTTTGAGTGTGAGACAGAGAGAGACAGAGTGTGAGCAGGGGAGAGACAGACACAGAATATGAAACAGGCTCCAGGCTCCGAGCTGTCAGCCCAGAGCCTGACGAGGGGCTTAAACCCACGAACTGTAATATCTGACCTGAGCTGAAGTCAGATACTTAACTGACTGAGCCGCCCAGGTGCCCCTAATTTTTTAAACAAAATAAGAATGTATGGTTTTGTATATATATTCTTTTATAATATGTTGATTTCTTTCAATAGACAATTCCAAAAGACTTTTAATTTTGCTATTTTACCATTTTTTTTTTCCTCTTGCCTGTCTTTCTGCTCATTGGAGAAACTAGGTAGATACATTTATGTTTAAGCGTTACTGCATCTTAAATCTTAGAATATACAGATTCAATAATATGAGTTCAAAATCTGGAGTCAGCCTTTCCTTTTCTGGGGCACTGTCCTGTATGAGCCACAGCATGGGGGACGCTAATTTATACAAGGTTGTATGGACCCCATCCTCGTGGGCAGCTAAAAATTCTCTCCAAAGCCAGAAAGGCAGACAAATTTAGAAAGCAATAATATTGGAAACAAGGACAAGGACCAGAATGAGAAACCATTTCCATTAACCCTGTATTACGTTTTTGGGCTACCTTTTTTTTTTTTTTTTAATTTAGCCTCTTGCTGTTGTATTTTAGAGGTAATAACATCACAACAGAACATAAGAAATATACAAAGTTCCCTTAGTTCTAATAATACAGTGTAGCATACAATGTGAAATGGCTAATACTAACGTTAAAATATTTTCCTCCAGTCTTCTTTTTTAAAGTTTATTTATTCATTTTGAGAGAGAGAGGGCAAGCAGGGCAGGCGCAGAGAGAGAGGGAGAAAGAGAATCCCAAGCAGGCTCCACACTGTCAGCACAGAGACCAGCACGGGGCTTCATCTTATGAACTATGAAATCATGACTTGAGCTGAAATCAAGAGTCAGATGCTTAACCAACTGAGCCGCCCAGGTGTCCCTTCCTCCAACCTTTATTAGATTTTTGCTCTTTACATAGTATACAAATTAGGAATTATATTAAATTTTTCTGGAAAAGTGATATAATTTGGTTCCAAGTAGTTCTTAGAGGTTTTAGTAGTTATTAGGACTGTAAGTGAGTTTGTACAAGAGTTGTCAGCATACGTTTTTATAAGAAATCCATTTTTAGGATGAAAGAGAAAAAGAAGGAAGAGAAAGATAATGCGCAAGTATAAAATACACAAAAGATAAATTTTCCTTATTAATAAATTTTATTATATTTTGTCTCTTCTTTTCCTGTATTCAAAAATGCATTTGTGATTATAAAAGTAAAGTCCGAATACATGCTCGTTTTTATTATGAAAGTAAACTCTGAATACATTCTGGTTTTTAACAAAATTCATTTAATATTGATATATCAAGAAATGTGTACTCAATAACATCTTGATCATTCAGGGGCCCTTTTCTACCTGGAAAAAAGTTACCAAATACAGATGTGAACTTTTGCAGTGCTAACTTAAAGATACCAGAGTACTGTATTCTATTTGAGATGGTGACAAGAAGTGGTGGCTTGAAGGCAAGGCACAAAAAAAGGATACTGTCTGGTAAATACTCAGAAAAAGTCATACTTAGGTTTAAGTTTGCAAGCTTCATTTGAAGGTCAAAAAGTAATGAACCTAGTGCTTTTCTTTATATTCCTAGAGCTTTGGAGAAAGGTCTGGCTATAAAGTAAGATTCATATACGCTGAGAATTTGAAAGATACATCTCCAGTTTCCTCTTAACCTCTGTAAGTCTATGTTAATCCATTCATCGATCTATTTAGCATCATCATCCACTTAAAATTATTTATGGAAGGATACTGGACTCCTATAGTGTAAAGGCTGACAAGTAAATTTTAACCTCTCTGCTTACCCTGAAAAGTCATAAATATCCACTAAGAGAGCAATAAAACCACCCATAATGCATATCTACAACATAATTAGGAGATGGAAAATACTGTGAACTCAAAAGTTATATATAAGTAGAGATATAAATGCATCAAACCAGCAAAGTCAGCTGGTCTAGCAAAGTCTAGAAGCCCATTCTAGATCAGAAAGGTGGAGAGTGTGCAGTAAAAATGAGAGTGCTCCAAGAGCCAGGAGTGAAAAAAAAACAAAAACAAACACACACACAAAATCACCCTCAGAAAGATATTCTATCTGGAGTGGGGAAATGCTGAGACCAGACCTGTTGACCGGAACATAGCTTCTGGGGAATTGAATCCAAGGAGTTTGGAAGTGAGAAGAAGGAGAAGTGGAGTCTTAGGAAGGCACTGCTTAAGGAGAGGGAGCTGGGCCCCTGGGTGGCTCAGTGGCTTAGTTGTGTGACTTCTGCTCAGGTCATGATCTCCTGGTTCATGAATTCAAGCCCCTAGGTGAGCTCTCTGTTGACAGCCCAGAGCCTGGATCCCACGTCAGACTCTGTGTCTCCCTCTCTCTCTGCCCCAGTCCCAGTCTCTCTCTCTCTCTCTCTCTCTCTCTCTCTCTCAAAAATAAACATTTAAAAATTACAAAAAACAAAAAACAAAAAAAAAAAGAAGAGAAGGGGGCTAATATCAATGGAGGAAATGGCCCTTAAAAGTTTGTTTATGACAGAAAAAGCATAAAGTAGAAATTAAGCAGCTGCAGAAACAAAACAGAATTCTAGGATCATAAGACATACCAACTACTCTCTCTAAAAAAAAAATCATTCACTAAGGAGTCACTACTTCACAAACGAAACAGAAGAGGGTGCTCCTGACCTAAGAATGTAGTAGCTCATCAAAATCCTTTAATTTTGCTTATACAAAACTGTTGCTGTGGGACTATGAAAAAAAAATTCAAAATCAATACAAAGTAGCAGATAGCATCCATACATTAAGAAATCAGAAACACGAGTTAAAATAATACAGCTAATGAGAATTTGCTATCCTCCCTCAGAAGAAAACAAAAACAAAAACCCAAATGAGAAAATTGTAATGAAATCTCAAGATATTTTGAAATAAGTATCTGTATACAAAGACCAAACTTTTGGATGAAATATTTAAAAGCTCTGAATAGACAAAAATCAAAAAGATAGTAGAGTTGACCCAAATGAGAAAATACATTAAAAAGATTCTTTAAATTCAAACTAAATTACAAGCTGTCCAAGAGGAAATAGATTCAATTGAAAATATAATAGACATCATTAAGGAAAGACATGACAATGCTCAAGAGAACAAAACGAAATAAAGAAAAGGTAAAAAGAATCAGAAAACAGTCATTAATATAAAAGATAAAGAAGATCCAGTGTATGTATAATTGGAATGCATGAAGAAGAAAATAGCAGAAGTGATACTTGACACTATAATCCAAACATAAAATAATTATATGTTGAAATGGCTCCCCATGTATCTAGAACATTGTCCCAGAATGGTCAATTTCAAGACATATACCAGTTAGCCATTAGACTTAAAAAATCGAGAAAAAACTAGGTAAAAGATAAGTTCCTTACAATGGGAAAAAAATCAAGTTGATATCACATTTCAGAAACAACACACACAGACAACAGTGAAGTCGCATTGTAAAGAATCTCAATGAAACATCGAGCCAAATTTTATATCCAGCCAACTTATCTTTCAAATATCAACACACACACACACACACGCACACGAGTTTAAAATATGCAAGAACTGAGGGAAAGCTGTATCCAAGAAATCTTCCTGAGGTACCTACTTAACTAAACCAACCTTAATTCAACCAAGAGATGACTGCAGAAAAGGACTGATAGTAATCATTATACATTTAATTGTAGATATAAGTGTAGGACAAAGGGTGGGAACAAGGATTAATTGTTGATTTGGTATATGGTAAGGGTCAGAGTATCACTTGCAACTAGCTAGTGAACATGGCCTTATAAAAAGGTATCAGAATAAAGGTAAACATCAGAACACAAATACAGAATATTCTAACTACCAAAACAAACAAAACCCCAAAGAAAACAGACTACAGAAAGGGCCACAATCAATAGAATATGATATGGCCAATAAATATAACATAAAATAATATGACCATTAAAACATAGAAATGAATGTAATTTACTCTTCTTAAGGTTTTCTCATTAGCTCATAAAGAAAAAAAACACTCCATGCTGTAAAGAATAGACACATTTAAATAAAGTAACTCAAAAAAGCTAAAATACACCAGACATATAGAAGAAAAGAAGACAAGAACATTAACCAGAATAAAGAACATTACTTTACAACAATAAAGGCCACAATTCATAATGAAGATATAACAGTAAATATCTGTATGATAAATAATACAAATTACATTTATAAAACAGTAACTACAGGAGCTGCAAGAAGAAACAGAAATACGTTAATGACAAATATTTAAGACAGCTCCCAGTCTAAGATAGATCAAGTTGACAAAATGACAGATATAGAGGAACTAAATATAGTATAATACATTAGACAAATCTTTCAGTTCTCCCTCCCTATCCCTTTTTTTAGTTTTGCACCTCAGTAATAGAGAACATATATTTTTCTCAAGTACGGAATATTCTTCAAAATTGTTTATATATTACACTACAAAACGTTCTAATAAATCTACAAAGCAGAAATAACACAAACAATAATCTCTGACCATAAGGCAATAAAATCTAGACATTAATAATAAAATCATGATCAAAAGAACTCTTGTCTAGATATTAAAACCTCTGAATAAAAAACTCTTGTGTCAAAAAGAAAATGTAAACTGAAATCGTACAATTTCTAGAAGCAATGAGAATAAAAACACTAAGTAGCAAAATCTGTTGGGTACAATTAAAACTGATCAGAGAAAATTTTATGCCATATATATATATGAATAAAAATAATGAAAATGAATTCCTAATTCAAAGCTAGAAACGGAACAACAAAGGGATTCCTACAGAAAAAACAAAAAACAAACAAATAAAAGGAATACAAAGGATAAAAGAAAACATTCATATGGCAGATAACTGAAGCAGGCTCTGTGCTGACAGCAGCAGGGCTGAAACTCCTCAACTACAAGATCATGACCTGAGCCACCCAGGTGCCCCTATTTCATTTTAAAACTTAGAAAAATAAATACTAATTTAATATTAAAATATGATAAGTCACATATAACTACCTAAGAAAGGACAAAATAGAAGTAATCATAAAAATTGTAGAATACGTTGTACAATATGCTAACAAAATTAAAAATCTAAATGAAATGGATTTTTTAGGAAAATATAATTTATCAAGATTGGTCTCCAATAAAGATAGAGAAGCTTAAATAGACAGGTTTGAGTCAATGTACAATACTAAACTCTAAATAGAGAAGAAACAAATGAAACAATATGAATATTAGAGATAAATTCCTTTATAAACTAGGTGTGAGGAAAAGCTTTCTTATGACTCAAACTTGACAAATTTGACTACATATAAGCGAAGAAGAATCTTTATACAGTTCAAAACACCAAAGTCAACATTAAAAGATAAACGATAAATTGAGACAAAAAGTTGTGTAACATCTATCAGTGATAAAAGGCTGCTCTCCTTCATACAAAAACTTTTAAAAACTGAAGGAAAAAAAAAAGACTAAAAACTTGACAGAATAATGTACAAGAAGTAGGAACAGACAGTTCATAAAAAGTATTCACACATGTACTTTACACATGAAAAGATGGCCAATTTCTTTATCACAAGAGAACTGCAAATTAACACTATATTGAGAGACTGTGCTTACCTATCAGACTGGCAAAAATGCAAAAGTTTGAGGACAGGGGCTGCTGGGTGGCTCAGTTGGTTAAGCTCCGACTCTGGATTTCAGCTCAGGTCATGATCTCACGGTTGGTGAGATTGAGCCCCATGTGGGATTCTCTCTCTCTCCCACTTTCTGCTCCTCCCCCTGCTCACACACATTCTCTCTCTCTCAAAATAAATAAATAAACATTAAAAAAAAAAAAAGCTCGAGGACACATCCTTTTGGGAAGGATGTGTGGAAGAAGTGGTCTCCCTCGTATCATGCTGGTGGCTGATCAATATGGACACAACCTGTCTTCAGGGGAATTTGGCATAACATCGACACATTTTACCTTTTGATCCAACAGCCATTCCTCTAAGAAATTTCTCTACAGTTTCATTTTTAACAATATGAAAAACCCTGAAATGTACAAGGTTATTCACTGCAGTACTGTTTTACTAGCAAACCATGGAAACAACCTCAATATCCAATCAGGGATAACAGTTTAAATAAACACAGCATATGCACACGGAGCTGCAAAAGCTATGGGAAAAATCTCTATGATCTGATAAAGTGATTTGTGGGATAGATTGCTAAATAAAAACCTTCCTATGCTTATTCTAAAAAAAAAAAGGTGCACAAGAAACAGAGCCAGAAACTAAAGAAACTGCTTAATTAAAGGAGGTGGGCCTGAACAATAATGTCAAAGGGATAGGAAAGAGAGAGAAGCTTCTTTGTACTTCTTTACAAACCATGTCGATGTGCTTTTATTCGAAAAACCAAAACTGAATAAAACAAGATGAAAAAAATACCCTAAAATTGAATATAAACAAAAGCAAATGAACCTAACTGTATATGAAATTGCTAACCACTCAGGATAAGAAAAAGGCAAATACTAGAGAAATCACAGATATGGGGATCAGGGTTTCATTATACAAAGACCCAGAAGATAAAAACATTGAGGAAATATCACTGAGGTTGGAGAATAACTATATTTATAATGCTGCACAATTTTGGTATGTTTTCCTGACAGTGAGGTTCAGGATACTGGTTTTTGAAGCTTCGGGTTAATTTATATTAGTTTTTATGCCTTTTACCCTGGGAAACCCTCAGGGTCTGGCATTTAGGAAGAATCCTCGTGAACAAAAGCTGCAATAACGAAGTTTCAAGAGTATGGGTGTGGGCCAAACATTAATTTTAGTGATTTAGACCTAAGGCCAGACTAGAGTTTAATAATTCAGAGAGGAGGCATAGGTCCCTAGAAAGGACAGGTTTGATGAAATTCTCCCTGACACTTGTTCTTAAGTTGACAGTGACCTTAGAGAG
Source organism: Cryptoprocta ferox (assembly GCA_028646485.1). Taxonomy (NCBI): domain Eukaryota; kingdom Metazoa; phylum Chordata; class Mammalia; order Carnivora; family Eupleridae; genus Cryptoprocta; species Cryptoprocta ferox. Next base: position 35,873,086 of record CM053559.1, on the reverse strand, counting down.
CTGATAGGTTCTTTGGGCATTATGGGAGCTGCAGAGGTGGACTCCATTCATTATGAGAATCTGCCCTTCTAGGTAAACACACAATCTCAGAAGAACTGTAGACACTGCGCATTTGGCTTTCAATGGAATGTAAGGTGTAAAGTTATTACTGCAGGAAACTTATAAAAGCCTGGTAATTAAAAGCAGGTATCTCTTCAGGGAGGGTCTATCAGAGTTCTGCCACCTGTGTGGGACCAGGAATGGCATTTTGGCTTCAAGATGCAAGGTCTTATTTAGAGGTGAAATAATACATGAATCTTGGCCTGTAAAGCTTCTAAGAAGGAAAGCTTAGGAAAGAGTTCAGACACAGAGCAGGAGACTGGAGACTGATAGCCTTCTTTCTCCTTAGTTGTCATATTTTCTCCTACCGGGAAAATCAGTCTATTTTACAGGCTGCTTAGCCGATTATGCAGCTCCAACAGGAAAGTGCAGACAGGTAGTAGAAGATCTGGAAGCTAACCACCTCCTAGTATGCTCTCCCACACTGGAACAGTCTATATTTTAATCATTGACTCAGAGTGAAAATTGATAATTAATGAGGGCTTTAAGAACTGTTTAGCCACCATCTTCCAGGGAGTCAAGATGAAGACCAGGATAGGTTATGAGAAAGAAAAAAAATCAAAATTTTGTTTTAATTCTTCACTTTACCTTATCAATGAAGATTTTAAAGAATTAGAAAAAAATAGCTCAGAGAAATGGCCATGTTTTACCATTGTTTTGGTGATGGTTATGATTGCTGTTTTCTTTTTATGTCCCTGAAATAACTGGCTTTCAATGGAATATTCTATGGTTTTGTGGTTCAAAGTGTTCTTGCTGAGATCTGGATGTGTTAGTCGAAGTGAAATTTGCAATTAACCATCGATGGCATTACTTAATAGAGCTCTCATAATGTAACATATTTTCTGAGCCCCTTTTTCATTCAAGAAATATTTATTGCTCATGTGCTTTGAGGGAAGCAGTGGGCTTAGCTGGGAGGTAAGTAATAAGTCTCAATATCCATGGAGCTGATAGTTTTAGGTAGACCCAGACTTTAAACAAATACTTTCACTAATTATTAATTCATTATAATTTATGGTACATACTATCAGGAGAAGTACATGTATATTTTATTCTACCTAAACCCTCCGGTAATTTTTTGAAGAGCTTGGAATCACAGGTTGTTACATTTCATGGGCATAATTCATTACAATTGATTAAAATAAACCTAATGCAATAAGTCAGCAACACAATTGTCAACTGGGTATTTTGGAGTAAATTCACACAATGGATGTCATTTTTCCAGTGAAAGAGTCTTTTTTAAATTGAATGAATTTGATATATACAAGAAAATTCTAACTATTTAAAATCTCTGGGGATAACTAAACATTGAACATCAATGCAGTTAAGGACTTAGAAAAATGAAATTTAAAATTTACTTATGTTTATTATATTAGATGAGCTGAATTCTACTTAGGAATATGCCCTAATTTCATTTTCTATTTAATATGCAGCCTCAGAGCACTGTTTAATTAAAATGCCACTTAGACCAGTGAAACGGATCAGGCTGAGCACAGATCTAGTGCTGCTAACTAACATGCAGAAGGATGAGCTCGCTCTTGGTGGCGGTGCTGTCTGAAGCACGGCCCACAATGCTGGGTCAAAGAAGCACCATGACACTTCTGCATTCCATTAAATAGTAACATCAATTTTGCTTTTTTTGCTTTTGCCATGACACTCATGGATCCTAAGAGACTTGCATGCTTCATAGATAAGCAAGCTGGACATCTGTCAAATGGGGTGATGTGGAGTTGTCATAGAGCCTCTACTTTATCTGGTCTACTGAGCTGTGTGTCTTTATGCCAGAACAAAGAACGAGTTCAAATACATTTTTGAAAAGGACACCAAAAAAAAAAAAATCCATAAAAATACCAATTGTCAACGTTCTCCAGGAAGAGGAAGGAAAAAAGGATAGCTTCCATATTTTCCATCTGTGTCGTGGAATGTTTATAAACATTAACAGAATAGGCAGGCTGACCAAGCTCACAGTGCTCTGTTTTATACTTGTTCTGTGTAGAGAAAACATACTTCTCAGCAGTACGTGTCACAGATAGATCACAGAGTGTCAAAGGTAGTGAGAGTTGAGAGATAAGATAGGGAAAGGCTTTTCCCATGGCGTGAAAGGAGGAGGCTGAATATTCTGAGTGTAACTGTAACAATGAGATTTCTGATTCCCTACCTGGTATTAGTCTAAGGCGCTAATGCTGCCTATTAAAATTTAATGATGGAAATGTCCGCACACAGACATTAAATTATATTCATATAGCCAGATGTGTGCGTGGGATTCTCCCAATATTCTCTTCCAAAATAATTTCTTGCCGAGATGATTTTAGCTAGATCCCTAAGTAGAGATATTGGAATCACAGTCTCCGCCCCCTGCCCCATCTTGGCAATACAGTGTAGTGAATGGTGACTTCACAGGACATACACATATTTAAATTTGAGGTGGATGAATGGTATAAATGTTACAAATACACTTTCAGTTACTTTATAATAATCTTAAATCATCATTATACCAGTCAATATAAAAAAGCACCAAAGTGTCTATTAATATAGACTGTGCTGGCATCTACCTTTATATATGAGTATTCGCTTCAAATATGGGGCTTTGCTGAAAGGGGAGAAGTGGTGCAATTTTAATATAAATCTTAAATTCCCTGATCCACATACAAACAGAGTGATGCTTTCAATTAGTAAGTTCCTAGCACAAAAGGGGGCAGGAAATTTTTTCCAATGATCTGGCCACTGTGATTTACATGAATGTTCACCTATTTAGCTCTGTCCCATATCCACAGTGTTCTCAGACAGAAGGACTGGATTAGATGTAGAATAGGGAAGTGAAATCTCATCCTAATAAAACTCAAAATCCTTTTTGATAAAAGTAATAATATGGTAGTGAGGTATGATGTAGTAACGTAAAAATAATTAGGGGATTTGGAATTAACAGCACGTACTGCATCACTGCTTTGCATTATGGTAGAAGGAAACAGAAACATGAAGAGCTGAGAGTGGGATTTCCTAATGCAATCTGCAGGAAAAGACCTGGAATAGAAAACATGATGCCTGATATGTCTGCAAGGTATCCAATGCCTAAAACACTAGGAAAATCTTGGAGAGCACTTTACCCAGTGAAAAATATTACTCTTCTAAAGCTGTCAGGGTCCGTCTGAGCTTGGGTTACCTGGCATGTAAGAGCCAGTCAATCCCACAAATTAGGCTGCCCTGCAGGTATGTCTAACTTACATGCCAGGCTTTCAGGAAATGTTAAAGGACCAAGCGGAGCTGTGATTTGTATCTGTGGTAACACGTAGACTGTGTGTAAATCATACAAGCAGTGACAGTGTGATATGACGTAGCATTCAGAAATTTCGTGAGAGTTGACAAGTAGAAAGTCAAACTTTTCAACAGCAGTGGCAACTGTGCAGACAAAGCACACAGATTGTTTTGGAGGGTTGCCTGGTCTAACAGAGGGAATCAATATTTTTTTATCTGTAATGGCCTTTTGAGCCCAAAAGCACTGGGAATATGGATTTGTACATGGATCATCACTAGGTGAAATATTAATTGACATGATAATGGGGTCAGGGTCTTAGGCTACATTTTGTTTAAAAAAATTTTTTTAATGTTTATTTTTGAGAGAGAGAGAGAGAGAGAGAGAGAGAGAGTGATGCGGGGCTCAAACTCACAAACTGTGAGATCATGACCTGAGCCGAAGTCGGAGGCTTAACCAACTGAGCTACCCAGGTGCCCTTGGGCTACATTTTCAATGTAGTCTCAGACTCTTCTCTAAGTTTGCATTTTCAGAATCAGCTCTGATACACACATGGCATATAGTCCAGACTGGAAGTAAAATTAACATAATAGATTTTTTAACATTTATTTATTTTGAGACACACAGAGTGAGCAGGGGAGGGGCAGAAACAGAGGGAGACACAAAATCTGAAACAGGCTCCAGGCTCTGAGCTATCAGCACAGAGCCCCACGCGGGACTCGAACTCATGACCTGAGCTGAAGTTGGTCACTTAATGGACTGAGCCACGCAGGTGACCCAATGACAACAGTTTTTAAAACATGTTAACACACTTTTCTTTTTCACACTTCTCTGTGGGTGACTCTCCCTCTATTTAAGTTGTCACTTATTTTAAGAAATTTAGGCCTGCTTAAGTGGGGATATCAAGAGGAAGAGTCAAGAATTGATGTCTGACTTCCATGGGAGTCAGTGCATGGGAGCAGGACCTGGAGGTGCAAAGTTCTGGGAGACAGGACTCAGGGTGTAGAGTCCTTACAACTCTGGTCAAGGGAAAGAACCATAATGTGGGCAGGTGTAAGCCATTCTGCAGCACAACAGCAAGGACAAAGAACAGCTGGCTGACCCCAGACCCATCCTCTTTACCATACAGATACCTGCTCATATACTACACGTACATCTTACGTGTAAGAGGAGAGAAGAAACCCACTGGGGAAAAATAAGATAGAGCATGTGAGCTTTAATATTGACAGGCTATTGCCCTCCTCCCTCCCTCACTTTCAACTTTAAAGAAGGCAGAATAAAAGCCCTTAGTTGGCAGATTCAAATTTTCTTATCCTCCATAAAAGTAACCAAAGCTCCAAAGCAAATGGTTAATTATATAAAATTAAAGTCTATAAAATTTTCTTACATATGAGTTGTAGTTTACAAACACCAACCTCGCTGTAATAGCATTAAGTCAAAATTAAGTATTTATTTAAGTAAATATATTTGACAGAAATACTATAGGCTCTGGCATCAAACTTGATTTGAATTTTGGGTTTCCTTGGATAAGCCTCAGTTTTTTATCCTGCACTGTGTTATAGAGAATAAAAATGTAGGGTGTCTGACATGCTTGGCACTCAATAAACGTCAGACACTACTATGAATCCTACTACCACTACTGCTGCTCTGTCATCATCATCGCTGACAGCAGTGATTGTAAAAGTAGCAATGGTAGGACCTGATGGAATAATGGGTGCCGAGGGAACTCGGGGTCCGTATTTGGAGGGTAGGGGAGGTAAAAATCATTAGTGGTTTTGCTTCATTACTAGAAGAAGAAGAAGAAGGTTTCCTGGAATTATCTGAAGTGTGGAAAAAAGCTGATAAAAGTGGGTGTGGAAAATGGGGACTGGAAAGTTGTTATGGCTAGATCCTTTTCATTCTTTTCCTCCTCTGTAAACTTGGCTTGAAGGCTTCAAAAGAAGACTGGCATTTAGCAGTGAAGCTTTAGCAGTGGGAGGAGGGGACTGCATTATAAAAAAGATACTTTGGTACAAAGTGATGCAACCGGGATTCAGAAGGAAAATTATCTGAAGACCAATACAATTATGTCCAATTATAACTGTCTGTTTAATATACATACAAGTGACTCTTTACAGAAAGATATTATGTTCTGGCTTTTTATCAGAAAAAAAGCAAAGTAACAAGCATATTTAAAATTATTTCTTTAGTTCACAAATTAAAATCACACCAGTACTACAAATACGGCCCTTGAAGTAACAATGATAATTAAGATAAGAATGACATTTTCATTACAACATTCTTTTTTGTTTGATCTGGTGACATTTTCCTTTTAGTAAAATTTTTAGTGATTGAAAAATCTATTTCTGTTCAAAGAGCAATCGATTATTATCACTCAGAGATAATATTTAAAAGATAAAATCTGTGTTTTAGAATTATAGTGTTAGGAAATAAAAGATATTTTTTCAGTGGAAAATAAATAAAAGGTGACGAAGAACCTGAAAGTTACTTTATGGGTGTTAAAAATTAGCATACTATACTCAGCATCCTGATAGAGATACAAATGAGTCCTAAATCTGCTGTGATGTAGGACATTCCACAGTGAGAAGGGAGGGCTGGAAAGCTCAGGAAGCCCAGATGTCACAAGGCAGACTGAGAAGGACTCTGTGGGCAGTGAAGAAAAAGAAGCAACTAAGAGAGGGAAAGAATATGGTATACTATTGAGAAAAGGGACTTCTATTGAGTCCCAAAGACTGTGTCATAACCATCTGCTTTGCCTCCTTCATGGTGAGAAACTTTAAAGATGGGGGCATATCTTACTCATCTTTGTATTCCTGAAATCTAATATTAAATGTTCAGCCCAGGCATTTGTTAAAGGAATAGATGAGATCCTGTGCCCATGGTGACACTGGGAAAGATAAAATGTCTTACACCTGCATTTGAAGAACAACCTCAGTTTGGGTAGCACAAGAAATTTTGGCTTTTTATGACATTAATGTCTCAGTTGTGTTATGTTCTGTTCTCTTCTTTTCACAAGTGTTAATTCAATTTTTAGTTAGGTATTCTTGTGGTGAGAGTGTTTGCCTCACATTTCAAATATTTCCAGGGGTGCCTGGGTGGCTCATTGGTTGAGCATCCGGCTTCGGCTCAGGTCATGATCTCGCAGTTTGTGGGTTGAGCCCCGCGTCAGGCTCTGTGCTGACAGCTAGCTCAGAGCCTGCAGCCTGTCTTTGAATTCTGTGTCTCCCTCTCTCTCTGATTCTCCCCTGCTCACGCTGTCTCTCTCTGTCTCTCTCAAAAATAAATAAAACATAAAAAATTTTTTTTAAAAATATTTCCAGATGTGCCAGGTTAGGGTGGAAAGGCAGAAGAAAAAGTTGATATTGGCCATGTCCCATGAAGCTAACTTCCTACCTAGTCATTGCCCTAACACAAGTATTAGAGAAGCACATATGGATTAGAGAAAATGTTTGAGTAAAGAATATGAAAAATAGGCATTAAATTTTTAGTCACACTGATTTTGGTAACAGGTTTTGGTAACTACTGATTTTAGTAGTTTTCATTTCCCCTTTATGAATATTGTGTGCTTTTAACAACCAGACTAATACTATTATTTTTTTACATTTTATAATAACATGGGTGAAGTAGTACTATGCAAGACTTTTACATTTTCTTAGTTTAATTTTGCAAACCATTGTACACTTCCAAATTTATTCTTTTGTATTTGAGACCTAGACTCAATCTTTTATTGAGACAGATCCCAAATTTCACTCAAACTCTTTCTAGGGGCAATATATTTAACCTCTTGTTAGACATAGAATTCATTGTAAGTGAAGGTGTCTAATATATGTTTTCAGCATAAAACATATAAATCAATGAGAATATTTAAGAAAATCATAGGAATGAAAGAAATTTTCAGATGTCACTGGCTTCATTTCCATTTCTTCTATTGGCTTTATATTTACCATATAAACAGAGAGATTGATCGATGCCTTTTATTTTATTCACAGATTATTTTTTATTTGAACATTACAAAACTCACTACTCATTTACTCCAGGTTTACTGAACACTGTGCTATGAGCTAGAGATTAAAATTTTTCTGGGTGGCTCAGTTGGTTAAGCATCTGACTCCTGACTTCAGCTCAGGTCATGATCTCACAGTTCATGAGATCGAGCCCCCACATCTATCTTTATACTGATGGTGTGGAGCCTGCTTGGGATTCTTTCTCTCTCCCTCTCTCTCTGCGCCTCCTCTAATCACAGGCTCTTTTTCACTCTCTCTCAAAATAAATAAATAAAAAATTTAAAAAGAAGTTCTGTGTAAAGGGGTTCACTGTACCAGTATACTTCAGAGATATTGTGGGTTTGGTTCCATACAACCACCAGAAAGCAAATATTGCAATAAACTGAATATTTCACTAAAGCAAGTCAAATGAGTTTTCTGGTTTCCCAGTGTATATAAAAGTTGCAATACACTATACCATAGTCTATTAAATGTGCAATAGAATTATGTCTAAAAAATGATGTATATACCTTAAAGTGCTAAAAAATTCTAACCATCATCCCAGTCATAATCACTGATCACATCACCATAACAAATAAAATAATAATGAAAATGTTTGAAATATTGTGGGAATTACCAAGTTGTGACACAGAAACAGTAAATGAGCACATGCCATTTGGAAAATGGCACCAACAGATTCACTCACTGCAAGGGTGCACAAACCTTCAATTTGTAAAAAACAAAACAAAACAAAACATAACAAAAACTCTCTAAGTGCATTAAAGTGAAGCACAATAAAGTGAGGAGAAATTCTATAAATTGGGAAATGTCCTGGTAGAAGTATGTGCAGGTGTTCAAATGAAAGGTGACTATTTACAGGAGGGACTGTAGTGGGCAGCAGATGCTTTTTAGAGAAGTTCCCCTAGAGCTCTGTCATAAAATATGAGTCAGTATTTACCTGGCAACTCTTCTTACTGAGGGGAGATTATTCTATGTTGAAAAAAAGGGCATTTAATCTCAATAAATGCTATTTATGTTCCTGCACCAATGTATCCAGGAGGTTATCTTTTAAATTTTTCATGGTCAAAATTATACCTCTTCCTGCCTCACCTACTTACCACCATGGAAACACTAAAATCAACTATAATTGATTAATACTATATATTGGGTGCTGTGCTGAGTGCTTTACATGAATCATCTCATTTGATATCATAGCAACTCTGTGTTTGGGGGGGGGCGGGGGGATATTTTACTGTGCTAAGTGGTTAAATAATTTGCCCAATGTCACAACTAGAATTATTTTTGACAAAGGTGGGAAGTGGTGGGGCTGGAATCCCTTTGAAGAGGGGATTCCTTTATGGACTATCCCTTCTTAGAATTTCCACTGTCTTGAACATTGGTATGAAAATGTGGATACATCCCTCCTTCATGAAAAATGCCCCAGAACTCTGAAATAATGTCCACCTTGTTCTTCAGTAAGGGTCTAAATTCAATATTTTTAAACCCTCTTAATATTGCATTTCCTTGTTCTGCAATGGATGTAGTGAATATCCTGCTTTGATTGTACAGAAAGATATCAACATACAGTATCTCAGCTGACATCAGAGTCATAATGTAATCATCAGTATTTATGCAATAACACAGGTTATATTTATGAGGACACTCAGAAACATTAGAAACTAAAAATTCTTCTGGCATTTATATGACAAGAAAATGTGGATGTACTTGGAAGTCTATTTCATTTTATTTGAATTGTAATGCCATCTGCCAAAACTCACTCTTTCAAAAAGTACTGCTCTGACAGCATCAGAAAGGAACTTTGTGTGAGAAATCAGCATCTGTTTTTTTTTTTACTTAATTTATAAAAGACACATTTTGTTTGCATTCATAAGCACATTTTGCAAATTTACTACCCAATTAATATGTCATCCTGTGACACTGACAAAATAATCAGATTCTTAAATGAGTCTCATTTCTTTTAACTCTACAAAGCATGACAAGATTATATGGTGTAGTACAGAAATTTACTGTTTCAATTGATAATAATGCCATCTTTCCTCTATGAAGATGACATGACTAGCATCACCTGGGCATTGGCTTCAGGTAATTTCTAATAATGACAGTGAATTTGTGCCCAGTCATCCTTGCCTGGTTCCTACTGTAATGTGAAGGTTGTACATTTGTGAAATGATGAATAGGATTTACCTAGAGTTAGAGACTGTGGAAGAGAATGAAATTAAGTTTCAGAAGAATGGACTCCAAGATCATAAATTCTTTGAAAGTGTCTGATGAGAGCAGAAACTGGCCAGATATCTGTCTAGCTGTTCTACAGACACCTGGTGTAGACTCTGTATATAACATGCTAGATATGGCAGAGGGGTATATTAACAGGTAAGATCCTTACCTCTGAATAATTTATAATCTACTTAGAGAGGTAAGGACATTTAATATAAACATAGAAATGGATCCATAAAGAGTATTTATGAATGAAGACACAGGTATGACAGTATTATACATAGATACTGTATAATTTCACAGTAAATCTGCCTTTAATTTTCAATAGCTTCAAGACCTCATTGATTTTCAAGTAGAATCATGAAGGAAACAAAGAATGCAAGTAGGGCACTACTTGGGGAAAAAGATAAGATGAGTTCAGGGGCTCCTGGGTGGCTCAGTCGGTTAAGAGTCCAACTCTTGGTTTCCGCTCAGGTCATAATCTCATGGCTTCGTGGCTTCAAGCCCTGCATTAGGCTCTGTCCTGGCAGTAATGCCCCTCTCCAACTTGTCTCTGTCTCTCTCAGAATAAATAAATAAACTTAAAAAAAAAAAAGATGAGTTCAGGCATGGGTTAGGGAGAAGTAGGTGGGAAAGATGGGTAGTTTTGCAGAGAACATGGTAATGTATGTAAATTGTAAGAGAATTACCTATTTAGAGAAGAGATTTTATGTTAGAAAATAATAAATGTATGTAATATAGATCAACTGATGGATTTTTTTAAAAGTAAACTCTACCCTCAATGTGGGGCTCAAACTCATGACCCTGAGATCAAGAATAGCATACTTTACCGACTAAGACAGTCAGGTGCCCCTGAAGTAATGTTTTTGAATAGTAGGTTGAAGATTATTAACTAACTGGAAACTATTGTAGTCTCAAAATAAAGAAATAATATCATAGATGTATTTGGGGAAAACCTTAATCAGGTACTTGCATTTTTGATATTTATATCATTAGTATATAGTACATGTCTAGAATAGTGTTTAGAATAAAACAGAAAAATGAATAAAGAGGTAATAAGTTGGCTATTCAAGGGGACAGCTGTGTTTCTGTGGCTGCCCGGATTCAAACCTCTTTGCTATTTATTTCCTATATTTTCCTATATTATTCTCTACAGCATCATTCTTAGTGAAAGGTGTCCAACTATAGAAGTTGAAAAGCCCAGATACTTGATTTCTCTTGAAACTTGAAAACTAGGGCATGGACCTGTTTCCAATCCACACTTGGACAATCAGACACAACCACCTGAAATTTTGAGTCTGGAGTTAGTGATGCAAAGAAGCAGTAACAGTGAAGAATTTATTCTAGTGGTGGAAGAGACTGCCACAGCTGTTTCTGGGGGAAGCCGAGGCAGTGTGCTACAGAGAGCAGTATCTTCCTTGGCCCGTCCTTGTGGGATGATCCTGGCTGAGATTCTGGCTAGGAAAACTCCCTTTGTTTTTTCTTATTTTCCAGCCTACCTTCCTCATGATTCTGTAAGCTTCCCAAAGCCTTTCAAAAACTTCATTTTCTGCATTCAAGAATCAGAATCAGTTTCTCTGTTTGTAATTAAGAACTCTGATAAAGGTATTTGAGGCAGGAGATGATTAGGATCCTATTTGGGGATAATCGTGATGGGCAGAGCAAAGAAAGGACACCAGTGAGAGACACTGACAAGGAAGAATCTACAGATCTGGTAACTAGCAAGACATTGCTATTCTGTTCTTGCTTCACTACATTGTTTGCTGGAATATGTGCATGACATTGCCTAAGGGGTAAAACAGAGTGAAACAAAATATTTGCAAGTATATACCCTAACAGATTCATAATAAAGTGTTTGCGGAACATGCGGCTATAATGTCTGTAAGTGTGATATTTCTTCAGAGGATAGAGCAAACTGGGGGAGTAATGGTAAACATAAATGATTTTTTAAAATAAAATGTCTTTCTATAGAAGGAAAGAGTGAAGCTTTCGTGAGTCACTATACTTTTTTGACTCTGTATATAGGAGAACCATGCTAATTGTTGTTTCCATGGACTTTTTAGTCGTATATCCAGCACCTGTTGCCTAAATTAACATGGCTGAAACTGAATCACAGTCTTTACCCCCAACAGGTCTTCCATTGACTTGTTCTGTCCTAGTGATCAGCATTGCAGCTGACAGATGCCCAAACTAGAATGACAGACACCATTTATTTCTTCCTCTTTCTTCTGATTATTCAAGAAGTCCTTCATTTCACTCCTTAATCATCTCTCATATAATTCTTCTCCTCTCCATTACTAAGATTGTTGCTAAAATCTCATTTCTTACCTGGAATTTTGTAACTGTTTCCTAATTGTTCTCTTTGCCTCTACCTTGTCCCTTCCAATCCACCCTATTTCCTACTACCAGAGTGAATATTCAACAAATGCAGATTTATTCATTCATATTCCCTTCTAGAAATCCCTTGGTCCTTTTCTCTTTGCTTTCAAGCGAGAATGGCATACTAGGTCTGCCACGATCTGCCACTGTCACATATTTTCAACTGTGTCTTCTTTCTCACATTAAAATTTTGTGCTCAGACTTTTCTTCATGCTCAGATTCTACCACAGTCTTTTGACTCCTGGCTTTTGCATATGTTGTTTCCTCTGCTTCTTATTTCCCTTTTGCAACTAAATTTGGTCTTCTGTGACTCAGCTAAGTGTTACCCTTCTTAAAAGGGTGTCTCTGACCATCATTCTTAGCAAGGTAGTCATGGCTATACTTCATAACCCTGGTTCAAATATTATAGCTCTTATCATTTGTAATATGATAGTTCATTTTATCATCTTTCTCCACCATTAGATAGTGGGGACTATGGGGACCACATAGTTCACTGATTTTTGTATCCTCATATCTCAATGAACTTTGAATTTCTAATACCTAGGCTTTGCCCAAAGTAAGTCCTTTTGTTATAGGAACGAAAAGAGCACATATTCCTTATAAAATCTGAAAGATTTCTATAACCACACTTTGGCTAATTTTATAATCAATAAACAGTTCTTTTTATAAAGGTGAGAGAAGGTCTAAGGTATATTCATTAACCAGCACTTAGTCTAGAATAAAACTGCATCTGTAAGACACAATATACAATTGTTTCCAAAATATTCAATAGTCAAAATGCTAGTTCTTTTGAAGGAGGAAAATGATTTATTAACAACACTCTTGCCCCAAGGGGAAAGAAAGTTGAGAAAGCTGCCTTGCCTTTTCCTCCAACTTCAAAATAGATTTTCACAGTCAGGGTTCTTTAGTAACTCTTGTTTAATGCAAATATCTCTTGTGTTGTGGGAAAAACAGGAGAGAAAATGGGGGAGTGGTGGAATACAGATAAAATAGAATAAGAGATTATGAGATAAACAGACTAAGAAAAATCCTTAAAATTTTAAAGTCCACTGAAATGAGAAGGAAGAGGGGAGGCGAGGCAAATGGTCAAAAGTGCACAGAAAGCTCCAGCTCCATGCTTACTGAGATTGAATTTTAACAGAAAATTGGTATTGCCTTCAGCTTCTGGCTTCTTTCCCAATGTTCTGCTCAAAGTATCCCCTCATCTTCATCACCCAGCTCTTCAAGGTCAAAAAAACATCCACAAATAATCAGGCATTTGATTGTCAGTCTGTGGGGCAATTTGTACCATCTGCACTTTTGCAGTTCAAGAGTGGAGGGGATAGAAATGACCCAACACAGAAACTGTGATGTAGTGTTAATAGGTATTTTTCTAGTTACTTAATATATTTTCAACCTCAAATTAACTTGGAATATCACTCTAAAGAGAAAAAGTTCTACACAGATGCTATTACTTTTCAATTTTCTACCATGAATGTAGTTTTCCTTGTAAAAAGAACTTGGAAGACAACATGAAATTAAAAAAAATGCCAAGAATACGATGAAAATGCAAATACATTATTTTTTTTAACTGGAGATTTTTTTAAGTGAGGTATAATTGGCATTATATTATTTCAGATGTACAGTATAATGATTTGATATTTGTATATAGTGTGAAATGATCAGCATTAGTCCATTTAATATCCATCACTACATGTAATGACAATTTTTTTTTTCTTGTGAAGAGAACTTTTAAGATGTACTCTCTTGGCAATTTTCAAATTGCAAAACAATATTATTAACTGTGGTTGCTGTGATGTACATTATATCCTCATCACTTATTTATTTTATAACTGGAACTTTGTGTCTTTTAAAAACTCTTTAGCCATTTTCTCCGCCTCCCACTCTTCTGCCACCAGCAACCACCAATCTGTTTTCTGCATCTATGAGCTGGTTTTGCTTTGTTCTGTTTTAGATTCCACATAGAAGTGGAATCATGCAGTATTTGTTCCTCTCTGGCAATTATATTCTTAAACATTTGTTTTGTATAAAATAGATACAGAAAGAGGTGCCTGGGTGGCTCAGCTGGTTAAGCATCTGACTTTGGCTCAGGTCATGATCTCGTGGTTCGTGGGTTTGAGCCCCACATCGGGCTCTGTGCTGACAGCAAGCTCAGAGCCTGGAGCCCGTCTTCAGATTCTATGTCTCCCTCTTTCTCTGACCCTTCCCTGCTCATGCTCTCTCTCTCAAAAATAAATAAAAAACATAAAAAAATTTTAAAAAATGGATATAGAAATACAGTATGGTACTAAAAATAGATATTCTCCAAGATCCAGAAAAAAGTTCATGGAAAGTCATGTTGATTCTAATAAGAATGCATAACATGGACAATAATAATTGTCTATGGAAAACAGAGCAAAACCTTTTTCTATGAGGCTGTGTGCTTTTGGGTGCTGGAACCGCTTCCTTATCATTGTTGAATGTTCAGGTCTAGTCCAGTGCCAGGAACAAAGCAGGTACTCAAGAAACACGAATGAAATAAATTAAGCCACAGGACAATTTGGATAGATATACCAAGAATTTTAAAATGGTTCCTTGAGTTTAAAAATAATCAGTATAAAATATAATCTCCACACAGCAAAGTGATTAAGAAAAGAACAAGTCAGGGGCGCCTGGGTGGCACACTTCGGCTCAGGTCATGATCTCACGGTTTGTGGGTTCGAGCCCTGCTTCAGGCTCTGTGCTGACAGCTCAGAGCCTGGAGCCTGCTTCGGATTCTGCGTCTCCCTGTCTCTCTACCCCTCCCCTGTTCACGCTCTGTCTCTCTCTCTCTTTCAAAATAAAATAAAAGACATAAGAAAAAGAAAAGAACAAGTCAGATAAAATCATACTCCATTAAAAAAAATCTTCCAGTATGATTCAGCAAAAAATTCAAACTCCATGCCAGAGCCTACAAGGCCTTTCATTCCTGCCAACCTCTCTCATTTTATGTCTTAGCACTCTCCTCTTTGTTCTCTGTACCCCAGCCACATTGGGTTTTTTTGGTGGTTTTGGTTTATTTTGTTATTGCTGTTGTTCTTTTCCCTTGTTTTTCTCTGAAGGTATGAAGTCAAATTCTACCTTAGGACTTTTACCTTTGCCCTTTCCTTTACCCAGAATACTCTTCCCTAGTACTTTCATAATTAACTCCTCATCAGCCATGTCTCCTCAAATATCACATGCTTACAGAGGAACTAACCATGCTATCTAAAGTAGCTACCACCTTCACTTCACTCTTCCAATACCTTGCTTTATTTTATTAGCATTTTTTATCGTTCAAAATTTTATTGTTTATTTTCTGGTTTACTTGATCTATACTCCACTTGAACTCCATAGTATCTTGATACAAATTAAATGGTCTCTTATTGAATAAATGAATGAATGAATGAATGAGAGGAATGTAAAATATTATGAAAGTATGTTGAAGTACAAAGGTTGATGTAATGTCAGAAAAGATCGTGGCTTATGGAATCCAGAAAAGAATAGGGGGTTAAATCTCTGTTCTTGGCCCTTGTTTCTTGATTAGCTCAGTATTGAGCAAAGGGATACCCCAAATAAATGACACATATTTCACTTAGCTTCCTAGTTAGGAATTCAACTTTTAGGTACAGTTAATTTGATGTGACCTTGGAGCGTGTTGAGCATGACATCCCAGAACACGATAACCCTAGGATATAAAATGATCCAGAGAGATGGAAATAATTATTTTAATAGCTAGCAACAGATTTTTTTTTATGAGAATGTTTATTTATAGGAAAATACCTGAATAATTTTGTTTGGTTATCAAAAGGCCATATGAGTTTTATCTTTTTAAAGAAAATCATGAAAAAAGAAGGGAAAGCTAAACTGCTCTACATGAGAAATGAAGATAAATTTAAGGAAGGGAAAGAAGAAGTGGAAGATAATTGAACCTATGAAAACATACTGATGTCGAGGTAGCCAAAGTAAAAATTAAAAAAAAAAAAGTCCCAAAGGAAAGGAAAAGTGAGCTTTGACCATGTGCTTTAGTGCAACTTATATCATTCTGAAGACCCCTGACTCTTCCACTTTCCCTTCTAACCTCCTGCAGTCAGGGAGCCATTCAGTTTCTTACATTCCCTGTCAATTCCTTCCCAGGAACCAAGTAGAACACCAGAGTCCTTCTGGATTACTCTCCTACTCCTTAAATAGAAGCTGTAGAAGCCCAGAGTTGAGGTTTACCCTTCTTTTACAGAAGGTGTGCATGCAAAGATCTTATGCTTTTGAGTTAGGAGGTATTTTTTAATGTTTATTTATTTATTTTCAGAGACAGAGAGTGAGTGTGGTGAAGGGGCAGAGAGAGGGAGAGAGAGAATCCCAAACAGGCTTAGAGCTGTCAGCACAGAGCCAGACATTGTGCTAGATCCCAGGAGCTGTGAGATAATGACCTGGGCCTAAATGAAGAGTTGGATGGCTAACCTACTGAGCCACCCAGGCACCCCGAATCAGGAGGTTTGAAGCAGAAGGATGAGTGAGGTATTTATGTGTTCAAGTGTGGTCCAGCCACTCTGCCTTCATGGGAGTCTCGCAAGTATGGACATCCACAGTGTGTCTGCCCTCCTTGTACTGCACCACATAGCACCTGTGGAATGTGCACTCACACCAGGTGAGATGGGTGGCTCGAATTGTGTCATACCCTCGTTCACAGCACATGATTTCACAACCGTCCATCCCTTTAGATGTTTTGCTGCAGACATGGCCTGCAGTGTCTAGGGAACCTGAAACCTTGTCCAAGACACAGTCATCTGAGGAGTTGTCAAAGTAGATATGGTCAGTCTGGGTGCCATGGCAATAGCCTTGGTGGGCTGCTGTAGATTGACGCCATCCTGGGTCACTGTTACCCGCACAGCCCTGTCATAGTGCTGCCACAGGTCACCTGTGTGGCAGCAGCAGGTGCACAGAGTTCAGGAGCCGTTTACACCATTGGCATTGCCACTCGAGTTTCAGAAACCGCCTCACAGCCATTAGACCAAAAAGATGTTTAATAGTGTAGTTTAAATTTCTTCACACACACACACACATTTGCTCAAACCATCAGTAAATTCTGTTCACCTGGTAATGTGTTATGTGACAGATTTCTAAGAAGATCAAAGAAGCAGTGTTGAGCTCCACATTTGGGTTGGTCTGCAGAGACAGCCATAGAAGGTGAAATGTGAGATCAAGAGCATGGTGGGCATGAACTCAGAGCTGAAACATGATCTTAAGAATATAATTCTCTAGAAGCTCACAGAAATCTTGGTTAGGACTCAGACACTGGAATAAGACTATCATTTTTTTAACATCTGCTAACTTCCAAGGTTATAAAAAATAAGACAGGGATTCCACTTTTACTTATCACATGAGTTTTTTCTCCTCAAAGACTGACAATGGTCTCACTTCTTTCTCCACAGCAGGAAAGGGTTCTATCCAATTTCAGATAAGTTTCCAAATAAATTTTCAACATGTTAAATTGTACTGTCTTCTTTAATTCTAATTTAAAGAGGATTGGGGTTATTATATTCATCTCTAGTAACAATGTCGGAGAGCATTGTCAAATTAAACACTGTCTGCAGAATGTTAGACTTTAGCTTCATATCAGAAAGGGGGAGGGGAAATGCATAAATCCTCCATGAAGCAGAAGTCTATGTGTGAGTGAGTATGCTGTTTGAGAAAAAGCCAAGAACAGAAATTGACTATCTGCATGCTGTAATCAGATATAAGATTCTTGAAAGGAGTGCCAATAAAATCAAGCAATTGTGATCATAGACAAATCAGAGACTGAAACAACAGTGTTGGCTCAGTTGACCAACTTACTAAGAGAACACCTGAAATGGCTTGATGGCGTTACTGCTGATTGCATGTCTGGGTGTGGAGGCTGCTTATTAAAGTTGTACATCTGAACCTGACTTTACTCTCAATATTAACTGTGCCTCATAACATCGCTCGTCCAGAAAATACCTTGCTAACTATTAGTTTACCATCTCCTGTTTGATTATCTGTAATTTTTGTAATATCATGGTGATTAAGATGGTCTTAACATTCTTCTCAGCTTGATTAAACTTTAGACAGTTTTCTTCCTGACTATGGGCTCCTGGCCTCCCATTTCTTTGAGTATTTGCTTTAGAAACTTGACGCTGTAAATTCCTTCTCTGCCTCTGAGATATAAATCTCCCATGACCCAGAAATGTCTTTCTCTAGAACTTGGGAGACAACCCTTCCAAATGTAATCACTAAAAGATACCACCCTTATTTCCCAGTCTCTGTAGGAGGACAGGACCCTAACCTAGATAACTGCCAATTAGCAGACATAAGTGAATGGCTTAATCATTTTGACCAAACTTCCCCTTCCCCCAGCCCCACAGTCCTCCAAAGATTTTCCATGAGCCTACCCCCCAGCATTTAAAAATCTTTTTTTCTTTCCTTTTTTTTTTCAGGTAAGTTGAGTTCCATCTCCCTCCCCTATTGCAAAAGTCTTAAATAAAGTTTTCCTTGCATATTTAAATGTTAACTCTGTCTGGTGCAAATATTATTTGACATTGGACTGATCTGTTTTCTCATCGTCCTAAATTGTTTACCCTCTTGATACCAGGAAATACTTTTCAGTTAGTTTTAAATCAGTAACATATTTTTCTTTTAAATATGAGATTTAGAATAAATGTAACTGAAACAGATATTCATGACAGAGGCAGTGAATGAGACATGCCCTGAAGAGCAAAAAGAACCACAGTCTAAGATATGAAAATTTAGATAACTGATTAATACCAAGGAATAATTCAATGAAAAAGTACTCTGCTACTCTTCCCCCTGAACACACAACACACACACACACACACACACACACACACACACACAGAGGCACGCAAAGAAATATTAAGACATTTTAACCTAATGTCACACACACAAAATGCTCAAGGTTGAAAAATTTGAAAAATTTCTCTGCCAAGTGCAGAAATCTTACTGATATCAGATGTGAAATGGGTGAGAATATCTTTAAACATAACAGCAGGATTTCAACTAGAATGCTAAGTGTTGACAGTCTAGGAAGAAGCAATGCTTGCATCAATACAGCTACTAGTTTATGGTGGGGGGAAAGCCAGTCTTTACAATGGATAAAAACCCAGATATATGTAGAAAGTTTGATTACTGTTCATCAGATAAGTAGATGTTTAAGAACCGGAATTCATAGGGATAAACAAACAACCCCCCTCCTCTAAATTATACACAACAAAAAACATCTAAGGAACACATTAGGTTTGCTAGCTTTTCTCGTGTAAGTAGAAAAGAATGTAACATTCACATTTTGTTCACAAAGAAATGCCTTCCTGCATTTGGTTTGCTCAGTTTTCTGACTTACCATTGTTCTTCTGATGATAAAACCTAACTGTAAAGTAGAATGTATTGACCAATATCATCTAGTTTATTTGGAAACCGCAGGTTGTCTAAGATTCTCCAGAGGAAATCTGCTCCTTTTTCTTCTGTTAATGAGGGCAATTAGAAACATAATGGTCCGTTGTGACTGGCGGCTTTCTAGCAAGAACTTCTCGGCAGCAGCTGAAAGCTTCTCTACCTGGGTTTCTCTTCCAGCAAAGATAAATACTTCATTATCTACTTCCTTCAGTCAGTTTAACTATATTCAGCTCAAATCATCTCTCATAAAATTGATTATAAAATGTTGTCAAGTCTTTATTGAACTAAAATTAGTTATTTAGCATGCAGTTCTGATGTTTTAATCAGTTGTTATCAAGGGCAGCAAAGAGAAGTGGAGTAAAATGAAAAAAAAACCCAAATGTATAATCAGATCTTGTGTTTTTACTCACACAATTTCTTAATAAAAGAAAGAACATTCTAGAGACAATTAGGTTGCTGGAGGTGGTTTAATTAAATCATTCAGACTATGCTAAAATTCTCTTGCCAATATGTGATGATATGTAGCCTTAGTTTGAGGTAAATTTAGTCTATTAATGAGATCTGGGCCGATCATGCTATTTTTAGGTTGAAATGGCACATGACATCATCATCCACACACGATTGGGAGAAATATTTCATGGTAGTAGAACTAAATTATTGGGAATTCATGTTTAAATAGTCTTCTGGTCATTTCTGTGGTTTAGGGAAACGAGATTTAAATTGATGGGTGTTATTTCCCCTATACTCCCAAATAACATGCTCATCATTCTGCTTGATGCCCTATTGCTTAGCATGACTTGAGCCATTTCTTTCTGGGGGCATTTTCTTTATTATTGTCAGAGGCAAATTTAAACCAGAGCATGAGACTAAGAAAAGCAGACTTCTTTTTTTCTGTATATTTATCTTATAACTACAAATTCTTACATGGCAATTCCCAAGTCAGCCTTCATCCAGAGTGGTTTTTTATTTTCATTCACTTAAAAAATCGTATCTTTTCTAATTCTCAGTAGGCTTTGTATTGTAAAGCCCTAGAGTGCTTTTAATCCTCTCAAGGAACGGTCACAAAATTCTTTAGAAACTACAAGCAACGACAACAAAAACAAGGACAATAACAATGAAATCATTACATTTTAGGATAGATCTGTAGTATGGGAGAGAATAAAAATGAAAGAATAGATTGATCCCCAAGCACTTGGGAATCATCATCAGAATTCATATATGACTTTGGCATTCTCAGAGGTACTGAAGATTGCCGTCTTTCACCATCTTGCAAACTTAAAGTGAATGTCTTAGTTACTTTGCATTTCTTTGATAACAGCTCAGTTAAATATTTTTCATATGTTTATTATATTTAAGTTCTTTTTTATTGTTGTTGAGTTAGCTGTTGTGTCCTTTGCTCATATATCTTAGTGTTCTTCTTCTTTTTCAATAGTCTTTCCTTTTTTATTATTTTAAAGATTTTATTTTTAAGTATTCTCTACATCCATGTGGGGCTCAAACTCACAACCCTGAGATCAAGAGTCATGTGCTCTACCGACTGACCCAGCAGGCACCCCTAGATAGTCTTTTCTATGTATGTTCTTCTATGCTTTCTGTTTTATTATCTTATTTTTATCCTCGTAGATTTCTTGCTTCACTTTTAACTTGAGGAAGATATTGTCTAGGCATTTACACTTCCTCCTACTTGTTTCAAGGGGTAAAATTTATTACAAAATAAATCAATGACAAAACCAAATAGTTTATTTTAGATTTTATAGAATTTAAGATGTATAAATATTTCCTCATCTGTAAAAATGGGAGCAATAATACCTATAGCATAGGACTGGGATAAGTATAACACATAGCAGAAGAAGAGAGGGTAAGGAGTTATAACAGATTTTTTCCATCCCTCCTTTCTAGATAACAGGTGTAAAAAAATGCTGTTTCCTGCTTCTTCCCTTATCTTGTTGAGTCCTATTAATCTCCTATACTGCAAAAGTTCCTTTCTTCTCTACCTTTATCCTGACTCTAATCCTCCCATATTTGATAGAAATATTGCCTCTGCTCCTATGACACATTTTACTATGAAGATTCTATTATATTAATTTTATTACCTACCTGCCTCTACCACTATTGCACATTCCTTGGAGAAGTCTAGCACTGTGCTTTACATGTAGTTGTGTGGTATGCAGTGTGTGTGTGTGTGTGTAAGACTATTTTTTTCCTTTATGTGTTTGGAATTTTCAACTAATATCATGCTATAATGTTTTATTCTCAATGGTGTTACAAAGTTTGTGATTATAGTATATATTTCATGTTGCAAAGCTCACATTTCAGTAGTGGTGGGTTTCTTCCTAGACTTTTAATGTGTATAGCTGATGCCAGATAAATAAAAAATAGATTATAATTGTAAGCCAATCAATTAATCTCAGCTCTTGGCTAAATTAAGTAACCAATTATTTAGTAATTATAAATATATATTAGTAACTACTTGAATTATTAATCTTTAAGCAGATAAATAAATTTACTATTTACATACTTATGTAAATAGGGGTGCCTGGGTAGCTTAGTCAGTTAAACATCCGGCTTTGGCTCAGGCTATTATCTCACGGTTTGGGTTCATGAATTTGAGCCCTGTGTCGGGTTTGAGTCCTGTGTCGGGCTCTATGCTGACAGCATGGAGCCTGAAGCCTGCTTTGGATTCTGTGTCTCCTTCTCTCTCTGCCGCCCCCCCCCCCACTTGCACTCTGTCTCTCTCTCAAAAATAAATAAACAGTAAAAAAATTTCAAATACTTATATAAATATATATCTATATAAATATATACAATGCATGTGATAGGTGCATACAAATATATTGTGATTCATATATAAATATATAATATATGGGAAAATATCATGAAAAGCAAGTTTTAAAAATACCATAGTAGAATTTAATATATTATATAATTGTGTATTACTTAATCAAATTTGATTTGACTTTATTATTGTTTAATTTCATTCTTTTGTTATGATATATTTTTCAAAAATCAACTTAACATGTAAATCATTTCTTTCTTCACTAGGGAACTGCAAAGAATTGGGAAGTTTTTGACCACTGAGATCATGCTGCCCTAAAACAGCATTTTTCCCCTAAAATATAAAATAATTTCTGCAACTCACTTCAGTTTGCAGAAGTGGAATA
The DNA here is from genome assembly GCA_028646485.1 of Cryptoprocta ferox. NCBI lineage: Eukaryota > Metazoa > Chordata > Mammalia > Carnivora > Eupleridae > Cryptoprocta > Cryptoprocta ferox. The sequence goes on along the minus strand of CM053559.1, from coordinate 35,850,560 downwards.
TAGATGTAATGGTAGAAGGATATGCTACCACCAAATACACCACTTTGGCAGAAGGATTATTGTGAGCTGACGACAATTAAGAAGAAGCAGATACAAGAAAAGCTCTCTGCCTTCTGTCCACCAATTTTCCTCAAGGCAGAACATACATTTGTATACGTGGTCTCCCCTCTTTACGAGATACCACGCAAGTTAATGACTTCAGACAACTCTGGGCCTTTATCAGTCCAGAAACCAGAGAAGTCTCTATAAGGAACCTTGCTAAAACTAGCCTTTATCTATCATTAGTTTCCCCATATGTTTGCCTTCCCATAGTTTGCTCAAAATCCTAGAAACTCAAAGACTTTTCCTTGGTCTTGTCACGTCTCTACAAAATTATTGTTTTTTGCTAAAATGTTATAGAAATTTAAGTTCTAACCACCCCTTTGAGGGTGTACATCTCTGAGTACTCCACATAAATGCAGGATGCACCTATTAATAAACATCTGTTAGTTTTTCTCTTGTTAATCTTTTGCCAGTCTAATTTGCAGGGCCCCAGTCAATGAATCTGAGATGGGTAGAGGAAAAAACATTTTTTCCTTTCAGAGATTCACCTTTTAACTTATATAGACTTACTTTCACTTTAAGTTAAAAAGTATTACTTATTAATTATAATACTTTCAGTGCCAAAACTTATAGTAGATAGTTTCTGAGGCAAAATCCAAAATAATTTTTTCTGAAAGAAAATTGTTTTCGGTTCTGTTATTTCAGTAGGGTCAAAATCAGTAAATTAAGTATAATTTTGTTTTAATGCTTATTTATTTTTGAGAGAGAGACAGAGAGAGACAGAGCATGAGTAGGGGAGAGACAGAGAGAGAGGGAGACACAGAATCTGAAGCAGGCTCCAGGCTCTGAGTTGTCAGCACAGAGCCTGATGCGAGGCACACACCCACGGACCATGAGATTATGACCTGAGCCGAAGTTTGATGCTTAACCAACAGAGCCACCCAGGTGCCCTTCAGTTAAATAAAATCTTAAAATATATGAAACTGGATACATAGCCAAAGCATAAGCCTAAGATGTGGATGGTAGTGTACCATATCTTGATCAATTTCTCTATGAAATCAAGTAAGCTCTTTTTGTTTTATTCTGACCTCCTATTCAGAACTTACCCAAGACTATTTCAAAATATACAAATTCTCATTTAAAACTACAGAAATTTAGCTGCTTTTTCAAATTGTGTACTAAATGTGTCAAACACAGTTATGCAATATTGGAGAAGCATAACAATTGTAGAAAATATTTCAACATTATTTGTTAGAGTTTATTTTAAACACAAAACTATTTTAGCTTTTTTAAACCAAAATATTCTTGTTGTTTGAAAACAATCATCTTTACATGCTGTTGAAATAATAATTGAGTATAATACTCTGTAAACCCATATTTTTACACATTAAAAAAATTCTTAACAATTTTTAATTAGCCTTGCAAATGGACTTTTCCATTTGCATATTTGACTTCCAAAAGTTTGAAAACAGTATGTAGACAATTGTCTACAAAAGATAACAAGCCTTATTTTTTAAAAAAAGCGTTTACTTATTTATTTTGAGAGAGAGAGAGAGAGAGATCATGCAAGCATGAGTGGGGGAGGGGCAGAGAGAGAGGGAGAGAGAGAATCCCAAGCAGATGCTATACTGTTAGCTCAGATCCTGATGTGGGGCTCAACTCCATGAACCATGAGATCATGACCTGAGCCAAAATCAAGAGTCAGAAGCTTAACTGACTGAGCCACCCAGGTGCCCCAATAAGCCTTATTTTAAGGCAATATCTGCACAATGAACCTGGAAAAATACTTGCAATTTTACGTTAAGTAAAATGCTATAAATCACAGAGATATTAGGAATTGGTGAATAATTTCATGAAACACTGCAATTTAGAATCACTTTCAGTCACAGAGAGTGTCATAGATAAAAAGTATTTGTCTAATTATTATCTTGCTATACGTAAAACTTTGAAAAATTATGTAAGTTTAAGTTATTTTTGTTGATAGTTGGCTATCTGAACCTGGAAATAGAGACTAATTGTATATTAATGAACAAGAAAAAAATTGAGAGTTTTCATAAATATATTTTAAGTCTCTTTTATGAACAGAAGAGTTCATGACCCAGCCTCTGAATTTTTCCTACCTCCCGCTCTATTCTAACATAGATGGTAGGAACTTCCTCCAAAGAGAAAACAGGATTTAAATTTAACTTTCATAACTAGCAGCTAGGTATTTTCAATCTTGATTGATGGACAGTTTATGTGATTTCAAATGTTTATAAACCGTAAACACAAACACAGAACTAACATTTTTCTTTTATAACATGGACATAATTAATTCCATATTTTTCTTTCTGCACTAGTAAAATATAATAAAGCAAAACACGTTTTGTTGGAAAAAATATGATTTTAAACTGTTGCTGCCGGCTTATACATAGTGATTTATAAGTTTCCCATGAGGAGGAAAGACAGAATGTCATTTGCCTCAGGAAATTGGATATTAACCATTCTATATATTTTATATGTTTATATTATAACAATGAACATTTCTTTCATTTCCTACATAATATAAACAAAACTTTATAGTAAGCTACTATGATAGATTCATGTTTTTTTTTCTCTCAGAAGAATCATTTTCTCTCATGACAAACATTTAGTACTGTTATGAATTTATTGTAGCTAAGATAAGGAGAAAACTATGAGCTCTAATATAAACACTTTAAGAGTAAAAACATATTCAATGTCCATTTACAAATATTACTACATAGCTTCCTACATTCATGACTATGTCATAATATTCATTACCACCAGGTAAAATTATACCTGCTACAGGGGTTTTCTAAGTGTTTCCTTATTCTGTTGTAATGTTATCAGCACAGAGCACAGAAAAAACATCCATTAAATCCTCTTTAGAAGAAGCAGTGATGACTTTTTAAATATTCAGACCTAGCAATATTTTATGCATTGCTTTTACAAATGCACCTTAAGAAGGAGTCATTATGGTAAAACAATGGTGTGAATTATTTGGAAATAAATATTCTACACACTCATTGCAGGTAGGAATTCTATGCTCTTGAGAAAAGAAGGAACTGGAGAAGATAATCTAGTTTTTCACCCCGCTTTTGGCCAAACTAGCATCACATGATACTCTACACGCTGATTTCAATTAAGTAGATATCTGTCAAAGGATAAGGTGCTAGAGTGAAAACAGGTTTGGTGGACATTTTTACTTTTATTTATCTGATTTGCCATTGGGTCCACAGACTTTGAAAAAAGATTGAATGGATAGTAACTCAGCTTTTGTTGAAAGGCATTTATACATCTTTAATTTCAAGTTATTTAGAAAATGAGTAAAGAGTCTTTAAAGCTTTTCTTTTTTTTTTAAAAAAATTAAAGTTTATTTATTTTTTAGAGAGATGGAAACAGCATGAGTGGGGGAGGGACAGAGAGAGAGAGGGAGAGAGAGAATCCCAGGCAGGCTCTGTGCTGCCAGCACAGAGCCTGACGTGGGGCTTGAACTCATCAAACCATGAAATAATGACCTGATCTGAAACCATGAGTTGGACACCTAAGCGACTGAGCCACCCAGGCATTCCAAAAGAGTCTTTAAGAGTTTTCTTATATGAACTTTACAATGTTAGAAAATTCCTCTAATGTCTTTGGGTCACAATATGAGGCTGACAGACTCTCCGGGGATGAAGTAGATTTCCAAAAGCTATTTCCATAGGAGTTGAGTAGACAGTTAATCAAGTTACTAACAATAAGTGGGTTTGTGTTGCCAAGAAAGTTGAGCTACGTCTTCTAATCATCCTTTAAAAAAAGCTTTGCATACTGACAAAAAATATGGGACAAGTCCATTGCCACTGACTGGACCAGATAGGAAATGAAAAGAAGGGCAGCTGTGTGTTTTATTGAGGTGCATTTGTGTTTTTATGTCTACTCACAGCAGTTTGGGAGCTGGTTTTCCTCCAGTATGTCACAGATCACTAGTGTTACCAGAGAGGTCCCTCCCGGGAACCTTGCACTTTGTTGCCAGAAATTAGCTAGGAAGCATATTCTTTACTGAAGCAGGGAAACCTGATATGACATGTATAGTCTGACTTTTCTGCTTTAGGTGCTCGGTACAGACCATTACAGACATCTCCAGATGACTCCTCTGTCCTTACAGTCTAATTCCATACACACTTAATCTCTTTTGTAGCAATTATACTATATTGTAAAGTATCTACTCATTGCTTTTTCTCCTTCACTATATTGGGAGTTGGGGACTGGAATTGAGGGCAAGATCCATAGCTTCTAATTTATCTTTGATACCTGGTATCTGAGGAAAGGAGAGAAGGAGAAAGGGTGGAAATGATGCTGGGTTTACTAATTAAAATCCTATTATATGCTTACTACCTACGGTACAGTGCCTCTCAAGAAGCTTAACCCTGGTCAATTAGAAAGCATAGACTTGTATCATCCAATTTGGTAGCCATTAGCCATCTGTGGCTATTGAGAATCTGAAATGTAGCTGGTTCAAACTGAGATGTGCTATAAGTAAAATATATCCATGGAACTTTGAAGACAGTAAAATACATAATGTAAAATTATTTAAAAAATCTTCTTAATTACATGTTGATATGATAATATTTTCAATATGTTAAATCAAATATATCAAAATCAATTTCATGTTTCCTTCTACTTTTTTATTTTTAAAAAGTTTATTTACTTATTCTGAGAGACAGTACGAGTGGGGTAGAGACAGAGAGAAAGAGAGAGAGAGAGAGAGAGAGAGAGAGAGAGACAGAGGAGAGAGAGAGGAGAGAGAGAATACCAAGCAGGGCACGGAACCCAATGCAGAGCTTAAACTTGCGAACTGTGAGATTAAGACCTGCACCAAAATCAAGAGTTGGATGCTTAACTGACTGAGCCACCCAGGTGCCCCTTTACTTTTTCTAATGTGGCTACTAAAAAGTTTAAAATTATATACGTAGCTCATGTTGCATTTCTATGGGAAAATACTAGTATAGACCATCTATAAATTTACCTTATAGTTAGAAACTAGGAGGGTACAAGATGAAGGTAAAATATCAACAATAATATTATTGAGTATCTGCTAAGACAGGAACTGCTAGGCACACTATATATACATTATCTTATTTAATTCTCCTAATTGTTAACCTTTCTTATATTTTTGTTTTTTTTTTTGAGAGAGAAAGTATATGTGTACATGCGCCAAGTGAGGAGGGGCAGAGGGAGAGGGAAAGAGAGAATCTTAAGCAGCCTCCATACTCAGAATGGAGCCTGATGCATGGTTCTGTCTCACAATAGATAGATTGAGAGATCATGACCTGAGCTGAAATGAAGAGATGGAGCTTAACTGACTGAGTTACCCAGGTGCCCCTTATGTGTTTTATAGTACCTCTCAATGATAATACTTAACATAATGTATTACAGTTTGTCTACATCTGTCTATATCCTCATCTAGATTACAGGCACCATGAGAACTGGGATCCTGTTTGTTTGTTTTTTTCTTCTTCTTGGTGTTATAACCTTAGCATTCAACATGACTTCTAGTACACAGAATACTCAAAAAATTTCTGTTGAACAAATAAACAGATACCTGAAAGAATGTGGGAAAAGTTAGTCTTGTTTTATAAATGAGAATGCTAAGGCCCTTAGAAGTTAAGAAACGTGACTTCATTCACATAGCAGTAATTTAAATCCAAGACCACTGGATTCCAAAGCCTGTACTTTGCCACTGTATTTCAGGAGCATCAGAAAAAGATCAATTAACTCAAAGTAAATTAACTTTGAAGTTAAGAGGAAGGCCAGTGAAGAAAATAAAACCGTCAAGCCTAATCCATTTACTTTTGGATAAAGACCTTTATTATACATGAGTGATTCTCAAACTTTCAGTGCACAAGAATTTTTTTTTTTTAGGATAAAAGACTTTCTTAATGTCATGTTACAAGTTTTATTTTTAATATCTGTTAAGTGAGAAAATATATGCCAGAAAGCTATAATAAAAAGAGTAGCATGTATATGAATAAGATATACAGACTTAGCTACTTCTTAAAAAAATTCTTTTGCATATGCTCCATCATCCTGCTCTGACCCCAGTGTATGGAACATTACTATTGAAAGAACTAAAATTTCTTGTATGTTTACAGATTTATTAACTCTGCTGCACTGGGATACTGGAAGGAGAATTATCAGTTAATGGAACATGTATTAAATGCAGAGGGGAAGCTGATAAACTGAGTCCAAGATCCACAAGACAGCAGAGAACCATAAGGGGACTCAGTGGTGCTTTCATTTTGTGTTCTCACAGCCTGCTGCTTACGCAATTTAAAAACACAAATTTATTAAAATATGTGATGTAGATATAAGTACAATAGGAAATGAAATAAGAAAGAGTAGTTGGGGAAGTCTTTATAGAATAAGTGAGATTAAAACTGGATCTTGTTACATTAAAACCAGTAGTAAAATTGATACAAAAACAAAATTTAAGATCTGTAATGCAAGGCCACCAGAATGAATGTCTTGGTTCTCCATGGCCTTGTTTACATTTTTCAACATCTCTTTCCCCTCTTGATTAAATGATGGTGGAGGCAAGGACTGCATTTCATTGTCACTGTTTCCATAATAGCATTTTTTGTTGTACATTTTTTAATTCCCCAGAATGTGGATTCTAAGTATGTTTGCTTTAAAAAATTAGTCCTATGGATACTCTTCCATTTCATTTCTAACTCTTGTTGGCATACAGATGATGCTCAATAGGCACTTGTTGAATAACTACATAAATAAATCCAGAATAAGTAAACAAAAAAAAGGCATGGATGGAATCATGGAATGGAGGGATGAGTTGCCCTTCTGTGAAGTGGACAGGATGCAAAATCAGGGGAAGAAGAATAAGATTGGAAGGGTATCATTGCATGAGGAAAAGTGAATAAACTGAGTAAAAGTCGATAAAGAATGTGGCAGATTCTATGGGAGAGAAGATGACACAGGCTGATGATTAGGCAGTATTTGATCCAAAGTACAGAGATAATAATACTCAGTATGCAAGGGAATGTAATATATTTGAGTTCTGGTAATTACTAGGGAAGGAAATCACAGATATAAGTATAAATAACCTTATTTTTAGCATATTAGCATAATTAAAAATATTAATGGTGATGGTCAACAACACGCATTAAACAGATACATGATATTGAGCAAATAATCCAGAAAACAATGGCCTCTCAATAGTATGCATTTTTGTTACTAAACAGCTTGTTATGTAGAAAGTATTTCAGCAGAGATTTTGGCCATTTACTCATTGTGAGAATGGATATGGGGCAGGGCATGAAGAAATAAGCCATACGTAATAGTACCTTTCCAAAGGTAATCAAAGGAAGGTTGAGTGATATTTGCCAGAACTTAACTGGCATAGCACATAGCATTGCACATTACATTATGCATTAAAATGACATTGTATATCATATAAATTGAATGCACTTTAAAAAAACAACCTGGTAAACCTTGGTTCTTGAGCTTTTTTAAATTTTATCTTTGAATTTCCTAGTGTTAAAAAACATGGAGTCATCAAATGCAAGGTCATCTTTTCTTGGCACTTGGAATGGTTTTGTGTACCTACACTAAGACAGTATATATATTAAAGCTAAAGTTTGAGAGTAAGATAATAACTAGCAATGGCTGATGGACCAACTAAAATTTACTGTAAACCATAGCTCTCAGGAAAAAAAAATGTAAGGATTTTTATAAGTATATATTTTCTGATTAAAGTGCCAGCTAATCACTTGGAGGGTGATTTCTTGTGCTGGGTTTATATGGACCAACAAATAGCCTTAGTCTCAATTAGTACTTTCCTGTGGGACTTTAACTGACATATAAATTAGAACATGGATAAGTTTGAATGTATTCTGGCCATTTAATCATCCTATAATAGAAATAGATCTTAAGATACTATGTACAAAATGTTTATGTATAATTATACACATCAAGAAAACCCTGATTTGTGGCTTTATATAAATAAGTAGGGGAAAAGGAGCTAATACTCCAGGTAAGTCTAGACACTCTCATGATAGACACTGTTATCATTATACTGGGCTGAAAATTATAATATCATATTTAAAAATTATAATCTAAATCTTGGTCCCAAAATGTTGGGATTTTAAAATCATTTTCTATTTTGTAATAAAGTCTTAAGTTAACTGGGGATAAGTCATTGTCAAGTGTGACTTTAAGGCACTGCGAGAGAACAATACATTTATCACAAGTCTACAAAATTACTAAAACTAAACTAAGTGGTATCTAAAAAAGCCTCTCTTTTATGAATTGATGAAATAAACTTTGTATATTCAGTGAAGGTCCCATTTCAGCATTCCTTGAACAATCTGTCCTTCAATTAGGGTTATGGGTTAGTTTTCCCCAGGTGCTGGAGCAAATGCAAAGAAGACCCAACAGGTCCTCCCTGAAGAGGTTCAACAGCCTATGGTCAAGGTATATGGGCATTAGGGAGACTGTCCAATAACTGTCTTTAATAAAGTTGACAAGAATCGTCAGGGTGCTTGGGGATCACAGGAGGGAGGGATTCATTTCATGTGGAGCACTCTGGAGGCTTCACAGGGGGAAGTAACAGGGGACTCTGGAGCTACAGTATACAGAATGAGTTGAGGTTTGGGTATCAGGGAGGAGGGATGGGAATGGGAAGGAAGGGAATATAAAACAAAGGAAACAGCATGACAACATTAGTGGGGTGTGAAATGTTATTCTGGACAATGGCAAAGCACTTAATGTGACTGAAGTAGGCTCCCAGAGGAGTAAACAGAAGATGGAACCACAACAGTGGATGAGGGGTGGGCGGGAGGTGTTTTGTATGTGATTGAGAGCTTAGACTTAATCTTATAGGCACCTGGGAACTATCAAAGGTGTACTATCCAAAATAGCAATTCCAAAATCTTTGAGAAAAGTCTATTCTAGACTGAAAACATTGTTTTCAGGCTTTTACACCTAAATTGTTTTTGAAGACCTCCTGTTTACAGAAAACAACCAATGTGAACTTCAGCTCCATGTTTCTCTTTATTATTCACGAATTTTCAATTTTTAAAGCCTAAAATATGAGCATATAAACATTTTTTAAGTTGCTAACCACCATTGCCACTTTCCATTTTCCTTTAGAGTCTGAAAACCTCCTTAATCAATGAGAACATGTTACTCTGGACATGGAGGGGGGCAGGGTTTAAAGAAAAAGTCATGTTACCTAAGCCAAGGCACATCTCGTTTGGTGCTAGAATGCTACCAGGTAGCTGTATGATTTTGAAAAAAATCAGTTTTCCTCTTCCTCAATTGTCTTATTCATGAAATGAGAAAAGACTAGATTGTTTTTTAAGGGTCCTCTCTAAGTTTAGCACTTAAACATTTTAAGACAATAATCTGTGTAAGGACCAATTTATATGTACAAACAAATAACTCTGAACTGATACATAATTTAGGTCAACTGAATCTGACAAAAGATTCAATCCATTAGTGGAAGAAAATTGTGTCTGAAATTATCCAGATTCATTTATAGTTCACAAATATGTAGACTTGCATTTAGAACATTATTCAATCATCACAGCATTAGAGGGACATTAGAGGCTTGGGTAAAGTAGAGTGAAGAGAGTTCAGTCTAGCTCTGCATATACTGACCTTGAGAGGCCACTAGTGGAAATGCCTAATAAGGAGTTGCAAGTGTGATTCTGTAATTCAAAAATAATTTTTCTCTGGAAACATAATTTTAAAGTCATTATAGAAGGGGTAGCTGAGGCAGCAGGAGTGGCTAGAAAAGCCCCAAAAGGAATGTATAGTTTAAAAGAGAGGGCAGAGAGGGGCACCTGTGTGGCTCAGGGGATTAAGCATCCAACTTCAGATCAGAATATGACCTCACTGCTTGTGGGTTTGAGCCCCACATCGGGTTCTGTGCTGACAACTCAGAGCCTGGAGCCTGCTGCAGATTCTGTGTCTCCCTCCCTCTCTGCCCCTCTCCTGCACACGCTCTGTCTCATTCTCTCAAGAATAAATAAACATTATTATTATTATTATTATTATTACTATTTTAACTAAAAGAGAGGTCAAGGGAAGTTGAACCAGCAAAGAAAGATGAGACTATTCAGAGGGAGGAAGAACACCGGGAGAGAACGTTTTTGGGAGTTTTCAAGTAAGGTGTTTGTCACAGGATCAACATTGTCACACGCAACACACAGGGCAAGGAAGAGAAGAAATCTTTGCATGTTGCAACTCCAGAAGGCCAACAAAGTTTCGGTGAAATGTGAAGAAAGCCAAGAGTGCAGAAGGCGGAGGACTTATTTTAACTTTTACTCAGAATCTGTGTTGTACTTAGACACAGCCAAAATTGTCTGGCTACTATGAAAAGTGAATTTATACAGCACTTTTTAAAGTCAATGGGAACAGGGGCACCTGTTGGTAAGCGTCCGACTTCAGTTCAGGTTGTGATCTCACAGTCCATGGGTTCAAGCCCCATGTCAGGCTCTGTGCTGACAGCTCAGAGCCTGGAGCCTGCTTTTGATTCTGTGTCTCCCTCTCTCTCTGCCCTTCCCCTGCTCATGTTGTCTGTCTGTCTGTCTCTCTCAAAAATAAATAAACATAAAAAAATTAAAAAAAATAATGTCGATGGGAACATACTCCAGCCATTATAAACTTTTAGTAAGAATTTATACAAATAATAGTGAGATATTGCCCAGAAATGCAAACTGGAGCATCTCCTGCTTCAGTATTTCACTTCCAGAAGGCAATTCATGTGTGGAAAGATTGATGTCCAAGAGGGAAGCATTAATTTTAATAAGCTGGAAACCAAGGGGGCACCTGGGTAGTTCAATCAATTGAATGTCTGACTCTTGTGAGACTCAGGTCATGATCCCAGGGTTGTGGGATTGAGCCCCGAGTCAGTCTCTGCCCTAAGCCTGGAGACTGCTTACGATTCTTTCTCTTTCTCTCTTCCTTTGCCCCTCTCCCCAGCTCTCTCTCTTTCTCTAAATAAAAAGAAAAATAAGTTGGAAACCACATAAATGCCCATAAATAGTGGAATGGTTAAACTGAATATAAAATATGATTCACATTACACAAAGTATTTAGCAGCATGGTGGAAAAGAATAAGATATAATATGTAAATATATATTATTATATTAAAAAAGCAGAATTTCAAACAGTATATCCAAAATAATTGTCTAATTTTGTCTAATAAAAACACCAAAAAGTTTACACATAGAAAAAGACTGGAAGGAAATACCCTCATATTTAAGAGTTTTCTCTGAATAATAATATTGTAGTTGAACTTAATTTTATTCCTTGTACTTTTTTTATTTTCTAAATTTTAAGCAAAACATGTATTACTTTTATTAACAGAAAAAATCTATTAACTTCTAATTTTAAAAGACTAAAGGAGAGAGCAAATGAAATAAAACAAGTTTTTGCATTTTTTTTCCTAAAAATACACATGCATTTATCGACTCACATCATACATACGCATGTGGGTAGGCTCACAAAACACATATATACACACCTTTCTCCCTACCATAGAAATATATTCTACCTGCTATTTATGGAATTGAGGCAGCCCTGCACCCCAGGTTGGCAAGTAAGTGACCTTCATCTGGCTTAGGAACAAAAGGTTAAATAGGTTTAACAAATATTTCAAACTAATGTTTAGGTATGCTTGTAAGTACTCAAGTGCAAAATACACAAAATAGGTAAATATTAGGAGCTGGTAAGATATCTATTCAGAAATTTCAACTGGTAATTATTTTAGACATTTAAATATGAGGTTTCATGGATTCTGTTATCTGAATAATACATGCCCCAATTTAATCTAAGTGAGGCAGGGATGGAGTTAAATGATGAAAGATTTCATAAAAAGGTCAAACTTAGGAAATCATAAAACTACAGGCAAATCTTTTAAAAACTACCTACCAATCTTGAAAATTAGTAATAATATAATTATATACATCCAAGATTGATTTTAAATCTTCGTATAAAGCTTGTGCCTCATCTTCCTCTAGTTTTCAGCTAATAATAAATGAGAAGAAGATTAAATTATATCTTCATGCTGTTAATTAATTTTGTACTAAGCAGGGGATCTCAAGAGCTATAGAACTGTACAAATTCTCAGCAACCTTCAATCCATCTAAATGCGCTAAGCTGTGCTGCCGGGTGAAACAATGAAGTCACAGGCAAGGTATTGGAATAGGGCACAGTCTCCAAAAACAGGTAGACTGCATTTCAAAAGATTTATAAAATATTAAAGATGAAATAGGCATTATTTAATACCTCCGGATACAGAATATGTTAAGCAGAGAAGTTTCAAGAACATTCTTTCTGTGTGCACTGGATGTAGGTACTAGATGCTAAAACATAATGATGGCCAAGTTCAAAATAACATGGCTAGTTCAATGGGAAAAATATTATGTAATTTGGCATGAAATATATTTCCTCTGCTCCCATTCTCTGACTCTAAAGTATAAAATGGAAAGAAGTATTTCTGGCAAATGTCTCAAGGAGTCCCAAAGCAGCTCTGGGTACCATAAAGAAGACATCCTCAGCTCCACAAATAGGAGCAAGTAGATCTGTCAGTGGTGATGGTAATGGTTTAAAGGTCTGTAAACATTTAACCAGATGTTCTGTAAGACTTTGAACATGAGCACCAATTACTCTCATAATGATAAAGTGAAGTTCAAATGTTGTTAGCTTTAAATGTCAATGTTTCATCTTTTGGAACTGGGACTCGGTCCAATCCTTTGTATGTTGATGAGATATCAAGGTTCCAAGACCAGAAGGGATTTCTGAGAGGCAGGGCTATTACTTGGAGTGGGTGGTGGGGGCAACTCTCAGCCCGATGAAGCAGAATAGACAAGAATGGAAGCCTGCAGATTTTGGGTAAGATTAAGTATGGATGCCAGCTGCTAGATGCAGCAATGAGGCAATATATAAGGGCAAAGAAAGGTCAAGGTAACAGCAGCAAGGCAGTTGCCGACAAGGTATAACATGGTCTGAAATAAAGCGAATATGTTGGAAAAATAAAGATTAGCAGGTGGAATTCTTTTTTTAATGTTTATTTTTGAGAGAAAGAAAACACATGTGGGCAGGGGAGGAGAAGAGAGAGAGGGAGATAGGATCTAAAAGAGCTCACAGCACAGAGTCTGACACAGGGCTTAAACCCATGAACCTTGATATCACTATCTGAGCCAAAGTTGGATACCCAACTGACTGAGCCATCCAAGTACTCCTAGCTGATGGAATTCTTAAGGAAAGATACAAAAGATACACAATGACATGATGTGGGGGTGAGAAAGGATGGGTAAGAGAAGCACTGATGTGGTAAGCCAGGGCTGTCCAAGAATGCAGAGAATATCTGTTACAAGAGAAGAACTGTGCATTAAAGATAAATATTAAATATTAAATATTTATCATTTATGAAACACACATAATTTGAAATAAATATTGTCACTTTTAATGTAAATGCATTGAACAGTATATAAATTATTTATATTGAATCATTTTACTCTAAGGCTCATTATGGCTAAGAAGAGTGCTTTATTCTCTGTAGGTTTCTTAAGTTATATTAGGCATGGTTTATAAGGGCATATTCTAAATTCTTTTTGGTCTCCTAAAATAATTTTAGACCAGTAAGGATTAAAAAAGGGCCATGAATGGTGGTTACAGAAATACCATTCTTATTTTTCTTGCAATAAAAGATAAAACTTTAATAAAAGAAAATGAAAAGATCAGGAGATATAAATCCATTCTCTATTATTTCAGGTAAGTAACTAAATATAGCTGCTTTGGGGGCAGGACAGGACGAAGATTTTGCTATCCATCATTCCATTTCCTGAGACTAATATACTGAAAGGCTGTTATTTTATTTTGAAGCAAACTAAAACTCCTGAAATGACCCATTCCTATTCCTGACAAGTCATAAAAATGAACAAATTTCTTAACAAAAACATTCATTGGTTCTGCTCTGAGACATTTATTCATGGTTCAAGGAGGGAAGGGATTCACGTTCACAAACCTCTCTGAAAGCTTCTCCCTCCCTGCCTTTCGTCCTGTCTTTATCTCCATCTCCACAAGTTTATCAATCCATCTTTCCTTAATGTCCCATCTCCCGTCTTTCAATTAGTCACTATAATACTTACTATTCTACAGTATATTACTTATGTTCATGTTTGTTTCCCATCCTAGCTTGCTAGTTTTTTAAAAGTTTATTTATTTTGAGAGAGAGAGAGAGAGGGAGAGCGCGTGAGAGCCCACAAGTGGGGGAGGGGCGGAGAGGAGGGACACAATCACAAACAGGCTCCTTGGCATTACAGAGCCTGATGTGAAATTATGACCCGAGCCAAGAGTGAGCACCCCCTAGATTGTGATCCTTTAAAGAACAAAATCAAATCTTATTTGTCAATGTTTCTAAATGATAGCAGATACTTTGTACCTAATAGATGCTTAGTAAATGCTGAGTCATTTAAAAGTATTTCATTTGGTTAATACAATCATTCTGCAGGGCAGACATTGTGCTTGTTTTATTGATTAGGAAATACGTTTGAAGAGGTTGGATAAATTGTCTATAGTTACACAGACTGCAGTGGTAGAGTTTCTATTCAGAGCTTTTACTTTTTATAAATTCTGACGTGAACTTTAATTTCCATACTTAAAAGCTCAGCAATTAAGATGTGTTTCACCATTCCTGGCAAGTTTTAATCACTGTCATCGAGGCAGCTGTTGTCACTTTTGTGTGTTTGAGGACCTTTGAGTTAGGGCCATGGTTGGTACAACACATGATGAGTTCCGCTGCTGTTTAAAATGTCTTCCAAAAGAGTATACTGTGATTCATCCTGAAACAAAATTTATTGCAAATGCAGAAAGAAATGGCAACAGAAGAGCAAAGCATAAACTGTACACTAGTGAAGCAAACATCCATAATTGGAAGAATGGTTGCAACTCCATATTTTTCTGCTAAGCAATAACCAAACACATTACAGAACTTATCAAAGGAAGATCTACTTACAAATAGATAAAGCTATGCTAACATTTGTTGGGATTAGTCAGTAAAACAGAAGGACACTAGAAGGCAGAGAAGATGAAGGTGGAGGTCAGCACATTGATGCTTTCATCAATGAAAAAAGAACAATTAGGGCAGTGGTGAGAGAGAACAATCACTGTTTTTCAACAGAATGTTCTATGATGAAGGAAATAGTCTATAATCTGTATTGTCCGATATGGTAGCCACTAACACATGCAGATACTGAGCTTGTATGGCCAGTGTGACTGAGAAAATGAATTTTAGTTTCATTTAAATTAATTTAAATATAAATAGTCACATGTTGCTAGTGGCTACCTTACTGAACAGTATGGAACTGGATGGTCCCTGTCAACTAACCTCTCTTGCTAAAAATAAAAACATAGGCTAAAAATGGTATCACTTTGGCCAACTCCCAAAACTGGGGCTTAATACCTGATCTAGTTGCTGTTTCAACCTCCGTCAGAAACATAGTCTTAACTGGCAGTCAGAAATTTTCTGATCAGCACCAATGAAGTAATTGGCCACATGGGTCCTCTCCATTCCCCAAAGGAAGATGAGATCATCTGCATGATAAGACTCTGTGATCTTCCCCCTGTGGGGAAGTGACCTTGCTTGGGTCCTTTTCTTTTGTAATAACTTTCTCACCCGACCCTGCTTCCTATAAAAACCTTCCATTTTGTAGAAGTCCTTGGAGCTGCCTTCTACTTGCTAGATGCTGCCCCATTAATGAACTTTTTAATAAAGTCAATTAGATCTTCAAATTTACTAGTTGAATTTTGTTTTTTAACACCCTCTTTAGGGAAGTTGGCTCTTTAGGAAAGTTAAATTTGATGGTACAGTGAGTTTCAGTATTCTCATCTGGAAAGTGAAAATATAATCTGTTTCAAAATGTTGCGGGGGTTTATGTGATGCTATAATGGACTGTATTTAGCATAAATTCTGGCACATGGTAAGTGAGAAGAAATGAAAGTAGAAGTAGTAGGGATAGTTGCATTAGTAGCAGTTATGGTTAATGATATCACTTTCATCTTTGCTGACAAATAACAAGTAAGGTTTGAACGTTGCAATTAGTAGGAGGTCAGAAAGGGCTACCTTCTCTGTTTCTCCCCAAAAGATGGTAAGTTGCCTAGCAATTAGAAAATTCATTATAGAAAGTAATTAGGCTATGCATAATCTCAATAAATATCGATCAGCCTGAAATTTCTAGGTGAATTAGTGCACAAGCAATGCTTCTGGATGTCTGCATTTTGGACATCCAAGTTCTAGTGTCTTGGGCCCACCTCTAATTTTTAAAGTGATGCCAGATCATTCCTAGCATTGATGAGAATTTTAACAAGAATAAAGTCTTTTTATTAATCCAAAAAGGAATACTATGTTTGCCAAGGAGAACCTTAGATAAATAAATGGTAATAAGAAGGAAGTCCTTGGTGAGCCCATACTAAGGAGTAGGCTGTTTTTAGATCTGGTGGGTAAGCATTCTGGAAATCTTTTGCTCTATATTCTTTAGTTAGTTGCTATAGGCATGCTAGTGTGTGTGTGTGTGTGTGTGTGTGTGTGTGTGTGTGTGTGTCTGTGTGTGTATGTGTAAGGAGACATGAGACTAATAGGGACAATGATGATTGGAATAGTGGTAAAATCTTGGCAACTATACCCACCCAAATACTTGATCTGATTTAAAGCCACTAAGGTCAGAAAGGTTAAGACGAGAAGCTGAAAGAGCTGATTTTAGGAAAGATGTCACTCTCTGGGATTGAGTCTGGGATTGAGCAACACTGCTTTTCAAAGAAGGTCTAGGAGATCTAACCATTTTTTCAACCCTTAAAGAGAATCCAGTTATACTTTAACGTCTGCGAGACCAGCAGCTTTGACAGCTCCCTGTGCACCTAAGTTAGCAGTGTGATGAACACTATCAGAAAAGGCTGTGGTGAAGCTGCCCCAAGCCACTTTCTGAGTAGAGGACAATGACAATGGGTCAGTCAAGTAGCATAGGAAGAATGAGCCTGAGCTTGAATGGAGACTGATAGATCACACTGTTTATAGCGTCCCAAAAACACTTGTGGGAAGGCCTCAGAAAAGGGGTTAAGGTCCTTCTGATCAGACAGAGAGCCTCGCATAAGCAGGCATTAATGCTAAAGTGACCTAATTTGTCCTCAGTGGATGGTGATGCCAGAGGACACTAGGGTACACTAGCTGTTTTGTTACTTTGGAGTTCCTGTTATTATTCAAACCTTTTTGAGTTTCTAAGTTGTATGCCACAACGATTTAGGGTGGAGTTAGTCCAGGATAGTTTGCACCCCAATAAAGAACTGTTTGTGGAAAGCTCGCTCATCATTTGCCTTTTTATTGCCACCAGAACAATAGTAACTAGAATCACTAAATCTAACACTTGAATAAAGGCCCTTCAGAGGGCTCAACAGTGGCAATTACCAAACAGTACACACCAATGGTTCTTGGCAGGAAGTGAGGAACAAGGAGTAAAGAATTACTCCATGAACTGAAAAACTGGGGGAGTGCTTCAAATAGGAAATGTGTACATTTTTTAAAATCAAAGGGGCATCAGAACAAAAAAACTGTTTTCTTCAGAAATAAAAAACCAAATAAAATTTAAGTATATACTCAGCCTCTTTTAGGAACACTCCATTCAAAACAAAGCATTAAACCACACTGGGAGATAACAAACTCACATACTCACCTGCATTGTTTAATTCAACTGACAAAGGCTGAAATGAGAATTTTTGCCTTTCCTAGCAAAGGTCTTATTGATAGAAAGTCCTATTTCATTGACCCTTTCCTATTCTCTGAGAATGTTTATTAAATATAAAGATAGACTAGGTGACATTTATTTCTTCCATTCTTTCAATCTGATGGGTGACTTATACCAAAATTTTATCTAGCAGTGCTGTTCATACTCTGGCTAAGTAGCTTGAATAACAAAAATGAAATACTTAGCTTGGCCATGTAATTTGAAGAACAAAAATGAAATATGACTCTACACAGTATTTTCAGAAAAGTTCATGAAATGGAGAAGCTATTTTCGCATGATGATATTTTGAGCAATAAAAAAAATAGATCTAATGAGCATCTAATCAAATAGAGTTAAGAGAGAAAGAAGGGAAGGTGGAATTATACAAGTCAGAGGTAATAGATCAAAAGGTGAGGAGTACATAAGGTGTTCCAAGTCTAGTTGACAAATTGGACATAAATAAATCACTGGGGCCAGATGGCATTCATCCAAGAGTTTTGAAGGAACTCAAGGGTGAAATTGTGGAACTGTTGGCCAAATGTGTAAACTGTTGTTGCAAACAGTCACCTTGCCAGGGGACTGAGAGATTGCTGATGTGATCCCCATCTATAAGCAAGACTCTTGAGAAAACCCTGGAAAAAATACATAGATCAGCAAGATAGGGTTTCCAGACAAAACAGATGAGGAGGATAATAAAAAAGTCAATTCCACTGAACATCTTTGTGTCTCTGGCTTACTGAAGTAAGAGCTGCATGGTTTTGGTAAGAGAAAATCATACCAGTATGGCCTCATTAGGTTTTTGAGGTATTAAATGGTAACTGTGTGGCTAAGAGACACAAGTGACTTTTTTTTTTTTTTTTCTGAAGGGTCTTTAAATAGATTTACTTACAATGCCTGTTTACAAAACACACCTGAGTTTGCATGGAGTTGGAGAAATCTTTTGGTCATATATTAAAAACCAACAATGGGGGGTGCCCGGGTGGCTCAGTCGGTTAAGCGGCTGACTTCACCTCAGTTCATGATCTTCTAGTTCGTGGATTTGAGTCCTGCATAGAGCTCTGTGCTGACAGCTCAGAGCCTGGAGCCTGCTTCGGATTCTGTGTGTGTGTGTGTGTGTGTGTGTGTGTGTGTGTCTTCCAGCCTCTACCCCGACTGCACTCTGTCTCTCTCTCTCAAAAATAAATAAACATTAAAAAATTAAAAAAAAAACACATCAATGATAGAAAACACAGATAAGGCTCAGAGGAGCACTCTTTAATGCATCCCATAGGAGTTGTGAGAAACAGTGTTATTTTCAAAAACAAACTTCCATGGAAATTTAGAGTAGATATTTTAAATTTATATATTTTCCTAAGTTCTAGTCAGCAGGGAAATATCGAGCCAACAGGCCCAAAGTAGGAAATTTCAAAAGGATGTTTGAACAGTTAGAGATACTTTAGGTCAATTTCAATGTGTACTTCAAAAGTGTACTTGTAAGTTGACCCTCAACTTGTAAGTAGTCTGTAGCTCTGGTAGTTTCTAATAGAACAGGATCTAATCAGGGAAAAAGCCTTAAACAAATGAAAGCATCAGCTGCAGAGCACAGGGTCTTCTACACAATGTGGAGCAGAAATTAACCTATACAGAAAGCCGACCTACTGTACCAGTTGCTGTAAATATAGTCTCTTTTATCACAATGACTCTGTAAAGGAGATAATATTATAAAACTTTGGAGCCTATAATTAACAATGCTGTATTGTACACTTAAAAAATATAATAGGGTAGATCTCATGGTAAGTGTTTTTACAACATTAAAAAAAACCCTTTGGTAATACACTTCATGATTTTAGATAGTATATGTATTTCTACAAAAGCAGGCAAAACATAGTATTAACAAGTGCTTTTTGTGACAACATGAATCTGGGCATAATTTCTTTTCTCACTTACCAACTGACTTCATTATTTTCTCTCTGCTTAAGATAATTTTCTGTTTCCTGTTTCCACAAGGTGAATATACAAAGACATGAAAAAAAACCCCACTCATTTGGCAAATGTGTATTATCTTTTGTTATATATTTAAGAGAGCTAAAATGAAGAGAAATAAACTTTCTCAAATTCATACAGCGTTGAGAGGTAGAACTAAAATTAAAACTAAAGTCAGTCTGACACTAAATTCTGTATTCTTGGTAGGTGGTCATCAATATCTAATTACTTGATTTAAATTCATTTTTATTAAAAAATTTAGTCATGTACGAAATAGGTTCTTGCTTCTAATAGTATTAGTTCAGCTATTAGTACTTAGTCATTGTGTTCTCTTACTCCCTTTTCTCTCAAAGAATCATTAACCATTTCCCAGTTAGGTTTCCTTTATTTCAATTCTAACAGGTGTAAATGTACCTAGGTTCTAGACAGATATCAACAATTTAGTTTTTTATATATTGCTATTATTTATTAAAATAAGTTAAAAAATGTTTTCTTTTATTTTGAATCAGGATGGAATGTTAGAAAAATTTCAGTCCAAATTAAAAATATGTGGAAAAAAGGATACAAATGTATTTGTGAAATGTGTTTTCTTGAGGTCACAGAATTTACATATGGTAGTCAGGAATGGTGGGAAGAGGTAAAAAAAAAAATCTATATATGTACTAACTGGGAGTCCTTCTCTGAGGACCAGTCTGGTCACACGCAGGGTGAGAATCTGTAAGGCCTGACAGAGATCACCTGCTTCAGGGTTAAGAGTGCATCTCTGGTATGACAGTGCTGGAAGGCTTTGTAGTTCTAACTGAGAATGGAGAGACCTCAAAGAGTACCTCCGGCATTCAAGATAAATGAGGCCTCTAGAACTCACAGTTTAGGAAAAGGATAATGTCTTAAAGTAAGAGGCACATTTCTGAATTGGATTCAGAGTCAAAATAGACTGCCTGAGCAAAACTCAAGCAAGCAAGCAAGCCAAATCTCACTGGGCCAATGACTGACCAGTAACTTAACTACCTGCCCCAAAGCCCTCATAACTCTTTATAAACACAGCTGTCTACAATATAAGGTTAAAAAAAATTAGATATGAAAAAAAATTTGACCTATTGTCAAGAGAATAAAAGTCAATAAAAATTGACCCCAAGATGACCACATGTTAGAAATAGCAGATAAGGACTTTAAAGCAGCTCAGAGAAAATATGGTCATAATGAAGAAACAAATGAGGAATCTAAGAGCAGTAGAAATTTTGAAAAGGAGCAAATGTGATTTCAGAGCTAAATTTTATACTATTTGAAATGAAAAATTCACTAAGTAGAATCAACAGTAGACTAAAGATAATACAAGGAAAGGAATAATAAACTTAAAGACAAAACAATATAAAGTATTCTACCTCAATTATATAGAGAAAAAATATTTTAAGAAATGAACAGAACTTCAGTGATCTGTGGAAAACATCAAATAGTTATGCACACATGTAACTGAAATTCCCAGAAAATGAGGAAAGAGTATTTCCAAATATTCCAAATCTGGTGCAAAACCTTACAGATCCAAGAGTTTATCATACCTCAAGCAGGATAAATATCAAGAAAGAAAGCCTCATTTAGGTACATCATAGTTGAATGAATGAAAAACAAACATAAAAATAAAATTTGAAAGTAGCTAGAGAAAAGTAACATATTAGATTTAAAAATTTTATGGGATTTATAAGAATGTAGATATATATATGAAAACAACAGCATAAAGAATGGGGGGATGGCAAGTAGAACTATACTGTTTCAAGTCTAACATTTTACATGCAATAATACATTAACTCTAAGACTGTGATAAGTTAGGGATGCATACTGTGACGATTTATTTATTTAATTATTTAATCACTCATTCATTTATTTTATTTTTTAATGTTTATTTATTTTTGAGAGAGAGAGAGAGAGAGAGAGACAGAGAATGAGTGGAGGAGGGGCAGAAAGAGAGGGAGACACAGAATCCAAAGCAGGCTCCAGGCTCTGAGCTGTCATCACAGAGCCCAATGCAGGGCTCGAACTCACAAACCATGAGATCATGACCTGAGCAGAAGTTGGTTGCTTAATTGACTGGGCCACCCAGGCGGCCCTGTGATGTTTTATTTTGAATCAAATCAAATCCAATCAAATCCAATCAAATAAAAATAAAATAAAATAAAATAAAATAAACTTTAAGGAAGTAGACAAAATCTGTCTCCATTCCACAGGGATTTTATTATTTTTGTCATGTCCTGTGGACTTTCAGCCACTATTCAAATATGAACATGAGAAGTTCCATGTCACAGACCTCCTTCTTCTGGAGACAATGAAGGTATTGTTTGAAAGCATGCTTACAAGGGTGCTTGGGTGGCTCAGTCAGTTAAGCATCTGACTTCGGCTCAGGTCATGATCTCACGGTTTATGGGTTCGAGCCCCATGTCAGGCTCTGTGCTGACAGCTCAGAGCCTACAGCCTGCTTCAGATTCTGTGTCTCCCTCTCTCTCTACCCCTCCCCTGCTTGTGCTCTGTCTGTATCTCTCTCAAAAATAAATAAACATTAAAAATTTTTTAAAAAATAAAGCATGCTTACAAAAATAAAATAAATGCAGGTTATATATAAAATTTGTGAAACAGAAATATTTAACTTGAAAATAAGAATTTTTGGCTTATTGTCTGTTTCAGTCATGAACTGACATTATTATTAGCGATCTTGATAGGATAATTTCAGTTTCTTGGATGTAGAAAGTAATCATAACAAAATACTAAAGAAAAAAAAACTCTTCTTATGACTAACATGCAATTTCCCAAATAAATTGGAATTTCATAGTTTGTCAAAAGTCAAGTCCAAAAGTTCATGTTAGAATTCTATTTCCCCAGTTTTTGTTGTCTCTATCTAAAACCTACAAGCATACACCATGCATTCAGGGTTGGTGCTTTCCTTGTTCACTGCCTGCCTTGCCCAAGCCAGACTCATTCTCTCATCTTCCTCTTAAAATTACTTCTAATTTCTAGTCCCCCTGGTTTCCCATTCATTGGTTCCATAGCTGTATTTCCCTTCTCTCCTTAGGCCCATCTTTTGACAAAGGCTCACAACACTCAAGAGCATTGCTTCTCAGACTGTCAGACAACTACAGCCCTTCACCAAGTGGTAAGTGATTCAGACACAGTAGCCCAATTTAGCCTCTGTACTTCTATGTCTCTAGGACAGGGTAACACACACATATTCACTTTATAGTAGAATGGATGATATAATGGTTGTGTAATTAGCAAAAGCTACATCTCTTAGAAAAAGGGGGTAACGTACAGAAGCATAAAGTGGTACTTTAGAGCACAATTATACATATTAAGGTATCTAGAGAATGCATTCCAAATAAAAGACATGAACTTTATTACGTTTTAACTCATCGTCAAATCTGATATATAATTTGGTTTCTATAATGAGTGTTTCAGTAGGAGGTCATTCTGTTCCAAAATACAAATTGGAAAAAGGTCGTTCAAAAACACAGGTGGCTGAAAAACTCTTGATAAATGACTGTGATAAGTTTTTATAACTGACGCAAACATCATCAGAACATTTAGCCAGTCCTACCCCCTCACTGTTTTTCTGGTCCTTGTTTGGTTTTGTGCCTGAAGGAGTCCATCCGTCCGTCCTTCCTTCCTTCCTTCCTTCCTTCCTTCCTTCCCTCTCTTTTCCTCTCCTTTCCTTTCCTTTCTTTCCTTTCCCTTTCTCTCTTTCCCTCCCTTCCTTCCTCTCTCTCTTTCTCCTTCCTTCCTTCCTTCTTTCTTGCCTTTCTTTCTTTCTTTCTTTCTTTTTTTCTTTCTCTTTCTCTCTCTCTCTCTTTCTCTTTCTTTCTCGTTCTTTCTCTTTCTCATCCTCATATGCACTTGGAGGCAATTCCAAGCATTTGTGAGATGGCTTCCTGGAGTTGAGGTAGGTTGGCTGGGAGGGCTTAGAGGCAGGGGTTTCCGCAAGGGGCAAGGGTAGGAGTTTCCCTACTGGAAACTCCAGTGTAAAAGTGGATTTTGTTCTGTGTTTTGTTGTTGTTTTTCCAGGAGAAGCTAGTGGATTGACAAGGAGATTAAACCCACAGCCTTGGCCTCATTAGCACCATGCAATTAAAATAAAAATAGAATAAAAATGCACCTTTTCTTCTGGAACGCCTGCTATTTTCTTAGTAACTTAGATATCACTTATTCAAGACATTTTTTCGAAAAGAAAAAAAAAAGAGAAAAGAGGCTTCCCCTTGTTAATAATGGTGATGTTAATTATTATATTTAATATAAATATAATCATTTTAACAATAAGTGACCAAAACATATAGTACTTATTACGTGCCAGCATTTTGGTGTTTTACATATGCTTATTAATTTTATCCTCACAAGAATCCAAAGATATGAGTACTGTAAGTATTCTCATTTTATAGATTAAGAAATTAAGGCATTGAGAGATTAAGAAAATTTCCCAGGACCATATGGCTAGTAAGCAGTGGACCTGGGATCTGAATTGGGCATTTCAAATCCAGAATGATCCTAGCCAGTATATTACACAGCCTCTCTTAAGGCATACTCTACAGCAGTATTTCTCAAACTGTCATGTGCAAGTGTGAAGCATCTGGTGACTTTGCTGAAATGCAGATTCTGATTCTCTGGGCTGAGAGGCCTGAGATTCTGAATTTTTTAACAAGTTCCGAGATGAATCTGGTCTTTGAGACATTATGATGTGCAAGCTGTCTTGAAAAAACATTTTGTGTTGTGGGGGAGTGGCTAGGATTGATGAGAAAGAAGAAATACATAGAAATTAAGAACATGCATGTAAATGTGCAGTTAGATTCTATGGTTAAAATATTCTAGAGGGTGGATTTCACTTCAAAATGGTCTAAATACAATAATAAAATGACCTTAGATGTCTGAGTGAAATACCAGTAATATATAAAGCGTTAAAAAGAAAACCACAGGCCAAAATGACTTAGACTGAGTCCCCAAACTGGGGCTTAATACCTAATCTAACTTTAGCTTCAACCTCTCATAGAAATGCAGTCTTATTTTCCGATCAGGGCCAATGAAGTAATCTGCCACTTGGGCCCTCTCCATCCCCAAAGGAAGATGTGGTCAGCTGTGTTCCTCTGTTCTTCCCGCTAAGGGAAAGTGAGCTTATGGGGAATAATCCTTTTCTTTTTAAGTAACTTTCTTGCCTGGCCCTCTTTCCTATAAAAACCTTCCATTAATACAAGTCCTTGGAGCTCCCATCTACTTCTTAGATGGGATACTGCCCAACTGATTCATAAATCATTTAATAAAGCCAATTAGATCTTTGAATTTTCTAGGTTGATTTTTTTTTAACAAAAGTTAAATATTATTCCAGGAACCTTATAACAATTGGAGAAAATATCTATTTCTGAATATATTTAGTTTTTAGATTCTAAGCTTTCTTTTCCTTCTGATGAAATTCATTAGTTCCTTCTCTTATACTATGATGAAAATATAGGATATATAAGAAATGATATAAAACTTTGCAACTTTCTGAAACGCTTTCGAAGAGGGAAGCAGGCACAGATATGACCCTGAAGTGTTCCGATTGGTTTATTTCCTGAGATTCTCCCCAGTAGACCACCTGTCGTGCAGGTCTTGAAATCTTTTAGGCCTTAGTGTTCTCTATTAAAGATAAACTCATGTGTTGTAGCAAACAGCAAGGTGTTCATAGTTGACACCTCAAAGGAGAGAGCTTGCCAGCCAAGACTTCTAGTTGACAATGTTCTCTCAGGTTCAACAGGAGATCTTATTCCGGAAAGGGAAAGGCAGAAATCCCAAAGAGAAGGTTCCACAAAGTTCAATATGCTGGACTTAACAGTTTTGTCTAGCTTTGCTTGATCCCATTCACCTGCCAGTCAGGTATATGGAGTCACAGCTTCTTTCTGAACTGAATTTCCCTGTTGGAATCAGGGAGAAATGTCTTTTTTTTTTCTTTTAGCAAAAGAAAATACCTATTTGATTTATGAATACTTTTATCATACCCCGTGCTGATTCAATGAACTTTAGATTAGCCTCCATGATTATCACTAACTTCATTTAGGGGAATATGTGTGTGAGTGGTTCAGTAATTATTTGAGACACTTGCAAACAGGAGGATTTTCAAAAGCAGACTGAGTAAAGGCAGATCACAGTTTGCCTGTTTTCTTTTTGACTTTCTTTAGATGCTAATAACTGCTAATTAGAGAGAGCAAGGAAAGCAGTGGTTGGTAATTCACTTCTAAAATTCAATCTGGTTATAATACGGAAACAGATTGTCCCTTCTCAAAGTCTAAATGAAAGCAGTTCTATTTATCAGGTCTTTCATTGGCTTTGCAAATCATATTAATAGTTTTACATCTAGGCATTGAATCAGAAGGATTTTTTTTAAGTTATTTATACAAGTGGTCAATCAAAGCAAGAAAAACAGAATCTCGGATGTGAAGGAACTGAAGCCAACATATATCTTGTCAGTTCAGATGGAAGAATGAACACCA
Organism: Cryptoprocta ferox; assembly: GCA_028646485.1. NCBI lineage: Eukaryota > Metazoa > Chordata > Mammalia > Carnivora > Eupleridae > Cryptoprocta > Cryptoprocta ferox. The sequence goes on along the minus strand of CM053559.1, from coordinate 35,824,285 downwards.
GAGGTCATATCACCCCCAGGCCAGCTGGATCAGCCACGGAACACACAGTCCCAGGCTCTCGGGATAGGAATACTTGCTTACCATTCAAAGGAACCTAGAGGACAAGTCATTATTACTCAGCACTAATGAAATCTTTAACATACAGAACACAGATATTTTTTAGAGTTCAAGTCTCTTGAGACTCACACTTCATGTAAGATAGGAGGTTTAAATATTAAATTGTGAATTTATTAAAATTAATATTAAGACATTATATCATCTTTCTCTGACACCTTGCAAATTCAGCTGAATCCAGCTAGATGCTGTGTGCATTTGTAGAAAAAATAATCCAGCATAGGGCCTCCAAAAAAATGTCAGGTAAAAGTAGTTTCTCCTTTTGTCAAAAAAAAAAAACAAACAAAAACACTTACACTTGGCCTAACAAAAATAGAAGCATGATAATTTTGAAATTAATGAATGTTATTAACTCCTTTATATTTAGATTGCAATAATCACAAGATTATACAATGAAAACATTTTTCATATTCTAATTCTAACCATATGCAAATACTAGAAGTAAACAAATCCCTCATATTTTATTTCTTTTTTGTTCTCCCCCATATTCCATTTCTAAGTCAGTGAAACCAAGGATAAGAGGGTTGTGTAATGATCATGATTCTCAAGAAGACAAGCTTGCTGTTGATTTCTTTGAATGTCCTGAAACACATAATTCTTCACTGCTCATCTGTGTGATAATTATGCTTTGTCAACTTTTAAAAAAAAATAACTATTAATATTCTGTATCTAATTAATAGACTGAGTGATCAATCATCTTTGGTGCAACTACTCAATATTCCTCAGATGGTAAAAAATTTAGTGTGTAAACAAAGTCTTTCAATTGCTACAACTATTTCCAGCATTGTCTGTTGGCCTCTTATTGATATTATTGAATTATAACATAATTTAAAATATCCTATAATAAAATAGACTGAAAATTTATCCTACATTATGAAATAAAGGAATAAATAATCTATTTAATTTACATACATATAATACTAATTTCCATTTTATTAATGATATTAGCATTGTGGTAAATAGGAACACGCTATAAGAAATATCTAATGTCAGATAATGCTAAAAAAATTTCATTTCAATGAGAAAACTTAACTCCTCCCCTAAGACTATTCCTACTATAACAAACTAATTATGTAATAAAATAATGTGGTTGGTGTTTTATTTCCTTGTAATTCCCATATTCACTCTTTAGTAAAGTTGCTTATGAGCAATACAAAGATCTAAAGATAGAAGGAGGCCAAAATAAGGATTATTAGTATAAAGCCCAAAGTTTTTCTTTCTTGCAAAAGGCATCAAATATCGAGTCTTTTCTCCCTGCTATTAAAATCACAGATCTGGGGGAGACTGGGTGGCTTGGTCGGTTAAGCATCAGACTTCAGCTCAGGTCACGATTTCACGGTTGGTGAGTTCGAGCCCGGCATCATGTTCTGTGCTGACAGCTCAGAGCCTGGAGCCTACTTTGGATTGTGTCTGTGTCTCTCTCTGCCCCTCTCCTGCTCGTACTCTGTCTCTCTTGAAAAAAAAAAAAAAAATTTTAAAAAAAATTTTTTAAATAAAATAAAATCACAGATCTGGGGGCGCCTGGGTGGCTCGGTTGGTTAAGCATCAGACTTCAGCTCAGGTCATGATCTCACGGTTCATGAGTTCGAGCCCTGCATTGGGCTCTGTGCTGACAGCTCAGAGCCTGGAGCCTGCTTCAGATTTTGTGTCTCCCTCTCTCTACCACTCCCCTGCTCACACTCTCTGTCTCCTCTCAAAAATAAACATTAATTTTTTTAAAATTACAGATCTGAAATATATCTATGTCCTCCTTTTCTTTAAATAATATCAGCTTAACTGCCTAAATAAGTACTTTTAATCAACAGGATTAACATCGGATAGCTATTGCAGAAACAAATTGTTATTGTGTTTACTACTTCTCACTTGTATAAAGTTTACCTTTCAAGCATTAAAGGACACCGCCCCCCGCCGCACCAATCGTTGTATCCCAAGATTTGTGGATTCAGTCAGAGCTCACCTTGCCATATGCAACTTGGTTTTTATAGATGTCAATTTATTTTCTCCTAACCTTCAAACTTCCAGACTGATCTTTTTATTGAATAACTTTCCTATTCCTTTGGTAATTTAAAACATGTTCCTCCACTGAACTTTCTCCATTTACGTTTAATCTAGCAAAGTGTGTCCCTATCAGAATAGCATAAAGCAGCCTCTTTGCATGAGAGCCTCTCACAGTTTTGCAGTGAAATGTTTCTGTCTTATTTTCAATCCCTTCTGGATGACACCACGATTGACGGATTTTTCTCAGCTGCTACAGCTCAATAGTGCAAGGTGTGAAAAAGCACCGAACAACCATTTAAAAAGACAGGTAGAGTTTTTCTTTTTCTTTTTTTTTTTTTTAAATTCTGATTTTTTTACACCAGTTTTAAAGCCAGAAAACAATTAATTTAGACTCTATCCATACATTTTCTTACAATGTAAAATGTGAAAATTTTCACTTTATAGGTTTCTAGAAGACCAATTAATTACACTTTAGTGAGCTAATCACTGAATAAATGACTAGAGCATTTGTGTCACAGTTTCAGCTATGTAAATATTATCATCAAATTATTATTATGTCATAGGAGGAAAATACAGGTTAATACAAAATATTTCTCCCAGATATCAGTTGCCTTAAGATGCTGCCTAAAATTAAAAATACATATATGTAGATTTAAAGACTAGACTGTGCCAAGACCAAAGCCTAAGTACTTAGCTCTTTAAAGCTTAGAAAGTTCGACTAAATCCAGGTAGGTATTTTGCACATTAGTAGGAAAAAAAATGCTAGGGGCGCCTGGGTGGCTCAGTCAGTTAAATGTCTGACTTTGGCTCAGGTCATGATCTCATGGTCCGTGGGTTCGAGCCCCGTGTCGGGCTCTGCGCAGACAGCTCAGAGCCTGAAGCCTGCTGCTGAATCTGCATCTCCCTCTCTCTCTCTGCTCCTCCTCCACTCACACTCTGTCTCTCTCTCTCTATCAAAAGGAAATAAAAACATTAAAAAAAATAAAGTTATCCTTTAAAAAAAAAAGAAAAAAAATGCTAGGTCAGTGAAGGAGAGCAGAATTTGCCACCCCAAAATACACTTTTTTGGCGTATGGATTATGTCAGGCTGATTACTTTTAAGAATAAGTGTAGGGGGGCCCTGGGTGGCTCAGTCGGTTAAGTGTCCGACTTCAGCAGGTCATGATCTCACGGTTCATGGGTTCAAGCCCCGCATCGGGCTCTGTGCTGACAGCTCAGAGCCTGGAGCCTGTCTTTTGAGTCTGTGTCTCCCTCTCTCTCTGACCCTCCCCTGTTCATACTGTCTTTCTGTCTCTCTCAAAAATAAATAAAACATTAAAAAAATTAAAAAAAAAGAGTAACTGTAGGAAAAGAAAAGTTCTGGAAACCCAATAAAAGTTACCCAGTAAGACATTTACATTTATAAAGGAAATCTCTATTTGTGTCTATCTTTCTGTGTCAGGAAGAGGAGGATGACAGAATCTCTAGAAACTCTTATCAGTGGAAAAGGCAAAGGACTTAAATCTGCATAACAGCCTTACCCATGTTCACTGTGCTTTTCCTGGTGACCTCCCCTCACCAATTATTCTTTTTTCTTGGGCAGGAGATGGTATTTAAGATGGTGGTTTGGGGCATTTGGGGGAGTTAATCAGTCTTCCTGGGTATTTCCCATGCCTAAAGGAGGTATACATGTTATTAAATTTTGTTTGTTTGTTTTTCCTATTAATCTATCTTTTATTACAGAGTAATCTCAGCCAGGGACCTAGAAGGATAATGGGAAAATTACATCAGAACCATGGTGTAGATTATGTCAATAAAGCAAATTACAAGAATTGTATACTAGTGGATTCTGGAAAATTACATACAAAGGTCTTATTAAGGAAAGCTATACCCATATACTCAAACCTAATGTTTACAGAAAAGTTCAAGGGCACCAGGAAGTCAAAATATGCTTCCAGCTTTCAGAGAAGACATGACAGATGGTTATAGTAACTTACTACAAGTAAAGGGATGGATGGAAACAGAGGAAAGATGTTCCATAGCTTGGGCAGCTGCCTCTGGAAAAGGGACACAAAACACTTTAGGGCTTCCCTCTCTTTCATGGGAGGTAGAATGTGTCTCCATTTTCTTATGGCAAGGGAACGAAAGAGGAGGGAAGGGACTCCTACATTGTCCCTTTCTTTCACATATAAGGAGAAACTGGGTTGCAGTGTAGGGCAATGAATGGGTTATTACAGACCAGCATCAAAAAAGACAGTGGGAAAAAAAGGGTATAAAGTTTAAAAATCTTGGAGATAAAGAAAAATTCCTGAAATGAATGGAAGGAAAGATATACCAACTCTTGCAGGAGGAGCAATAAACAAAAGTAAGAAAAGACACGAAAAGTAATCTTTAAAGTACAATGAAAATGTAAGGCTAGCTGGCTGAAAACTCTTTCTCCCACCAAGAAGTTGCTGGCTGCCACTATGGTTTTCACTAATTTTCTACTCATCCTGTGTCTCCTGTCCCCCAACCTGGACCTGCCTAAGGCCTAAACTCAATCATCAAGTGCATCCAAAATTTTAAAGCTTGAATTCTGGAGTCTTTCTTGGGTTTTCATCCAAGCTCTGTCACTGTGCTACCTGTGTCATTTTGGATAATTTATTTAACTTTCTCTGCTTGTTTCCTGATCTAAAAAATGGGGTAATTAAAGCCTCTAGCACCTAGGCACTGTTGTGAGAATTAAAATGAGATAATGCAGTAAGAAGTCTTAGCAGATTTTCTGGCTCCTAATACATGCTAACAAATGCCCTCTCATAATATGTCCTTCATTTAAAGGATATAGATCAAGAAAAGTTATTCCCCCAACCCTTAAATTCTTAGTGGTAGCGCTGTTGGTTTGAAACTCAAGTTGTTAATCTCACTCTTAACTGCTCAGAAGAACACTGCTTTCCTACACTGAAGACAAAAGGAATTTCAGTTGTACCCACCTTTTACCAGTGGACAGCTAGCTCTCTGCCAGTTTCCTCAAGATTTCCTTTTAGTCATCTCCAGCTGAGCCTATCCTGGTACATTCTGTGCTACTTTTAAAATTCTATAAGCCAAGAAAACAAAACACAAACAAGTAGGTTCACAAGCTGAGAAGGGCAAAGCAGGAGCGCCAGGAACCCACACGCCTGCAGGCACTAAAGCTGCAAACACCACCTTGTTCAGTAGTTGTGCCCGAGGTCAGAGAACCCCAAGAAACATTTCTGCTTCAGCCATAAAGCATTCAGCACTTGCACATACCCTAAGATACTTAGGTGCATTTGCTTCAATCAGCACATTGAAAATCCAGAGCTTGGAAAACAAACAGCTCCTTGCTAAAAGCAAAATAAACAAATTTCTATCAGAAAGGGGACTTTCTCCTGGATCTCTTTGCTATGAAGATAGCATTTACTTTTCTCTTGTCTAAAACCACATCCAAGTAGATAAGTCCTACGAACAGATGCCAGTATACTTTCCTTGGGAGTTTTGCACATTCTCAAAGCAGAGGATCAGGTGACATGGGAAGCAGAGAAATACCATTTTGAAAAATCCTTCACATATGTAGGTCACCCGAGACTTTTTTTTCAGGGAAGGATCGTGGCACAAACTCATCAGTCTTTTTTAATTCAAGAGGTTTCCTATTTTTAAAAAGTATACAGGTAAAGGAGTTGGCCAAGAATCATGCTTATGTGTCTACAAAGTGTCGGACTGGTCAAGGGGCTGCATTTGCTTATTAAGCCCACTCAGGGTTAGAGAGGAAGACCCGACTTTAGAAACCAGTCCCTTCTGTAGGTTTCTACCAGTGAGACAATAGTAACCCAATTAAACAATTCCTGAGAAAGCCAAGAGCAATGAAGTGAAAACCAATGAGGTGAAAGCCCCTTGGATCGTTCTCTGATGAGGCTGCCAAATCAGTCACAGAGAACCTGAAGAGGGGAGATGTTAATGAGGAAAAAGTCCTTGCAACAGACCTTGGTCTCCAACTCTTGATTCCACCTGGGATCATCACTAGGCAAATTGGTCGAGAGGTTTACAAAATTTGAAGCGTTTGCGACTCCCCACACAGGAGCTCAATCCAAGCTTTCATGAATATGGCTGAACAAACAAAACCTTCAAAACAAACAAACAACAAAAACCAAAAAAGTTTTCTGCCTATTCCTCTTTCAGTGTTCTCATCATTGGCTTTCACTATTTGGTTTTTCAGTTGAGACCATCTGGCAGCACTTCTCTGCTAACAGACCCTGTCTACACGCAACATGGGTGTTGAAGCCCACGGTGTTCCTCTGATGCACCGGACCTCACAACTCCCAGCCACATCCCAGAGCTGGCCAGTCCTCAAAAGCCACCCAGGTGCCCTTCAATGCTCAAATCCTAGTATTTGAGACATGCATGGGATCTACACATTTCAACTGGTTCATACCAAGGGGACGGAAACGACTGTCGGTAACCTGTTATGATATTGGTAGGGCACAGGCATACAGACATCCCAGCAGCTCTCTCCAAGGCTGAGAGCAGCAGAATCAGAGTGAAACAAACAGGGTTACTCAAGAAAGGTGTTTGAGCAGGAGCTTGGAGAACACAGAAAAATTTCCTATCATACAAGAAAACAATGTAACCTGCTCCTGATGGTGACAGGAGTGTTACTGCTCTGTGTCAGTGAGAACAGTGGTGTGTGGACCAACTCACAAAGCATCATGGTTGCCTTTCAGCAGCTTCTTAGTTGTCTGTTTCTACAATGCCTCCATCAGAGGCGAGGCAGATTTCAGGTGATCAGGGGCTCCTTTGAATACACAACACACTCCTTTAAACAAGTAGGGTCATGCTCTTTCTATTTCCTACAAATTGACCTATAAAAGTGTTCTGGAATTTGGGGAAGAAATCATGCAAAAGGAGCTGGTATTTTGCTACAGTTTCTTTTTCCAGGGCACAACAGCTTCTAAACAGAAAGCAATGGTACAAAGCAGGGCAAAGGCTATTTACCTGAAAGGACACAGCTTGAAAATAAAGTTTGGCTTTCACTCACATGTAGGCAGTGTGCCCTGATACTTCATTCACCTTTTCACCCAGCCTCCGCATGCATGTCTTGACAGCAGATGGCAGTAATGGGTATATGATGTGACAATACAGGCACAAGGCAGCAATAGTGGAATAAATGCATCGGCATAAATTCTATTACAAGTGGTTATTACAGCACTAATACTACATTTTAGGGAGATAATGGCATGGCTTGCCCGCTGTGTGTTCTCTTAGCATTTGTTTTATATTCCTAAGTGACCTATCATGGTCCACAACATTTACTATGACATTAAAAAAAGAGCAGTTGTTAAGGTTTATAATTTGATAATAGGTAGAAAAATGTCTGCAAATACAAGTTTTCTAGATGGTAATTCCGGCTTCCACCATCGCTGACCTAATGAAAATCCCATCTTATGAAAACCCTTCTTCATAATGCATGAAGAGTTTCAGAACGGCAAATGCAGTAATAAAATGTCAAAAATGATTCAGGAGCAACATCAAGACCAACAGTTTTGTTATTGGCTGCTGTTTATGTCACTTGCAATGGCACTTTGTTTCCTTGACTTTGGTGGCACTAGACATATGATGCTGTAAGACACAAGGTAATTGGTGAGAATAAAGCAAACAGATAACTACATGACATTTTTTGAGATTCTGTGACATATAGATTATATTCCTCTTTATTCTGACAGACTCTGCACGGGGATCCTTTTCTAAAAGCATAAACTCATCATTAAAAAGTGAATTCATGGGATACCTGATGGTTCAGTTGGTTGAGTGTCCAACTCTTGATTTTGGCTCACGTCATGGTTTGTGGGATTGGGCCCTGCATCAGGTTCTGTGCTAACAGAGTGAAGCCTGCTTGGGATTCTCTCTCTCTCCCTCTCCCTGTCCTGCCCTCACTCCCTCTCTCTCAAAATAAATAAACTTAAAAAAATAAATAAAAAGTGAATTCATGTAAAAAAAAGCTTGTTCCTCTGATATCTATACCAAATTCTTCTTTGTTCTGATAGACTGCATGGGGGTCCTTTTCTAAATGAATAAACTAGTCACATGCACAAATAACTTAGGAATTTGGTTTTAGAATTTATAATACAAATTAACTTTTTTTTAAATGACTGGTTTATACTTTAACCTGCTGTACATCATATCCCAAGTCAGCCAATAAAGGTTAAAGATGTGAACCTAGAATGAATTTCCTGGTTAAGTACCAATGCCTGCCAGGACATTATCACTAAGTAACCTCACCATAATAATGGACAGAGACTAGCTCTGACATCCAGCCTTTGTATGCTGCATTCTCTTTGTGAGTATGCTGTTCTATGGAGGAGATGCTAGAATTGGGGCCAAAGTCATGAAAACTTCGCTGCTGTCCTCTCTGTGATTTTGTACTACCTCCAAACCTGGGTTTGGTCTTTAATTTCTCTTCAAGATACCACAGCCAAGGAGCAGCTGGTAGTGTTTACTTGCTTGCTGCACCTTTAGTTCTGCTTTGCAAGGCATAGAAATGGATTTTCTCCATGAAACATGAATTTCTAGAGCCGGAGTTTGCCTCATCATTCATGGGTCCACAGTACATCAAAAGCAGGAAATGAGAAAATGGCATCATTAGTGGACTGTTTAGGCTCTTCTCTTTTGTTTGCCTTTAAGTTAATCTTCTCCTGTTCATGACTCAGTGAGGAAAATATCTTCCTTTGAAGATGAGTTAATTGAAAAATGGATTGAGGGATTTCAGATTTATAACATAATCACCTTGAACCCTATGTTTTTGGTGAACTTGAAGAATAGCTGCAGGCAGACACTGCACATTCCTGGTTTCTCAATTAATGTCAAAATGATTTCCCAAGCCCGCCATTCCTAACTCCTACATGCAACTGGAAGCAGTTTGACCATTAGCAAGGAGTTAAAAAAGAGTGTTCTTGAATTTTTCATTCCTTGGGTGTGCCCTGATAATCTTAGAACCTAAAGCTTGAATGTTGCCTAAGTCAGTCATTGTTCAAGAATCCTTTATTGAGCAGAGTCCTCAATAGTAACGACTGTAGATGCAGGAACTCTCCCTGCCTTCAGACAGCTTATAGTTTAGCTAGAAAGATAAAGTTGGTGCACAAGAACTTAAAGTGGAATGCCTAATTGTGTAATAATAATTGTATGTGAAGCTCTCCACAGTACCTTCTTAAGGTTTCCTCTTGCTGGTCTGACATCACTATTCTCCAATGTGATAATCTCTAGAACTGCTCTACCCAGTAATGGGAGCCGAGCCATCAGTCACATGAAGCTATTGAGCATTTGACGTGTGGCTAGTGCCACCAGCTAGAAAGATAGTATTTTGGATATGTTGAGTTAAATAAATATTATTACTAAATTAATTTAACCTGTTGATCTTTACCTTTTTTATCAGAATATTTATAATTACATGTATTGCTCTGATTATATTCCTATCTGATAGCTCTAGCTCTATCCTGCTATTTGACTCCCTGTATTCATATCCAGAAAAAATTAAGGCATATATAATTTCTTTCTTGTTCCTTCTATCATTCATTCATTCATTCATTCATGGTAGGTGCTTTCATATCCCCCATTTTACAGATGAGGAAACTGAAGCAGGTAGAAAGGTGTCAGGTGTGGTGTAGGATTTGAACTCAGGAAGTCTGGCTCACCTAGCACGCTCCACTCTAGTAATCCAGATGAGAAACCAAGAGGGCCAGAACCAAATGAGAGATGATGGGTTGGAAAAGAAAGGATAAATTGAAGTGATATCCTAAAGGCCATACAAATGCATCACAGTGACTATTTGTTATAAGGCGTAAGGGAAATGGAGACTAAGCTGACTCCCAGATTCCTGGCTAAGAAGATGGTGTCACCAAGCAAAATAAGAGACATGTAGGAGAAGTATATATAAGTGAAAATAATTAATTCAGTCAAATTGAAATTACCTGTGAGAAATCCAAGTGGAAATGTCTAGTAGGTAGCTGTACATAAAGATGTGGGCCTCAAGAGAGATATTTAGGTTGGATATATTAATTCCTTTTCATTTGCTTCCCCCTTAACTTTCCCCCACTACCCTCCAACAGCCTTTGCCTTTTGAATTATAAGGGAGCTTCATGGTTGAATGAAATATGGTTCCTGACTTAAACATTCAAAATTCTGCACAATGGGATCCCAAGCTCTCTGCTAAGCTCTCTCCTCTGTGTAACACACACTTGGCTCTAGCCAAACTGGATTACATATGTAACCTTGACATTAGTTGTGCTCTCTACACACTTGAAGATGGCAGTTTAAAGGGATCTGAGCCACTAATGACACAAAATGCTGGATCTAATGCTTTCCTTAAGATTTACAGGAATTTGTGGGGTAGTAGGAATAAAGAAGAAAATTCCATTATCTGAATCACTTCAATTGTTAAAAACTTGCAATTGCCATAGACACAGACAGTTCTGCCAGCCATTAACAGATGGTAATGGCAATTGCTCATGTGGGATCACTTTGGATTTATGCACAATTAGAGTTTTTGTGACCTGAGTGTTTTGTAACCAGAGGAGAGTCTGTGATGAGTTTATAACTCTACTTACCTTCCTGCCACTATGGTCTCTCCTTTATATTAACCAGTCATGGAAGCCAGCCCTCTTCTTTAGTTTCAAGGAAAAAAAAAAAAGAAAGAAAGAAAAATCCCAAACCAAAACCAAAACCCAACAGTAAAGCAAAACCAGACCAAATAAAAAATATCCCAACCCCCCAAACCCCACCCACATAAAACATTTGTTGGAAGGAATGAAATACAGAAGTCTGAAGAGATGGGAGGACTTACAGCAGAAGAATGAAATAATTAACAATGATGTCAGATAGTCTGGTTGCAGAAAGTCCCTCGGTTTTAGCTTTAGTCTCCCTTTCCAACCTTTCCCTTTCTCTCCTCTTCCCTCATCTTCTCAGCAGCACATTTCTGACCTCTCATTTCCTTAAACAAATCTCTCCAGCCTCTACCCCACTGAAGTTTTAGGGTCCCCTCCTGCATACTTCTCATCAAGATCCTTAGCTTGGGAGGTGTCCGGGTAGCTCAGTCGGTTAAGCATCTGACTCTTGGTTTTGGTTCCGGTCATGATCTCATGGTTCATGAGTTGGAGCCCCATGTTGGGCTCTTCACTGTCAGCATGGAGCCTGTTTTGACTTCTGTGTTTTCCTCTCTCTCTGCCCCTCCCCGGCTTGGGTTCTCTCTTCCTCTCTCAAAATAAATAAATAAACTAAAAAAAAAAAAAAAAAAAGATCCTCAGCTAAAGGAAAGGGGTCCTCCTGCCTTGGAAGGCAAATGTGCCCATTATCCTTGGTTACACAAAGTCTTCTACCCAAGTCTTTGCTTGTCCTCTGGTTCCTGTTAAACTCCTAACCAATTCAAGGCCCAATTCAGTTTAAAAAAGCAGGACTCCAGCTCCTATTCCCCATCCAAACACCTTCTGTCCACCACCCCCAGCTCTCATACTGCTACAGGAACCTTCACTCCTCTAGGTGGAGAGTGTCCTGAATTTAACTTCATATGCTTCCTATTTGACTGCATTTCATTTGAGGATGGGTTCTATGTGGCTCACATCAATCATCTTCTTGATACAAACTGGTTAAACTGACCTCCAAATGAGTACGCATGGGAATGATTAATAAAAAACCTGATATATTCTTTTCTTAGTTCGTTTTGGGTAAACCTACAAGGTGATCCTTAGAATGACCTTGTTTGGGAATGAAAATGGTGAATCGATAATTCTCCTGTAATTATATATTTGAAATCTCATCTACACCCTGTTACGCCTGGTAAGTGGATTTCAGATTTGCATGGGAAACAGATTGTGCTTTGCCGCTGCATTTACCCAGTGGATTTGCTAATAATTTAGGAAGTTTAGCAAATATGATGCAGTGTAACTTGTAATATTTATTTGCTCTCTCAGCTGTGATTTTAATCCCCTAAATAACAAGCTCAGACAACAAATTATTGATATGCTTTGTGTTGTTTATCAATATTTACTTAGATTTATTTTGAAAAAAATCCAGAGGGGGGCTATTTAACATAATTGGGCATTAAACTGTTTGATTTGGTACTCACTGTTTTTGAATATACATGATAAACACACAGAAGTTATTGATGCAAACCTGTTTGTTCCTGTCTACAATAGGAGATTAGAAAGGGTAGTTTTATTTTTTTTTTTCATTCAGGAAAAAGCAAGTTACTTGAAATACAATTTGTTTTGCTTCTTTTATTTGAAAGCACATTTTAAATGAGCCAAATGGATACCATATGGCCTAACTGTCACTTGACTTGACATTTAAGGACAGTACATGGTTTGCATCCTATTTTCAGTTACTGTATAGTGAGTGTGTGACCCTGCATCTCCCTTCTTCATGATAAATTCTCACTTTATGCAGCTTTAGAAAACTACTAAGCAGAGCTATGTTAATGAAAATATATTTTATAGATTAGTCACTTGAGCTGTGTAAAATGTGTTTGGGAAGAACATTTTTGAGAACATTTCCAAAATCCTTGTGGTCTTATTATGACAGATGAATAAAGATCAGAAGGCAGTGATATGATTTACATTTGACAATAATAGGTTGGGAGAGTACTGGAGGAGCAGGGCTCTGTCTTGGACCCAGAACAGTAGTAGTAAGCAGTATTTGAAGTTCAAGATCCTGCTTCCAGGTTGGCACACTTAAGTCTTTCTTCTCACCTATAAGCACCACAAGAGCACAGTCTGATTTTTTGGGGTTCACTCTTATATCCCTAGTCTCCAGAATCGTGCTGGAGTATAATAAGCACCCCCATATATATTTTCTGAATGAATGAAATCTAGTGAACTCATTCCATTAGTATTTCTTGATTATTCTTCTGTTATAACTAATCTTGTATTATTAAAGCCATTTTAGTACCTTTTCCTCTTTTCTAGATACAAATCACCTGATACTTTCTAATGTTTATTCTTCTGTCATAATAACCACATAGGGATTTCTAAAATATCCAATAATTTCTATCTATGTCTTTAACTAATCTGCATACCAGGACTATGCTTTCAAAAAATATCTGAGTGAATTTGAACCGGCTCTGGGGTAGAGACATCAAGGATGTCTCAAAGTTAGTGTCCTGCTCTTCAGTTTGACCACATGGAGAATGTGACGCGGTATTTTTCTCATTATTTCCTTAGGAGATGATGCGTTTAGAAGGGTTAGTGATGGGAAGAGAATATTCTTCATGGGAGATTTGCTTTTTATTTTGAAATAAAATTGGAATGCTATTGGAGAAAGCACTGAATGGAGATGGTATTTACTTGAGCTATACTTTGCAGCCTCTCGAATGTTTTTGACTAAGGCCATTTAGATGGGATTAAAAAATGCGGCTCACCTACTATTCTAGCTCCTATTTTCCTGGGGAAGTTCAAATTATACCTTTCTATTCCAGGGCTGAGCTGCAGTCAGAACACTGAATGAAAATCATCAGCAAATGGAGGTAATGTGCAAATGTCAGTTTAGGAACCATGTAATCATTAACAACGCATTTAGTTGGCTCTGTATACATAGCTTTAAATCATAAGTGAAAACTAAAGAAACAAAGACTCCTAATTCTGGACCCCTTCTTGGTCCATCAGTAGGACCCTCATATTCACCAAAGGGCCTGAAGCCACATTTTAAGAATCCGTTCTCTAGAGGAGAAAGAAATCCAAACTCATATCCAGCAGTCTTTTCCCAGTGTTATGGCTGGGCAGAGAAAGAGGAAGTAACACTTGTTACTTAATTATATTTCTCATTAAGGATACATGTTTTGTTGGCCTAATGATTTAGATTCATAAAATGAATTTATCAGCACTATTGTACTGGGGACTAGTGATGCTCCAAACAAAACCTGGCTAGATAAGGAATTAAAAATTGTTCCATAAATATTCCTTATGCAATTTACTTGATATGAAGTATCTATCTCTTAAGATTTTAACTTCAATCTTTCTACTATTCTATTCTTTTGGCTCTTCCTCAGTTTAAACACACACACACACACACGTCTCAGTGTGTATGTGTATGTATAGCATATTGTATGTGGTATTGTGTATGTATATGTGGGTATATATATATATATATATATACTTTCCAAATTTATTACTCCTTCACCTTACCTTCTGCTCTCATTGTCATCCTGGCTCCAAATTTTTCCCTATCCAACCTGACTGTCAGAGCCCACCACGTAAACTTCTCTTTCATAAATATTGTTTTACCCCATGGTCATTTTATCCCACTCAGGGGGCAAAATTCACAACCATGGATCAACCTAAATGTCTAATCTTTAGATCTACCCCTGGTGACCCATCCCTAACACTGGTGAAAAATCACAGTTGCACAGACTAAGACCATTACATGTTTGTGGTATCTAACATCAACTTGGTTCTTATATTTTTTAAAGTTTTTTAATGTTTATTCATTTTTGAGAGAGAGACAGAACATAAGAGGGGGAGGGGGAGAGACAGAGAGGGAGACACAGAATCTGAAACAGGCTCCCAGCCCTGAGCTGACAGCACAGAGCCTGATGCAGGGCTCGAACTCAGGAATGATGAGATCATGACCTGAGCGGAAGTTGGACGCTCAACACTGAGCCATCCAGGCGCCCCTAACTTAGTTCTTAAAACTACTCTGAAAACTCTATCTTGGGTTGGGATTCCTTGAGGCACCCATGACAGGAATTCTTGCCCAGGATTTGTTGAGACAGTGCTCTTAGAAAAATGGGAGTGAGAAAAGCAGGATAGGGCAGAAGGGAAAAAAAAAAACTAAGCAATGTCGTCATTGTAAGTGGAAAATAGCATGTTCCATGGAAGCTCTGGGGCAGGCTGTTTGAACTCCCAGGCTAGTCAATCATAGATGTGGGCTGCTGCCTCCTACCCAGGGAGTGAGGGTGGGGCTAGGGGAGCAAAGGCTTAATCTCCTAGGAGAAGCCATTTTCAGCCCAGAAGGGAAGGGCTGAAGCCACTGGGAAGGGCTGAAGCCATTAGCAGCCAATACACAGCAGCACCAGCACAGAATGGATCTGGGCGAGTGCTACATCTTTACAGTTTCTTTAATAAGCTTTCTCGATTATTCTTCATACAAGTACTCCAAACCTCTTTTTTCCTCCCACCTCTGACACCATCATTTCCCTCATCACTCTCAGCCTAGAAATTTGCCTCTGTTTTGTCAGAAAACATAGAAGCCCAGTTTGGAGTCCTACAGTAGCTTCCCACTGCTCTTAGGAAAATGTCTAAATCGCCTTAATGTGGTTTCGAGCTCAGACTGACTTGACCTTTGGTTATGTTGCTAGCTTCTACCTTAGTAACAATCTTCACTGCTTTAGCCATAATGAACCTCTTAAATGCCTTGAAAGCACACATCAGACCACATGCCCTCCTTTCCTCAGAATTTTTGTTTGATTTCAAAATTTTCAAATTATCAAGAATTATGTTTACGTACTGCTTATTCACCATAATTCACACAAAGGTGACATTTATCGGTGATGATAACCATGTCAGATTTTTAAAGAAGGGACCCAGGTGCTACGTAACTGCTTGCTAGAGAATGTCTATTGGTTGGCTTCAATTTTCCATACATACTTATGAAATACCTTAAGCTGACTGTGAAAATCTTGGTTCAAACATACCTTACCTCAGAACTTAGTAGACATTATCTAAACTCTGATATTGAGTGTTCCTACCAAAAAATGTCTCACCTGGCATTGACTCCTTATACATAAATTGCTTTTTTAATCAATTACAATTTTTGATTGTATATTTTTGAAAATTATGGCAACTTACCAGGATTCACTTTGATGTTGATTATTTTACATTAGCTTTTCTGAAAATCCCATATTTTCTGAGATCCGGATCCATTTATAAACTCAAACTTGATAATTTCAGAAGAGTGTTCTACTATTTTATTTATCAATGCATTTTCTTCTTTAGAAACATCAATTATACATATGTGAGATTTACCTTTCCTCTCTAATATATATCATCTTCCGTATACTCTTTTTGAATATTTCTCTCAGATATTTCTTTCCTCATGCGTATCTTCTCTGTTTCTTGATTTTTAAAAAATCATGTTTATGCTCTTTTGTTACTTTTAATTAACTTTTATATCTTTAGTACTTTTTTTTTCCTTGTCTCTTTCTTTTTCAATCCCTGCCAGTTTCTATTTCATGTTTCTTTTGTCCTGGTCTTCTAATTTTTCTTTGAACTCTAATATGTATTTTTAAAGATTTTTTTTATAAAGAATCATGTTTTTAGGGTGTCTGGGTCGCTCTGTTGGTTAAACATCGGACTCTTGATTTGGGCTCAGGTCATGACATCATGGTTCGTGAGATGAAGCCCCATGTGGGGCTCTGCACTGATAGCACAGAGATTGGGATTCTCTCTCCCTCTCTCTCTGCACTTCTCCTGTTCACGTGCCCTCTCTCTCAAAATAAATAAGTAAACATTTTTTAAAAACTTGACGCTTCTGTACAAACTAAAGGCAAAGTTTAGAATGCAAATAATCTATCTACATTTTTAAAGGCAAGTATGTGAAACAGAACTGAAGCAAAGATAAGCACAAAAACAGGAGATCCATTTAAACCCAAATATGTCAGCTATCACATGAAATAAATATGGAATAAAAGTTTGAATTAGTCATCTATATATATATATATATATTTTAATGAAAGGCAGACTGCCACATGAAGCGCCTCATTCGGGTGTGTCTAAAGTCCTGTAAGCTTGACTACCCTACGTTCTCCTACAAATGGATCTTGAGAGCTTATTTGGAGGGTCTAGTAGGGGAGCACAGCCACTTGTATATTCTTGAAAAAGAATGAACCTCCTCTGTATGGAAGGTCATCCTCTCTGACCAAGTGCGTAGTGTCAGGAAGGATGTATATGGCATAGCTAGGGAGGAAGGAGACACTCGCCTAGCCAGCCACATCAGCCGAATCAACCCTGGCAATCAGTGGGGTGACAGATGTCACACCCAGATCATCCAGTTGTCAGTAATTTTGGGTGGGCTGAAAAATATCCCACAATATCAGTTTATAAGTCACACTTCTAAGATATGATGTTACAGAAATAGATGGAATAAAATTTGGAAAACATATACCTTACTTATTAAATAAAAGCACACAAAAATGTACATCTGTATCTGAAAATAGATATAAGGGCGAGAATATCAGCTGCAATATATACTTTAAAATTTGTGTGCAAGTCTTCAGTTCAAACTACATAAAACAACAATTTTACTATAGGAATAAAAAGTTAAATCTAGAAATCTATAAATAAAAATAAAAAAATAAAACATAAAAAAATAAAACATAAAAAAATAAAAAATAAAAAAATAAAAAAAATTGTTTTTCTAAATTTTCAAAACTAAAAAGTTCTATAGGTTTGGCTTCTTTCAGATGATGATACTGTTCTCTTTTGTATATATTTATTTATGGTGATTTTTAATGGGCTTTGGGGGAGGACAGTGAAGTAAAAATATTTTTACTCAGGCACACTTAAGCAGATGCTCTCGACACTGAATTTTTAAAATGTTTAAAATTTTCTATGAGAGAATCGACTAATTTCAACTGGGATAAATAGGATGTGGGACTCTCAAAAAAATCAACAGATCCTGGATGAACATATAAAAATGAGGAATCTGAGCAGAACAGAGGAGTCTGAGCAGACTTAAGAGAGTCACTGGTTCTTTAAGAAAAGGACCAGGACCTAATACCAGGATATTATTGATGCAAAGAACTAGGAGTTACCTCAAAGCAAAATAGATACATTGTCAGCTCTGTCTTTTTGTTGTCTTCTTAAAGTACCAATGAAACAATGTTTCCAGATTTTGTTACCAATTAAGACCTATGCCAGATGGGTCCTGCAGCACAGCTCTGATGCTCAGAGTGGGCAAGCAGAGAAGCAGCACTCTTGACGAAATGTCACTTTAGCAAGGCTCATTATATACTCACACATGAACTAGAAATGCTAAGTTTTTAGTTTTTCCAGAGTTCACACTTGAAATAGGGCTGCAGCACTTTCATCTTATTTTAGGTGTCCCAATTATGCTCTTAAGCATGAAACAACCGGTCTGTGACTATATACTCATCAGCAGAAGAGTTACAAAACCCATCTAAATTGTGACTTTTGTACCTAACTTCAGGTCAAACCAATCAACTGTGGCCCTTTTACAGGAAGCACACTTGGCAGTCTCTCAGAAGACTCAGTCATTTTGATTATCTTATGTGGATGACAGTTGATCAGTTACAACAAATTTGTCATCAGAATGATTCTGGAAAGACTGTGGAACTCCCCAGAGAGACATTGTCTATATGTTCAAACATAGGACAATATTTCATGTTAATAACACTGATACATGTTAGCTGAAAGAATGAAGCTAGGGCACCTGATTTACCCATGGGCATCTGGAAAATAAGCTAATCTGAGCAAGAATATACCAAGTCTAAACTTAATATACCATTCTAAACTCCATGGCTAACATTCCCATTATGCAGACCCACATTCAAATAGGTCTTGACATAGTCTGAAGTAGCTTTCAAAAACAAGGTGACATTTCAAAAACTCTGTTTTGGCATAAAAACTGGTCTTCGAAATAAGACTGTTATGTTAGCCCCATGCTTCATATTTCAAACAATAACTTAAGTGTGTATGTGTGTGTATATATTTTTGAATGTGTTTACATGTGCATAGTAAAATACACACATACTCACTTACCCATACTCACTTAAGCTAGCAAATTGCTGATCATATACAATGCTAAGATTAAACATGTGAGAAGTTAGGACAAGATAGGTAACGATGAGCCTTATCAAAGAGTCAGTGACTGATTGAATAAAATAACACACAATTTCTTGTAGCAGAAAATCTTCTACCATGATATTTAATAGTGTGAGTGGCTCAGTAGGTAAATATACAAGTGACCCTTGAACAGCACGGGTTTGAACTTCATGGGTCCACTTACACGTGGATCTTTTCTGATAAATACAGGACAATACTGTAAATGTATTTTCTCTTCTTTATGATTTTCTTGATAACATATTCTTTTCTCTAGCTTACCGTCTTGTAAGACTACAGTCTATAATAATATAACACACAAAATATGTGTTAATCGACTATTGATTTATTGATGAGACTTACGGTCACAATGAGCTATTAGCAGTTAAGTTTTGGGGGAGTTAAAGTTGTGCATCGATTTTTGACCAAGCAGGGTAGGGGGTGGGTCAGCACCCATAATCCTGGTGTCGTTCAAGGGTCAGCTGTTGAGGTCAAACATTTGGCATCTGATACAACTTTAAAACAGTCACTCAACTCTGTGATAAATGGAAGCTATTAGACATAAATGTTCTCTTTCAACTATTTTCACAATCCTGTAATTTCATTCTGCTACCTTAGCCCTTCTTCCCATCACTATCATTGACAAGCTGCTTCCATGGCTAATGATACTGGTAAGTAATCATGGAGACAAAATGTAGGGAGATGGAAAAGAGACTGTACGTTTGAACTTAAGAGAACAATAGTTCCCAAATTTTGGTCATTAATACGCCACTGCCTGAATTTCTGGCACATCAGGGCTTTTGTTTACTTAATAGTTTTCCTTAAATTGATACACAATTAAGCTTATAAAATGTAAGCTAGAAACTTTGTGCTACTGCATATAAAGAAAAACAGCATGCCCCAACATAAATAGAACATAATGGTAAATACAAACAGAATGGAGATAAAACAATCTCATTCTATTTTGACTAGATCCCACCGTCTTCCAAAAGTTCTGAGTGGGATCTCTCTTGTATAAGTTAGTTTTTGCACCTTGGAAAAGTTTTTTTGTGCCTAGTAAGTACCTATTTTTTGGACCTTTATGTTCTTTATATCCAAATATATGTGACCTCAGAAATCTTTTGAGGAGTTTATTAGCCTAAAAACTATACATTTCTAATACTACATTAAAATGAAGGGATCCATTTACTAAAAACAGCCATTGGTGTGTATTTAAAAGGTGATATAGACATACTACCACCAAACTAAAATTTTCATACTTGAAGTTTGGTATAATCAGGTAATCAGAATTAAAGGTAACTTTTTCACTTGTGATTTTATTTAATATAAAACTCTATTTTCTTCACACTTAAAATCTCTCTCATAGTAACACTGAATTGGAGGATTATAGTCGCTACCACAAAGAATGAATCTTCATACCTTTCTTGAATAATTATGGACATATCTAATTCATTCAGAAATGTATTATTTATATAAGTTAGTGGAAAATTTTCTTTTGGAAGAATGTGAGATTATTCCCTAATTTTAACTTTCCCAAGACTTTCTTCATAATATCTTCACAATACCTTATCATTTGCTCCTCCTGTGTTATCAAACTGTACTACGATGAAGACTGCATTTTCATGAATAATACAAAATACTGATGCATAATATTCCAATGATTTGAACAACACTAAAGTCTTTTTGGTAATTCAATTTTGGGAATTCATTAAAATGCAAAACATTTTAGGAAATATTATTTTATTTATAACCTTTGCATACCCTCAGGGTATGAATAAGGGGGAAGAGGAATGTCTAGTTAGAAATATAAAAGATGGAAAGTTAATCATATCTTGAAATCGCCCCATTTAGGGATCATTTAATCAACTGAAATAAATGTTCTCTAATTTTGCTTTCATTAATGAGATGACTAAATTGGATACACCATGCAAAAAGCACATGCTTCATTGTGATTAAAGTGTTTTTCAGACGGGATGCTGAGGCCTGTATAAGTTTAAAAAGAAACATTCTTAGATTGTGTCTGTGTGATTAAAACAGGTCTTCATTAACTTAAGGGTGACAGGAACATTTCTTATGTTCTCCAATTTTTCCCCTCGGACTTTTTGTCACTTTTGTTGGCACAGATGGCACATGGAGTTGAAACAGGAGTTATTTCTACAAGGTGACAAAGTGATTAGCGATATGGCTGGGACTAGAACTAAGGTCACCCCAACTTCCCATCTACTGTGTTTTCCACCGTGGGTGGCCATTCATCCAACCATTCATTCATTTATTCATTCACCACCTGGTCTGGCTTAGAGGTAGGTTCAGGCAATAGTGAGATGAACAGGGGCCTGGAGCTTCATGCCCTGATTGCTGTACCTTGATCAATAGTGATATGATTTTCACACAGTGATAGGGTAAGACAAGTAAGAAAAAGACAAAAAGTAATTCTTTCAGTGGTGAGCAGCAGTGGTGAAATGTTGACATCAAGGTCCTTTCTAGAAGTGTTTCTGCATGCGCTGGCCACATGTAATCCATTCAGAGTTACAGTGAACTCATCGCTTTGTTGGACTTCTGTCCATTATGGTAGCTCCCAGCAAATGACATGGGAGTGTTCCAATGTCAAATATTGACTCTGTGCAGAATAAGGACCTATTTTTTGTGGCCTTCCTGTCCTTCGTATCTGAATATGTGTGGCTTCAGAAATCTTCTGAGGGGCCTACTGGCCTAAAGAACATACATTTCTAATACTGCATCAGAATTAAGGGGTTCCTCTTAATGTTTATAATGCAGAGAGAAAATAAAAAAAGGAATTGTTTTAGAACTGACTTAAACTTTTATTGAGTGTATTAAAATAATGCAGTGTTCGGAGTTTACAGTTTCCGAAGGTAGACATTGAGTATGAAACTACGTAATCCCTAAAAGTCCTGCAGGAAGACAGAGGTAATTTGTGGAGTGTTAGGAGACCAGCTCTGATGCTGACTGTATGGATTCTAATCCTAAATTTGCCTCTTAAGTACTTGAGAGGTCTTGGGTAAACTCTAGCCTGTTTCCTAATCTGTAAAATGGGGATCATGATAGTTATCTGCCTTATAGGATTATTGTGAGGATTACACAAATTTCTATGTAAAAAACTCAGACCCATCTGCATAGAAAATATACTGTATGAGTGAGGTACTTTTGGCAATGCTGATAGTGAAGTGTCTTTCCTGAATCAGGGCTTTTGATACACTGATGCATGTTGTGAATCATCAAGAGGGGGATGTGCTGC
The DNA here is from genome assembly GCA_028646485.1 of Cryptoprocta ferox. NCBI lineage: Eukaryota > Metazoa > Chordata > Mammalia > Carnivora > Eupleridae > Cryptoprocta > Cryptoprocta ferox. The sequence goes on along the minus strand of CM053559.1, from coordinate 35,802,130 downwards.
AAAGCTTTCCCACATTATTTGGCCTTTTGCTGAGGAGCTTTGTTATTAGACTAATGAATGTACCCTTAGGGATATGTGCTTGGGAAATATAGGGCATTTAAAATATTTGGGGGTGCCTGGCTGGCTCAGTCAGTAGAGCATGCAACTCTTGATCTTGGGGTCATGAGTTCAAGCCCAATGTTGCGTGTAGAGATTACTTCAAGGATTTAAAAAAAATTGCATAATTAATGATCTTAAGAGTTTTGCTTCATTTCCAAGATCCTAGATCTCACTGAATCTTTAGGGTTATTGATATAACAATATCGTTGTAACCTGTTAACATTAAGGATAATCATAAAAATTAACATTGTTTAGTATTGATCTGTGCCAGGCATTATGTTGAGTGTGGTCTGTGTACTATCTTGTTTACTCCTTAACAGCAACTGTGTGGTATTATTAAAAATGAAGAAACTGAGACTTAGAATATTAAGTAAGATCACAAATTGAGGTGGAGAATCAGGATGCAATTCCAGTTCTATATGATTCCAAAGCCCATATCTGCAACCAGCAAGTGACATTGTCTCTCTGATTTTGAGGATAATCATCACAATCTGGATAGTAAGAGTCACACACATCTTTAGAACTTTAGAAAACTAAAGAGCACAGTATGAATATAGGGTACCATTAATAATATGAAAAGTATGCTTATGATGTGTCTGTTGTTTATTTCTGGGATTAAAACAGTGCACTACCTGTGTGCTAATGACTTGAAAAGTCCTCAAATAAGCAGTTGAAAATGTGAAACCCACAGTGACAAACTGGGAAAACCACCAAATAAATAGTTACTTCATTAATCTTGAGAATAAAGATATAATCTTTAATAGACTACTTAACTGTATGCAGAACAAGGAAAGTGATCACCCTTTTAAGAAATACGGAGAAAAATTTAAACACATGTGCCAGAGGACCAGGTACCAGAAAACCAGTATAAAAGTGTCTAGTAATTTGAAAGTGACTTTTAAATCATACTAAATTTACTGGTCAACCCCTGAATTATATAAATCAAATGTAAAGAGTTGCATTGTTTATTAGCATATTTCTAAATTTTAGAAAATAAGGTCATTTTAATCTATTGCATATCAATATCTGAGTTTCTTCCAAAAATCATTTTTTTAAATATGAAAACTAATTTTTTAAAGTATTCTTTTTACTTGTAATAGAAAAATGTCTTGTTTACCATCAGTTGAATATTTATAGCCTCTTTCCTCTGTTCTTTGTATTCTCTAAAGTTTTACTTTAGTTTTAAATGGGGTAATCTTACAATGTCACAGTGTTCTCCTGACTGCCACATCTAGACAGAAATCTGCCGGATTTCCTCTGCATCATGAACATATTTAAACCTTTCCTTACATGTGCAGCAGATAAGCACCCAGGTACCAGGTGCAACGCAAATACACAGATGGAGAAACTGAAATACTTCATTAATGCCATACAATCTCACTAATGATCGACTCGTTTATGGGGGACTATTTCTTCAGGGCTAAAAGGAGAGAAAGGATTTGAAGCAAATCTGTATAAAGAAATTACTGTTTCCCCAGGCTCTTGGCTTCAGATATATACCTGAAGCCAAGAACTGCAAAAAACTCTGTATCTGTTCATTTCTTTCATGCAATAATGTCCTTGGCTAGTTACTCTTCTTCCTGTTCTTTTCAGACACTGTCTTGGTCCTTTTCTCTTTTGTTCTATATGCATCCCTTGTGAGCTAGTCAACTGGCCTAAATACTACTTCACTTCAGGCATCACTCACATGCTTCCCAGCCAGGATTTCTCTCCTGACCTCTGGATCTGCATTGAGTACCTAACCCAGTGATGAACATTTATCATGTGTCAGGCAATATGCTAAGCCCTTTATAGACATTATCTATATAATCTATCAAAAAAATCTCTGGGGACTAGTAAATGATCCCCATGTTCTATTTGACAATAGGGAGGCATTCCTTAGGAATCTGGGAACTTACAAAAATGCAATTCCTTTAGCAAGACATTTGTTCAAATGTTTTGATAGAATTTTGGTATTTCTCCTTCTCTTGCTCTTCTCTTTCATAGCTTTTTAAATTTTTTAATGTTTATTTATTTTTGAGAGAGAGAGAGTGAGAGACAGACAGAGAGAGAAAGAGAACACAAGTGGAGGAGGGGCAGAGAGAGAGGGAGACACAGAATCCGAAGTAGGCTCCAGGCTCTGAGCTGTCAGCGCGGATCCTGATGTGGGGCTTGACCTCATGAACTGTGAGATCATGATCTGAGCCTATGTTGGACGTTTAACCAAATGAGCCACGCAGGTGCCCCACTTTGACCACTTTTTGACTTATATCATACCTGCATCCTGGATGAAGACATCCAAGCTGTCAGTATACCACATGCCCCGAGCTGACCTGTCCACCATATCCCACGGAGGCCCCGGCCGTCAGAACATAATTTAACTATTATTTCACATGAACAGACAGCTGGTACAATGAATGCATCTTAACAATGTGCAAGGTATTTGTTTGTTTTCATTTGTTTTTAGCATGTGCATAAAACTCTCTCTCTCTATATTGACTTTATGATCCACAGAATCTACTAAGGATTGTATTTTTCCTGTTTCAGCCATTTCTTAAGCAAGTCTCCTCCTTTCTCTATATGTGAAACTGATTTTAAAAACCAGATTTCAGGACTACACACCTATTAGCATGGTCAAAATCCAGAATACTGACAACATCAACTGCTGGTAAGGATGTGGAGTAACAGTCATTCACTCATTGCTGGTAAAACTGCAAAATTGTACAACCACTTTGGAAAACAGGTTGGCAGTGTCATATAAAGCTAAATATAGTATTATCATTCAATTCAGCAATCATCATCCTAAGTATTTACCTAAATGAGTTGAGAACTTATGTCCGCACAGAAACCCGCACACAAATGTTTATAGCGGCTGCATTCATAATTGCCAAAATCTGGAAGTAACTAAGATATTCTTCAATAGGTGAATGGACAAACTGTGGTATCTGCATAGAATTGAACACTATTCAGAAATGAAAAGAAATTAGTTACCAAGAAACAAAAAGACAAAGGAACTGTAAATGCATACCACTAAGTGAAAGAAGCCAGCCTGAAAAGGCTACATACTGCATGACTTCAAGTATAATTACATTTTGGAAACAGCAAAACTATAGAGACAGTGAAAAGATGAGTGGTTGCTAGGGAGAAGGGGTGAACAGGTGGAGCAAGGGGACTTTTAGGGCAGTGAAACTAATCTGTATGCTGCTGTAACAGTATATACATGGCATTATGCATTTATCAAAACCTACAGAGCTATACAACACAGAGTGAGCCCTAATGTAAACTAGAGATTTGTGTTGATAATGTAACAATAACAGTTCATCAACTGCAACAAATGTACCACACTAATGCAAGATGTTACTAAAAGGAGAAAGTGTGTGTGTTGGCGGTGTGGTCAGTGAGGTGAGTGTATGGAACTCAGCACATTCTGATCCACAAACTTAATACTTTTCCCCAAGCCAAAGTGTATTGATTAAATTTTAAAAAAACTCTGAATTCAGAAATTTATTGATCTGTTAAAATACTGATTTCTTATTAGTTTCACATTGAATAGTTGAGAAATACTGATTTTATCCTATATCCTATAGTATAACTATATCCTGTTAGTTATAATTCCCTGCTTTGAGCACTTTCAACTACCATTGTCATACCTTGCTTCTAATACTAATGCAATATGACAATGTGGACAGCAAAAGGACATTTCACTGCAGACTATCAAGTCTTTAGGTAATTTTTTCAACTGTCTTACACTAAGATATCCTGAGAGATTATATTACTGTCTTAATGAAAATTAAAACATATTATGCTGAGCATAGTATCTAGCACATAGCTGTTAATTTAATAAAAGTGGTATCATTAGTATTCTCATAATTTGGTGGTCCTATCAAAAAATAATTGTTCATTTGGTATTCCTTATTTTAGTACTTATTTAATACTAAGAAGCCCCACATGCTTTGCTAAGTTCTTAAAAATAATCTACTTAAAATTTTTTGCTTGTTTTTTTCCCTTTAAAATTTGATAAGTCTACCTACTTTTCATATATAAAACCTGCTCATTTGTTCTTTTAGAAAACAGTAATATATTAATATTCCTCCATTATAATTATTTCTAGCATCTTGTTCTGGAAGTTTGAACTACTTTAAGGAGACCCACTAGACATATTATTAAAGTTCTCAGGCCATCTTTGTAGGCGTGAGACTAACAGACTCACTTGGACAACTTGAGTTTTAATTTCTTCTACATAATATGCTTTTTCCCTAGTCTTTTCCCTGGGAAGATAGTTCTTCTTAAAGGAAAACATGCACCAGAGAAATCACAGAGTTCTGCTCTCTATTCTACCCTTACCACGTGGTGCCCAGTCTCTGTTTATACATAATATAAAGAGATGTTTTGTTTTGTTATTGATGATATGACATCTGTTGTCAGTTCAGCTTATGCTGAACTTTGAGGCTTTTGTCAAGTTTGTGGTGCTATATTAATCCTGGGACAGATTCCACTTCTCATCTCCTTTAAACATTATTTTTTCCAGCTTTATTGAGGTATAATTAACAATTATAAAAGAATTACTATATATAAAATGGATATTAATATTCACTATGATCAAGCTAGTTAACATATTCCTCACCCAACATAGTTACCATTTTTTTCTGTCTTTTACATTTTTTTTGTGATGGTAACATGTAAGATCTACCTTCTCAGTAAATTTCAAGTATACAATATGATATTCTTTACTACAGTCACATTGTCATACATGTGATCTCCAGAACTTACTCATCTTGCATGCATCTTGCATCTTTCAGGGGTACTGAAACTTTGTACCCCTGACCAACATCTCCCCATTTCCTCCCACCCACAGTCCCTGGTCACTGCTATTCTACTTCCCATGTTCCTTAAATGTCCTTTTATTTTTTTAACATGTTCATTTTTTTTAAAGTTTATGTATTTTTAAGATTGAGAGGGAGACAGAGAGACAGAGAGAGAGAGAGGAAGAGACAATCCAAATGCGACACAGAATTCAAGTTCACAAATCCTGAGAGCATGACCTGAGCCAAAGCCAAGAGTCGGATGCTTAGCTGACTGAGCCACACAGGCATTCCCTAAATGTCCTTTTAAAATGACAACTCTAATTCTGTTTAAGAAGCCTTCAATCTCCAATAAACTGGAGAGAGTGGTATTTCTCAGAGACTGTCACAATCACCATTCATTTGGTTATTTAAAAAACAATCACTGAGCATATATTCTGAGCCAACCACAGTAGCTGTCATTGCTAAAAGTGAGATTACTAAGACTCAGTCTCTATTTTAAGGGATTTCACTGTAAATCAATGTTCAACAAACATTTATTAAACATCTACTATATGCTAGCACAAAAAGACTTGTGAAAAGGAATTACAGCATTACAGCACAGTGTGGTAACTGTACCAATAGAAAGATGTACCAACTACAGAAGTTTAAGAGAGGAGAGTATGATGGACTTCATAGAGGTAGGGGTGTAAACAAACCAGACAAATCTTCCAGAAAGATGATATATTCAGACTGTGTTTTAAAGATGAGAAGTTCACAGATAGGAAGAATGGGGAAGGGAGCCTGGCAGAGGGTATAAGAGGCAGACAAATGCTTAAAACACTATGATGGGCCATTTGCTTTCTGAATGACCTTTTTGCAGTGTTCTGAAAAAAAGGAGATGGTTCACCTTTTCCTGCAGCAGATATCAACCAATATGAGCATGAACGCATTTGCGAGACATAAATTTAGAAATAATCTACAAGTTAATGCAAAAGTTTTCTTGGAAATTAGATTTCTAGAATTATAAGATTATTGCCTTTCTGAGCAGCTCACAGAGCTCCCTGTAAACTGCAATGGACAGCATCTTTCCTCTTGTTTCACTGTGCCTGGGGACTTCTGGGAGATCTTTCAGTCTACTAGCCCTGCCCTCTTTGGGTGTTAACAAACTAGTCAGTTATGATGGCCACTGGCAAATGGTTGGTTCCGACAGCATGTGACACAGCCTTCCCTCCCAAACTCTCTTAGACCGGTGAGGATGTTTTTGGAATCAAACTTTCCAGTTTCCAGAATTAGATTAAGAAATCAGATTCTATGTTCAGATCTAGCCTCTGCCATTTACTAGCTGATCAATGCCTGAGCAAGATATTTCACATCTCAAGTCTGTTTTTTATCTTCCAAATTGCAACCATAATATCTACTTATTGAGTTTTTGTGAGGATGGTGTGATATAATGTAGTAAAAATGTTTAGCACACTTTTGATACATGATACGCCCTTAAAACATGATAGTCCATGTTCTTTCATAAGAATAATAAAAAATAATAAAAAATAAAAATAATAAAATAATTTTTAAAAAGGGGAAAAAAAGACCACACTTGTACAGACTTTACAGAGGTATCAGATAGTATACTAGATGTTTTGTATGCCATCTCATTTAATCCTCACAACAACCATTCAGGGTAAAAATAATCACTTTTTTAAAAATAAATTAAAATGTGGCTCATAACAATGTGTAAGAGTTGGTAATAAAGCCCACTTCTTATCTCTAAAGCCTAAATACTCTTTTTGATACATCACATTTTGAAAAATAAAGATTTTTGTAAAAGTATATCCATTAATCCCCAAAGCTTTGAATAGTAAGACCAAACTGAATGGAAATATTTTCATATTCAGCAATGTTAATTTTATAATTTACATAAAGTTTTAAAAGAATGAAAGAATAAATTTGAATCAAACATGTTCTTCTTATAAACATGATGTGCTAATATTTTCAACAAACAGGCATGAAGAACAATCACAAAATAAAGTCACTAATTGCTGTTATTGTCAAAATGAATGGCAAGCATTGCTTTACAAATGCCCTTTTGATTCTGAAGAATATGTGTGTTTCTATGTCTGTGGTTTTTTAAAAATTTATTTATTAAAATTCAAGTTAGTTAACATACAGTGCACCATTGGTTTCAGGAGTAGAACCCAATGATTCATCACTGGGTGAACCATGTAACACCAAGGGCTCATCCCAACAAGTCATCACCCATTTAGCCCATCCCCCGACCTACCTCCCCTCCAGCAACCCTTACTTTGTTCACTGTATTTAAGAGTCTCTTATGGTTTGCCTCCCTGTGTTTTTTTAAGTCTATTTATTTATTTGTGTGTGTATGTGTGTGTGTGTGTGTGTGTGTGTGAGAGAGAGAGAGAGAGAGAGAGAGAGAAAGAGAGAGAGAGAGAGAGAGAGAGAGAGAGAGAGAGAGAATCCAATGCAGGCTTGAGGCTCTGAGCTGTCAGAGCAGAACCCAATGTGGGGCTCAAACCTATGAGCCGTGAGATCATGACCTGAGCTGAAGTTGGATGCTTAACCAACTGAGCCACCCAGGTGCCCCTCCCTCTATGTCTTTATCTTATTTTTCCTTCTCTTCCTCTATGTTCACCTGTTGTGTTTACTAAACTTCACATATGAGTGAAATTCTATGATATTTGTCTTTCCTGACTGACTTATTTTGCTTAGCATAACACACTCTAGTTTCATCCATGTTACTGCAAATGGCAAGATTTCATTCTTTCTGATCACTGAGTAATATTCTGTTGTGTATATATACTCTATGTATGTGCTTTTATATGTGTGTTTGTGTGTAGGGATGCATATACAGTGTATGTACGTATGTATAGATATATCCATATCTATCTACATCTCTCTCCTTTTCCATTTTCCATCTTATATAAGGAACAACTGAGTAATAATAAAAGTAAAAGGTGAATCTTCTCTTCTTCAGAATATATATATTTATATACATATATATATATATACATATTTGTATTTATGTTTTTATCACTTGGGCAGCAATCTGTTTATTTGTCAGTGTTGTGCTTTTTTATTTGTTTTTCTGAGAAGTAGAAAAGAAACTGTAGGGTCAATGATTCATTCTTTTCTCTGGTTTTCTGCATTCAGAGGGAAAATTGTAAAAATTCAAATATAAGAGCAATTGAAGTTATGATACTTTATAATTTAGAAACTGTTGATTAGTTATAGATACCCAGTTTGATTAAAGAAAATAAAAAGTATGTATTTTTTACATAATGAATTATAATTAAGATTCTTTTTATATTTTTAAAGCTTCTCTTTTTACAAGTTTATTTATTTTGAAGGGTGGCAGAAAGAGAAAGAGAGAGAGAGAGAGAGAGAGAGAGAGAATCCCAAGCAGGCTCTGTGCTGTCAGCGCAGAGTCTGACATGGGGCTCGAACTCACAAACTGTGAGATCATGACCTGAGCTGAAACCAAGAGTCAGCTCTTAACTGACTAAGCGACCCAGGTGCCCCAAGAACCTTTATATTTTATAAGTAGAAATAGAAACTGCTTTTCCACTTCTACCAATCTGCCATGTTTTAAATATATGTTCCACATTGATAACTAAAATCCATCAGATATGGCAAGGCAATTTTTGAACCTGATCAATACAAAGCATTTCATTAGGAGTTGTGTAGTAACCTGCAGAGCAGGGAAAACCAATTAGATTTGAAATCCTTGTCTTCTTGTGATTAGCTAGTTGCACTTTGCATAAACTCTGGTGAGCAGATAGTCCTGAGCAATGGGTAGTATTAAGAGTTATGGCTCATTCCCCTTTTTAGTCACATCTACAAGGGTTCTAAAAATGAAGTCTTTACATTAATTATAAATGCAGAGGCCAAATATTTAAAATCTCTTAAGAGCAAAGGTGTTTTCAATTACTTCTAACTTACACATTTTGTAAAATATACTGATATGAGACATATTCCACTAATTTGATATCCTCTATTTTCCTGTGAAGTGAGCACTGTGAACAGTAGAGATAAAGATTACTTTAATTAAGTGTGCAATGAATTCCATAAAACTTAACTGAACACTTTATTTTCACATATATATTTTCTCTTACTCAAATGTTTTTCTGCCACGCTGTATACAATTATTTTAAAGCTAATCTTTCAAAGAATAAGCAAAAATTTTAAGACAATTTAGTGCTTTCAAATTCTCTATGGCATTTCGGAATGACCTTTATATTCTGAAAAGGTAAATGCTTTACATTTCTTTAAGCTGACAAGATAAACATAAAAGTACATTGAACACAAATCAGTGTTTAGAATAGCTTCAGCAACCTTGGCAAATGCAGAAATAAGGCTTGCTACAGATTTTGTAAACAATGAATTATTTTTCACCAGTAGGCATCCATTAGGTTGCTCCCCAGGGCATCTAACTTTGCCTAAATTTTCTATTTTCAAAGAGACAGCACAACATAACCATTTGATAGGCAACCCAGCTGCCATTCATTTTACCAATCATTCTTATATGGCATCATGGGATTATACTTATTCTTTCAAACAAATTATTCAGAAACGCCCAGAAGTAAATCTATAGTTGTCTGAGAGTTGGATGGCCAGTAAAAAGGTTTGTTGGCATATGATAGAAAGAATCGGAGTATGTGATTGAAACTGCCCTGTAGCTTCACACCTTCTCCCTCAGACTTAGCAATTAGAAAAATAATTCTATACTTAAACACGTATTTATTACATACAGATAAAAACAAAGTCCTGGTTCACAAAGTCTGTCATTTTAAACTGATGCTTATTTTCAAAATTCTAATTTATGGAGATTTTTATATTGTTAATGATATATATTGGTGTCCCAAATACTGTCATTTAAATTGCCAACACATGACATGCATAGTGCGTGCACACACACACACGCACACACACGGCAACCTACCCTTCTATTTCTTTATCTTTCTTGCTTTCTTTGTCTCTCTTCATTGTAACAACCTTTGTGTCTACCTTTCCTCTTGCCATCCCCCCATTCAATTTTTCCATCTCTTCTACCATCTTTTCACCTATCTTTCATGCTGTGTCTGTTCATTTAGCTATTTATCATTCCTACATTCAATACATATTTAAGTATTTTACTCTTTGTGAGGAGGTTGGCATATTAGTGGTGCTAGGTCAATAAAGAAATTGTTAACTCCTCAAATGGCTTTGTAAGTGAACACCATTCTAAGAGAGGATTTGTTTCTGTCTTGGTTTACATTTGGGTGAATACTGTAAGTAAGTAAGGAGACCTTAAAAAATAGATTCAAAGACACTTTTTCTATGTTGAGTACTCTATTCCTCTTGGTTGGAAGAATTATATTTATTCAATTTTTAACATATATTTTCATATTTTGTTTTTGTATATCTTTAACTTCCGAATTAACCAATTTAGATTATGTAACATAATAATTTTATGTTGTTGGTACAGCCTAAAACAAATATTTTTTTCCTAATTTTGGATTTAGAGCTTTTCAAAATCTCACTGAAACAAAATAATATAAAATGAAAACAAAATTTAAATGCTTATAATGTAAAAATAAATAATTATAATGTGAAGCATGGTTTGAACCTGATTCCCAAGCACCTATGATCCAATTATCATAGATAAGAAAGAAATCCCTCTGGCTCAAGTTCATAGAACAGTCTAATTATTTTGTTTGAGAGACTTTTGCTTGTGTGAACACATTTGGTTTAAATCAAATATGTGACTTTATGGTGCAGTGTGGTTAGAGTGTTCATCGTATAATTTTATTTACCACTCAATTTTTAAAAATTTACTCAAATGAACCACATACTTTTGGGCTTTGTTGACATGATTTCCATGGATTCATCATCTTTTTTCACTCACAAATTTCTCCCTGTGTCACTCTGCTCACTCATTGCTATAAGTCTAGGAAGAAGACTATGCTTATCAGACAAAAATGAGTATGGAAAACGTTAAGTTATAGAAATGAAGAATGAAAGTGGCAAAAGATGAATAGAGCATTGAAACAAATAGCAGGATGAACACACTAAAAATAGAGACCATGGAAAATATATCATTATTTTGAGATAAACTTCTTGATCTAAGGAACCACGGGAGGAGGATTTTAAATTATACTATCAGAGATCATGATAAAAAACCCCTCAAGGAATTTTAATATTGAAAGTTTGTTGCCACATTTAAGAGAATTGTAATAGATACATTAAAATCACTGTACACTCTATTAAATCTGAAGAAAATACCTCCGATTTCAATACCTGATTTGGTGGAAGCAAATCAATGGACATCACTTTAACAGAATTATTTTTACAAAATGTAATTAAAAATCTTTACAATTTGTTTATCAAGTGATTGATGAATGCTTTTGGAAATAGGCAAAATAAAATTCTTCTTTGATTCTTTGCATAAAATTGTAAAGCTCTTGCTTGAAGGCTGTATTCAAAGTCACAGCATGCAGGGATGAGGGAGCAAAAAGTCTCCTGCCTGTGTAGTTTCTGAAAATGTAGTCTTTGGTGGGCTGATGGCAAAATTTCAAAGGTAACATAAGCATATTCTGTCATCATTCAATACACACACACACACACAGTGGTGCTTGGTTATAGCTTTCCAGTCTAGAGGGAGATAGTTGCAAAAAACTTTGCCTTAACTACTTTCATATGGTTGTGTTCTAATAAGAGACACCCCAAGGCCCTGTATATTAAACACAGTGGCTTTGCGGAGAAGTATAAACATGTGCTAATTGTATGACCATCATAGAAAATTAAACATGTGGGAGTAGATGCTACTATACAAAATCCTGGCATGTAAGAGGGAGAGTGAAGAAATAAGAATAGCATTCTGAGAAAACCCCCACCCCCAAGAAGTGGAGGTGGTTTGATATGGAGAAAATGATGAGTTAATGAGGCTTTTGTTCAGGAAACAAAGAATAGACTGCCATTACTCCTCATGTCTGCTATGTATATATACATATATATACTAAGAGTGTCTTAGGCACTGTTCTATTTCTTGCATATAGCAAAATACCTAGAATCTAAAAAAACTTAGATAAATGTTTGCTAGAGAAACCAGGAAGGAAAGAAGGTAAGAAGGAAGAAAGGAAAGAAGCAAGGAAGGAAGGAAGAAAGCCAGGCAGCAAGGAGGGGAAACAGATGAAACTAGAGGGAGTTAACCTATTAATATCTCACTTATATGTCAAATGGGAATTTTGAAGATTGTTAAGAGATAATATATGCAAAGTGCTTATTGTAGTGTTTGGCATAATGGAGGTGCTCCAGAAGTGCTAATTATTGTCATCTTCATCATCTTCCTTATCATCACCATCGTCACTATCATTATCTCCTGCAGTGTTTTTTAACAAGGAAATGGCAGAAATGTTTGGTTACCCATGACCTACTAACGCATCTTGATAATCCTTCTATTCACATTGCAACCCACTTTGATTAAACTTCTAACTCTTGACCATCTAAGAATCCACTCCTGCCGAATTTACTCCTAACACCTTTGTTGAAAAACCCAGTGAACATAACATTTTTGTTCATATCTTCCCTGACTTCACTGCAGTATTTATCATTATTGACACATTCTTAACTTTTGGAAGCCCTCTGTCTCTCTGGCTTTTGTTCTTCCTATGCCGTCAGCCATTATTCAGTGTCCTTCCTGAGCTTCTTACCCTGGCCCCACAACTGGAGGGATGGAATTCTCCAGGTTCAAGAACGGACAAAATTCAAAAGTGTTCTTAAAATTTAATTCATTTTCAAGAGAACAGAGAAAATGAAATAATAGCCAATATTACTCTGCAGACAGGATTGTAGAAAAAAAATATTCTGCATATGTTACTGGACCACATAGAAGGCATAGCTTATTTTTCCATCCTGGATCAAATGTATTTTTCACAAAATGAAATGATAAGAATTTGTTTTCTCCTCAAGTGATACATCAAAGTAATAGCTTTCTCAATCAGGTATAGACAGTCATTTTTGGATGGTACTTGAACTTTTCAAATGACCTTGTTATTTTTTATAGTTTTAAGAAATACTTGATGATGAGCTAGAGGCAAGTATATACATCTTATTCTGAGTTTTAATCCCATTACTATCAACCCTTAGGGATAATTTTATAAATTCTAGAATATTTCCATAGTGCCTATTTTAATAACTTTGCTCTTATAGTTAGTTTTCCCCATATTATTATTTCAGAATACTAACTGGAAAAAAATTACCTAATATAAAATATCTAAAAAGACTATAGTTAACCTGGGGCGGGGGGGGGGGATGCAAGAGATTTATCACATAAAGAAGTATGTGTTCAGCATTCTCAGTGTTAATCCAATAAAACTCAGTGAGTCTAGGCTTCAAATGCATACACATATGGCACCAGTGAACTAACCCAATTTGTACTGACAGGAGCAGGTGTCTGTAGGTAGGTCACTGAAAGTCGTCATAAACTGGAACAGGTTTACTAGCACATAAATCTTAATTTGTAGACACTTGTTTTATAAGACAGCAATAGGCACATATAGACTCTCTGTGAAGATAGCGAATGTGTGCCATGTTTCTGAACTCTAGGGCATGAGGTTCACCTTGCACAATATGGTTTATCAAGCCATTAACACATGCATTGCATTTATGAGAAATCCTTAGGCTGTTCTCTGGACAAGTTGCCATTTCAAACATTTATAGGTGTTCCATATGGCATAGATAGAGAGATAATTATGAAAAGATGTAGATTATCATAGGAAAAAAATTCCTTTAAGTTACTGTACCTACATCTAGAAAATCTGAGTTTACTCCTAGCCTACCAGAGCTTTTGGAAAGAGAATTAAGTAACTCCTTATGAAAAGGGCTCTACGTGCAAAGCATAAAACGAAAGAAAAATGTATGTCATCCTTTGGTTCTGATTTCTCTGCTTAACTTGCACAGATAAAATGCCAGCCAGGCCCGTTATCATCCAGTCAAATCTTCAAACCATGCCCCTTCGTCCATATTATCTCTCACTTTGGGTTCCTGATGTCTTGAGTGGCCCCCTGCCATCATATCTCTGCTCCAGCTTAGTCTGTGCAGCTCAGCCATAAAACTATACTCTAAAATCAAAGGAGGAAAGAGTATCCAATGGCAAAATGATAGCCTCTTTAATAGGTGGTGCTGGGAGAACTGGACAGCAACATGCAGAAGAATGAAACTAGACCACTCTCTTACACCATACACAAAAATAAACTCCAAATGGATGAAGGACCTGAACGTGAGACAGGAAACCATCAAAACCCTAGAGGAGAAAGCAGGAAACCGCCTCCTTGACCTCAACCGCAGCAATTTCCTACTCGACACATCTCCAAAGACAAGGGAATCAAGAGGAAAAATGAACAATTGGGACCTCATCAAGATCAAAGCTTCTGCACTGTAAAGGAAACAATCAAGAAAACTAATAGGCAACCAATGGAATGGGAAAAGATAGTTGCAAATGACATATAGGATAAAGGGCTAGTATCCAAAATCTACAAGGAACTCACCAAACTCCACACCCAAAAAACGAATCATCCAGTGAAGAGATGGGCAGAAGACATGAATAGACACTTCTCCAAAGAGGACATCTAGATGGCCAACAGACACATGAAACGATGCTCAGCGTCACTCATCATCAGGGAAATACAAATCAAAACCACACTGAGATACCACCTCACGCCAGTTAGAGTGGCTAAAATGAACAAACCAGGAGACTATAGATGCTGGCGAGGATGTAGAGAAATGGGCGCCCTCCTACA
>CM053559.1:35751124-35787377 GCA_028646485.1 Cryptoprocta ferox | reverse complement strand
AATCTGGCCATTCGTAGCAAAGTGGATGGACCGCGAGGGTGTCATGCTAAGCGAAATAAGTCAGGTGGAGAAGGACAGATACCATATGTTTTCACTCATAGGTCTAACAGGAGAAACCCAACAGAGGACCATGGGGAGGGGAAGGAGGAAAAAGAGTTAGGGAGAGGGAGGGAGACAAAACACGAGAGACTCTTGAATACTGAAAACAAACTGAGGGGGGAAGGGGAAGGGGGAAAGGTAATGGGTGGTGATGGTCTTGGTGGAGGTCACTTGTGGGGAAGAGCACTGGGTGTTATATGGAAACCAACCTGACAATAAACTATAAAGTTTAAAAAAATAAAAATAAAAAATAAAAAAATAAAACCCCCCAAAAAAATAAAATGAAAGTTTTAGATAGATAAACTTTCAGCACAAATTATTTAAATGGTTCTCTCTTATTTACAAGATCGACTTCTAGGTATTTATCCTGGCCTCTTTTGATATTCACTCAAATGTAGCTTTAATCACTCTTTCTTAACTTCCTCCCTAAGACAAATAAACAAACAAAAACCAGAATTGGACCTATAAATACAAAACACAGACTACTGGTTGCCAGAGAGAAGGGGGTGGGAGATGGACACAACGGGAGAAGGGGAGTGGGGGATATAGGTTTCCAGTTACAGGATGAGTAAGTGAAGGGAGTAAGTGGCACAGCATAAGAAATATAGTCAATGATACTGTAATAGCATGTATGGTGACAGATGGTGGCCATGCTTGTGGAGAGCAGAGTAGAATGTAGAGAAGTTGAATCACTCTGTTGTACATCTGAAACTAATGTAACATCGCCTGTCAACTATACTCAAATAAAAAAAAAAATTAGAAACAAACCACCAAAGCCAGTGACCCAGTGAAATAAAACTGGCTATCACCTCTATGCCTTTACCCAGCCTGAACTTCCCTTTTTCTGATTTTTTTCCTTACTTGTGTGACCAACTCCAGTATCATATCTTATAGAAATCTTTCCTGATTTCTGCCTAATCAGCCCCTACTGTGTGCTTCTTCGCACTCTGGGCCTAACGGCTGATTTTATTTCTCTTCAAAGAGACCTGATTCTGTGTCCCATTCAACTTTGCATTGAAAGGGTCTCCCTCATGCCCAGGGGTGCACACAAACTGGGAATTCAGCAGATGTTTTATGATCAGTGAGTAGGTCAATTCAAACTTGCTCCCGCAAAGAAATAAAAAAAGAGTGTGTGTGTGTGCCCATTTGCACACATGCATTTAGATAATTTAATTATTTGGATTACATAAGATAGAAATAGTCTTTACAAATAATAAAATAGGTGGTGACTATAAAAAATAAGATGGTGCTGTGTACTGGTGGTACTGGGGATACCCACCTGGAAAAGAAGCTGTGAGAAGGACTAGATGGGAGAGCAGCCAGTACTTACTGAGGGCATACTATGTGCTGACCATGGTTCTCAGTGTTTTACAAGTATTAACTCCTTTATTACACACAATGATCCTACAGTGTAGAGATGATCATCGTGTAGGTTTGGGCTACTGGACTGCATTAAGGCACATGGCAGAGAGTGGGTACAGGGGCTAAAATCCCAGTGTCACTCAGTACATCTTTTCCTTGCCCTGGCATGGGAATGAAGGGGCTCCATTTCTTCAAAGACGTTTTGGTTGCAAAATTAATGGGCAGCTGTCTTTTTCCAAATTCACACAAAGGGACAGCATAAGCAAATGGCATCACTGGGAGTAGGCTCTATTATAATTCCCATTTTACAGATGAGGAAATTGAGGCACAAAGAACTTAAGAAATCTGCCAAAGGTACACAATGAATAGGTGACAGTGATGAGATAGAAACCCAGGCTCCTGGCTCCAGTATCTGTACATATTACCACTGGGATATGCTGCTTCCTCTGTTACGTGTTTGGAATGCTTTCTCCATTGTGGTTGACGTTCTTGAATTTTACATTAACTCACTTAATCCTCACAATAACCGTAAGGAACTGGCCTCTTAGGACACACAGCTATGCGTCAGCCTCTAATCCTAAAAGATGGTCCTTTGTGAGCATGGTTGTGACTTGGTGGAAACATAGCCAAAGAGACACTTCACTGATCAGAAGTAATTGGCTAATTGATATGCTTCAGACATCTTGGCAAGCAAAAGAGGGTTTAATTAAAACAAAATATTCTCGGTAGTACTGGGAGTTAAGCCGGTGGGACCTGAAAAATGTAAGCTAGAACCGAAATTAATAGATATCTAGAAACCTCCAACGATATCTTTATAGGTTATTGTTATTGGCAGGGAGGTACACTAGATAAAACAAAGTCACAGAGTTGCATTTGAGTTGAGTATGAGATTACAGGCAGCATCTCATGTAAGAAGGGAAAGGCAGAATTTCTCAACAGATAATATTGAGACAACTGGATTGACATTAAAAAAATAGATATGAATTCTCATACATATATAAAACGACTTATATACTAGGTTACTCACTGTAGTAAAAATTCTAATAACAGAACTCGGACACAACAGG
Source organism: Cryptoprocta ferox (assembly GCA_028646485.1). Taxonomy (NCBI): domain Eukaryota; kingdom Metazoa; phylum Chordata; class Mammalia; order Carnivora; family Eupleridae; genus Cryptoprocta; species Cryptoprocta ferox. The sequence continues at coordinate 35,784,849 of CM053559.1, read as the reverse complement.
AGACAAAGTATGCTATAATCTTACAATGAACACTTTAAAGGGCTATGTTTTATTTTTAAGTTATTTGCATATAAAACACTTTCCCCAGTTTTACTGAGGTATAACTGACAAATAAAAATTGTACACATGTGATGATATGATATACCTATGTATCCTTACATTAAAAACACATTGTTGTTAAAAACAATTAACTAATTAATTAAAATGTTTGTTTTTTGGAAAGAAAGAGCATGCATGTGTGCAGAGGAGGGGCAGAGAGAGGGGGACACAATCCCAAGGTAGACTCCACTCTGTCAGCACAGAGCCTGAGGCAGGACTCAAATCCATGAACCATGAGATCATGACCTGAGCTGAAATGAAGAGTCAGACGACTAACCAAGCGAGCAACCTAGGCACCCCCCACATTGTTTTATTAAAAAACAAAATAAAAATCAAGACAGTTCTATATAAGTTGATGTTGAAAATTTTTATTTTATTTGCTTATGAAAGAAATATATCTCTAGAAGAATATATAACACTCCAACAAATTTGATGACTTCTAGGTAAGGGAGCTGGGTAGCAAAGGGACAGAAGTGGGGAGAAAACTTTTCACAGTTCTACCTACTTTGGACCATGTACTATATTGCCTATTCACACAATTAAACTAAAAATATAAAACAAAACCAAAAAGATCTTGGTATGATTCCCAAAGCTCGTACATAGGGTGACTTCGGGCCAGTTTATTAAATTGTCAGAGACTCATTTCTTATTTGTAAAATCCCTGCCTCACTGAGTTTTATAAGATTTAAATAAGATAATATATGAAAGGTCCCTACTTCAGAACCTGACACACAGTAAACAAATACTAGATCTTTTCTCCATCACTTCCCTTTTTCAGAGGACACAAACTCCAATGGCTACTGATTCACACAGGTAATATAAATGTGAGTAATGGGTTGGATGTGGGAGATGAGGGAGTGGTAGGACTGTGATAAATTATTCTATGTGTGTACATCAAAGTATGACATACATATGTATGCACATTATATATGTATATAAAGTCTGCTGGCCACACTTCTCATTTTGCTTTTTTGTGTATGTATCTGCATTTTACAAAATTATGTCACAAAGAATATGTGTTTCAAGCCACTGAAAAGTCATTTCAATGATATCACAATGCCATTAGAATGAAAACAATTACTTTCTAAGGAGGTCTAAAATAATAACTTTCTCTAAGTTGAGTTATTTAATATTACAAAGCTTTAATTATTCACAGAAAAAAATGTCCATGGAAATACACAGCTACTGATTGCCAGACCCAACTAAGAGGTTAAAGCAGATGATGCCTCTGACAACTTGGCTATTTCACTCTGTGACAGCCTTGATGGAGAGAGAACTTCTGCTTGCAGCTAATAAATCTGATGGAGGTAGAAGTCCGGCAGAGGTGACACAGTGAAGCCAAGTCAGAAGATTAACAATAGCAAAATCACTCATGAGTGGGCGGGATAATGGTCAAGAGCTACAACAGAAGAATTTCAGGTACCATGTTCAGATTTATGGTAGTGATGACTCACTACTACTTCTTGCCTAACAAACTTGCTGTTTTGAATCAGTCAAGGTTAAATAAACAATAGAGCAGTAAACATATTAGCAGTAATTTTCAATTCTCTGGAGAACTGCAGATACTCAGGGGAGAAGTCTAGATACTATTCATGATATATACATATTTATGGTCTTACACAAATATGTATACACTCTGAAAATTAGGCACATCATCTATTAATTTCTATATAAAACTAAATTAAGACCTGCATAGACCAAAGTAAATCAATATTTGGGAACTGGTCTAGAATTAGAACCAGAGACAAAGACCAAATGGAAAACAAAACATTGCATGCCATTATTTGTATTATTTATTCTGTGCAAACACCTTCCTAAACTCGAGATAGTAGAATGCTCTCACAAGTGATACAAGGTCCCGGGCCTTGTAGTATTGCAAGTAACCTCCACTTTATGTCTTGTTTCTTTAGTCAAGAAGAACCTTTGCTACATAAATATACACATACTTGCCTAACTGAAAAATTATTCTAAGACCATCCTAATGGGATGGTGTTTCTTTTCTTTTCTGTCTTTGGAATCAGCCCAAGAAAAGACAGTCTGATCATGCCACATGCAAAAGCTCTCATATATTCCTAATTTAAAAACTTCACTTTAAAAAACAGGTGACTTTGTTTCTCCCGATTACCTTTTCATAGAGTTTCTATTTCCAATAATAGTGTTGGTCTAGAGGCTATTTGGCTCCTACCTGGGAAAAACTGCTTTATATTGCCTTTACCTCTGGGATAGGATTCCCAGTGCTCCGATTTGCCTCATGATGATGGAATGCTCTAAAATATTCCTGATTTCACTTCCCCCTTCCTGTAACCTTTTTCATAGTGATTTTTGGACATACAGTTTCTTCTACCTCTCACCTACCATGGTACTTTTAAACCAAGGAGCAGTCAATAAAAGTGATACAGAAAATACAAAATCCTCTTGAAACATTCAGTCTTCCTCCTCTGTGTTCCCTAAGCTCTTGTGGAAATCAGCCTCTACCATTTTGCATTGACAAGCTCCAAACATATGTTTGTCTCATTACCAGGATGTAAAACCACCTTGAGGACCATTTTTTTCATCTCTCTAGCCCAAGCCTTTAGCTCTGTGCTTGACATAATGCAGGTGGAAAAATCATTGTTAATCCAAAGGGAATGGAACTTAAAAAGAGATTGTTGCTATCTTTTAAAAAAATTATATATTTTCTATCTTTTTACCCAACCACTGTGGAATTTGTCATTTACATCTAGAACATTTATTAAAAAATAGAAACTATGTTTAATCAAGCACTGTTTAACTTAAAAAATAAAATTAACAGGAAACTGGGACAGAATTAATAATGGCAAATTGGTTGGAACATATTAACATGCATTAATGCATCATTTCTCTTTTCTTTAGAAGTAGGGATTATGAATGACTAACTGCAGAAAGATATTTAAAAGACTCTGTTGTTTTTTTTTTTTTCTTAATGAAATAAATTTGGTCAACATAATTCACCTTTTCTTTTCATAATTCACTTGCCATGTAACATAATCAGAGATCTAGATCACTTTGGGCATGTGATGATCAAAAAACAATATAAATCTTCTGCTTTTAGGATGTCATAAAATATACATGGAACTGTGGAGCACTCTGAGTCAGCCACTAAACTTACTGCTTCCACATAAAATAGAGAGAAACAGAGAAATAATAATTTCTTCCTGTTTATAAGAATAAACTTCTAAATAAAAAGAAAATCCCAATCTCTTGGTGAAACACAATGGGTCTGCTAAATAGGGACTAGTGATGACTATGACAAAAAGTTGTCACTTCCTTGGGATAAGATGCTTTACAATAAAGCCAGCATTACTGCCAAGCTCACAATACATAAAATTGGCATAAGATATATGTTAATATGTTTTTGAGATAAGTCTCTAAAGTATGACCAAAAGAAAAGGAAAAAAGAAACAATTCTCAGAAAAATTAAACATCCAAGTGTTTCTTTGTAAAGGTTCTATCATTCATTAAATAATCCTTTGTACAGTAAGGTTTTCTGTGTTCCATAGCAGTAAGTTGTAGCGGCTGTCCCAAACTGTTCCACAAGGCAACACATATCTTGTACTTGCCTAAAACGGAAAATTTATTTTGCCTTTTAATCATTTCATGCCCAAAGTGAGCTAGACTACTGATTATATTGCATCAGAAGTGAGTTAACAACAACAAAAAAAGGTGAATTATGTTTATAAACTTTATTTCATTAAGAAGACCACATTTAGGATGATGCCATCTGTTGCTCTTTTATTAAAGCGAATATAATGTGCTAATTCAGTGCTACTACCAAAACAATTAAAATGGAGTGGGAAATGAGAAAAAAAAGGCTGACACAAATGGAGCTACATTTGCCTCGATTTTATTTTCTTAGTCTTATTTTCTAAGTTTACTGGAAGAATGAACTGACCATAAGTTTCTCTGTAAAATGGGGAAAATATTATGTGTCTCACTGGGCTGTTAAATGACATAAAACATGTAACACATAGCACACACTAATAACTCAATACTTGGTAGCTACTAATATTAAAGATAATAACAAAAGCAATGGTGAAGTAGATAACAGGAATGCATTATAATCACCTTTATGGGTTTTAATTATGATTATACATATTTAAAAAATTATTTACATTTATTTTCTTCCATATTGTAATCTGAGGAAAGGCTATTAAAAATAAAATCATACATCTGGCTTCACCATCATTGTCACCATCATCATGAATTACGTTTGCAGTATTTATTATATGCCAGGCATTTTTTAAGCACTTTAAATAAATATATTACTGCATTCAATTATCATTATAATAAGGAAGATTAATTTTATCTCTATTTGTAATATGGAAACTGAGGTACCCAGAGGCTCAGTAACTTGCCCAGGTTCATGCAGCCAGTAAACAGCAGAACCAGGATCTGAACCCAATCAGTATGGCTTCAGAGGGAGCCCACATTATTACTGACTATCCTAGGTTTCCTTTCTGGACTCACATGGCTAAGACGTATCTGAATAGCATTAAATTATGACAGTAACTATTTCAAAATGATCCTCTCTTTACCCTTCAAAATGTTTTATCACCAATTTTGCTGCAATAACAAATTGCTTTCATGGCAAAACGTAGTTCACCAGTCTACATTCACATCTTAAAACCGCTACTTCACACTTAGTTAAAAAAATTAATAGTTATTTGTTTGCTAGATTTGTCTATGATTTTATATACATAGACAGCATTTAAAACACCCTTTGAATAAAAGGCAACAACTTTCAAGACAAGACCAAAACAGACAATAAGGACAATGGAATCAAGGAGCAGCCAATGATATTTACTAGATCTATCTGCCTTGTGGCATTAAAGGAGTCAACACTTTTTTTTTTTAAATAAAAAGAATACTTTTCTTTGAAGGATAGCATATTGCCCTTGAAGCAAGCTAAGGATGTAAAAATAAAATTAAGACAGCTTTTACCATTCTTGAGGAAATACTATATTTCTAAGAATGGCAGGTACCATGTGTGCTGAATAGTACTAGCTAATGGTAACGGCAATACCATTCCACTTAATGGGATATTATAAACCCAACAGAATGTTGGGAGAGTACTCAAGAATTCTTCTAAACATGAATTCCCAAGTTGTACAATAATGCTAAGTAGCATCAACCTGAACATATGCTGTTGTTCTTGTTCTTAGTTTCTGCTTATGAAAACTATGATGGCACTGATGCTTGGCATCTTCTAGGAGAGGTAGTGAGCATCATAAATCTCAGACTCTTGATAGTTGTTTATTCCTGGGCTTCGCCCCATGCTTACTGGCAGTATAATATGGGGAAAGATCACTAAGTGAACAATCACGAGGGAAGGACTCTAATTGCAGGTCAACCAGCAATTTGGTTTGGGCAAATTATTGTTCTCTATAGTCCTTGCCCTCTTAATGTGAATATTAATTTTTAACATGCCATGGAATGATTAGGATGAAAGTTGACATCTGCATAAACACTTTAGAAAATAAATAGGTTTTGTAAACAACAAATACACACAAAAGCAGCTAAGGTAGAAGATCACATCACAGAGCCTGTAACAGGAACTCACTTAAGTGTTTTTGGATTGCTACCATCTGGTGCCATTACTTAGCTATTCCCCAACTAAACTGTAAGGTTCTTGGTTGGAGTCAGGACTACACTTTCTTTGGCTTAAGACTATTGCATCTAGAATAATGGAATTTATCTGTCGATTTTTTATGACATATAAGTACTTGTCCCCAATATTCTACAATTTTATGTTTCTACCTTTTACTTCAATACGCTCATGTACTTTTATACTTACATATGACTATACCTGCTTTAATCCCATCCTTAGTCAGAAAAACTATTCTCTCCTACACAAAATCACCCTCAAGTCAATCCACATGTATAACATGTTTTGTTTTTCCCCTCTCTCCCATGGCAGAGACATGTCTTCAGTCTTTTTAAAAACTTAGCAAAAGGGGTGGCTGGGTGGCTCAGTTAAACTCTTGATTTCAGCCCAGACCATGACCTCATGGTCATGAGATTGAGCCCCATGTCAAGAGAGATTCTCTCTCTCCCTCTCCCTCTGCCCCTCCCCTGCTTGCTCTCTCTATAAATACACACACACACACACACACACACACACACATACATAAATAAATACTTAACACAAAAGTCCATTTGGTAAAAGAAGTCCTTTCTAATTAACTTGGATGTATTCATTATGCCATATTTTTCACTGTGCCCAATGATATACAAGGCATGCAGACACAGACACACAGGTATATACACTATATTTATTTCTAATGCAATCATACATGGATACCATGGTTTCCTTTTGGGGGATCTAAACACAGTACCTCCTCAACTTCCTTAATCCAAGTAAACTTGTAAGAAGAAAGCTCTATGTCAGAAGCTCTTAAATGAAAGGGCCCAGAAGTGAGGAGAGAAGAGAGGGAAGAAAGGAGTGAGGACAGATGTTAAATGAGCTCTTATATGATCAGATACATATAAAAGACAAAGTGGGCATGAAAGAGCTGCAAACTGCTCAAACTCAGTGCTTTCGTTTTTCATCACCATCTGAGCCCCCTCATCACCAGGGAACAGCCTCCACATATATTAATTTGTACACCACAAACCACCACTGTAGCAATATCAACATGCATGCTTTAGTGCTTTACAGTTTACAAAGGTTTTCTTACATACCATCCCAGACACTTGTATTGCTGTGAGAATAAACCAATAGGAATACTATTCTATTTGAGAAAAGATTAAACCATTATATGTATCTATTTACCTGCAAACTGGGTTTTTCTCCAGACAAATTTTGTAAAGGCACCCATTGCTTTTATGGTATAAGCATATGGTAAGTTGTGAGTTCTGAGCTGTGTGAAGATGATAAAAAATCTGTGTGACAGTACATCTGTTTAGGAAATGGGATTATCGTTCAGTTATACTCTCAAGAAAACTTACAAAGTTGAGTTGAAGACTTGTGGAAAAGGAAATTTTAAAATTATGCTGGAAAAAGAGCTAACAGGACACAGCTTCAGGCACTAGGATTCTAATCAAGTTAAATATAAACAGGTATTGAGGGTTGCCAAGACCCAGTTGTTACACAAAATAAGAGGCAACACACATTCAAAATTCAGACTGCGATGTATAAATTTTGAATAAGCCTCAACCAAGCTTGCATTTCCATGAGGCCAGAATTTTATACAAAATCATGTTCTTGATGAAATCTGAACAAATTGGACAAATAAAGTGAGGGGAATGTCAACCCATACAGATAATAATGAAGACATATAATCTCCCATCTGTATAAGCTAGTGGTAATTTCTCCACTTACAGGGGAAAACAGGAATGTAACAGATTTTTTTTAGAAAATATAGTGTATGTACAATTTATTAAACTTAATATGCGTTCACACAGACATACGCAGCTCACTTCTAGGGAGAAAAGCTTGATGTTCTTGTTTAAAACTCATTTAAACTTTTGGAAGCTGAATTTTTTGTTGTTTTAAAATAAAACATAGTATGAAGTCCAAAATGCTCATGATATTTGAAATTATATGCTCCTCTATCCCTTTCTTGAGTCATAATTTTATCAGGTGCTCCCTCAGTATTTGGGGGTCAGGACCATGTGCTGTCAGTATGCCAAGTTGGTACTTAGACCTTTTTGAACTGTAGTCTTAAGGAGATCCAAGAATGTTTAAATCTGATTAAAAAAAATAAAACATTAGTAATCAGAATGGAATAGAGAAAAAAGTAACGACAACTAGCAGTGTTTCCAAGAAAAGGAAATTAAATGGAGTGAGACAGAAATCATGCAGAATCTTGAATACACAAGACACAAACCCTGGATTTATGCTGACTATGAAAAGCAAGGAATGAGGGAATGGTTGGATAGTATTGTGAATAGTGAAAGGAGATGTCCATTTGGAAAGTAATAATTTTACAAATACATTTCAAAAAGTATAAGAAATATTTTCTTGCATGAAGGAGTTCATACATAAAAATATGAACTAATGTTTAGTAATGGAAAGGACAAGTGTTACGTCCTTAAAAGAAGGACTTGAAAGAAAAGAACATAGCAGATACACAGGTGGCTGGACTAGGAATGGAGGAGGAAGCTATTGAAAGTTACCAAAGCAACATAACATAATAGAAACAAAAATCTAATGGAATAAAGAGAAGCAGATAGAGCATTTGTGCATATTAATAACAGCAGGCAGAATTCAGGATTGAAAGGAAAAATTGAGTCATCAACATATAGATGAGAAGGGATCAACACCCGGGGAGGAGTAAACAGGAAAGAGATGGTCACCCAAAGAAATACTTCAGCAGAAGTTGAGCATTTAAGAATGGTTGTAAATCCAAATCACCTTTGAAATTCTTGGGACACCTGGTGGAGCATGTGACTCTTAATCTTTGGGTTGTAAGTTAGAGCCCAATATTGGGTGTAGTGATTACTTAAAAACAAAATCTGGTAAAATAAAATTCTGTTCAAATACAGTGTGTTTCAAAACTAGCCTTCCTTGGACACTCTTGTTCCTGGTCAGTTGTTCTTTATTTTCCTCTTGTGTGTGGATGATTCTTCACACCATTATTTAACTTACTTCATTATTTTGGACAGCTTAGTATATTATCTTGTCAATTATATTGCTCTTCGAAAAACAGGTTGCATTTATATAACCTTTTCTTGGGGCATAGCTCAATTCTACAAGCACAGTGGACTTCCAACAAGTATTTGTCACATGGACAGGTGGATCAAGCTGCTTTGTTTGCAGGTAGATAACCAATACTAAAAGGAGAAAAATGACTTTTGATATATAAGAATTGAGTACCAGAATCAAAGGGAAAAGGCCACTTTTATGGTTGCCTCAAAGGAGGAGTGACTAAAACAACTTCAAAGAAAAGATTAGGGTTAAGAAAACAAATATAAGGCAAAGAGAAAGGACACATTTTAGAATAAGTTGAAAAGAGAATGTGGAAGAAGAGAGATAAGACTTTTAAAAAAATGAAAGCAAATAGTGAGAAACCAACACAAAATTGTCGAGTATAATTTTATGGGTCAAAAAAGTGATGGTTATATAATTTCCATGCTTTATTACTTACTAGTAAGAAGCTCAAGAATAAATACAGTCAATAAAATTTCCCACTGGTTTTGTATTGCTGATTTGAAGTGGTGCCTTGGAAATATGGTTCTAAATCTATCCAGGTTCCTTACACAGTTTTTGCATCAAAACATCAAATACTATTTGCCCCCCTTTTCCTACAACTTTTAAAATTCAAATTATTCCCAGAAAGAGCCCATAAAATCTTGATCTCTCATAAATATAATTTCTTGAAAGCATGAGTTTTTAATAGTAACATGGATAGTCCCTTAACTATAGTTGTGTGAGTGGCCTCATTGAACATGTATTACACCAGGCATTTTGAGATGCTTCATGGTTAGGCCACAACCATATATTGGATTATATCATAAGTGTTCATATTTCATTCTAATTAGTTAAAAAAAGTGCTTTTTTAAAATGGTCATCAGCTTTGGAAAGCACCGTTTTATAATGCATAGTATTTAGGAAACCTTAAAATTACATGTACCAAGAGGGAAATCAGATCTTCTCTCCTCATCGACTAAAATTAAGCCTCCTATTTTTTGCCCCCCCACCTCACTACAATCCATAGTTAATGTTTATTGCTTGGCTTTGGGTTGATGATCTGGATCTGTTTCTCTCATTTCTGAAAGAAGTTGTCTGTAATATTCATATCAGTGCTTCACCTTTCTGTTTTGCTTTCTGCATTGATGAACAGATCTAACCACTGAGGGACACATAACACTGTGTCTCGCAGTATGATTGACAGAGACCCACATTTAGCTCTTAGAGAAATTGTTCCAACATTATGTGGACTGTAGTAAACATTTTTAGAAATTTTGAAGGCATAAAAAGCAAAAGAAGCTAGTTCATTTTTTTAAACTGAGAAACATAAAATATAAATCAATACTTACATAAAAATGTCTCTCAGAGAGCTAAATTCACTGTCAATTTAAGAACATAAATCAAATGAAAATTAAATTATTCAATCATAAAATTATACTGATTGGTCTATTTATAAACTTGATAGCCCAGGGAAAATATTAACAATGTATGAAAAAGTTCCCTTTTATTTTTTAAAATATGAAATTGTAACATAAAAATATTTTAAACCTGTTTTCTTTAACATATTTTTACAGGCTTAGTGTCTCCAGCTAAAACATATTGTGATGTTGCATGATGGACATAACATTGAGATTTATCTTAGAATTAGGTGGCCTGGATTCAGCCTTGTTGGACAAGGCCCTTAAGATCTTTGGAATGGTACATCATTAACTGAAAAAATGAAAGTTAAAAATCTGTACCTCCCTCACAGAGTGTGAGTAGACGGAAAAGAAAGAGTGTATGGGACTATATTCTTAAAATTTAAAGTTATCATTTAAATGTTATCATTTAGTATCAAAAGTAGTATTTAGATGTCTGGTCCCAGAGAAGATGGTATAGGCTCACTTTTCCCTGTCTCTCCTCGCTAGATGCCCTGGAAATAATTCAACAAATAATAATAAAAAAGACTGTAACTTTCATTAAAAGACTGTTAATTATAAAAAAAGACTTTTCAACAAAGAAAAGCCCAGGACCAGATGTCTTTCCTGGTGAAGTCTACTGAACATTTAAAGAAAAATTAATGCCAATCCTTCTACAACTCTTCCAAAAAACTGAAGAGGAAGGAACATTCTCAAAGTCATTTTATGAGGCCAGCATTATCCTGATACCAACATAGATAAGGAAAATTAGAAGAAAAGAAAATTAATAACATCCCTGATAAATACAGATGCAAAATTTCTCAACAAAATATAAGCAAATTAAATGGAACAGCATATCAAAGAAACATATACTCTGATCAAGAGAGATTTATCACTGGGATCCAAAGATGGTTCAACATATGTAAATCAACAAGTATGACACACTGTATTAATGAAATGAAAGATAAAAATCATATGATCATCTCAATAAATGAAAAAAAAAACACTTGAAAAAACTCAACATTCTTTCATGATAAAAGGTCTTAACAATCTGGGCATAGAAGAGATGTACCTCAACATAACTGACAAGCCCATAGCTACTTAATGAATGATTGAAAACTTTTCCTGTAAGATCAGGAAAAACACAAGGGTGCCTGCTCCCACCACTTCAATTAACATGGTAATTGAAGTTGTAGCCAGAGCAATTAGTAAAGAAAAATAAAAAGCATTCAAATCAGAAAAGAAGCAAAATTGTCTCTGTTTGCAGATGGTATAACCTTATATAAAGAAAACGTTATATAACGTTGCACCAAAAATGGTTATAACTAATCAACAATTCTGTAAAGTTGTAGGATACAGAAATAACAAATAAAAATCAGGTGCATTTCTCTACACTAACAACAAATTATCTGAAAAATAAATAAAGGAAATAATCCAATTTACGACAGAATAAAAACCAGTAAAATTCTAAAGAATAAATTTAAAGAGATGAAAGTTCTGTATACATAAAATATAAGACTCTGATGGAAAAAAATTGAAGAAGACACATAAAAATGGAAACATATCCTGTGTTTATGTATTGGAAGAACTAGTGTTGTTAAAATGTCCATACTACCCAAAGTTATCTTTAGATTCGATGCAATTGCTATCAAAAGTCCAATGTCATTTTTCACAGAATAGAAAAACAATCCTAACATTCATATGAAATCCTAATGACTTTGAATAGCAAAAGCAATCCAGAAAGAAAAACAAGTAAACAAACAATAACAAAAACCCAAAAATCATATTTACTGATTTCATACTGCATTACAAAGCTAAAGCAACCAAAATAGGGTGGTACTGTCATAAAAAGAGACACATTAACAAATGGGATAAAATCCAGAATCCAGAAATACACCCATACGCTTACTGTCAACTAACATTTAATAAGAGAGCTAAGACCACTTAATGGGGTATGTATAGCTTTTTCAATAAGTGGTATTGAGAAAATTGGATATTGATATGCAGAAAAATGAAAAAGGACCCCTATCTTATACCACTCACAAAAATTAACTTGAAATTAACTAAAAACTTAAATGTAGGATCTAAAACCATAAAATTACTAGAAGAAAACATAGGAAACACTATTCGCATTGATCTTGGCAATGTTATTTTTTGTTTGTTTCTTTTTTGTTTTGTGTGTGTGTGTGTGTTTTTTTTTAACACTAAAGCACATGCAACAAAATCAAATATAATCTAAGGGGACTATACCAAACTGAAAAGCTTCTACATAGCAAAAGAAACAATAAATAAAATAAAAAAGGCAATTTACAGAATGGCAGAAAATATTTGCAAACCATTTATCTGAAATGGAGCTAACATTCAAAATGTATAAGGAATTCATATAACTCAATAGTTAAAAAAAAAGAAGATAAAAAAATTCAGTTAAATTGGAAAAAGATCTGAATAGATATTTTTCAAAAGATGGCATATAAATGGCTAACAGGTACATGAAATGGTACATCACTAATCATAAGGACATGAATCAGAGCCACAAGAATATATCATCTCATACCTGTTAGAACGTTTATTATCAAAAATACAAAGGATATCAAGTGTGGGCAAAGATGTAGAAAAAAGAGAACCTTTGGGCACTGTTGCTAGGGATATAAAATGGTACAGCCACTATGGAAAACATATGGAGGCTCCTCAAAAACTTTAAAAAAGAACTACCATATGATCTTAAAAATTACATTTTTGGATATATATCTGAAGGAAAATGAATCACTACTGAAAGAGGTATACACACTCCCATGTTCTTTGTAGCTTTATTCACAATCATCAACAAATGGAAACAATATGCCCATTTATATGCTCATCAATGCATGAAGGTATAAAGAAAATATAACGTACATATACAATGGCATATTTTTTCCAGCTATAAGGACATTCTGTCATTTGTGACAACATGGGTGGACCGTGAAGGCATTATGCGTAAGTTAGATAGAGAGAGACAAATACTGTATGATCTCATATATGAAATCTAAAATGCTCTCTTCCCCCAAACTCATAGAAACAAAGTAGAATGGAAGACTAGCTAATGGAGGAAATGGGGAGATGTTGGTCAAAAGGAACAAATTTCCAGTTATAAGATGAATTATCAATTGTAAATGGGATTTACAATTGCACCAAAAACCATAAGATTCTTAGGAATAAACCTAACCAAAGAGGTTAAATATCTGTATGCTAAAAACTATAGAAAGCTTATGAAAGAAATGGAAGAAGATACATAGAAATGGAAAATATTCAAGGCTCATGGATTGGAAAAACAAATATTGTCAAATATCAATACTACCCAAAGCAATCTACACATTCAATGAAACCCCTACCAAAATAACACCAGCATTCTGCACAGAGCTAGAACAAACAATCCTAAAAGTTGTATGAAACTAGAAAAGACCCCGAATAGCCAAAGCAATCCTGAAAAAGAAAAACAAAAACAAAGCTGGAGGTACTGCAATTCTGGACTTTGAGCTGTTATTAGGAAGCTGTAATCATCAAGGCAGTATGGTACTAGCACAAAAACAGACACAAAAATCAATGGGATAGAATAGAGAACCCAGAAATGGGCCCACAAATATATGGTCAACTAATCTTTGACAAAATAGGAAAGAGAATCCCATGGGGGATAAAAGGTTATCTTCAGCAATGTTGCTGAGAAAACTGGACAGCAACATGCAGAAGAATGAACCTAGACCACTCTCTTATATCATACACAAAAATAAATTCAAAATGGATCAACAACCTACATGTAAGACAGGAAATCATCAAAATCCTACAGGAGAAAGTAGACAGCAACCTCTTTCACCTTGGTTGCAGCAACTTCTTACTTGACATGTCTCCAGAGGCAAGGGAAATAAAATTAAAAAATAAACTATTGGGACCTCATCAAGATAAAAATCTTCTGCATAGTGAAGGAAACAATACACAAAACTAAAGGCAACTGATGGAATGGGAGAAGATATTTGCAAAGGACATATGGGATAAAGGGTTAGTATGTGACATCTATAAATATGTACCAAACTTAACTGCCCAAAAAATAATTAATCCAGTGAAGAAATGGGCAGAAGACATGAATAGACAATTTTCTAAAGAAGACTTCCAGATGGTTAACAGAGAGATGAAAAGATGATCAACATCGCTCATGATCAGGGAAATACAAATCAAAACCACATGAGATACCACTGCACACCTGTCAGAAAGTCTAAAATTAACAACTCAGGAAACAACAGATGTTGGAGAGGATGTGGAGAAAGGGGAACCCTTTTGCACTGTTGGTAGGAATGCAAACTGCTGCAGCCACTCTGGAAAACAGTATGGAGGTTCCTCAAAAAATTAAAAATAGAACTACCCAATGATCCAGAAATTGCACTACTAGGTATTTAACCAAAGGATAAAAAAATGCTGATTTGAAGGGGCACATGTACACCAATGTTTATAGCAGTAAACAATAACTGAATTATGTAGAGAGCTGAAATGTCCATCGACTGATGAATGGATAAAGAAGATGTGGTATATATATGTGGTATACACACACACACACACACACACAATGAAATACAACTTGGTGTTGAAAAAGAATGAAATCTTGCCATTTGCAACAACGTGGATGGAACTAGAGTATATTATGCTAAGCAAAATAAGTCAGTCAGAGAAAGACAAATATCATATGATTTCACTCATGTGGAATTTAAGAAACAAAACAGATGTACATAGGGGAAGGGAAAAAAATAAGATAGAGGGAGGCAAACCATAAGAGAACAGATTGAGGGTTGCTGGAGGGGAGGTGGGTGGGAAGGTAGGTTAAATGGGTGATGGGCATTAAGGAAAGCACTTCTGGGGATGAGTGCTGAGTATCATATGTAAGAGATGAATCACTAGGTTCTACTCCTGAAACCAAGACTACACTATATATTAACTAACTTGAATTTAAATAAAGAATAAGATGAATTAGCTCTGGAGATATAATGTACAGCATGGTGATTATAGTTAATAGTATTATATGTTATACTTGAAAGTTGCTAAAAGAGTAAATCTTAAATGTTCTCACCCCCACGTTCCCCACACAAGGTAATTATATGAGTTGTTGGATGTGTTAACTGAGATTACTGTGTTAATCATTTCACAATATATATGTGCATCAAATGACCATGTTATATATCTTAAACTTATACAATTTAATATGTCAATTATATCTCAATAAATTTGGGGTAAAACACATATAAAATGTGTTTTTATGTTTCCAAGCATAGAGAGTATTTTAGTTATCTTTTTTATTGATATATAATTGAAATTTTTGGTAATATAGGAATGTCAACTTTGAAATTTGCTGAGACTTGCTCTACAGATTACCATGTACTCAATGTTTGTAAAGTATCCTGTGAGCTTGAGAAGTGAATTTTCCATCTAAGTGCAGTATTTTTATATGGCTTTTGATTCAAGATTACTATCTCTTTTATTCGAATCTTTCTTCTTATTTTTTTTCTGTTTAATACATTGAGTATTAAGAGAGGTACATGAAGTAATACAATCAGTGAATTTTTCTAATTCACTTTTCAGATTTGTAATGTTTTTCCTTTATATATATAACTTGAAGGTATGTTATCAAATGCATATAAATTTAGAATTGTTATGTAACTTCCTGATTAGTGAAAGCTTCTATTTATATATATAATATTTATATATATGAATTATATTACTTACATATAAATTTATATATGTCTATAAATATTTAAAAATAAAATAGGGGATATCAATCTACTTAATATTAAGGCTTAGTATATAGTATAGGGATTAAGTTATGATGGTTATGTCTTGATAGATCAATGGAACTCAAATGATTTATGGAAAAGTTGCACACAACTCAGTGGAGGAAGGATAGCCTTTCCACCAAATGGCACTAGAGTAAGTGGATATCCATAGACAATAATAATAATAATAATAATAATTAGAAAGCCTCAATCCAGGTCTTACACCTTATACAAAAATTATTTCAAAATAGATCACAGACCTAAAATGTTAAAGTATACAATTTAGGAAAAAACATGAGAAAATCTTTAGCATCTAGAGATTAGTGAAGAGTTCTTAGACTTGATACTGAAAGCATGTTTCACAAAAGGAAAAACTGATAAATTATATAAATTGATAAAAAATGATAAATTTTTCTTCATCAAAATTAAAAAGATTTTCTCTGCAAAAGACCCTGTTAAGGGGATAAAAATAAAAATTATCGACTGGGAGGGGGGCACCTGGGTGGCTCACTTGAATTTGGGTCAGGTCATGATCCCAGGTTTGTGGGATCCAGCCCTGCATCAGGCTCCAGCAGAGCATGGAGCCTGCTTGGGATTCTCTCTCTCTCTCTCTCTCTCTCTCTCTCTCTTTCTCTGATTCACCCCCCTCCCACTTGTATGTGCTTTCTCTCTGTAAACAAATAAAAATTATTGACTGAGAGATAATGTTTGTAAACAACTTATCTGATAAAGGGACTTATTACATCTAGTATGTATAAATAACTCTCAAAACTGAATTTACAAAATAATTAATCTAATTAAAAATTAGGCAAAAGACATTGTTAGACATGCCACCAAGCAAGATACACCTATGACAAATAATCACATGAAAAGATGTTCAATATCATTAGCCATTAGGGAAATACAAATTAAAACCATAATGAAATATCATGACATACCTATCAGAATGCTAAAATAAAAATTAGTCCCAACACCAAATGCTGGCAAGAATATAGAGAAACTGGTTCATTGTTGATTGGAAGTTAAAGGGTATGGCCACTCTGCAAAATAGTTTGGGTGTCTATTATAAAACTAAAAATGTACTTTCAAAAAACCCTAGCAACTGCATTCTTGAGCTTTTATCCCAAATAAGAGACCTCAGTTTATGCAAAAAGTGATGTACAAATGTTTGTAGCAGCTTTATTCATATTAACTAAGAACTGTAATCAACCCAAATGTCCCTCAACAGGTAAATGCTTAAACAAACACTGGTATATAAAAAGTAGCAAATTATTGACACACTTAATTGAATGAGTTTAAAAGTAATTAAATTGAGAGGGAAAACTCAAAACTCTATACACTGTATGATTCCATTTATATAACATATTTTAAAGTTTACTGATTTATTTTGAGAGTGAGAGAGAGAGAGAGAGAGAGAGAACACACAAGCAGGGAAGAGGCAGAAATAGAAGGAGAGACAGAATCTCAAGCATGCTCAGCTCTGTCAGCACAGAGCCCAATGCAGGGCTTGAACTCATGAACCATGAGATCATGACCTGAGCCTAAACCAAGAGTTGGACACTTAACTGACTGAGCCACCCAAGTGCCTCTGTATAACATTTTTGAAACAACAAAGAAGTTGACATGGAGAACAGATTAGTGGTTGTTAAGGGTTAGGGATTGTACAGCAGGAGGGAATGGGTATGGATATAAAGTGATAGCATGAGGGAGTCTTGCGGGATGGAAGAGTTCTGAATCTTGATTATGGCCATAGTCACATATAACTACATATGTGATATAAGTGCATGAAAAAACACACACACACACATACACCCACACACACATGCGCGCGCGCGCGCACACACACACACACAAGTACTTGTATAACTGGTGAAATCTGAATAAGTTCTGTGAATTGCACCAATGTCAGCTTCCTGATTTTGATATAGTATTCTATTTATGTAAGATGTTAACATTGGGGGTCTTTGTTAGGGGTGTTTGGGGCCTCCCTGTACATTCCTTTGTAATTTCCTGTTAATTTACAAACGTTTCAAAATAAAAAGATTTTGAAAAGTCATATTTAAAATATTTTGAGGGGCGCCTGGGTGGCTCAGTCGGTTAAGCGTCCGGCTTCGGCTCAGGTCATGATCTCACGGTTCGTGGGTTCGAGCCCCACGTCGGGCTCTGTGCTGACAGCTCAGAGCCTGGAGCCTGTCTTCAGATTCTGTGTCTCCCTCTCTCTCTGACCCTCCCCTGCTCGCGTTGTCTCTCTCTGTCTCTCAAAAATAAATAAAAAACATAAAAAAAATTTTTAAATTTAAAATATTTTGAAACTATTTTGCTACTGTACAGAACAAGATGTAAAGATTTGATGATGTCAGTATTATTTTCAAACTTGTATGCATTAAGCACTAAAGATAAGATATAACTCATTCCTAAACAAAAAAGTAACTTGAGAAATCAAGAACAGAGGACAGAATTTTATAATCTTTCCATAGGCACTACATCGTAGCCATGATAAAGATTGCAGGGAGAAGGGAGAAATACATAAATAATTAGTGCAAAAATGATATTCAAAATATTTAACAACTTTTATGGTCTGGACATTAACCAATGAGAGTAGACTAGGATCAATTAGAACAGATAACAGACATAAACAGCAGATTTTGGTATTGGTGCAAAGCAGTGGAATATCCAGCCTATATGATTTATTTTGGTTTCATTTTATTATTTCCTCCACAAAAGATTTATATTTGTAAAGTGTTGGGATTTCTTATACTGGAAAGGGTACTATATCACTGGATGAAGCATACCTCAAAGTGTTGCTATAAAATATCTTGACTAATATGAATAATTAGCAGTTAGCAAAATAACTACTTGTATTAAGATATTTGAAATTTCCTCAATTTTTTTACAAAGCATCCTATATATCAGTATAAAAACAAAATAACATTGAAATTAGTTTTCTCATGATATTTAGAGATAGGAGTTCAATATATAAATGACTTTTCAATTTTAAAGTTTTTGTATCTGGATAGTTAATATCTTTGGAGTCTGTTTTTCTGAACTTTTCCTAGTGGAAAAATTTCAAGGTGCTTTATAAACATAATCTTGGCAGGTTTATCAGATTAGAAAAACAAATATTCAAAGATGAAATTGATTTGGTCCTATTTATTCTTGAGAAATTAAGATCACTAATTATCAATACAAATTTAATGACACAACAGGCCAAAGCCACTATTTAAAAAATAAACTATGCACTCTAGAACAGAACGGGAACTATGAAAATAAAAGTATGCACTTCCTATTCTGTGTGACAGTTAAGAAATTCACTTAAGAAATGACCTAAAACTACATATAGAAGGCTAACAGATATGTGAAAAGATGCTCAACATCATTTATCATCAGGGAAATATGAATCAAAACTATAACCAGGAATCACTTCACCCCTCCCAGAAAGACTAAAATTAACAGCACAGGAAATGACAGATGTTGGAGAGGATGAAGAGAAAGGGGAATATTCTTACACTGTTGATGGGAATGCAAATTGGTGTAGACGCTCTGGAAAACAGTATGGAGGTTCCACAAAAAGTTAAAAATAGAACTACCCTATAATCCAGTAATTGTACTACTAGGTAGTTACCCAAAGGATTCAAAAATACCAAATGCAGGGACACATGCACCCTGATATTTATAGCAGCATTATTGACAACAGCCAAATTATGAAAAGAGCCCAAATGTCCACTGACTGATGAATGGATAAAGAACTGGTATATATAATATAAATTTATTACACACACATACACACACACACACACACATATATATATATAATGGAATATTATTCTGCCATCAAAAAGAATGAAATCTTGCCATTTGCAACAACATGGATAGCACTAGAATATTATGCTAAGTGAAAAAAGTCAGTCAGAGAACAACAAATACCATATGATTTCACTTATACATGAAATTTAAGAAACAAAACAGATAAACATAGGGGGAAAAAAGAGAGGCAAACCAGAATACAGACTCTTAACTACAGAGAATAACCCAAGGGTTCCTGGAGGGGAGGTGGGCAGGGGGATGGGTTAAGTGGATGATGAGTATTAAGGAGGGCACTTGTGATGAACACTGGGTGTTGCATGTAAGTGATGAATCAGTAAATTTTACACCTGGAACTAACATTACACTGTATGTTAACTAACTGGAATTTAAATAAAGACTAAAAAAAAAAAAAGAAATGACCTAAAACTAATTAGTGTTTTCTATTATTTTAGAAAGGCAACCTCCTTCTCTTGAAAAAAAAAATCACTTAATAAATATTACAACACATAGATTATGCTATCTTTATTCATGTGCATTTTGGACACCATTTTTTTAAAAGACAGATTAAGTAATAGCTTAAAAATTTACTCAATGCCAATGGAAATGCAGTTCTCATGTAGGTGAACAGGTGAAGATTATGTGATTTTTGTTTTACAGTAATATAAGAGAACTCGATTATAATTCATAGACATAGAACATAGGAACGAAGCCACCCAGTTCATCTGGCTGTGATTACAACTTTGGGAGCATTCAAAGTCATTGTAACAGAATGGAAGGGGACAAGCTCCAATCTATTGATATTAGGCTGGAATTAGCTAGGTGGTTAATTTTAGCCTACATGGGTTTGTTTATTTCCATCTCTCCAGGACACTAGAGTACTTGAAGACTCCTAAGGTAGTACAACTATTCTGAATTCTTCCCCGTGTCTTCTATGAGGCTAATTCTTTGGCTCAGAACACACCGGAGGGAAAAGAAAGGAGTAGTTACTGAGAGCCTGTGGTTCCATAAACACTGTCCCTCTTATATGCGAAACTAAATCAGCATGAAAACAGGTATCCTTCCCATTTTACAGGCAAGAAAGCGTAGGGTCTCAGAAATTAAGTATCTTGCCCAAGAACCCACAGATTTGTGTTTGGAATACAGCTTTCCAAGATGCCAAATTTCACATAATTTCCTCTCCTGAATGTGATACTTTACATTTCAGCTTTAAGGAAAGAATGGCCCTATAGGGATTGAATCACTTTTGATATTTCCCCTAGCTCAGTGATTCATGGGGAATGTGTCACCACTGGGATGTTTGCAATTGGAAATGTCTCAGGAGAAACCCCGTGGAACTGATTCTGATGGCCGAGGACAAATATGATGATGATTTTATATACACAGTTCACTGATCTTGCATCCTAATTATTTCATAGTTAACTGCTATTTCTGTGGTCTTATAAAAGACTATATTGGCTTGCTAAATGGCACTCCCCCAAATACTATTATTAGAATCCAGTAGTAGGTGGAGACGTTTTTCTGCTATGTAGACTGATGCTAAAACTCTAACAATGCAGAGCGACGACAAATGCACAGAATGGAGTGACCTCATTATTTTCAACTGTACTGTGAGAGAAGAAGGTATGCTTTCATGTTGAGTAGCAGCATTATCTTTCAAATAATAATCAAAATGATTGCTTTGGTGTCAACAGAACAAGTGGTTGTACAGAGCCATCTATATTTCCCTCTCCCCCTTGATAACAATAAGAAAACATTTCCTAGTTTTTTTCTCTAGCCCAAAAATAATTTAAATCAGTTGATACCTCCCTTCCATCTCTCTTTCACTTGACCAAGGAATTAACTTTAAGCACTGATGTAAACAAACCTAAAAATGCCAACATTTACAGGTCCCTATCCACGTACACAAGTACGTATGTATATTCCTAATAGTATGCACACATATACAACACCATGAAATTCAATTTTGAGACATTAAAATGCTAATTATGATAATAAGAAAGAATTTATGGTATGCAACCCAGCTAGGTCTAAAATGTACACTTTATTTTTTAAAAAATTTTTAATGTTTATTTATTTTTGAGAGACAGAGAGAGACAGAGCACGAGCAGGAGAGGGGCAGAGAGAGAGGGAGACACAGAATCTGAAGCAGCTCCAGGCTCCGAGCTGTCAGCACAGAGCCTGATGCGAGGCTCAAACCCACAAATGGTGAGATCATGACCTGAGTCAAAATTGGACACTTAACCGATTGAGCCAACCGGGCACCCCTAAAATATTCACTTTAAAAATTACTGCACTAAAACTTTTGCTTCTAGGTAGATGGAATGAGATGCTTATAAGCCATGAGAGCACATAGAAAATCTATACAAAATGTAAAAACTAAACAGTTTAAAGGGAAACAACAGGTCTAAGTTTTCAAAGAGGAGAAAACTTGAGAGGCAATTTTATTGAGAGGCTGTGGAAAGAATCTAGACTTGGTCTAGGTAGAAGGTCAAGGCTGAAGGTTAGGGTAACCAGCAGAACACTGAAGTCTTGAGGGACGGGAGTGACAAAATATAGATTTGAGAGATCTTAAACACCCAACCCGTTATCCCATGATAGGATCTGTCAGATAAGATACTTCAAGGTCTAGGGGCAAAAAGCTAAGCAAAAACTTCTGAGATGCACCACAGATTTTTTGGCAGTCTTTCAATACTAAGGAGAAAAAAATTTAATTTTTCTTAAGTTTATTTATTTTGAAAGAGGGAGGGCCTGACACAGGGCTGGAACTCACATGCCATGAGATCATGACCTGAGCCAAAATAAAGAGTTGATGCTTGAGCTACCCAGGTGCCCGAAAAGAAATATTTTTAATATACTGGAATTCAAGGGTTGCCTGGGTGGCTCAGTCAATTGAGCATCCAACTTCATCTCAGGTCATGATCTCACAGCTCGTGAGTTCGAGCCCCACATCTAGCTCTGTGCTGATAGCTCGGAGCCTGGAGCTGCTTTAGATTCTGTCTCCCTCCCTCTCTGCCCCTCCCCTGCTCATGCTCTGTCTCTGTCTCTGTCTCTGTCTCTCTCTCTTTCTCTCAAAACTAAATAAGCATCCAAAAAATTTTAGAAAATATATTGGAATTCAAGACCTGCCAAGAGGAAGGTCCCATATGAACACACTAGGTCTGGGTTTGCGCCATGGATCAAATTCAGCCTGCCCTTATTTTCTGTATGGCCCATAAATGAAGAACAATTTATATATCTTTAAATGATTTAGTATGAATATACTTTTAAATGTTTGCAAAACAAAATATCAAAAGAACAGAACTTTGAAACTCAAATTCTGAAAGTATAAGAAACTCAAATTCTCTGTTCACGAAAAAAGCTTTATCAGAATATATCCATGCCCTTTATTTATATATTGATTTTGCCTGCTTTTGCACATTGAGTAGTTACAAAGACTGGATGACCTGCATAGCCTAAAATATAGGCTACCTGAACCTTTATAGAAAATGCTTGCCCACCTGCAATAGGCTGTTAGTTGAAGACCATAGGCAAACATCTTAAGAATAGGAACAAACCAGAGATAAACTGGTTCTTACCAAAACTCAGCCCAACCTCCTACTGGCCCAACTCCAGGTTGGATTAAGTAATTAGCCTCCACTCTATCTCACTGACATAAGAAGGCTAAATCTTTGCTGGAGAAAGATGTTATCATCTTGAGCCTCTATAATTTTTTATACACACTTTACACACATTCCAGCATTCAGAAAATTACTTTGTTTGGTTTGAGTGAAACTGTGATACATGTAAGAAGCCTGACTTAAGTGGTGAGCTCAACACCAATCCATTAACATCCAACATTTAAACATGCAATTTTAATCCATGTTTTAAAAAAAAAAAGCAAAAGAAAAGAGAAGTAACAGTATTAACTAAAAGCACTTTTCTTGGCAAGAAAACTTAAAATATGGTGTGGAATAATAGTATTCTAACTAATTAGCTGTTAATTTTCATTGTAAACCATTCCAATAATATATGGAATAAAATCCAGGAAATTATTCATTTTGTAGAGAATGAAAACAAATAGTAATTGACCAGTTATAAATCATTCTGAACAACAAGACTGTATTCTAGGGCTTGGTTTTCAATGACATGTGCTCCACAGACATTGGCGTCATATTTTAGGTATCTACCATCCTGAGAAGACAAACAAGTGCAGATGTGGGAAAAACTGATAACAATGGAATATTATAATTATGCAATGTCTTTGTGTCTATGTCTCTCCCAGAATTTTCAAATTTGACTTTAATAGCTTTTTCTAATGAAAAGAGTAACTCAAAGGAACAAGACAGCTGAGAAGTTCAATATGTCATAGAACTGCAAATCATTAAATTCATTTAAATTAGGATATACTAAGGTTTTACCTCTGTGGCAAAAGTAAATAGTAACTTCCATATATAACAGACCAGGACATTTTAATTTATAACCTATCACAATTTGCAGCACATGCGTTACTGGCATCAATGAAATATACAAACTAATGGTGCTCAAAAGTCTAGGGCACATAATAATTAATAACTTTATGGGATTCAACCACATGCAAAAAAAAAACACACATGCAGTCACACTATTATACAGAAGGCACACAGATATAGCTATGAATATAAAATATACATAGTGATTAAAAACTGGATATTTATGCATCCATACATGTACATATAAATTTTACAATTTTTAATTTAACTCAGTGTATAACTAGCTTTTTAAGAGTTATCTTATAGAAATGAATAAGGTCAGGAAAATATTACCTGAGAGCACCAGAATTAAATTAAATTAAATTAATTAACATTAAAAGGAAAGGACTTTTAGAATTAGAGACTTTTTAAAAAGTTGATTTTTTAAAAACTTTTTTGAAAGTTTAAATTCTCCTCATCACATTCTCCACCATTAAGAACTCCTATCCTCAATGATAGATGTCTCTGAACAGGGCTCTGGTAGCTTGATGAGATAAAGGCTTGATTGTGGTCAAATAATAAATCATCAGGAGAGTCTTCTATTTATCATTTTAGCTAAATTTGAATTCTTTTAGCATTAAACTCAATATCTTTAAAAATTATATTATCTATAACGACTTCATCTAAATAATTCATAAATTTTAAAACAA
Organism: Cryptoprocta ferox; assembly: GCA_028646485.1. Taxonomy (NCBI): domain Eukaryota; kingdom Metazoa; phylum Chordata; class Mammalia; order Carnivora; family Eupleridae; genus Cryptoprocta; species Cryptoprocta ferox. Next base: position 35,759,973 of record CM053559.1, on the reverse strand, counting down.
GGGTTACACTCATGTAATCCTCAAGATTGTTTAAAAACATTCTTTACATACATGAAATAGTCAATTTCTAAGCAAGTCAATATTATTACCTTGGAAACTAGAAAATACCAAGGATAACACAGGACATTCACGCAATTGGCTATTTTATTCAAATGTTTGATTAAAAGAAAGTAGCCATATGTATAGATCTTAATAACCAGCAGAATGCTACGCCTCTGAACACAAAAATTCATATCATTTATAGTTCCACAATAGTGTTTCTCTATATAACATGTTTGATTCCACCGATAAGATCAGAGTCCTCAGAGAGACGTATTGCAAACAAAAAGTCCTTAGAAGGTGGTGGAAAGTCAGGGCAGGAGTCAAACAGAATCAACAGAGATGACAGAGATGTGATATCCAGCACAGTCTCCTCAGAGAGAAAAAGGAAAACCACATGGCACTGTTGAAATGCTGCGTTATTTCTCTCTCCTATCTGAGCATTAAATATTACATCTTTAAAATTGGTTCAACTAGATTATTGCTTCTTTAGGTGAGTCCCTCCTCTAAGAAACACAAGCATTCTCAAAGTGTAACTCTGAAACATCATAAAAACTTAATAACCTACCATTTTCTTTGCACTCTTCTGGAGGTTTAGCCTTTTTCGCAAGTCGTGGATCCAGCCATGATGTTGTCTTTGTATTATGGCTGAAAAGAAAAGAGATCACTCTGAACAGACACATACTGAAAGGAATCAAGTTTATTCCTTAAAAAAAAGGGGGGGGTGTTAGTCCAACAAAATTGCAATCGATACACTTAATTTGCTTACTGGTTCTAAGTAGCCCTGAAGGAGGTGTAAGAGTAATTGTGCAAGGCAGCTGTAAATTTGGCAATCTCAGCTCCCTGTCCTCAAAGCAGCTATTTTTATTAAAATCAACTAGAATGTTGCCAAGTTAACCTCATTGAAAATGCAGAACTCATCCAGAGCAAAAGGAATTTATTACAAATACAGGATTCTCCAGTTGGAAGAGCACAGTTCACAGGCTCTGATACTGTTTCCTCACTTTTGCAAAATAATTATTTTCATCCTAAACCTGCTCTTTTCATAAATAGTTGTTTTGTTACTCCTTAACTACCAAGCTGGCAGAGGCAGTATAAAAGTGATGAAAATTACAGCATGTTCTTGGGATGCCTACATTTTCTCAAAAAGTGATTAATAGCAATTGCATTAACCCATATTTAGCTGTCTTCCATCTAAATACTTTCAACCCAGCTAGGAAGGTAGAGGATAAAAATGCCTGTATTCTAACATTTCTAGAATGGAATTTCTGGTAATTAATGATCATTCTAATGACATTTTTGCTTTGAAAAAAAGTTTTCTGGGACGTCTTCTGTCAGAAATTTTAAAAACAGAGATGTTCTTAGAGCAGTTTCTTAAAGAGGTCCTAGCATCACTTTGGAATCACCTGGTGATTAACAATACATATCTGGGGTCTTCATAGAACTATGAAATCAGAATCTTCGAGGTTGAGCCACAAAATTACCATTATTGGCAAGCACTCCAGGTGATTTTTATGCATATTAAAATTCGAGAACCTCTCAAAAGCTCAAAACTGTCCTTTAGAGCTAAAATTGGATACAGCTGTCTCAAATGATCTCATCTACAAATGGACAAATTATCAAGGATGTGAAATTTGTGAGGGCTTCAGAAAAAGAATGAACAAAGTCACAGGTGTGGAAAAGTGTGAGGTTTATACAAGGAAGAGTCAAAGGGCCCATAAATGGACTGTGAAAGAGAAAAGAAAAATCATTTAGAAATATAAATTAAAGCTGGATAATAGGAATATTTGAACACAACTGTAAGAAAGTCAAGTGATGATGATGAAAATCAAATGATAACAGTTTCACATATATTTTCTCTCTCTTCATTGAAATTTAACTAAGTTGGGGTGTCGGTTAGTCATCCAACTTAGCTTCAGGTCATGATCTCAGTCTGTGAGTTCGAGCCCCACAGCTCAAAGCCTGGAGCCTGCCTTGAGTTCTGTGACCCCCTCTTTCTCTGTCCCACCCTCCTCTAGCTCTGTCTCTCTCTCTCTCTCTCTCTCTCTCTCTCTCCCAAAATAAACATTAAAAAAAAGGAAGAAATTTAACATGCTTCATTGTATCAGAGCTAGAAGTATTAGCTAGATAACCTGATGAACAAATCTCCACTTAAAGCAAAGGTCAGAAAATTCTCCCAGGCAGTATATGTAATAGCAAACTTCTAGGCCCTGTGTGCCTATCTCACGAAGACAGTATCAAGGCAGGAAGGAGGAAAAGGAGGAGGCAAGCGGGGCAGTAGGGAAGCAAGTCCAAGGTGTTTCTGCATATAGTGTTTTTTGGATGATCATCCTGTTTATGCACAGAGCCATCATCTGATTTCAAAACTGAGACATTAAGATCCTCGGGTCATGAGGTCTCTATTCTTGAAGAAGATTCCTTTTATTTCTGACTTTCATGTGTGGTAAAGAGAAAATACTCTCACTTTCTTTACATTTAGGAACTCCGCCATGATTGATCCCTCTAAGCAGGCTCTAATAATTTGATCAGATAAAGGCTGTGAATTTGGTCAAATTATAAATCATCAGGAGAGTGTGCTAGCTTTTATTTTCTCCCAATTTGACCTCTGTAAAGTCTGGTGGTGCTTTATTACAGAGCATCAGAAGCAAGAAAAGTATTGCAGACACTTTTATCCCATTCTGGTCTTCCTTTGTAGTCATGACAATATCATCTAGTCTTTTCCTCTGAACTAACGACACCCGTGAAAGGAGATTATGACTACTCCAAATATGATAATAGACTGAGGTCAGTGTTTGCTCCTCCCATTTTGAAAAAGACAAATTCATGCCTTCAGTTCAGTGAGTGTGTGTTTGTGCGTGCGCATGTGCGCGCAGATGTGTAAGGTGTGCTCATATTTCTGTTTTTATGTGTTGAGGAAAAATAATGGGAAGTGGGCAAGGAAAATAAATTTCCCTTCTTTTTCAGCACATTTGCTTCTTCAAAATACTTCCTCCATTATGGAGAAAATTCATTTTTTTCTAAGTCTGTAAGGCTAGCAAACACATCTATGGTGAAGTATTCAGGGGCCATTATTAGGCCATTACAGGGAGTCAAATTACCATTTCTATATCACACCACTATTGGTCTCAAATACTGGCTAATATGGAGAGAACTGTGAGTTTCCTAGCTTTCCTGAGTTTCTACAAAGCATTTCATTACAGGATGATTTTTTTTCACGTCGAACTAGCATTAATGGTAGCATTAATGGTAGTTTCTTTAACAGAGACACATAAACACATATACGCTACATTTGCAAAGTTTTTTTTCCCCCTTGCTGGGGAATGGAACAAATATTTTCTAGGAAGGTTGAATCATAATACCCTACACTACTGTATGTATTTTTCTAGATATAGTAATGTAATGATCATAAAAATTGAGAGATTAAGTGGATTAAAGTCAGTAGCTATTTAAATTCAATCAATGCCATATTTTAAAATCTGGATAAAAAGCTTAATAAATGGCTTATCCAAACTTTTTACTGATATTAAACTATATAATGAGTCTATCTGGAGGACTGGAACAAGCCAGAAGTAAAATTTCATCAACTCTACAATTCTAGTTTAAATTCACAACAGAATGGCCTTAAAGATGTGATAGGCTGACTTACAATGAATCAGAAATTTCTGTATTTTTTATAAGTGTAATCTTTGACAAACTGACAAAAGCAGCAGGTTAAATAATAACATCTTATCTTTCTGGGGAAACATTCTCACACAGAAAATGCCTCACTTCAACAGGAAAAGCTGCTGACATTACGGTACGTACACCTTGCTAAGTTATTCTCACTATCTTGTAACATTTCCTGACTGTCTACTTGGTCAGGGACTGTACTAGAACTTTCATACTCATTATCTCATTTAATGCTAATGAGCCTTTGTGGCTACAGATTTTAACTCCATTTTTACAGATAGAGAAACAAAAGTTCAGAGAAGGTGAGTAACTTGCCCAAGGTTACAAAGCTAGTGTGTGAAAGTGAAAGAGCTAGCATTAAACCCAGATAGATATATCTGATTCCCAAGTCCAAGTTTCTTTTTTTTAATGTATTTATTTATTTAAATTTTTTTCAATGTTTATTTATCATTTGAGAGAGAGAGACACAGCGCAAGTAGGGGAGGGGCAAAGAGAGAAGGAGACACAGAATCTGAAGTAGGCTCTAGGCTCTGAGTTGTCAGCACAGAGCCTGACACAGGGCTTAAATCCATGAACCATGAGATCATTGACCCGAGTGAAAGTCTGACGCTTAACTGACTGAGCCACCCAAGCATCCCTATTCATTTTTGAGAGAGAGAGTAAGCATGAACAGGGGAGAGGCAGAGAGACAGGGAGAGAGAGAAGCCCAAACAGGCTCTAACACTATCAGCACAGAGTCCAATGTGGGACTTGATCTCACAAACTGTGAGATCATGACCTGAGCTGAAATTAAGACTCAGATGCTTAACCGACTGAGCAGCCTAGGCACCCTCCCCACTCCACTGCCAAAGTCCAAGTTTCTTATGCTCTAAAACCAGAAGCATACTAAACCTAGCATTTTGCTTTTTATACTAAATTGGTTTACTTCACTCCCTTGGAGAATAATCAAAGATCTTTTTTTTTCTCAGAGCCTTTGCCAATAGTTTGGAAATGGAGACATTTATCTCCTGTTTTAGGATAGTAATCACAACCTCAGAACCTTTGTGTTGAATGCCTTGTACTTAGTAGGTATTATATTAAATTGCAGTTGCATAGAGATGAAAGAGAGAACATTGTGACTAAGAAGGCACAGATAATATCACTGAAAACATTTTTTTCCCTATAAACTTGAATTTTCCATTCAGATCACTTTCAAGTCAAATGGTCTCCATTCAAATCTGAATATTTTTCCAAGGGGAACTCACCTGGTGCCATAATAAAAGGACCCTAGGCTCGTCTATCCCTCAAATGCAACTAGATAACTATCGAATAATCCTAAATACCCCAGAAATCAACATGAATATTTTCCCTAAAGTCTTAAAATTCCTGATTTATATAATCTACATATAAATTTTAGGTCTTGAAAGCTACACTAAAGAATCAGGTTAATAAAATTGCTATCAAATGCATGGATCTACATTTTCATATAGATCATGCCACACTCTGTCATCCATTCCATTCTTTCATTATGTCTTCCCAGTCAGGGTATAAGCCCCTTATCAGTTTCTTAGATATGTCTTAAGTGGATCCTTAAGGGTGATCCAACCCAAACTTGACTGTAAGACATATCCTCCTTCCATTCATCTTTTTTTTCTGTTTCCTTTTCCTCTCCTCTGTCCTACTTGCCACCTAGATCAAAATAATCTTTCCTTTCCTTTCCTTTCCTTTCCTTCCCCTTCCCTTCCTTTCTCTCCCTTCCCCTCCCTTCTTCTCTTTCTTTCTTTCTTTCTTTCTTTCTTTCTTTCTTTCTCTCTCTCTCTCTCTCTCTCTCTCTCCCCCTTCCTTCCTTCCTACCTTCCTTCCTTCCTACCTTCCTTCCTTCCTTTCTAGTAAGAGAGAGAGAGAGTGTGAAAAGGACAGCATGAGAAGGGGCAGAGGGAGATAGAGAATCTTAAGCAGGCTCCACGATCAGCATAGAGACTGACGCGGGGCTTGATCTCACCATTACGAGATCAGGATCTGAGTCAAAATCAAGAGCCAGAAGTTCAACTGACTGAACCACCCAGGTACCTCTAAAATAATGTTTTCAACTGCACAAATATTAGATGATGTTCTATCAACTGAAATTTTATTAGTGGAATATGAAACTTCTTTATCAAACATATTCCTTTGTTGCATTTTCTCTAAAAATATTAACAGACTTAAAACAGTTACAAATACATTGAATTAAAAAAAAATCCTACAGAGGTACCTGGGTGGCTCATTTGGGTAAGCATCCGACTCTTGGTTTTGACACGAGTCACGATCTCATGGGCTGTGGGACTGAGCCCCAAGAGGGGCTCTGCCCTGAGCTCAGAGCCTGCTTGGGATTCTCTCTATCACTCTCTCTCTGTCCCTCCCCTACTCATGCCTTTTCCCTCTCTTTCACTCAAAATAAATAAATAAACATTAAAAAATAAAAAAATAAGTAAAAAGTTCTACAAAGCTAATTCTGAATCATAGTTTTTAACTGATAGTTAAAATGTATTTTCACCTGGGAAATACTATTTCAGAAGAATAATCAGAGATTAAAGTCAATGATATTTGACTGCATGAAACATAATCTTTTGAACAAGGTTTAAACAAGGTCCAGGTAAATATTTTACTGTCTACTGGGCAATTCAAAATGTGTTTGCATATTGAAGTTTCAAAAGCAGTTATCATGCAGGTTCAGAGACAATAATCACAGAGATCACTGAATGCATTTTACATAATTTTGAAAATAACTGTTAGTTTGTTTTTTTTTTAAGTAATCTTTACACCCAATGTGAGTCTCAAACTCATGACCCCAAGCTAAAATCAAGAGTCACATGCTCTACCAACTGAGCCAGCCAGGTGCCTCTAAATGTTAGTTCTTAAAAGTATATAAATTGATTACATTTTATATCATAGCCAATAAAATCCTCAGGATGGTTACATAATTTTCCACAAGACTGTCTTTCCCCTTTATATCATCTTTCCAAAAAGAGGATTAAAGGCAATGACTGGATATATCTAATCGACTCTGAACAGTAGGGACTTTTTCATTCAAGGATCCATTCTTTCATAGCCTTCCTATTTTTCCCCTTCACACACTGGTAATCTACATAAAAAGTTATTGTTAATGACCTCTATAATGATTGTTTTTTAAATAAAATTCCTCAATGTTTTAATGATCATGTGAATATGTGAGTTTGCCATCGTATTATCTTTCATATATTTAGAAAACATTTTTGAGAGGTTTTATTATAAATATAGTTTTGGATATTGTGACTGTGCATTGCATATGGTTTTGTCTAAAACATATTATTTTCTGTCTTGAGATTGTACTAGAGTCTTGTGTGGCACAAGAAAAAAGAATATGAAACAAAATCAATATATCTACTGTGTAATACAAATTACAGAAAGGAAGCTCAGACCACATTTTGTGACTGGTGGGAATATGCCGAGTTGAGGATGTGAAAGCTGGAATTGCTGCACCCCAAAAATTGATTTTACTTTTCTTTCCAATAAATTTCCCAAGTATTCGGTCCACTATTTCATAAATAAAAATTTTTAATTTGTTTGAAATGGCAATCAGTGATTTACTGAACACTTAAGGAGATACAGAAAGAGCAACATAGGAGGAAACAGATTATATGTGTGTCTTCCTGAGAATTGAAAAGCAAATTCATCCCAGACAGTGATTTAGGAAACCATGCGCGGCTATGACATTTTTCACAGATGTGATTTTCAGTTTCAAAAGCATGCTTTTAAAAATCTATTATTTAAGATGACACAGTGTTCACTGCCATTCAGGGACATGGTAGTAAACAAATAGGTTCTTGTTGTCATTTTGTTTTTTGCCAAAGGAATAGCAGTCTCTTTTATGTCACTAACTAAACTGACTCCCAAACAAAGAAGGAATTTAATGGGATTGCCAAAGCATGTCAATACAGATTAACCCTATGGCGGCTCTGCTTTATCGAACATTTAGCCTCTGGAATAGTGAATTTCTGGCCGAGAAACCTACAAACAAATACTATTTGCAATTTGAAAGTTTACTTTTATTTCAGCCAATGTTTGTTTATATGGTAGAGGTGGGATGGGATAATGACAATAGTTGTACAAGGTGATGTGACCTTAAGAATGTTAATTTGTCCAGGGGTGCCTCAGAATCTCTATGAAATGGGGTGTGTCAAATGCTCACAAGGTGGCTATGATATATGTAATGTAGGGACCATGGCAAAATGATTAAGAGCAAGGATTCTGGAGAAAGACTTATGTCCCATAAAAGTATGAATCCTGTGTGTTTTGCTGATGAATGTATTCCCAGGGTTTATTATATTATTATTTTTTAAAGTTTTATTTATTTGTTTATTTTGAAGGAGAGAGAGAGATTGAGAGAGAGAGAGAGAGAGAGAGTGAGAGAGATAGGTGAGGAGGGGCAAAGAGAGAGGGAGACAGAGAATCCCAAGCAGGTTCTGCTCTGTCAATGCAGAGCCCAATGTGGGGCTCAAATTCACAAACTATGAGATCTTGACCTGAGCTGAAACTGAGAGTCAGACACTTAACCAACTGACCCACACAGGGGCCTCTATATTCCCATGCCTAGCACATGGTATGCACCTTACAAAGATGTGTTGAGTAAATGGAGTCAAAGCATTCTGGCTTTGTGAATGCTTGAATATATGACCATGGGCAAATTACTTATCTTTGCAAGCCTCAGTTTCCTAAAGTTAGAATTAAATGAGCACAGTGTAAATGCTTCATATATTAACTACTATTGTCCGGGTAACCTGAACACAGCCTGAAGAAAGCTGGCACTCAGTATGTGGTAACTATTATTACTAATTTGAATTTACAATTAATATGCTATCTATTTTAAAAGACATTATTAATGAGGGTGATATTATGAATTGTGAAAACTGCTGGTTTTAAACATTATTATGCACTTGAAAATCTTGAAAATTGCTAACCATAAGACACTATGAATGCTTTCAAGTGTGTTTAGATGGGAGCATTCACTCACAATTTAAAATTCCATTGTTTAAAAATGCTTTCTCAAAGAATGAAATCTGACCATTCATAGCAAAGTGGATGGACCTCGAGGGTGTCATGCTCAGCGAAAGAAGTCAGGCGGAGAAGGACAGATACCATATGTT
>CM053559.1:35726678-35750624 GCA_028646485.1 Cryptoprocta ferox | reverse complement strand
TGTGATGTTATTATTGAATTAGAAATAATCTACCTATTATGAGAAATGCTTACTCTAGTCTTTCAGGACTTCTGTGTAGTCCAAATGAGGTAATCCCATCTTTTAAGTCAGTTTGCTGGAAACATCCTCCATCGTATTTAGTGATGCAGCAATTTAGAAGATGCAGCCTTGAAGATAAAAGGCACCAACCAACCAGATGCCAAGAAATGTTGAATGGCCTCTAGAAGCCAGCAAACCAAGAGTATAGATTCTCTTCTAAAGCCTAGAAAGTAACACAGTCCCACTGACACTTTGATTTTAGCCCAGCAAGACCCATGTCAGACTTCTAACCCACAGAGGTATAAGACAGTAAATTTGCATTGTTTTAAGTCATTAAGTTTGTGGCAATTTGTTATAGCAAAAATAGACAATTAATATAACAGAGTAAAACCTAAAAGAGATACATATATTAAGAGTAATGGTAAGAGGCATGGAGGACAGACCCAAGAGTCTGAACATGTAAGGAGCACAAGCTCCAGAATGAGGAAAAGGAGCACATAGAGAAGAAATGATAACTCAACAACAACAACAGCAAAAAAAAAAAAAAAAAAAAAAAAAAATTTACCTAAGATGAAGAAACACGAGTTTGCAGACTGAAATGGTTCACTGAATCTGACGCCAGATTAATGAAGCACATAGACTCCTAAACACATCTAGGTGAAATTCCCAAACTCCGATGTTAAAAAGCAACTTTAGTAGCTCCTGCACTGAAGAAACATGACTGCTTACAAAGAAAAGAGGAACAGAAGACCATGAGATCTTTCATCTGTGATAGTCTAATCTCAAAGAAATATGGTAACATCTGTAGTAACTTGAGAAAAGAAAAAAGTACAGCAACTAAAGAACTTAACTCTACTGAAATATTATTCCCCTATCTAGGCAAAAAAAAAAAAAGTCATTTTAAATATACAGAAGTTCTGAATAGGTCCTATCCATGCATCCTATTGAGGACAATATTTGAGGAATTACTCTAACAGGATCATGGGGATTCAGTCAGAGCAAATATCTCAAAATAGGGAGAGAGAAGGAGAAAATAAAATTTAAGAAGTAAATCCTGCATAATATGCCTAAATATAAATGGATGGTGATCACATTTTTGGAAATTTGTAACATGTGCTAAAGACAAATTCTTATAAGACAAGAAAATATCATATGGAAAATCTAATACCAGCATGGGTTAAACTGTATCTTGGTTAAGTTCAGGTTCTAGAGGGTGGAGAAAAGGTAGGGAAATAAAGACATTTTAAAGGCCTGATAGAGGCACATCAGAAAATGGGTAAACAGGATAATTTTAAAGGCTACCTTTTCATGGGATTAGATTATTGGGCAAGTGTTGTGGTCAAGGGGCAGACGTAATTGTATAATGGGGATATTTTTAAAATATCACCTAATGTATATTCTATCTGAGCTATTCAGAATTTCTTTTTCTTCCCATTTAGCTTTTCTGCCACTAATGAGAGACTATGAGTCTTATTTGTCAAGGAAGAGTAGATTTGTTGCTGCCTAGAAAAAGAAACATTTGTGGGTAAATAAAAAGAAAGGTATAATGCAGAGTAAGTTCCTGCAAGGTAAGATGGAGTGATTGGGAGAGAAATTCAAAGGGATAAATGTTCAGGTTTAAGACACTGCCTGGTTCATTTAGGAATTCAACACACCACTATCTTTAGGTTTGGTCTGGGTGTGATATGGTAGTGGTGAGAAAAGGGAAACCACAGAAAAGGTCAAGGGAGCCCAAAGAAGAAGAGGCCTATAAATTGCTTTAGTTTAGAACATTGGGAGAGAGGTTTCCTGCAGAGTGGCTCCAAGTCTCCACTGGTGGGTCAGAACAGAGAGATAGTGAGTAAAACAATTGGCAAATGCCACCCCCAGATTCCCCTGTGGCATGGATGTCATCCAAAAGTCCAAGTATACCCCAGTGGGAGATTTGGAAAGTAGCTCAGAGTAGAAAACCAATAGGTCTGCAGTGGGTCACTATGGCTTCCTCGCCTTTAAGCTGTGGTAGAGACAGCTTAATCCAAACACTGGAAGAGAGTCCTACCGACAGATGGCAGTGTGAGAATAGGACAGTCAACTTAAAAATATTAAAGTCTACAACCATTTGGTAACATAACCAATAATTATTAACATTAAAGATATACATATACAAATGCACATGTTCTTTGCTTTGTAATCATATATATATATATGGTAATATATCCTCTAGATGTGTATATAAGAATATATCCTATAGAAATAAAGGTGTTATGGTATAAGAATACATATATAACAATATATACTGCCATACATGTAATAATAAAGCCCTGAAAATGTTAATGCCTAACAATGAAAATATGATTAAGTAAATTATGGTTATCATTACCATGGAAAACTATAGTTTAAAAACAATGAATTAGATGTTTATCTATTGAACTGGGAAAGATACTCATCATTATTATTCAAAGAGTAATCTAAGTTGCAAACTAACATATAATGTTAATCCTATCTTTAAAAAATAAGCAAATACCAAGTTCTCTTAGATATATGCATATAATTTTGCATATAATTAAAAAGAACATGAAAACAGGATGGAATATGTACAATGGATTGCCAACTTTGATTATTTAAGAATAGTAAATTTAGATGGGGTGGAAGAAGTTGTGTTTATGTATCTCTGCATTCATTGGCTATTATTTTTATAATTTAAAAAATTAATAAAGGTAATTTACAAGGAGTTAATTAAAGTAGAATGCTATCTTTGTCTCATCAGTTGCCTAGATCAATATTTTCCCTATATGCATCAATCTCAGAGGGCCATTTTAAGGTATCTATAGGAATTAGGAAGCACAAGAACATGTTACCAGCTTCCATGGTTTTGCCCTTAAAAAGATGACTTTATTAAAAGAATATGGCCCCTTATTGATGTAGTCTTCCAGCTGATTCCTCATAAAGAGTCGACCTTTGTAAATAGGTGGGAAAGAAGCAGCAAGAAAAGGTGCCATTGCTCTCTTTAGATGCTCAATGCTGTACCTTATTACATGTAATTACCAATACATGAAATACACTGCTTTCAGGTGTTTTCAATGTCATGTTGTATTTGAAAAGTTAAAATGCAAGGTCATGTTCTGAAATATTCATTCATTCAATATGCACTTAATCAATATTTATTAAGCATGCAATTGTTGTCAGGGACTGAGAACAGAAGAATGAACAATAGAGGCATGATACCTGCTCTTGTGGACCTCAAAATATGTCAAGATGTATAATCTTTAAATAGTTTTAAGTGAATGAATGCTTTCCCAGGGAAAGCTGCCATGTTATGCATATGCATTCACCTAATCTTATATAAAGAATCAAGGAAAGCCTTTTCTCCCCAATGTGCTACTAACCTGAAACTTGAAAAAGAAATCAAGAGGCTTTTTTTCAGAGGAACATAATAGAGGGAAAAAAATCAATAAACAAGGGCTTAATTAAGCAAAACCTTAGTAAGCATGCTCAGAATCTAGGACTGTATCCTAAAAGCAATGAGAATGCATTGATGTGTCTTAATCAAGGAGATGACACAATTAGATTTTCATTCCCCACAAAGATCCCCTGAACTATTCTGGGGTTTTGAGAATGGCAAGAGTAGATATTTGCAGATCAGTGGGGAGTTATTTTTGTGCTCCAGATGAGAAATGATAGTGGCATGGGCAAGGAAAGAGTGGACTGAAAAAATATTTAGAGGGTAGATTTGGTATGATTAAAAAAAAAACCAGAGAGATAAGAAAAAAATGAGACGTCATGGTAAACCTGATGGCAAAGCTATTCACTAAGATAGGAAATATGAGAGAAAGAACAGGACTTTGCAAGAAGTCAGGGGAATATGTGTATTGTTTTGGGCACACTGAGACAGATGTCAATGCCAAACTCACAATGGACATGTCATGTCAGAAAGTTCTTGGCTAGAGAGAATCAATTCAAGAAACAACAGCATATGGCTAGACTATTATAATTTAAGCCAGGGAGTGAATGAAATTGCCTGGAGAGGCAGTGCAGCAAGTGGAAATTGGAATCCCTAGGGCAGCTGTCTGAGGAATTCCCACATTTAAGAGCCAATGAGAGAATGATCAGGAAAAAACATCCAGGGAAGTAATAGGAAAACCAGTTGATCTTCATGTCATAGAAGCCAAACAAAGGGCCATGAGGAGGAAACACTTACTACCTGTGGCAATGTTTCTAAATAGTCCAGCAATATAAGGGCATAAAAATCTATTGAAATCAATGATATGGAGGTCACTGGGGAATTAGCTACCAGTTATAGTAGTAGTTACAGTGGAAATGGGGGAGGGGGTGCAGAAGCCAGGTTGGAATGGATTAAAGAATGAATGAAAATATATAATATGCTGGCAGAGAATTCATTCAAGAAGCTTAGCCATGAATAAATATACTTTTCTTTGACTAAAGTCTAGAGTCTTTGGAGATGTCTACAATTATATTTATTGATGTGCCAGAGATTATGGTGACAATTTATCTTAGTTTGTCTAACATTTGTTTACTCATTCATCCCTTGATTCTTATCTAATGGACTAATCATTACATTAGCAAACATGAATTTAATACCTACAGAGTGCAAGATACTTGACAAGAGCTTAATAGGGGAAAGAAGAAGAATTTTATCAGGCTACTGTGAACTGGGTTGACAGGAAGTAATAAGTAGCACCTGCTTTCTCTATCTGAACAAAATAAGAGAAAAAATGAGTAAGGCAAATGGAGAACTGTAACATTCCCACATTTACTATTCATAAAGGCTAATCTAGGGATGTAGTTTATGGTGAGAGTCAAGGGCTTCTGGTGAAACCCAGAATCAGGTATATGTACCTGCAGGAAGCACAGAACCAGGGCAGGCTGCTCATGCAGGGGCAGAATCTATTTTCAGAAGATGAATGTAGAACATTAAAAGGAAGAAAAAGAGGAATTGAGTCAAGGAGGCCCAAATATCCTTCTAAAATGCATCATTCAGGTAAGTCACTCTCATTCCATCTGGATAGCAGGAGAGTGCAAATTAAGTACCTTCTTTGACATGTAAGACAACATCGTGGGTAAAGAGGAAGTACCTCCCCCCAACTCCGGGAAACTATATACAACACTATCATAATGATTTACTAAGTGATATTCAATGACACTGAAGAGTTATATACAGATTTCTAGGAATTTGTCTAAGGAATTCCAATATTTAGCATTCAGCGAGACGAGGAACTGGCATTGTATTTCCTATATTACTATGACAGTGTGTTAATTAATTAATTCAACATTTGTTGAGACCTTATTAAGCGTCAGGCACTAGGTTAGGTAGTGGGCAGTCAAAGATAATGTGGCCCAAATGGTATGCATTATTAGTTAGCTAGGGCTGTCATAACAAATACCACAAACTGGATGGCTTATAGAATAGAAATGTGTTATCTTACAGTTCTGGAGACTAGACATCCTAAATTAAGGGTTTGGCAGAGCCATGATTCTCTGGAGGTATTAGAGAAGGATCTATTCCAGACCTCTCTGCTAGCTTCTGGTAGTTACTGGGTTTATGGCAGCAGAACTCCAATCTTCATATGGCATTCTTACTGTGCACATGTCTGTGTCTTGATTTCCCCTTTTTATAAGGACACCAGTCATACTGGATCAGGGCCCAACCCATTCCAGTATGACTTCATCTTAACTAATTGCATCTACAATGACCCTATTTCCAAATAAGTTTGCATTCTAAGATTCTGGTGGCTTGAACTTCAGTATAGAAATTGGGGAAAGCACAATTCAAATACCTACATAATATATTAGATGAGTTAAGCTTACAATTCACTGAACATTCATGCTACATCATAATAGTTTCCCTGCTTAGTAAGAAAAATAGAAGATAACTTTACTGCATTTTGGATAATATGATTAAGTCTTTCTTCTGTATGAGGCTTATTCTTATTAGTTTTAATCAGGTATGTTGGGTGATTTATAAGTAACTGAGAATGTATCCATTAAGAACAGAATGGATTTAAAAAAAAAAGACTATTTTTAGAACAATTGTAAGTTTACAGCAAAATTAAGAGAAAGGTATAGAGATTTCCCATTTACTCCCTGCCCACACTCTATGCATAGCCTTCCCATTACAAATATCCCCCACCAGAGTGGGACATTTGTTACAACTGGTGAACCTACACTGCCACATCATTATCACCCAAAGACCATAGATTAAATGAAGGTCACTGTGGGTGATACATCTTATGGGTTTAGACAAATATATAATGCTATGTATCTGCCATTATAATATCATACCAAGTTTCACTGCCCTAAAAATCCTCTGTGCTCCTCTACCTATTCATCCCGTCCTCCCCCTCTAACTCCTGGCAACCACACTGATGCTTTTACTGTCTTCTTAGTTTTGCCTTATCCAGAATGTCATACAGTATAGAGCCTTTTCAGATTGGCTTCTTGCACTTAGTAATGAGATGCACTTAGTAATATGTATTCAAGTTTATTCAATGTATTATAATGGCTTATAGCTCATTTCTCCTTAGCACTGAAAACATTCCATTATCTAGATGTACCACCCAAACTGATTTTTACTAATAAAAGGATGGGAAAGAACAGATCTTACATGACAACCAAGGGTGCACATATAGCCACTCCTGTTAATGTGCCTCTCCTCTCACGGAGTTCAGCTTAGACAAGCATGGGCGCAAAGGTACCCGCACACAGACCTCAAAGATGTCAGACTCACAATGTGAGAAGCCCTGGACTATTTACATTATGACTAAAAAGAAGCAAAATAATCAGGCATATGTTTTACTTTTAGAGTGGTGTGAAGCTATTTCTTGGTTAGAAGTAGTCATGTAGAATTGTCCTTTTTGATTTCTAAGACACAATTCTCAGCCTGGTCTTATTGTTAAGTCTAAACATGAATTTTTGGGTATGTAAATGTAATTTTTTCCTAAGATGCTTGCTGCTGAAGTGAACAGACTTTATCAAACACTGCCATTTTTTTGAGCATTCCGGTTTGCATTTCTAGGTCACTTAGATGCCTTGCAAACCAGAGCAGGGCGTGTTTTGTTTTGTTTCACTAATAATAGAATAAAAGACTATTTCAATAAAGAAGGAACATCTCTTTTTAAAGAATGATAATAATAAAAAAATTTTCCTTGACCAGAACTATTGAATTTCCTAGAAACTCTACAGAGACACTGAGGCACAAAACAGACATTGACAATGTACAGTCTCATAAATGAGGACCTATAAAAAAACATATTTTATGTACACTTTTGCTGTTGCAAAGATTTAAGAAATATAATTTCTTTGCTCTTTCGTACCCAAACGAAAGTTTGGTTTTGGATTTAGCAAATGCTTTTCTTCTTTGCATAAGAAAATAAGAAAAACTCAAATATCTGTACATTGTAGAGGGACTGAAAGCCATTTAATTGGAAGAGAATTAAATGCATGCATTTTTGCATAATTCAGTCCAGCTCACATAAATTCTATAGCTTTGGTCTAGTCTAAGTTGTTGATATACAACAGTATGTATAGTAGCCATTCCATTTGCTTACAAGTTTATTGCCCTACAAGTATCTAACACTTTGCCGTTTGGACACAAGACTAAGAATAAATCAGAATGCCATGGTTTTGAATGTCTCACTCAGTTTTATTAAAGAATAATCAGAAACCAAGATAAAACCATTTCAAGAAGAATCCCTGTTTTATACATTATCCATATTTTCACTTGACATGGTCTATGAATATAGTTAATGTTGAGCTTTATATAATTGCTATCCTTTGAAATGAGGGACAAACAATGTGTTTAAGCTAGACAGGAAATTGTTGATTTTATTTCTTGAATTGTCATAAAATTTGAATTTCCAAAGTTTGTTTTACCCTGTGAGAGCTCTGTGATTTATATTTCTAATGGCTATGTGACAAATTTTAATGAATCTAATCATTTGTTTCCCTCCTGTCTTCATATTATTTCTTTGGAAATGAGCATGGCTAGAGAGCATTTGAGAGAAAAAAAGACTGTGAGGAACATATTTGTAGTGATAAAAAAAGAGAATAGAAACAATATGAGATAATTTTTTTCTTTTGCGTTTTGTTTAGTGATTCTAAGGTAACAACAACCACACTCCACAAGAAACAGAAGAACATAATTGTTAAGGCTGGTGTCAGACTGACTGAGCTTGAATCTGTTCTTTACAGTGTGATGTTGAGCAAATTATTTAATCACTCTGGGCATGTCTCACTTTCCTTAGCCATACAATAGGGATAATAACATTACCTCCCTGTAAGCACTAGATGTGACATGTATATAAATTGCTTAGAACAGTAGGTGTTCAGTAAATGTTATATATTATTATCAGTGAATTCTACTAGTTCAAAAACACTAAATGAATACATAGTGAATTCAGTAAAGCAGCCTAAATGGTTTCTCCCTACAGAAACAAGTGTAGTCAAGTTTGTATAATTTTAAAGATATTAGATTTTTAAAAAATGCTCAGTCGGTTGGGCATCTGACTCTTGGTTTTGGCTCAGGTCATGATCTCACAGTTTCATGGGTTTGAATCTGTGTCAGGCTCTGTGCTGACAGTGCAGAGCCTGCTTGGGATTTTCTCTCTCTCTCTCTCTCTCTCTCTCTCTCTCTCTCTCTCTCTCTTCTTCTCTCTCTCTCTCCCTCCCTCTCTTTCTGCTCCTCCCCTGCTTACACACTCTCTCTTCTCTCAAAATAAATAAACTTTAAAAACAAAATTTCTAAAAAAAGAGATAAACGCAAAGCTAACATTTCCTCTCTAAAAGGTGTTTACATAAATTGGGTTTTTCTTCCTTAGTTGAGAGATGTTGTATGGTTAAGTGATTTAAAAGAGGAAAGAGAATTCACAGAATCCACACTTTTATTTTCAAGTTCTGTACTATTCCTGTAGAGCTCTGCATTTGATTTTGCTGGGCATGAGGGGCTGCTACTGAGCTATGAACTTGGCAGCACTTTGGCACCACTGAGGGTATAGACTTAAAGCAGAATCAGAGGCTTAGCTCCCCAATTTTATATTAGCCCAAGGCTTCGTCTCCTCATATACTGCTAGGGAAACCTTGGTTTTCAAGTCTGTTTATAACAGATTGCTTCTCACTTTAATTTCTGCTTATTTGTGGTAGTAGAAGGGGTGGAGCTTGAAGATTTATCTTGCTTTCTTGTAAACTCATTAATCTCATCAAAAAGGATATTTGTTATACTGATCCAAGGTCTTATTGCATTTTAGTCAGGGAGGGGGCTGTCAGAGCATGGTCCTCACTTCATTTCTAGAAGCTGAAGTTCTTAGTTACAATTTGAACCCCAAGGTCTTGTAAATGAATGAACATTTCAAGGGTTGACTCTTAGACAAGAGACCAATGTCATTTCCATTGATTTTCTAGTATGCCCATATTATGTATTATATCCTATAGTGAAAAACGAGAGCATTCTGTCTTCATAAAGGAAGGAATTCATGTAGTGGCCACATGTGTTCTACGTAGCCAGTTGATTAAAAGAAGTCAAGATTATAGCTTCTTGCTCACAGAGTGCTGTTACCAATTTTCCTAAAACTTCTAAACTAAAAAAAAAGGATCATACTATGGGTGCTAAACTGTTTGCACTTTAAGTGATTAGTGAATTTTTGCTCATCGTTTAAAAAACTAATTACTTTTTTGATGTAGTAAAATCTGCACATGGACGAAATCTGAAAGTACAAAGGGAAACTACAACACAAAGTAGGTTTCCCTCCTGTTTATACTCTCTGTGCTGTAGCCAGCCAGTTAGCAAAGAAGATTACTTTCCGGCTTTTTCGGAGATATTTCTATATACACTGATTACTGAGTTTCAGTAAGTGTCTGTTTAACTTCTTATCTCCTAAAGTGTTTCTAAGTCCTAAAAAAAATGCATTATATAAGTTCTTTTTAAAAGTTTTTAAATTTCAGTCAACATACAGTGTAATATTACTTTCAAGTGTACAGTGTAGCAATTCAACACTTTCATACAACACCTGGTGCTCATCACAAGTACACTCCTTAATCCTGATCACCTCTTTAACTCTCCCCCTCACTCTCCTCCCCTTTAGTAACCATCAGTTTGTTCTCTGTTAAAAGTCTGTCTCTTGGTTTGCCTCTCTCTTTTTCCCACATTTTGCTTGTTTGTTTTGTTTCTTAAATTCCACATGGGAGTGCAATCATATGGTATTTGTCTTTCTCTGACTGACTTATTTGGCTTAGCATAACAGTTTCTAACTCCATTCATGTGGTTGCAAATGACAAGATTCCATTTTTTTGGTAGTTGAGTAATATTCCATTATATATATCACCTCTTCTTTATTAGTTCATCAATTGATGAACCCTTGGGCTGTTTCCATAATCTGGCTACTGTAAATAGTGCTGCAGTAAATATAGGGTGCACGTATTCCTTTGAATTAATATTGTATCCTTTGGGTAAATAACTAGTAGTGCAATTGATGGATCATAGGATAGTTATATTTTTAACTTTTTGAGGAATCTCTTTACTGTTTTCCACAGTGGCTGCAAGAATTTCCATTCCACCAACAGTGCATGTAAGTTCTTTTCATATAAGATATGTGAATGAGATGAGGCGAATGAGAAGAGGTGGTTCTTAGACATGGTGGTAATTCATATCTGACATATATATGTAAAATTCTATATTCTATAAAAATAAGCCTATAATAAAATATTAGAGTTAGGGAAAGTTAGGGTAATGATTAACTATGCTTATGATCAATTGAGAAAACAAAAATTCCCAGTCCTGTCAAGAAATGACTTTTTATCTCTAAAATTTGTAACTAAATTGCATCTCATCTATTCAGGAGGCTACTCAGGAAAATGTGAATTACTAAGAAAACATGTTCAATACCTCAAAATTATTCTTCAGCTATATCTCAAACCCTCAGTTGGTTATAGTTTCTCTGAAGCACTAAAAGAACAATATGTGAAATTAGGAAAATAGAAAACTCAAGGTCTATCTATGAGAAGATCACAAGAAAAAAAATTCCAAGATTTAAAAATTAATTGTAAAGATTCACTAGAAAGATTAGTAGAGGGAATTATTTCCCAGTTATAAGGGAGAAGAGCTGCCTTAATGAGTATATTTTCTTCTTTCTGCAATAATTCATTTTTAACATTTTAGTAAAAGTAGACTAGAATAATGGCAATAAAATGAATCCCAATGACTTTGACATTGTATATGTTGTTTGATTTTAATAAATGTAATGAATTTGAAAGATGTTTATCATATAGAACCAAGTCATCCAAGCCCTCAACTAACTTTGGGGTAAGAGAAACTGATATAAGTATTGAAAATATTCAAAGACCAAAGCAAGATACAAATGAAATGTAGGATATAAATGTGTATCTTTTGGATCTTGCTTTCAAAATTCTGAAAATATTCCACGAGACTACTACTATATAAAACATAATATCCCTTTAAGTTTTAGGAACATCAAAGGATCTGAAAGAGAAAAAGAAGACTTTATTTCATTTTGATCTTGATAATTCAAGTGCTGTTCTTTGGGGCCAAATTGGAGTAAAGGTATTGTTTGATGAGAGCAAGAAGTCAATTAGGAGGAAAAATATGCAGGTGCTATTCCCAGCAATGGAGCTATGCAGAAGCAATGAGTGCACACAGAGACTTGCCTCTTCAGGAACAAAGTCCAGGTCTCACCCAGAAATAACTAGAGCACTCTTTGTCTGGCAATAAAGGAACTGCAATTTCACACCAAAATTATCATCAGTTCTTATGAGGAGAAATAGGAGACAAGAAAATGGAACACAGCGGAAAATCAGACCTAGAGAGAATGGATGGCTATGATTAGAAATACAATTAAGCTTGAAGGATGCCTGGAGCACATGAGGCCACTTAAACATTGCACCCAGCCCTCAGGCTTCTGCAAGTGCTATACAAACCTGAGAGTTACCTTCGTTGTTCTTGCTCTGCACTCCTTGTTCGTCTATCAAATTTCTCTCTCCTACACGTCACATCCTACACAGCTCAGAGAAGTAGAAAAATGCTCTCCACAAAGGTTGAGTGTGAGATCCCTAAAATGCTGAATCAGTTTGAGGGCATGAAGAGGTTCAAATAATGCATCGCTTTTAGTTTAATAGCAAAGTGAGCTGGCCTTGACTTGAAGTGACATTCCTGAAACCACTCATGATTTCAATTTTCCCCCAGTACTGTAGTTACAATTACTACTGTAGTTCATAACCATGAGCTCTAAAGTGATTATCTTATTACTTTATAATCACACCTAGATACTCAGAGCATTTTACAACTGGGGCAGTTTTAACTTTCAAATAATCCTTTTAAGAAAAGATGCTCCCCATTTATAAAGGGGATATCTAATTTTAGAAGGTTAATTTAAAATAGTCCCAGAAATTTGCCCCTCCAATGGAAAGATAAACCCTACTACTTGTTTGGGAACAAGATCATAAAATTAAGCCTCCTCTAAAAGAAAAAGAAAAAAAAAAGATAAAGATCTGAGTGGGTACACACATCACAGTCTCTGTGAACCCACACAAAAATAAGCAGGGGATAGGCGGCGTTGGGGTGGTTTCAGAGTGGGCTATTATTCACAGGAAAACAGCGAGATTCACTACGGAGGACATAATTCTTTTGACAGTGACAGGACCTCATTCACAGAACCAGGACTGATGGTGCATGCACAGTCAGCGTGCCAAGCAGCACAGGACCTGGATGCGGGTCCCTAATGGTGAACTGAGATCATTGCTGAGGACACTCGGGTGATCACATAAGGGACACTCTGTTTGCTCTCTGGGAGATGCAGTTCATTTGCACTAATTGCAGGCTTGGGGGCCTGGAGAAGGCGGCTCTGTGTACACATACTGTATTCCCTTTGTTGGTGAAGGTAGCTCTCACGGGCCCTGTTCCTCCTGGCATTGTGTGTGTGTGTGTGTATTAACAGAGAGATTTAGCTGCCTTTAAAATATATGTGCATTTCTAATTCTTTGCACTAGACTTACTAATAGCTGGTGAGGGGAAGCTATAA
This sequence comes from Cryptoprocta ferox, assembly GCA_028646485.1. Lineage (NCBI taxonomy): Eukaryota > Metazoa > Chordata > Mammalia > Carnivora > Eupleridae > Cryptoprocta > Cryptoprocta ferox. The sequence continues at coordinate 35,737,563 of CM053559.1, read as the reverse complement.
TATAATGGTGAATTACTTTCCGGAAAAGTTTAGCATATAATTCATGAAATAAAAGAAATCCAAGAAAGCTTAAGCCAATTACTATGGTTTATAGGATTTTCTTTTCTTCAGAAAAGTTCAATCTTAAACAAAACTATCTACTTTTTATCTACCTATTTTGTTTTGTTTTGTTTTGTTTTATTTTAATTCCAGTATAGTTAACATACAGTGTTATATTAGTTTCAGGTGTACAATATTATGATTCATCATCCACCTATCTATTTTTGGTATTTTCACAGAGAAAATGAAAAATTCTTATATCTAAGAATATATATTTTAAAATATACTTCTACATAATTTTCTTTAGTTATCAAATAACTTTTGAGGGAATGGAAGATCAAGAATGTTCTATCATTTGGGGTGCCTGGGTGGCTCAGTCAGTTAAGCAACCAAGTTCCAGTTTCAGCTCAGGTCATGATCTCCTGGTTTGAGAGACGAAGCCTCACGTGGGGCTCTGTGCTGATAGCTTAGAGCCTGCTTGGGATTCTCTCTCTACCTCCCCCTCTGTCTCTCCCCTGCTCATGCTTTTTTTCTCTCTCTCAAAAATAAACTTTTTGAAAAAAGAATGTCATATCTTTCAAACTTAGAAGAAATGCATGTTAAAGACACTGAGCAGTGTAAATTAAGCATGGAATAAAACTAATCATGTTGATATAGTAAAGCTTTGACATCCTCTAGAGGTTTGGTTGATTAGAAAATAAAGAGTTAAAAAAAATAAAGAGCTACAAGATCTTGAGATATTTAAAGATATATACTGATCACTGACACAGGTAAACAAAAAAGCAAAATTGTCCTGGTCCTGGAAATGCTTACAATATATGTGGGAATGCCAGCCATACACATTATGAAAAGTGACCAAAAATAGGGCTAATCAGTAGCTTTCAAATGACTAAAGTGTGTAAATTGTACTTGGATAATTCAGAGATAGACTCAATTTTTCATCATGGGAGTCAACAAGTGATTTCTTAGTAATATCAAAACTTGTTAGTATATTTTGACTAAAAGAATAGGAGGTTACACTATGGAGAAGGCCTTCTCAAACATGTGGAGGTGTTTTATGAGTGTAGTTTGTAGATTAAAGAAAAGGTAGAGGAGGAGTAGGGGCCAAAGCTAACAAAGATGTTTCAGTAAAATGTGGAAGGGTCTGAGGGGTTGTCCAGGGAGTCTAGAGCGGTAGAAATGGAAGCTCATCCATGTTTTGGGAAGGATAGTTACATGATCAAGTGCTGGTTCAAGAATCTTTCATTGATGGAGGAATAACAGGCAATCTGAGAGGGATGGAACCTGGAGGAATGTAGATCAGTTAGGGGCCGGTGGTCTACAAATGAGGTGATACAGCAGTAATCTAGGATGGTGATTTTTGAAAACAAGAGATTAAAACTATAGGTCCAGGATATTTTATACCCAAAAATACATAGCAAGCCCAGGGAAAAGAAGCATCAAAGAACCCGGATCTATCTGGGTGAAAAGAAGAATTTGAAAAATAAAGCCTTTCTGAGGTGATTTGCTTGTTTCTTTTATGGGAAAAGAATTTAAGTGGAATGTTGCATCTAAGTTGCCATAGAAATTCTTTGGAGGGGCAGTCCAGGGGCAATAGTTAGAACTACTGCCTTGGAACATCCTGGAAAAGTGAAGGTTGCAGGTAAATCTACAGTATTTGAAGCCATGTGGCTGGATGTCAATTCTAACAAGATAAAAATGTCTAAATATAGCCGAGGTTAATGTCAAGAAAGGTTTCCTGGGAATATGAATTTTAAATATCAGTTTAAAGACAGATTCTCCAAGATGATGTAAAGATATATCACCCTTGCTAGCATTAGATCTAACACCAAAAACACAAATTCAGTGAAGGACAAATATAACAGAATACAATGTAATGAAATACACTGAGCTGAAAGACTGATTCTACCTGACGGAGGTCAGGAGTCATTTTGTCCTCAGCATGGTTAACAGTCCAGAGAAATGTGGTTGGAGAGAGGATAAGTTCAGGTGTTCCTGGGTCCAGATCTCAACTCTGTTGCGAAATTAACTATTATCTTAGTTAAGCACCTTTAACTAAATTTAAGCATATTCTTGATTATGGGGGCGCCTGGGTGGCTCAGTCGGTTGAGTGTCCAACTTCGGCTTAGGTCATGATCTCATGATTCATGGGTTTGAGCCCCACGTTGGGCTCTGTGCTGACAGCTAAGAGCCTGGACCCTGCTTCTGATTCTGGGTCTCCCTCTCTCTCTGCTCCTCCCCTACTCATGCTCTGTTTCTCTTTGTTTCAATAATAAATAAACATAAAAAAAAGAATACTCTGATTATGGGATAAGAGATAATATACGTATTACATGTCTACCCCATGTTGTTATGCATTCAGTAAAGAAGAGTTGCCGCTATTTATTTTATTTCATTTTTGTAACTTTCAGTATTAACAAGCATAGAACTACGTTTCTAAGGACAGAAGTATATTGATTTCTATCACCTAAGTGACATATGTCAGAGAGAGAAACATTTCTGATCTGAGACACTGAAAGATCATTCTATGGCTTTTCTAGGTGATACGAGCTACATCTATCTGTCTGATGTAATTTTGACCAAAAAGGGAACCTAGCATAAGGTAGTTCACATAAAATATATGAATATTCATTGATAATGTTAGAACTCCATGTAGAAATTATACATTTAAAGGTGGTCACCAACTTTACATAAATATGGTCTGAAAATACGAGGAATGTATAGTTCTAAGTATAAGTTCAAAGGAGAAAAAAATGAAGAAAATGAGTAACAGAAGTAAATCAAGGACTCCTCTAAAACCTTTATTTACACAGACAAAATAATTCATTTTGGTAAAGTATATAAGGAGTTAAAATTGGTAGGTTTGATGCTTAAACACATACAGAATATTATAAGAAATTGGAATTTTTTATATCCACAAAGCTAAATAACCTACTTCAGTTGTAGATGACTTCAAAAACTGAAAGAAATAAGAAACTTTTAGTAGGTAGAAACTTATAATGCCACTTTTAAAGAGGTACAATTAAAATAGTGGTCATGTGCCTACATATTGCTGAGAAACATATTTATGCCTCTATTTGGTGCTATAAGATTCAAGATAGCATAGCAGCTAAGATCCTGGGTTCTTTATATATACATATATACAATATATATACATATAAACACATATATACACATATAATATATGTTTATGTATTTTATAATTTATATTTATATATAAATATATCTTATATTTATATATATATTTCCTATATATAAATTCCAGTTACTGGGCAAATTACTTAAATGTAGTGTACCTTAGGGTCTTAATCTGTAAAATAGTACCCAATCTATAAAATCTGTAAGGAAAATTAAGTGAACTAGTGCACAGAAGAAAGTTAGGGAGCTCCCAGCACATGGTAAGCATCCAAAACAAGTTAAATTTTACATTATTTATTATCAGTAGTCTTTATAATGGAACAGAATCGCCTCAGTAAGCTTTTCTTACTCTCCAAATGTGCCTCATCAACTATACTATTTATGCTCTGAATTGACATCTGATATTAATTAGTATTAAAAGCTCTTAGTCGATATAAGGCAGTGTTAACTAAAATTTAAGCAACAATTTTCTCGATATCATTTGAAGTGCTTTATATCTGGTGAATGTGTATAGAAAGAAAACAAAGGGTAAAGAGCCTGTGCTGGAAAAAAATGTGACAAGCTTCAAAAGGTGAAAAGCTGAGTAAATGTATATGAGATGGAGGCAAAGTGAATCCTAAAATTTCTATTCGAGAAACAAAGAAAAACAACCTTTTCTAATATGGGATGATGGACCAATTCTCTGGTTTGAGGCTGTTTCTGTCATCTTTGAACACGGGATGAAGAGCCGCCTAATTTACATATGTCTCATCTCCCATAATGGGAAAGAAAAAGACACTATAAGAGTCACTGGCCCAGCCAGGCTTACAGAGCCACTGTAAGCATCTGTAAGCATTTGTGACGTCTACTGACTCTCCAGAAATCCCAGAGTTGGCCTGGGCAGTTGTTTTCTACCATCCTCAGGCTGAGAGGTCCAGGGACAGACACATGGTTATAACTGTTTAAGAGAGTTAAAACCAATCCATTTTCCTTGGGGTCTTTAAAGATTGCCTAGCCAAAAACAAAACAAAACAAAACAAAACAAAACAAAACAAAACAAAACAAAAATAATTCCTCATGTTTAGAGTATAAATGGAAGGGAATGGTGCTTTCTAGATTCACTATGACCCCCAATTAATTTTGAGTTTACAAATCTGTGGGTCAAGAATTCTTCATTTGATTTGCCCTATACAGAGGAGAAATGAATTAGAAAACCAATGATTCAGGCCCAACCAAGGACAAATACTTTATATTTTTAGCTATAAGGTATTAACCAGTAAGAAACTCTAACGGCACTTTGATCCCCAACTTCTGCTTCTTTTGTGATTATTACTTCCATTCCACTAAATCATTTCACTTCTCATATCAAAGATCAACTAAGAAAACTATGTACTATTAATTTAAATCTATTACATAACGAGAAGTAAATATTTTGACAAAGATATTTCAGAATTAAAAAAGAAAAGGTATCTAATTGCTTGAAAATTACCTAATCATTTCATAGTAAACAAGTTACATTATGTAACAATACTAATTTTTAGCATTTGTATCCAGAAATGAGTTATTGGTAGGATCAGAGCATGTTTTTCACCATTATATTAATGGAGAAGGTCATTCTCCTCTGAGTAATCAAGATGAAACCACTTTTTAAGGTTTTACACCTTGATTAGTACAGATCTCCTTATGTTCAAGAAAGAAAATTTTTTACAGGTATTATGAACAAGGAAGTTAAAAAAAAAGCTTATGAAACTTTGATTAAAATAATTGATCATGAAAATTCAAATACTATGCTGTCACTATAGAAACAGTACAGTGATAATTAAAAATACAGACATCAAAGTACCATAGTTGTAGGAAACATATGGATAATATGTATGCAAGGTGCACATGTTAACATTTTTTAAGAGCTTTAACACACCTCTTAGATTTTCAATGCTTACTGATACGCTGTTATTAAACATAAATAACTAAAACAAAACTTTGGAAAACTTACTCTAAGCTCATAGGCTACAAGAATGCCATACTTTTGGTAACATTTAATTATGAATAATATAATGAAAAAAATCCATTTTTATAAATAAACTATTTAGCACTCTGTTGGTAATAGGCACAAGAAAATAACAAAGCCATACCTTGCACAAACACACTTTATATCTGCCTGATAGTCTTTCTATATGTGATATGATAGATCATATATGAAAGGGATACCAAGTTTTCTTTGTTCAAGGGTAGGTGTCTTCACAGAGTCAATGTATAAAGATGCTTTCTCCACATTGTCAGATTAGATAATAAGGATGGAGGGAAAAATATATGGACATGCTAAAGCCGTGGTCATTTTGAGGACTGTGTTCAATGAAGTTGTTAACTAAATCATATGACACAACCTCTTCTTAAAGAACTGTGAGTATAGTAAGATTTCTAAGGATAGATTTTTATCTAATATTAATTAACAAAGACCCCAGAATGTTCCACAATCACATTTAGGACTTGTAACATTTTCTAAGATGTAGAAACCGTCCATTATATTGCCACTAATATTGTGTGAGTGAAAACAAAAAGAGAGGAACTCGAATGAATTGCTTGATATGTCAAAATTAAAACAATAAAATGGATACAAGAATTACGTCCTTTCCACTTGATACCATAATCGTCACTCCGAAGGGAACTATAATATCATGTGCATATAAATAAATGACTAACCTGGTGTTACTACTCCATTTCCATTGACCACAGGCCTTTCTTCCTCTTCCTCCTCAGGAGGCTCTATACTTGCTTTCTCCATGTTGCTCACTGACTTATTCCTCTTCCGTTTTCCTTCAGCACTTGGAGTGGCTCCGGGGAGTATCTGGTCTGTCACATTTAATAATAATGGTGCTGGTTCTGCTGGAGGCTTCGGTGTGCCGTAGTAATTGTCTGCAAATGATACCAAAACATTATGGAGTTAACTATTTCTCCTACTATATAAATAATTAATAAAGAACGGAAAGTATATATTGACAAATATGTATTCTGTTTCTTACTTATTCTTACTTATATATGTATTTTATACGCATACATATATGTGATTTTGTATCCTTTCACATTTTTATATATACCTTTATTTATTGCTTCTCCTAAATTGGGCTTTAATGCTTAAATAAGCATATAGATTTATCTTCATTCTCACCTTTTGCCAAACCAAAATACAGTTGTATGTATTAGTCTCATATGGTACACAGCAATTTCTAAATTATTTTTAAAATTTGATAACCTTTTTAAAAATAATGTCTGAATAAGGGTACAGGTGACTTTTTTAAAACAAATCTCACAACATTCTGGAAAGCAAAGCACATTGTGCTTTTTTCCAGCTTTCAGAGGCTTCTGGCTGTTGTCCTTGATGCACACAGCATCCTGTCCAGAGTGGTAGCTCCATGCCAGTTTAATGGTTCCCATGGCTGCTGACAGCAGGCCTAATTCATCATTCTCCAGATTACTACAGCTCTCATAGCTCCATGATCAGAGCAATGGAATATTTGTTTCTCCCATCAGTCTGTGAGACTTCTCAAAGAAGGGAACTAATTCTTATTTCTCTCTGTAATAACAGCCTGACACACAGTAGGCATGGAATAAATACTTACTAAGTGAGCATCTTTATATATTTAAAACAAATTATTTATAGTCTAAAATTTTGATTGGTAAAAAACATAGTGGTGTTTTATAAAATCAATGTTATACTTTTAGCATCATCTTCAAACCCGCATTGGTGTTTTCGGTTAATTGAATAATTTATGCACACATTTGCTACTCATTCATTAAAGTCTTTATTTAGTACTGACTCTGCACCCAGACACTCCAATATATGTTTGAGAGAAAATGATGAATATCAAACAATCCTTGTCTTCCAGATGTTCAACAGTGTAGTGTGGAAGATAGGCACATGTGACCTCAAGCAGATGAGTATTATAACACGAAATAGGACTGAGTCACGCAATCAAGGAGGCACAGAGGAAGAAGCATGTCTCAATATGTGGAGGCCACTGAAGTCAACTGGGAAAACAGTGTGTTGTGAAAGAAATAAACTTTAACTAGAAGTCATGGGTTCTAGACTTGGCTTTTCTACATAACTACAATTCAAGGAAGTTACTTAACCTCACTAAGGCTCAATTTCTTCATCTATATATTGGAAATAGCAATACCTGTTATGCCTAAATTCTGGGTTGCAAATAACAAAAAACCAACTCTAGTAAGATTGAACATGACAGAGATGTGTTGAGAAGATATGGGATGCTAAGTTGAAGGAAGAGGTTGAAAAGTCTTGGGAAAAATAGGCAGAAACAAAGGAATTCCATCAAAACACCCAAGTTGCCTCTATTGGTCCCAAACTCTTAAAGCCACAGCCCCCTGCTGCCACTCCCTCAGCTGGAATGAATTCCAATCTCTGCTGACGAGCTCTGATTTGCTCATTTCCAGTAAAACTCTCAGGCAGGGTTGTCTCATTGGCTAAGCCTCAGCCATAGGAGAGTCCTTGAGATGACAAATTAGGGCAGGAGAATGGCTGCTCTCCTTTAATTTGGGGAGAGGGAGGTGGAGCCCCACCTACCACCCATCTCATCACAGGGTGCTCCCCAGGAAGGAATGGTCTCCGGGTGCTGGGCCTGCAGAAATGACCAATGTCTACTACACTTGCCCTCATCACTGGGTTGCTGTGAAGTTGAACGATGTATGAAGAAGTGCTTCATAAGCTGTAAAATCACAATGGTTTTAATGGCAGTGTAAACTTCCTGCTGGCACTAAGTGAATATTCCAAAGGCTAGCTGGAACACTAATGTTGTTGCTCATTTTCATGGATATTCACAGTTGTAAGAGAAATACAAGGGGGAAAATATTATCATGTAAAGTGGTTCTTATACATGTAAAACTGTTATACAGAAGTCTGTAAAGTGGATGATAGACATTTTGCTAAAGGTTACTTTCTAATTTAATTTAGAGCATTTTAAATGAATCAGACCTTTAAATGTACTTGCTGACTTCTGAGCAAACAAAGACTGCTAGTTACTTCCTGGAAGTCTATGAATTATTATTATTATATTTCAGCATCCCTAAGGGCTCGCACCATTCTCAGGACACTGCTATGCTTTCTATGGAATCTCAATACTTAACTGCTTATCTAACGAACATAAAGTAAAACTAATAAATAACCCTGTATGTCCCAATAAATAATATACTTTTAAGTAGTATTCTGAGAACTTTAATGCCTTCAACTATATACAGTATTAAGGAAACTGGATCACATTTCAGTGTTATTTTTCTTCCAACTTGTCTTTTATGGTTTAAATCTCCCTGAGGTAGAAGCATAACCTTTTATTAATTAGAAATAAATTCATAGGTCAAGCTAAAAATAAATATTAAGTAACAGATCCTGTTGAATTTATATTGCTAAATAATTATACCTATTGGCATGTGATATGATTATAAATTATATAGTAATATTCTATTTCTACAATTTGATTTATGAAAATAAGACTACAGATGAAATTTTAGATGTAAAAGTGTATGAATCATTAGTTAAAATGTTAAGATTATCTTCATTAGCAATAATAAAAACAATTTAGAAGAACAGAAATAACCCATATAGTGACATATTACAGAGAATATGCTATTATACCAAATCCAATGCATAGAACAAGGCACCGAGAAATACCTAAGCTAAGTTGAACAATTAGCCAGGCAGTCAGGTAGCTAAGTCATTGAAAATGATATTGTGATAAAAGTCTATAGAAATCCATATACTAAGGGTAAAATGTGCCTTTTAGGCAAAATATCAACATGTTTTCAGAAGAAAATAAAAACCAAAACTGTTTTTACATAGAATTTGGAAATAGTGTCCCATTAAGAATGGAATGCCTCTATGCACAGTGCCAGCATTTAGCAAATCTAAAAATCTCAAAATATAGTAACAATATGGTGTAATGTTTAATGGCATTTATTTCATGATGACCTGTCTTTGAATCCTTTGTCCCCTAAATTGGTTACTTCCTTACTTTAAAGTAGGAACATGGGACTTTAGGATGTCTATAGTCACAACAGCAACTACAATGACAATTATTACCATCACCATCACCACACCACAATTTACTGAGCTGGATACTGTAATGGACATTTTACTTATGTATTCTTGGATCAAATGGGGGCTAGAATAACTCTTACTCCATGGTCTTGGTATAAAGATTAATGATAATGAAGGGATGTATAAAGTGACTGGATCAGAACAGGTCTCCATATATAGTGGCTACTTTAGGCATTTGTTCATCACAAAACAGTATGAAATCATTCTGTCTCTACAGCTAAAAGAAATTGGAGGCCCCAGAAATTAAACGATTTACCAATACTGTACATGAAGTGAGTGGCAAATCTGTATCTGTTTGTCTTAAGAAACTCATCTCTTCAAAATACTATGTTGCCTCTCTAGAGGAAAAAAAAAAAAGTGTGACAAAATTTGCAATCTGCCCTGAACTTACAGCAAGAGAACTTCATTCAAAGCCACAACCAATAGGCACAAATATATGATTTTCAAAAGGGAAAGTGGATAATTGCTATCAAATAATAAAGCTGGGACAGTTTAGGTGATTTATTTTTCTTTCCTTGCTTCCAAAACTATGCATGTGTGTATATGCACATGTGCATGCATATGTGTGTTTTGGGGGATGAGGTGGGACACGGGGTCTTCTAGTCTACTTTTCTCTGAATACATCTGTACATGTAAAAAATGATGTATTTATTAGCAGTTTCATGTAAATTTAATATAAAATTGTACTTTTTTGTTGAATATGATGACAAAATCAAATGATATATAAAATTGCTCACTTAGTTCTATTATAATGATGATCATCTATACATTACATAGTCTTATTTTTTATCAATGCCTGGGGGTAAAAAAGACAATTATTTGAGGAGTTTGATTTATTCCTCAGCTTTTTAAGGACTTAAAATAATGATTTTTTTTCCAACACAGTTATAGTTCTAAAAGAGTGAAACAGGGTGGATGTACCTCTTTCTGACACAATAAATATAGAAAGCTTTCTAGAAATCTGAATAAAAAGAATAGTCTATAACATGTCAATAATTGGTTTCATAATGAAAAAAATTAATAAATGCCCATTTACAATGGAAGCTTTACTAATTCCTTGTAAAGGAAGAGGGGCTAAAACAGATTACATTGCTATGAACTAAACTTGCCTAGAGACTCCTCTGAAAAATCTAATCCATTACACACATATTTTTAATTATTATTTTAGAAAGAGAGAGAGCACGACTGTGGGAGAGGGCAGAGCAACAGAGTGAATCCGAAGCAGGCTCCACACTCAACATGGAGCCCTAGGCGGGGCTTGACTCCACAACCCTGAGATCAAGACCAGAACCAAAGTTGAGGGTCGGATGTTCAACCTACTGAGCCATCCAAATGCCCCCCATTACCCACTTTTATGCATTCCGAAGCCATCTAGAAGAGAAAAAAATAGCTTTCTAAATAACTTTTCATATAGTACACTTGAAGACTACCATGGAATTATTTCTCTTCTTATTAGACCAAATCATCTTTTCTTTTCTTTTTTATTTATTTATTTATTTATTTATTTTTTAACTTTATAGTTTATTGTCAGGTTGGTTTCCATATAACACCCAGTGCTCTTCCCCACAAGTGACCTCCACCAAGACCATCACCCCCCTTTACCTTTTCCCCTTCCCCTTCCCC
>CM053559.1:35704883-35726178 GCA_028646485.1 Cryptoprocta ferox | reverse complement strand
AAAAAGAGTTAGGGAGAGGGAGGGAGAAAAAAACACGAGAGACTCTTGATTCCTGAAAACAAACTGAGGGGGGAAGGGGAAGGGGAAAAGGTAAAGCGGGGTGATGGTCTTGGTGGAGGTCACTTGTGGGGAAGAGCACTGGGTGTTATATGGAAACCAACCTGACAATAAACTATAAAGTTTAAAAAAAAAAAAAAAGAATCATCATAATTACATCTGAAAATATATTCACTTCCCCTCCATCTCTCTTTTTTATTAAGGTTTTTTTTTTTAATTTTCTTTCTTTTTTTTAAATGAACATTTGATTGGAATTTCTTGCCAGAATATTCACCTGCTGGCAATATGGTAGTAGTGGTATTAAGAGTGTAGGAAAGAAAATGAGAGAATTTGCAAATATGTGCAAATATTAGAATTTGGTAGGAATGTTTTTAAGCTCCATGAAAGTCCTAATGTCCTGTTGAGACATCCTGGCAAGATGATAGAGACTATACTAAAAAGATTTCATGAGCTGACAGAGCAAAAGTTCAAAGATGATTACTAAACATGTAAGATGATTACCAGTTTAGGGGAAATTTCAATTGGGGTCTGGGAAGGACTGCTGCCTGAGACCATTCATGTTCTGTTCAGGCCTCTGTGAAGCCATGTGGGGCGTCACACACCTTCCTGAGCCTGGCAACTGTGACAATTAGTGGAGTCTCCTCAAGCATTTGGCCATTAGGTTTATGATGCAAAGCAACATTGATTCTAGGATTATGAGTTTTGAAAATCCAGGAGCATAAAAAACGATAAACTAGAGCCACTCAAGAAAGTCAGGAAATGAGCCAGAGCTGAGGGCCTGAATAAAAATTAACTCGGTGCCATATGACCTCAATCATCCACAGCAATGTTTTAAATCCCCAGGCAGATGGCTTTTTCTCAGAGGTAACTCTAAGAGATGTAATAAATTCTGTTGGTAGTAGGAGAAAGTACCCCTTCAAAAACAAAATACTCCCATTCTTTTTCAGATCACTGTTTGAATCAAACTACCCAATGCCTATGTCGAATATGATCTCCACAGATGCAGTCACTGGAAAGAAAGGGTGTAAAGTTGATATAATGACCAAGATTATAGTTCAAATAGTAAGCAGTAGTGCATCAAATTCACAGTATCTCACCACAAATACAGTATTTGAGACTGCCAACATGTCTAAGACCAGAAGACTCAAATTCAATTAAACTAATAGAATTTGGGGTCTAAATTAAGTGTGATCAGATCAAAGTAATATGTAAATAGGTAGTGGGTCTTTGTTGTCGTTGTTTTTAATTGGTAACACCTCTATTAGCAGAACACAATTAATTTGTATGATAAAAAGCAAACTATAAATTTTTCAAGTTTTATAGCTATGGGAGATATATGACATATAAAAGGTCGCCCCCAAATATGCTGTGCATAAGCAAGGTTGGTTGCGCTGGATTCCTGCAGAAGGATGCTGCACTCCGGCCTGGTAATCTGACCAGACACTCTTCTAAGGAGAGACTAAGCTCGAGATGAGCTCTGCTTTCATTCTGCCTGATGTTTCAACTTCAGGGGAATTAATCCTGTTTCACCTATGGACTTGAATCAACCCTGAGAGTCAACATCTTACATTTCACATATGTTAATATATAAGGGGAATGTTCTGCTTTGGATCAACTTTCAATACAACTAAATATTTGGAGGTTTTGTGATGATGACAGGAACCTTATTTCTGTCTAATGATGCAATAATTTATCAATTTTAATGCTGATGCAGTTTCAGTTTAGCAAAGGAATTTGGATAATTTTTTAAGTTCTTCGAAGTAAACGTATTTCTTTTATATGAGATTTTTAATATAAGCAATTAGGAATCATGGTCCTTATTGTCCTTAAAAGCCCTAGGCTATCTCCACTTACATAAGCGTGGTTAAAACAGGACCTCAAAATATGTTATTGTTTGTCTACACAATTTTTACCATTCAGTTAATTCAGTGACAGTACACGTTGCTTTCATTTATCTCTGAATTCCAATTATGATGCTAATGCTTAACCCACAGCAAGTTACTTCATTCCTTGGCCGCCTTTGCTTCAACCATGAAATGGTTGTGGCAGTACTTAACTTGCAGAATTGGTGTAATGGCTAAATAAACATTTAATATACATAAAATATCCAAAAATATCTGTCCCACACTAAGTTTTCAACAGCTGTTCTTCCAGGTCATTTCCAGATGTTTATTTTCTTACATTGCATCATTAAAACATAGAATGAAAAGATTAAAACATCTGCTTTTCATTCTCTTACCACAGCCTTACTGTTGGCCTTCTTTCAGAAATTCCTCATATTTTCTCATTTTTCAGCTGATGTCACTAACAATCTATTTTTTCCTAGTCCCACAAGACTCTGAGTGACAGAGAAGCACCATTTAGAACTTCCCAATTTTAAATTAAGAAAAATTGAAAATGACAAATCAGTTTACTTCTTCAGTCCGTCAAAAAACATTGAGGAAGCAGCTGAGTGCCCTAAAACAGCATGGTTTTGGCATCCCAGGCTGCCACATATTAGCTCTGTGGTGCAGACAGATCATTAAACCTCCCAGAGCCTTGGTTTAGTCATCTGTAAAATGAGGATAACGCTCAAGCTGGGCACTGCCAAGACCACTGGGCAAGAGTGGTGATTCGAGGATGGGTCATGAGGTTGAAAGTGAGCTGACACACAGGATGGCTCTTCAAGGATGAGGAAAATTTAAATAGTCGGAGATATGGGAGTAGCTCCCCAGATGAAATCAGTAGGGAACTGTCCTTTCATCTCCAACTTGTGGTTCTGTGAGCAAAGGCACAGAGGTAGGGAAGTTGAGAGTAAATCTGGGAAGTGGTAAAGAGTGAAAACCAATTTTCTTGGACATATAAGGTGAACAGGGAATGGACTGACAGAAAACTGGAACATCAGGCAGAGGACAGAGTCTTGAAAATCTAAAAATTCTGACTCTTTCTTTCTTTCTTTCTTTTTCTTTCTTTCTTTCTTTTTCCTGCAGAGTGTGAGAAAAGGCATGCAGGTGAAAAGGAATACATGTATGAAAAGTATAGCACCAAGACTGATCCTAACCTAGTAATGGGTAGTTTCACTGGTGAGAGCAAACTGACAGTTTTCCAGCCAGGATGACGGAAAGGATAGTGCTATTACCAACAGCCAGAGTGGACAAAACAAGAAAAGTTGAAGTGATTTGTCTTGCAGGTATACCCAGAGGTCAGAAGAGAGGAGGCTCCCAAATTAGCAGGCTATATATAGCAGAATCTATGCAATATATAATACCATGGACACTTTAAATGCCTTAACACTTTATTAAGAAGTCTCATCAGGTAACATGTCTTTACCATCTTTTTTATAATTTGAATGACAGGGTTGATTTTAAAATAGTTTTCCTCATTGGTAATCAATAATATATGAAACTATTATCTATAGCATCAAGGCCTAGAAAAAATTATGCAATCAAGAAAAAGAAGCTTCAAAACAAAGCATAATGCCTAAAATATAAGCCCGAGATTTCACGCTACCTCTGTCATAGATTTCTTATGTTAGACAGTGGAAAGTAACCAACTATTGTTCTGAGCCCATTTCTCCTTTTTACAAGGTGAACACAACATGTTTGACTTAATACTGAACATACAGTTGACAATACTATTGAAACAAAATTGATTAAAAAATCTGAGAAAATATGTAGTTTATAAAAACAGAGGTTTCTCTACTACCCTTAACTTTTATTGTAGCATTTCCAAATAGCTCCTTTGAAACAGTAAATTCATAATTGATAGGCAACCTTGACTTTGAAGGTTTTGTTTTCTCCATTGTTCTTCTGTTTCCCCTTTTATTTGTCATTTTAGAAGACTGAAATATGGAACAGACTCTTGCATATCAGAATGCCAATGGAATTACTTTATTCCAGGTAGTAAGTGAATGCTAACACAAAAAGATGTAGCCGTGTGTTCCAAATGCCTTGAAAGCCTCAGTAACAGCAAATAGTCCATCGATACCAACCTACCACAATGCATGCCAAATAAATTGTTTATGTTTTTCCTCTTTCAAAGAAATTTCTAGTTTAACTGGTAGCTTATGAATCAACTATCCAATAAGACATTTAGGTTTAAAGGAAAAGAAATTGCAGAAAATCAATACTTTAATTAGGTTGTACATACATTTGTAAAAGTAAATATCTTGTAGACGTTCCTAACACCCATCTTCCTTCTCTCTCTAACCTACTCAAGAGCGTCACTCCAGCAAGTGCCTCTGTCTCTTTTAAAGCACCAGTTTCCCCTCCTTATGGCATCATTTAAGCTATATATAAATATATGCTAGAATGTCTGCCATCATTTTAAAAATTCCTACTTCCACCTCACTTCTCCCTCTAGCAAACACTCAATTCTCTGCTTCTCTTAGAACAAAACTCTTAAGAGTAGTCCCTACTCCATTTTCTCCAATTCTTTCTTTGGATCATTTCAGAAACCTACTCCTTGAATCAGGCTTTTGTCCACGCCATTCCAACATAAATCCTCTTGTTCTGGTTACCAAAACATCTATAAAATCACAGTCCTGGTTCTCTTCCTACTTCACTCATTACTGCTTTTCAATCTCTTTTTCTGCTTCCTTTTTATCTTCCCAAACTCTGAGTGTTTAAGGTCCCCAGGGATTGGTCCTCAGACTACTTTATTTCTTTACATTCACTTACTATATGACCTCATTCAGTCTCATGGCTTTAAACATCATCTAGAATGTAACAACTTTCAAATTTATACCCCTCGCTCTAACCTGTCCTCAGAACTCCAGATTCATATGCCTGGTTTCCAGGTTCACCTCTGAATGTGGATATCTTATAGGCATTTCAAGCTTCAGGGACCCCCAAACGGAACACTTCATTTTCCGCATTCTACTTCCTCAACCTGCACATCATAGAATTCCCCCACCTCACTAAATAGTAACTGTAATCTGTGTAATGGTAACTCTAATCTAGTTGATTAGGCCTAAAACACTGGCATCCTGTTTGATTGTTTTTCTTTCTCATATACCTCAGATCCAATATGTTACCAATTATGTCATTATACCTTTGAATATGACCACTTTGCCCCTATTCCACACCACCCAGGTTACGAAATGATTTCTCACCAGTCACCCTGCTTTCACCCTCGTCTCTACTAGTTTAGTCTCCACACAGAAGCAAGAGGGATCCTCGTAAACTGCCAGTTAGATTATGTCACTCCTCTGCTCAAAAACTTCAAAGTCTTCTCATCTCATTCCAAGAGAGAGCACAGTGCCTGCCCCCATTTTTCCCTGCTCTTCTTGCCCCAGCCACCTTGTTTTACTTGCTGTTCCTGGAATCATCAGCACATGCTCTGCACTCAGGCTTTTCTACTTGATGTTTGCCCTGTCGAAATTTATCTTCCTCTAGGTATGGGTCTGCTAACTCCCTCCCTTTATTCAGGACTCTGCTCAGATATCTCTGTACCAGAGAGGTCTTCCCCAACCCTGCACCTTGATCATTATAGGTGATCCTCTAACACACACACACACACACACACACACAGTCACTATCCCCTTACTCTGCTTTATTTTCTTAATACCCCCATCCCTATCTGACATTTTGTTTTTGTTTATTTCCACTTATTTATCTATATGCTGTTTCATTTCTCTCTCACATTCCTTAAATTCAAGCTCATGAGAGATCTGGGACTTACTCTGTTCTGTTCACACATACATTCCCAGTGTCTAGAACATTAACTAAATGAACAAATGAATGGCTAAGTAAACTTCATCACATATTCCCATATTTTACTTGAACTTGTTTGTTACACACCCATACACTAATGGAAAGCCATTGTCAGCTCTAATGTTAAAGGTCTAGGCATATGGGAAATCAGACTTTTTTTGAGTAGATTTAAGTTATGCTCAATATCACTTGCATTAAAAAAACAATTATTTTTCAGGCAAAAAGGAAAGAAAAAATGCAAAACAAATCATTCTGATAGTAATATAAAATGGTTTATTTAAACTTTTAATTCATTTAAAACTGATTTATGATTTGTAGGTATATAGAAAATTATATAATCATTAAGGGTACAGTTTGATTTTTCACAAAGCAAACATCAAGATGAAGACATAGTACTTCAAAAGTCTGCTCTTGACCCTTCCCAGTCCAACATCCTGCCAAAGGTAAACACTACTCTGATTTCTACCACCATTGATTACTTTTGTTCATTTTAATTTTAAACTATCTAATTGGAATTATACAGTATATATTCACTGTGTCTGACATGTTTTGCTCAGAATTTTGTTTTCATTTTTTTAATATTTGTAGGTAGTAATTCTTCATTGTTCTCATTGGTATGTCATATCCTATTGCATGGATATTTCACAATTTATTTTTTATTCTTTTGTTGATGGATAGATATTTGGCTTACTAAGAATGGGTCTGTTATGCCCATTTCTGTTCTTGAACATGCATGTGTATATTCCATTCCAGGGTAGAATGGAAAAGCTGGGACACAATGCGGGCATATGTTCAACATTAGGAGATTTTGCCAGTTTCTCAAAGCATTTATATCATTTGTTTTCTTTGTAATTTAGTCTCACCCAATTCAATAAAATCTGGAATCTGATACCCCTAAGTAGATCTTGTGAATCTTCTTGAAACATTAATAACTTTTTTATAGCTTTGAAAGTTAAAACAAGCAGGGTTTCTGAAGTGTAGCCAGGGGGTATTAATACTGAAGACAGTAACTGGTATGTTGGGGGGGGGGGTGGACAGAAGAAAGAAAATAAGTTTCATAGACAAATAAAATAGGGAAACAAGATTAACCAAATAACACAGAAGTCTTTTCATGCACGAGTCCTCAGGTTTGCTACTGTCTAATGTACACTGACAGTTACAGGAGTGGACTACTACAGTGTGAGGTGCTGGGATAGGAACTTTATGTGTGATAGAAAACCTTCCTTCTCCATGGACTAACTTGTCAGGCTATGGTTCCACAGAACACATTGTGAAAAATATGGGCAAGAGCATTTGCTCAATGATTACCAGAAGTACCCATAATCCTTAAAGACTGCTCTGACTCAAACGTTAGCAACATATAAAACGCAGTGAAATTATTTATATATCGCTCTGCTTCTTTGTTTTGATTTAATTCACCTTTGAGTTCCTTATGTCATTGTTCTGTACCCTGAATCCATTCACATATTCAATGTCTGGTGTGGTTTTTAGTTCTTGTAGGTTTTAGTTCTTGACAGTGCAAATCTGGTTGCAACAATTCAATACCGAACTTTTTAAAATTTTTATATTTTTAAATTTATGTTTATTTTTGAGAGAGAGAGAGAAAGACAGACAGACAGACAGACAGAGTATGAGGGAGGGAGGGGCAGAGAGAGAAAGAGACTCAGAATCTGATGCAGGCTCCAGGCTCTAAGCTGTCAGCACAGAGCCTGATGCGAGGCTCAAACCCATGAACCACAAGATCATGACCTGAGCTGAAGTCAGACGCTTAACCGACTGAGCTGCCCAGGTGTCCCAATGTTTTGTTTTGTTTTGTTTTGTTTTGCTTTGCTTTTAAATGAAAGATTATAGGGCTGGAGCAAAACTAGGTTACTTAAAATATTGCATATTTTAGCTTGAGTAAATAAAATTGCTAAAGGTTTTATCATATTTCCATATATAAGCTAGCCTTAATATCAGCATTCTCTCCTTGAAGTAAAATGCTCTTATTAGTCATGTTGATTAGTTTAAATAAACTTGTTATCCTGGTGTGTATTGAAATTATTATCACCTTTACTCTCCAATGTGTAAATTATAGATAAAGAAGCCTCCTAAAGTTTCCCGCAGAAGTAACATCATAACTGAGAGAGAAAATAATCTAATCAATTGTGATCTCCTTATATCATTAATATAAGAATGACTGAGGCAAGGGTGGGGTGGGGGGGCTTCCTGGATTCTGTTCTCGGTTAACTTGAATTCAGTGTAATATACTTTGGAATGAATATTGGATTTCAATAAAGAACATTTGGGGAATTTGAAACCCAGAAAGCAAGGAAGGCATCCAAATTTATGATGGCTCAAAGATGCTTGAAATAGCAATTTATGCCAGATCAAATACCATTTAAATGGGTTGTAGACTGCTGGGAAAAAGTGTTTATGGAACATCTTATATTTGCAAAGTGCTTTCAGTCATTTTTAATAGTCATGTTGGGTGCATACTTATAATTGCAGCTGACAAGGACAGCTCAATATGACAAGTGACATTCAAGAGACTTATGGAAAATCAAATTATTCTAAGGTGTTTTATTTGAACTTGAAAATAATAGCAATAACAGGGAAAAAGATAGAAGAGGAAGAAAATAAAGAATAAAAAGAAAAAAGTGGAGGAAGAAATATGTATGTGAGAAAGCAAGGATAATAATTCTTAATATTGAATTTTCTATCTGGCAAAGTCCTGGCATGTAATTAATGTCTGATATATATTAGTTTTTTTCACTATTAGTCCACTATCTCTCAAAATTTTTGGAAGTGTATATAGATTGCAAGTTAAAAAGGACAGAAATGTTTTAACAAATGGTTTCTAATACAACAAATCAAAAGAAAATGAGAGACATACTCCTAACACTAAACAAGAGGTAATAACAAATGATCAATGGGAAAAGTAAATCTCTTTACTTTGCAGCTCGCAGGTCATTAGCTGTTCAGCAAAGATTTTCAGTGGCTTTCATGTTGTCTCTTGCTGAGCTCCTGAGAGTTTATGGCTCGTCTAATGCTATATAATTGATTATGGAGGGAATCTGTGTATGTGGTATCCTTTAAATTTTGCCAACTTTAAAGAATATTCAAATAAATCAGAGATGGAAAGTATTTTAAGTCTCATTAGGCAATTTTAACTTTAATCCTTGGTGGAGAAGATAAAGCATGTTAGTCTGAGGCAAAAGTCCATAAGGTGCTATTTTTTTACATTGGTGGCCTCCAATGAACCATGTTTCCCAGTATTTATATACTACAACTTTCCTACACGGACTCTGGTTCAGCCATGCAACTTACCATGGCCAATAAGAGACTGGCAAGGATGTTGCAAGCAGAGGCTGGATAAGTGTTTGCATGCTGGGACATGTCTTTTCAGAATGCTCTCCTTTAGAACTTAGCCATCATGCCAAAGGGAGTCCAAAATATCCTGTTGGACTCTAAGAAGATGTTCCCAAATGTGTAGAGAGAAACCACATGAAGGAAAACTGAGGCTCCTCAGCCAATTTCCCCTGCTGGATACGATTACATGAGTGCTTTCTGCCAAACAATATTGAGCAGCAAGAACTGTCCGATTGAGTCTAGCCAACCCATGGAATCATGAGAAATAAAATCAATGCTGCTTGAAGGCACTGGGTTTTGGAATGGTTATATTCACAGCAATTAGTAGCTGAAAACAATACATATTCCAGAGAAATCATTGCATTAATTTATCTTAATATATGATTCAAATTGTTTTTTTTTCCTGAAAATAATATATTCATATAATTTAAACAGTCAAATTGTCCTGCAGTGCTAACAGAGGTGAGTAATTTCCTTATCTACCCCCTAATTCCTTTCCCTGGAGGCAATCGTTATCTCTCTGATTTTGATTTTTCTATTTACTTTAGAAAGTAAATATATGTGTTCATATATTATGAGCATATAAATATTGTTCACTGCTAGGGAAAGTAGCTTAATGGTATGATATTTATGACATTTCCTTTCTTGAATAATAAAGTTTTGTTTTAACTTTTTGTTTGTCTTACTATTGTTATTGTTATTTTTTATTACTAATCGCTTTTTCTTCTCAAACTCTTTAACAATACCTTTCCACTGTTTCCGACATACTCAAACTAATCAGGTAATTCAGCTGTTGTCTTTTTTCTCCTCGAGAATGCTTTCCTAGTGTATTCTAGAAAATGCATTTCTAGAGCATATCTATCCTTCTGATCTGAAGTATTTTTGACCTGCTACACAGCTGAAATCTCAGGACTTCCCTTGACAATTACCAGAGCATTTCCTGGACTTAATCCTTCATGTAAGGCACCATTTCCTGGAAATTCTGGGTCTACTTCTTTGGGTTTAAACTTCTGTTTTGGAGGATCAATCTTGCTGTAGTTTCTTATGAAATGATGTTTGGGAGGCAAATGTGAAAATTTCTTCTTCCTTCACACTGTATTAATAATTTCCTTTGGTATAATAATTTTTGGTAGAAAATTTATTCTTTCAGACTTTAAAAGACTTTCAGACTTTAAAAGACCTTATTACTCTATTATTTTTTTATTTCCAGACTGTTCAGAAATATGATGCCATTTTTGTCCTGAATTTTTCTGTATATGCCCAATGTTTTCCTCTCTGGAAACTTTGAGATTCTTTTCCTCTCCTTACTGTCCTGAAATTTCATGATGGTGTTATATCATGTATATTTGATGTGTAATTTAAACCTGTTACATTCTTTTTTGATGGCAATCTTGAGGTAACCAAAGTTTTTAATTTCTTCTTTAACTATTCCTTCCTTTGATTTCTGTCTTATCTCTGGGACTTCCAACTCAAATGTGGACCTCCAGGATAATCCACTCATTTTCTACTTTTTGGTAAACAGAACTAAATTTTATCTCATAATTAATGGATTTTAAAAAAAATTTAGCTTTCTAAAATGTTTAATTCCCATGATTTTCTTATTCTGAAGCTATTGGTTTTTTTATTACATTAATTATTATTTAAAAAAATTTCTTCAAAAATCATCATTTTTTTCTAATTCTTCTGGGTTTCTGTTTGGATTTGCATTTTGGTTTCTGTCTTTAAGTTTTGAGGCTTCATCATATGTTTGGTGGTCCTTGTGGTGCTTAAATTTAAAACTGGATTAGATAAAAAGTTGACTGTATACTTTGTGTGAGTGGATGGGGCTTGTCCATTGATGATTTTCAGTGTATACTGTTTGGGTGGTGAGTTGGCTTTTTATTGGTAGGGGGAGAATCCCCTAGTGCCAAATATATAAAGCTATTTGTCATTCTTCTATGTCTTCTATGAGAATCCTCCAGTTTCCTGCATGAAATTTTTAAGTCTGGCTGGAAGCTGGGCTATAAACCTTTCCCTAAACCCATTTTTCAGCCTGGCATCAAGCCTCTGCCCATGGCTATGCTTGTCCCCAGGCCCTGTTTTTTTTTTTGTTTTTTTTTTTAATCCCAGGCAGAGGAGGGGCAAGGAGAGAGGGAGACATAGGATCTGAGGCAGGCCCCCGCACTGACAGCAGAGAGCCCAAGGTGGGGCTCCAACCCACAAACCCTGGGATCATGATCTGAGCTAAAGTCAACCAACTAAACTCAACCGACTAAACTATCCAGGCACCTCTGGGCCCTGGTTTCTTAATTGAGATTTCTCCAGTGAATAACCATCTAGTAGTATTAGGCTAGATTGAGGCTATATGTGGAGGGATAGCTAACAGGGAATTGAATAATTTATTGTCTTTCTTTCTTTCTTTCTTTCTTTTTAATGTGTATTTATTTTTGAGAGAAGAGAGAAAGAGAGAGAGAGAGAGAGAGAGAGAGAGAGAGAGAGAGAGAGAGAGAGGCAGGCAGAGGCAGAGAGAGGGAGTCACAGAATCGGAAGCAGGCTCCTGGCTCTGAGCTGTCAGCATAGAGCCTGACATAGGACTTGAACTCAAGAACCGTGAAATCATGACCTGAGCCAAAGTCTGAAGCTTAACAGATTGAGACACCCAGGCGCCACTCAACTGATTTATTTTCAAAGTTTAAACCATCTCTCCTGTTTCAAGCTCCAAGTTTCACCCTGTCTTCAGCAAGCCATAGTGTCTCCAGTTTAAATGACTCTCCAGGATTCTGTGGGAAGGCAACAGGATGGAGGAGGCTGACTTGTTCCTCACTGGTATTCCTTACTACAGGCTATTACATTTCATTACTATTTCTTTTGCTCTCATCAGTCAGATACTCTCCTCTATCTGCTTTCCTGATTCTGAAAAGGTATTGACCTCACCAGTCTTCTAATTCTTCTCTCATTTTCCTTTTCAACATGTGTTTTATATATTTTTCCACTTACACTGTTATCTTAGTGATGTTTGAGGAGTAAAAAAAATAAAACATATGTTCACTGTGTCAAATGAACTGTAAGACCCTTATTTATTTATTTATTTATTTATTTATTTATTTATTTATTTTTAAACAGGTGACATTGCCACTGTCAAAAATGAAGTAGTAACTCATTAGGGCTACTTAATGGAATGCCTGACTTGCTTAATATATAGTCACTGGGTAATACACAGTCAAATCTTGACACCGGGTAAATACTAAACTGGCAACAACTACAGCTTGGTGAAGGAGAAAGTATTCTGGTTCAATCTGAATTCTTGCTAAAATAGAATTATAGCCCTCACCACAAGCGAATGTGATAAATGTGATCTACAATGAAGTATTATGAGACATGTTGATTACAGGGACGCATGCAGTTCCAAATACATTGTTAGGGACTGGTAAAATGATGAGGGTGAATAACTGTTCTGTATGCAGAGAAGGGCTATGAATTCCAATATTCAACTTTAGTAAATGTATTAAGTGCTATTTTTAAAAAAATGTTCAAAACCATGCTTAAATCACACATTCTGTATAATACCATCTCCCTGACTTATCAACCAGAAATTTTCTTAGCCCCTTTTAATGAATGTTTGCTATCAACACCTGTAGTTTCTAGTGTTTTTAATTTCATTGAATGAAAAATGCATCCCTATTGGGCCTCTAATTGAATTAACAACACAGGATTGCAAAACTTTTGGCCCAGGAGGAATATTAAACAAATAAACAAACAAACAAAACACAAAACAGTAATCAACCATCACTATCATTCCATTTAAAAAGAGATACGGGGGAGCGCCTGGGTGGCTCAGTCAATTGAGCATCGGACTTCGGCTCAGGTCATGATCTCATGGTTCGTGGGTTCGAGCCCTGCGTCAGGCTCTGTGCTGACAGCTAGCTCAGAGCCAGGAGGCTGCTTTGGATTCTGTGTCTCTCTCTCTCTCTGACCCTCCCCTGCTCACTCTCCCTCTCTCTCTCTCTCTCTCTCTCAAAAATAAATAAAACATTAAAAAAAAAAAGAGAGATACAGGGATACCTGGGTGGCTTAGGCAATTAAGCATCTGACTCTTGGTTTCGGTTCAGGTCATGATCTCGCAGTTTGTGAGATTGAGCCCCACTTCTGCAGGGCCCTCTTGGGATTCTCTCTCTCCTTCTCTCTCTCTCTTTCTCTCTCAAAATAAGTAAGTAAAGTTAAAAAAAATAAGAAGAGTTATTAATTGAAACAATTTGAATAATTAAATAAATATCTAAGTGTTCAATTATAGCCCAATGTATGAAATAAATATCTGCGAGTCCATACTGATACAATTGTTTGAATAAAATAAATGAGGGAGAAGAGACACATCTCCTGCACAAAAGAATTGTATGTGATTTGTTCAGATTCCCCTTCCTCAATGAGGTGATGCATAACTTCCTACCCTCTAAGTATGGGCTGCACATAGTGTGACTTTCTTGCAAAGACTACAGTGTGAAAAGGAGATGGGATGGGAATAATGACGTTACAGTGGAGAAACCCAAAGAAAACCACCACTCTGTCACATGGTCAAACATAACATCAACACTGATAAAGTTATGTCACATGAATTGTATGTATCCTTGATATGATGTGATAAAAATGGCACTTTCTCTCTGTTGTCTTCTTCCCCCAAATCCATAGCCAAAGTATAACCATGAGAAAAACATCAGGCAACTTCAAATTGGGAGATACTGTACAAAATACTGGGCCAGTACTTCTCAAAACTGTCAGTCATCAAAAATAAGGAAAGTCTAAGAAGCTATCATAGCTTAAGGAGACATGACAACTAAATGTAATGTGGTATCCTGGATGGAGACTTGGAACAGAAAAATGATATTAGGTAAAAATTTTAAAAACTGAATAAAGTATATTATTAAAGTATATTATTAAGGTATAAAGTTAATAGCAATGGGTTCATTGGTTGTAACCAAGATTAGATCCAACCAGAAATTGAATATGGATATGCAAGAACTTTCTGTATCATTTTTGTAGTGTTTCTATTAAGTCTAAATCTACTCTCAGTTTCTATAAGTCTAAATCTACTTTTATATAAAAGCTACCACAACAGTAGAATAGGACAATCCTTTAAATTTTGTAGGGGGCCCATTATGAAAAACAAAACAGAAAACCGTCTATAATGCATTTGAGTCTGGGGTAACATTTTGGACTTGGGACTTATTGGTCTTTATCATTCTGGGTTCCTCATCTTTGATACTGTTATGACATGTACAATTTTCTCCTTCTCATTAGAAGCTTACAATTAAATGTGTGGGGGGTTTTTTTTGTTTGTTTGTTTGAATCTCTCATTTTCAGTATTAAACACAGTGCCTTCCACATAATAGATTCTGAAGAAATAAGATGTATTTTATGCAACTTATTTGTATTGTTTTATCCCATTAAACTGGACTAATAAAAAATAGGCAGAACAAACATAAATAGGTGCTATTGCTAATTATGTGAAAAACAAAGTTCAAAATGATAGGTGTGATATAAAGGATTCTAAAACATGAGAAAGCTAGAAACATGCAGTCATATTTTTCTGCTCAAAATATGAAAACCAAAACAGCAAGTAAGGATATGGGGTTTTTGTGTCACTCACTAGACCCAAGACTTTACTGCTCACCTGCTTGTACCCACCAACCTCTGTCCCACATTATTCCTTTAACTCAGGTAAAAGATCTCCCATCCTGTGAAGGAAACTGAAACTACCCCTCAAGCAGGAAGAACTATTCAGATGAAGAACCCTGGCAGGCCCAGACAACCCAGACCATTTTAAAGTGAACGCCTAACTCATATCTGAGCAGATGGTAACTCCATAGTGACCTGTAGGATGATAATTACCTTTACCTCACTGTAATACTAAAATCCCTGTCCAAGGACGAGCTCAAGCCTCATTTTCATAGTATACAATGCATGGTAGGCATGTTTCCTTAAGGGGCATGCCTGACTTATGCTCACCTCTACATATGATGACAAGGCTCCTCTATCTAAATATTCATCCTAACCCTAAATAAAAGGAACCCATTCACTTTGCTTGGGCAGTCACAGCTTTGGAAGTTATTCCTGGTAATCTTATTTGTTGCAATACAGTTTCCTTTGCGTGACAATTCCACCTTGTAAAGTTTCTATCTGTGACTCACCAAGGAATGAACTCACGTTAGTTTGGTTACGTTAGTTGAATATAAGATTAATATTAGTCTGTAATATGCTGTTGTAATGGATTGGCAATAAGCAATACCATAAAGATTGAATTAAATTTTGAAAAGAGGGAACAATTGTTGACTTTATGGGTGTTCTGATTTTCTTCATTATATTTTATATTCTTATTTAGAAGATTTAGACTTAATTCAAAAAGAATATAAATCTTATCACAAAGAACTTTTTAAATTGAAGTTGTTTAGAAGAGAGATTTTTACTCTTGTTTTGGAGTTCATCAGTATGATGGGAACTAGTTACCCTTGCACATAATGGCCCAAAGAAAAGGGTATTCAACTGTACTCTCTGTATTTGTATATTATATTGGTTTTCATTTTAGTAGGGAAAACTT
The DNA here is from genome assembly GCA_028646485.1 of Cryptoprocta ferox. NCBI lineage: Eukaryota > Metazoa > Chordata > Mammalia > Carnivora > Eupleridae > Cryptoprocta > Cryptoprocta ferox. The sequence continues at coordinate 35,710,509 of CM053559.1, read as the reverse complement.
GGCATATGGTGGGTAAATTTCTTAGGATGATCATAAAACAGGGTTAAATTTTACTAATCTTTATTTAATGGTTATGCCTAAGACAAAAGTGAAAAACTCAAAATCCATAAACTCCAAGAAAGACTGTACGGGAAAAAAGCGGTTTTGTTTTGTTCAAGAGAGAGAATTATGAAGATTAAAATACTGCATGTAATAAAAACAGGACATATATATATATATATATATATACACATACATATTCATATATATACATATGTTATATACAACAAATGGAAATCAATGTAAACACATTCATATAGTAAGCAAATTAGTTCAGTGGGGAAACAAATGCAGAAAGAAAAGAGAATACATTTAAAAAATAGTTTTAAAAATAGAAAACTAAAAAAGTAAGAAAGAGTACATGAAAAAGAGACAACAGAGAAGGAATTTAGGAGAGAAAGTAAAAGATGGAGGAATTATACACAGAAATAGAAAGGGGAAGATATGAAGGAGGAAAGAAAACAGGAAGAGGACTCCTCTGAAGATTCTAAATTGAATGTATTGTCATACTGTTTCTGGAACTGTAGAGGTAGGGGTGTTAACACCTTTTATTCCTCCATTTGAAATGTTAATTAGCTCATTAACCACTGTTCCTGGCTCTCACTAGGGGAGCAGGTCATTATCCCTCTGGGCACACTAGATATAAGAACAGAACAAGAATGCCCCCAAGGATACAAAGAAACCTTTCCTTTCCAGATCCAATAGCCTTATCTGCTTGGTTGGGTATTTATATATTTGGTTTTCTAGAGGTTTTTCCAAGTAACTTTTTGTCTTCACTGCAGGTTGTACTGCTTGGAACATCCTCACTGGAAGGCTCATAGGCAGGCTTCTGCTTATTACATATCGTCTCATCTCTGTGGCTAACTCCTTTCTGAAATTTTCCCTATTTCCAGTAATTTTCCCTATTTCCAGTAATGATAACATTCAACTTTCCTGGTAAACCATACACTCCATAAAGACTGCAACAAGCTGATCTTGTTCACAGCTATATTCCTGGTAGCTGGTGTAATGACTGACATAAAGAAGATGCTTAATACATATTGGATGTGTGAATGAATGACAAGATGGATAGATGGATGGATGAATGGATTAATATTCTAAACGTCTGCATGTCTGTTTCCAGCTAGATTGTAATATAGGGATCAATTATTTATCTATGAATCTCCAATATCCAATATTGTACATACAGCATATCATTAAACTTATGGGTGAGTGAATAAACTGATATTCTCGACAAAATAATATATAAAATATAATTTAGGATTAAACATTTTCAAGTAATAGACTTTTGTAAGTAATACAGTGAATTATGTGCGTGTGTGATTATGTTGGTATTTTTTTATAATGAGATGCTTCTCAAAAACTTAGAAATAAGGAAAATCAGTTTTTCCTTTGAATCTTAAAATTTAAAATCAACACATGAGAAGATCAGAAATATGTACACCACCTTAAAAAAATCACTTATAGTCACGGACAATATTATCATGTATCTATTTAGAAGGATATAAATAGATTAAATAAAAAATATGGTAGATTGTGATTACTGGCTCTTTCTGTTACAGTGCTTGAATGGGTCATTCAAAACAAGGTGATGATTTGCATGTTCAGTCACAGGTTCCTCAAAAAACAACCTAAAATGCTGTTTGACAGTTGTTGTCTATTGTTGAATATAAGGCAATCCAGACCGACTGTCAGGACACAATAAGAAGAATAAGGACACTTCATCTCAATCAGAGACAGGCAGGGTTCAGAATATCAAATTTTAGCATAATCCACAGATAAAATATTGGGAATGGTCTAACACCTTTCAGATCATCCTTCCAAGCCTGGTTAGAAACACGTTCATTCAGCAAATGACTCTCAAAATACTTTGCAGGAATCCTAAGTGGATTCTGATTCCTACAAATGATGCATTTAGATCAGAGATATAGAAGAAGCTGGGTTTTATCTATTTCTATCAAATATTTGATGAGGATAAACTTTAATAATATTTGTTCATTCTTGATTTGAAATTATTTTTAATTGGAGACATAAAAAAGATCAGTGAGGCCTGCCTATTGATTAGACAACTAACATGCCACTTCCCTCCCCATCCTTACCAAGGTAATGACAACATGAATGCAGATGGTGACAATTCACTGCTAATTTCAACAGGATTCCTAATTTACTGCCAAATTAAAAAAAATAGTTGTCAATTATAGTGTTTTTGAATTGTGCTCGTGAGTGGCTAGGGATACATAATTTGAATTTCTACTTTTCAACAACATGTTGAAGAAAACACACAGAGGCATGAGGTTATAGCAGTGAAAAACTCAAAATTCAACAAATACTTGGCGAAAGTCAGGAGAAATATCTACTCAGAGACCCTGAGGCAGAGCTGCAGGCCTAGGGCTGGAGTGTGGGAGGACATGTACAAGCACCTTGACTAAAACCACTACCTCAGGGGTGCCTGGCCTTCTCCAACCAGAGAGAGCAAGAACAATCTCTTGGTTCTCTCCATCTGCAAGAAGGTTGCTTCCTGATGCTCTCAGGGCCATTGTACACATACATACCCTCCCTGCCACGAGTATCCTTTTTTTATCCATTAAAGATTCAAGTTTCTCAGTAATGTCATACCACCAGGAGGGTAGAGATATACACAGCTAGTATATGGTTAGATCTTTGGCTGTAAGTCAGCAGCATGAAGCATAGAGACAAAAGCAACTTTAAGGGCACTGCTCTTTAAAGAGGAGTAACTTTTCACTTAAATATCTTTCAAGAGAAAAATTACAAACTAAATAATGCAGTGCTCCATTTCCTTCCCATATTTACATGACTAGGTAGCAAAAGCACAACTTTCTTGCTCAGGTCAGCCAAGTAAACTAGATTTCTGAAAAATGGCTTGACATTAGAAATAGAGCATGTGACTAAACCCCTCAACTAGTCTTTGGGCATAAGATATGAAAGGATTCTAAGAGCAACCGGGTAGAAAGTGAAGAACAGAAGCATTAGTAGTAGACAAACATTAGCTCTGAATATCTCTCTCCTCACTGAAAGCCTCCAACTTGGGATCTGTAAAATGGTTCTGCAATGTTAAAAAAGAAAGAAAGAAAGAAAGAAAGAAAAAGAAAGAAAGAAAGAAAGAAAGAAAGAAAGAAAGAAAGAAAACAACTGAACCCTTAGTGTAGAGAACAAGCATAGTTTGGAAATGGAATGTGGATGGAAGTGATGTACGCTATTTCCAGGCATTATTCTTAACTTTCCAGGCAATCCTTAACTCTCCTTCCCCTGACAGCCAAATGGAGAAAACTCCAGATTAGAAGCCATATGCTGAAGATGGTGGAGACGCAAGACAGAAGGAGTCGGGTCCTTAAACGAACACTTGAAAGAGAGCTACCTAACCAGAAACACCTGCATTATTGCTTGAGCAAGACATAAATTTTTATTGTGTTAAGCCACTGAGATTTTAGGACATGTTTATTATAGTAGTGAACATTATGTTAATATGCTACTAATAAAGAAGCCTTGGAAATAATAGGGCCAGTGATGTAGTCTGATTTTGGAGAAGGAACAGGGAAGAAATATAATACTTTAAAAAGATATGGTTTTGAACATGGCTTTCCCATTATTTTGCTAGGACGTGAATAAATCACTTCAAATCCAGGAGTCTCTGCTTCCTCTGTGTCAAATAAAGTGTTTTCAAGAAGTTGTCCTAAAGTTTGTGCTTACCTTTCTTCTAACTTGAAATTCTGTGGTTCTTTTATCATAAGTGAAAAGTTGAGTATCAGATACCACTTAAGTCAGCAGTTAAAAAAAGTGTGAGTATAGAGAAAAAGTAGGGGATATTTGGATATTTTCAATAGCCCACATTGAGATGATTTGCTAAAAAGCTTTGTACCAAGACACATGTGAAACAGAACTTAGCCTGGTCAGAGGAAAGATAAGCCTCTCTTTACCCCAACAGTTATTAAGAGTAATATAAGCATTTTTAGAAGTGGATAAAAACAAAAATTTCCCTTTGGGTACATCAATGAACTGAAACCACATCTTGAAAACAGCAACCAAGGCACAGAGTGATGAAAGACAAGGTTAGATTCAAGCTGAATCCTTCAAGGAAGAGCCAAAATATCTGACAGTACTGACCTAATCCCCTTGGGGGAAACTGTAACTGAAGACCTGTCACTTGATTCATTTATAATTAGAATCAGTAATACTCTGGATGGTATTGAAGAGAACAATCATTTATTGGCAGGAAAGAATGAAATGATGACCTAAAGGTCACTTTCATTTCTCTTGTCTATGCTAATTGAGTCCTTATGATGGAGAATTCAGGGGAAGCCAAATGGAGACAACTGCCCCTTGTGCACTGAGCCTCGATGCCCTTAAGGAATGAATTACACAAGTGCTTCTAAATAGCAGAGGTCACTAAGCGCAGTTTTAGGACAGAAAGCTTACATAACCTGTGTGTGATGGTAAAAACAAAACAAAACAAAACAAAACAAAATATAATCACAATTTAAAAAAACATTTAAACATGAGAGTCCTAACTCAGTTGAATAGCTTTGAAATAAACTCAGCCCTAGAGGACATTTGGTTCCTCTGGATGGAGGTTTTTCAATTAGAGCAGGAGTCACTCTTAAGAACAGGGTGTTAGCCTAATAGATGTGGGGAGGAGTCTGCTAGTCAGCACTCAGAAAGGAAAATACTATTTTCCCACGTAAAATTGTGGAGGTCTGAAATGCCCTTTGCACGGCATCAGCACAGCGCAGAGCACATGAGACATGTGGGTGATGAAGATCGAATGCAACATAGTTCTAATGCAGTTGTCATTTAGAGGTGGTAATAGCCATCGCCTGAGAAATAGTAGTGCTGAGCTGTGTGATTGAAGCAGGTAGCTGGTACTTCATAAGTACTGCAAGGGGCTTGGGAGGTGAGCCAGGGTGGTGATAAAGTGCCCGTGTCTTGGACATTAGCCAGACCTTGGCTCAAGTCTTGATTCTGCCACTAACTAGCTGTTTTAATGTTAAATGTTAATGACTTAGCTGTTTAATGGCAAGTTACTTAGCCATTCAATTTCCTTATCTCTAAAATAAAGATGATAACATATACTTCACAGGCTTTTTGTGAGATTTAAATGAGACCAAAAATATGCAGTAAGATACCCAGGCTGGACCTAAGCTGTGCCTGGTACTAGGATTTAAATATCTTTGGAGGGTGCCTGGGTGGCTCGGTTAGTAAGTGTCCTACTTCAGCCCAGGTCATGATCTCACGATTCGTGAGTTCGAGCCCCGCATCAGACTCTGTGCCGACATCTCAGAGCCTGGAGCCTGCTTCGGATTCTGTGTCTCCTTCTCTCTCTGTCCCTCCCCCACTCATGCACTGTCTCACTCTCTCAAAAATAAATAAACTGGAGAGCAGGCAAGATGGCGGAGAAGCAGGGAGCTCTGTAATCCGCGCACGCCCATATGGATTGAATTGAGAGGGACTGAAGGGATAAAACTTGGATTTGCAAGTGGGGACAAGAAGAAACAGATGCCAGAAAGAAGACAACCTCAAAGATGCCTGAGTGAGTGACTGTGATCTGGGAAATTAGGGGACAGGCGGGTCC
>CM053559.1:35569142-35704383 GCA_028646485.1 Cryptoprocta ferox | reverse complement strand
TCCTACACTGTTGGTGGGAATGTAAACTGGTGCAGCCGCTCTGGAAAACAGTGTGGAGGTTCCTCAAAAAACTATCAATAAAACTCCCGTATGACCCAGCAATAGCACTGCTGGGGATTTACCCAAGGGATACAGAAGTGCTTATGCATAGGGGCACTTGTACCCCAATGTTCGTAGCAGCACTTTCAACAATAGCCAAATCATGGAAAGAGCCTAAATGTCCATCAACTGGTGAATGGATTAGGAAGATGTGGTTCATTTATACAATGGAATACTACATGACAATGAGAAAAAATGAAATCTGGCCATTCGTAGCCAAGTGGATGGACCGCGAGGGTGTCATGCTAAGTGAAATAAGTCAGGCGGAGAAGGACAGATACCATATGTTTGCACTCATAGGTCTAACAGGAGAAACCCAACAGAGGACCATGGGGAGGGGAAGGAGGAAAAAGAGTTAGGGAGAGGGAGGGAGACAAAACATGAGAGACTCTTGAATACTGAAAACAAACTGAGGGGGGAAGGGGAAGGAGGAAAGGTAATGGGGGGTGATGGTCTTGGTGGAGGTCACTTGTGGGGAAGAGCACTGGGTGTTATATGGAAACCAACCTGACAATAAACTATAAAGTTTAAAAAATATAAACTTATAAATTTAAAAATAAATAAATAAATACATACATACATAAATATCTTTGGAACAGTCTGATAAAATGGTGAAGTAGGATATCCAGGAAACTATTTGCATGAAGAATAAAGAAGCCTGTAGAAAAAACTTTCTGAGGAAGGACCTAACTTGAGCTCAGAACCAGTGGGGAGGAATGATTTTGCACCTAGCAGTAGTACAAGTACATAGAGGGGTTGTGGCACCTCATGAAGGAAGTAAAGACATTCACAACCAGTGGCAGGGCAGCAGAAGTAGCAGTACCTGTGAAGGGGGGCTAGCAGAGTATGGTGTGTGACAGCAGGCGGACAAAGGGCAAAGGCACCAGCAGTGAGGAAAAGGGGTACCCAGGGGAAGCAACAGCAACACTCTGTGTCCTGGATACCAAATAACTGATTGCAGTAGTTTGTAAGCATGGATCTGATACCGTGTTTGTACCACCAGAAATACTGCAGGAGGACAATGGAAATATGTGGAAGAGAAACGACAGTGTGGAGTTAAAGTCTTCAATGATCAGATGCAGGCAAGAGCATAGTTCATGTAGCTTATCAGGATTAACATTATTTGGATCTAGGGAATGGTGAGTCTGGGAAATGTGCATCAGAGATGAATACATCATAGGCACTCAATTGATGATAATCTTCTGCCTCTTTATTTTTTTTCCATTTTAAGAGGATGATATAGATTCATCATCATATTGTGTCTGAATGCAGCAAATTATATAGCCTTGGTCAAGTTCTAAGTCTTTCTTGGCTTGTTACATTATTAGCAAATTGGGGAAAGCATGATCTGTTTTGTAGCCTAGAGATGGGGTATGTAGGGCATTGTTCCAATACCTGCACATAGGTACTCAGCAATGTTAATTTTCTCCATTTTTCAACAATTGAAGGATTCTATGCAATTAGCATCTTCAGAACTAACCTGGAGAAATTTGGCTAGCATGATTAACTAAAAGTAGAAAAGACAGGGGCGCCTGGGTGGAGTCAATAAAGCCTCCGACTTCGGCTCAGGTCATGATCTCACAGCTCCTAAGTTCAAGCCCCACATCCGACTCTGTTGACAGCCTGGAGCCTGGAGCCTGTTTCAGTTCTGTGTCTCCTCTCTCTGCCCCTCGCCTGCTCATGCTCTGTCTCTCTCTCTCAAAAGTAAATAAACTTAAAAAAAAAAGTAGAAAAGACTGTGGATTCACATCAAGAGTTCTAGCTAAGCGAATTTCCCCTCCTCAGATCCAATAACTGATTTATCTGTCCAAAGAACTGTGAATCTGGCACTGATTAACATTTACTTACGAAGAAGGCAAGGCTCAAAGTTTTCACAGGAATAAATTTTGGTTTAGGCAACAAAGCAAACTGAAGTAATGCCGACAGTCCCTTATATTGTTTTCTTCTGCCCAGTTTTCTTTTTCTATCTTTCTTTCTCTTTCTTTCTTTCTTTCTTTCTCTCTCTCTCTTTCTTTCTTTCTTTCTTTCTTTATTACTATTTTTTTTTGTTTTTACTTTGGAAATGTATATATATAATGTAAAAGTTATCATTTTAAAACTTTTTCCCCCAGTTTTATTGAGAAATAATTGATCCACATAACTGTACAAGTTTAAGGCATATAGCATGATGGTTTCATTTCCTTATATTTATTGCTAAAAAATTATCACAATAGACTTGGCTAATTGGCTAACACCTATCATCTCACATCTCACAATAAAAGGGAAAAAAAGGAGGAAAGAAAAAAATAAAACATCTTTTCTCCTTCTGATAAGAATTCTTAGGATTTATTCTCTTAACTTTCCAATATATATCATAATGCAGTGTCATTGTTAGTCATCATGCTATACATTATATACCTAAATTTATTTATCTTGCACTTTTGATCACCTTTCTCCAATCCCCCCCTTTCCCTCCCTGATGCCTCTGGTGAGCATATGTCTTAAGTCTTTCCAAGTGCTTGATTTTTCTTTTTTAGATTCCACATATAAGTGAGATCATGTAGTATTTGTCAATTTTTCTTTGATTTATTTCACTTAGCATTACAACTTCGAAGTTCATCCATGTTGTTGTAAATGATAGAATTTCTTCAATACTTATGGCTGAATAATTTTCCATTGTGCATATATAATATAAACATATATTCTATTATATATATTATATATCACTACTTCATTCATTCATCCATCAATCATTTGTTCTATTATATATATTATATATCACAACTTCTTTATTCATTCATCCATCAGTGGAAACTTAAGGTGTTTCCATGTTATGGTTGTTGTAAATAATGCTGCCATAAACATGGGAGTGTAGACATCTTTTTGAATTAGTGTTTTTGTTTTATTTAAATATGCCCCTAATTGAATTGCTGAATCATATGGTAGCTCTGTTTTCAGTTTTTTGAGGACTCTCCATGCTGTTTTCCACAGTGGCTATACCATTTCCACAGTGGCTGCACATTCCCACCACGATACACAAAAGTTCCGTTTTCTGCACATCCTCATCAGCATTCGTTACCTCTTGTCTTTGATGATGGCTCTTCTAATAGGCTTTAGGTGGTATCCTATGGTTTTAAAATGCATTTCCCTAATGACTGGTGATGTTGAATACCTTTTCATGTACCTGTTGGCCTTTCATATATTGTTTTTGGAGATCAGGTCCTCTGCCCATTTAAAAAATATGGTTTATTTAGGTGTTTTTTCTGTTGAGTTGTATGAATTCTTTATACGTTTGGGATATTAGCTCCTTATCAGATGTATGACTTGCAATTTTTTTTCCTATTCCATAGGTTGTCTTTTCACTTTGTTGATGGTTTCTTTGGTTGTGCAACAGCTTTTAGTTTATGTAGTCTCACTTGTTTATTTTTTATTTTATTGCTTGTGCTTAAGGTGTCATATCTGAAAAATCATTACCTACTTCTGTGTCAAGGAGCTTTATTCCTATGCTTTCTTCTAGGAGCTTTACACCTATATTTCTTCTAGGAGTTTAATGGTTTCAGGCCTTACATTTAAGTTTATAATACACTTTGAGTTCATTTTTGTGAGTAGTGTAAAATAGGGGACCAGTTTCATTCTTTTACGTGTGAATATCCAATTTTCTCAGCATCATTTATTGAAAAAATCATCTCTTCTCCATTTAAATATTCCTGGATCTCTTGGTGAATATGAGTTGACCACATACACTTGGGTTTATTTTGGGGCTCTGAATTCTGTTCCATTGATCTATCTGTCTGTTTTTACACCAGTAACATATTGCTTTAATGACTATAGCTTTATAGTATAGCTTGAAACTGGGGAGTGTAATGCCTCCTGCTTTTTTTTCCCCAGGATTTCTTTGGCTATTCGGGGCCTTTTGTGATTTCATATAAATTTTAGGAATATTTTCTTTCTATTTCTGAAAAAATTGCCATTGCAATATCAATAGGGATTGTACTGGATCTGTAGATAGCTTTTGGTAGTATTGACATTTTAATAATATTAACTCTTCCAAGCCATGAACACAGAATACTTCTCATTTATTTGTCTTTTATTTTTTATTTCTTTCATCAGTGTCTTGTAGTTTTCAAAGTAGAGATCTTTCATCTCCTTGGTTCAATTTATTCCTACATATTTTATTGTTTTTTTATACTATTATAAATGGGATTGATTTTTTATTTTTATGACTTCCAGAAAAATCATTGTTAGTGTATAGCCAACACTATTGATTTTTTTCATGTGTCAGAAATTCCTTTATTTTTGGCTGAATAATTTTTCCATTGTAAGTATATAACACTTTTTTTTGATCCCTTAATCTGTTGATAGACACTTGGGTTACTCCTACTTTTTGGCTCCTGTGAATAATGTTGTTATAAATATGGGTGTACAGATACTTATTTGAAATTTCGTTTTTAATTCTTTTGGGTGTTTATCAAGAAGTGGAACTGCTGGATCATATGGTAATTCTATTTTTAATTTTTTGAGTAACTACCATACTCTTATCTATAGAGGCTGCACCAGTAGTGCACAGGGTACTAATGTCTACACATCGTCACCAACACATATTAATCGGTTTTTGTTTGCTTGTTTATTTTCAAATGGTAACTGTCCTAATGGGTGTTCTGCCTAACAGCTTTTACCAATGCCTAATGAGAGCAGTGATGGAAAGCTAGGAAAAGAATCACAGAATACTTATACCTGTGCTTTTGTAAACTGCTGCTTATATTTCAGTTCACTTAGTCATCTAAATGCAATCAATTTAAAAATGTTCAGTTCATCATTCTCAGTATTTGTCTGTATATTTCTAGTTAAATCCACTTCAGTCATTGTTTAAAAAACCACCTGAAATGGATGTGTTTTATGGATTGCATTTGCAAGTACAATTTAGCACCTTTATAAAATCCGGTTGAGTTTTCCTCAGGTAAGTAGACTTAACCAGTAAATAAAGCTCTACCTATCTGATTACATTTTATTTGCTGGTGTCATGTATCATTCTCTACATTTTGTCTGGATTACAACTATAGGCAGGAAATATTTGGCAGTAGCATAAAAGAATCTTCTCCAACCTCAAAATCATAAGGTTATTGCATTTTTAAACAATGTTCCTAACAAATGATAATTCTTTTTTAAGTTAAAAGTCCAGAATTTATAATAATCTTATTGGTCTGTAAAAATATAAATTTTCATATTAAAGATGGGTTCTTATAGTAATACTGGTTGCAGATAAACAAAGCAGCTTTGTTTGTTCATTTGTTTTTTGTTTTTAGTTACAAGATGGGTGTCTGTCTTGAACCCTTCCAGAAAACACAATGATGCCTCTTTTGGTGATATCCCTTTCCCATGTTCCAGTATTTACTGGCTGTGTGCGACTCTGGGCCAGGAATCTTTATGGAACTTTACAACAAAACGTTAACTAGGGAATACAATGCTTATCTTCTAATGATAATTTTAAACAGTGCTGAGAAACATCTAGAATTAGAGGACTCTCCAAATAGGTGGTTTTTTCAATGCTAATCTTTTCTCCCCATCCTACACTTTAATTATCATCTTTGTTATGTGACAATTATCCAGAGGAACATCTTATCTCAATTATTATATTTCTTCCCTTTTCATTTTCTTTGGCACAGAAAAATTAAATGTTTACCTTCAAAGCATGAATTAGAGCGTACGTATGGGTTTTCCCCTAAGGAGTAAACTTGATTTAATTAATAACTTGAAAATCCCTTAGGTAATATAAAATATGCACAGTGATTACAAGCCAATGCGTGTGGGGTGGGGAGAGAGAGAAAGATGACTCAGTAGGAGGTAGAGGCAGATAACATATGTGCAAATGGAAGTTAGAATCTGGGCAACACTTCAGGAGTGAAGGGTGCTAAGTTAGTCTCAAACAACTTGCATTGCCCAGGTGTATTCATGTCTAGCCAAGAGAAGGCTGCAAACTTGTAGATGAGTGGTCCAGCTCATATTAGAGCATCTTACTTCCTGCTTTGGGCATGTGTGGGATAAGAACATAGGTGTGCTGGCTATAAATAAACTTGATTTTTGAACAGCCACATTTACAAGCCAGAATCAGCAGGGAGGATTTGCCATAACAAAGTGCTTTCCAGGGATCACAGTGTTTTCTTTAAAGCAGCAAATTTCCTCAATGCACTTAAAATGTGATTTGATTTACAAACAGATGATTAAAAAAACAGGACTTTAGTGCTGAAAACTACCTCAGAGTTCATCTAGTACAACATCCTCATTTTACAAATAAAGAAATTGTGGCTGACAGAGGACAAATGACTTGGCCAACATCAGAAAGCTGAACAAGCTAGAATTCCCAAGCCTTCTGATTATTAGGGCTGGGCTTATCCCGTAATGCCACACCAGTGATTTCTGAAAGCAAGAGTCCTATGTACTTAACCCAAAAATAATCAATATTCTTTTCCCAAAACTCCTAACCTACCTCAGAGATGATTTTTGGTAATTTTATAAAGCCCATAGTGTTTTGAAGTGGACTCGCAAAAATACAGCAAGCAAGTATTCTTCTAACCTCAATGATGATGATGATGATGATGATAATAATGTTTCAGACTTGCCTAGGGCTTATTATATGCCAGGCACTAATACAGGTATTTTACATCATTTAAAGCACAAAAAATCCTATGAGGAAGGGACTATTATTCTCATTTTATAGCTGGAGAAACTATTTGAACAGAGTAGTTAAGTAACTTGTCCAGAATGTACATGGCTGATGAGTAATGGATTTGGGATTTAGACATAGCCAACATGACTCGAGAATCTGTGCACTTAACTAAAATGCTATCTTTCCTCTCAAAATACTGTTGTCCTACACCACCACTTCTCTATGATAAGGATAAGGAGATTTTTCTGGTGCCCACATTAAAGGAATTTGTTGAATTTAATTTGTCCCTTCCCTTTGGTGGTCTCTACGGTGGGAGATCTGGCAGGGAAGATTGGGGAACTCAAAGATACCAGGTGTGATCTAAATTGTGCTGTAAATGCTCTTCAAATGAGGCCATCTTGGAGAAGGCACATATTACATTTTCTACAGATTTATTATGCTTCACAAAATACAACGTTCTTCGATTACTTTAAGTACAGGTCTTCAATATGGAAAGAGCAATGTAGTCTAAGTAAAACTGAGCAGTTACTTGAAGTCAGGTAAAATAAGCAGGCTATTATTTCATAAATGACATTTTAATTATCATCAAGAGGCCATTAAAAATGCACCATGGCAGTTTGCTTGGTTCCTTTTAGAAAGATAATATTGACAAACTGCTATGAAATTGCAGTTCAGAAAACAGTATAAATTGAGATTGGTAATAAAACACATTCACTTGTGTACCCTAAAGCAAAGATGAACAATTTGAAGAGAGAAGACAAAGTTAAAATTATATTCTTCTTTTTAAGAAGAGAAAGTCATTTGCAGTAAGACTGTTAGGTCTTTAAATTTATTACCTATGTGAGTTACTTGATGTGTTTAGCATAGTAATAATTTGAAGTTTCAGCCATCCAAACACAAGCTACTCAGTTGTCGATTGCCCTTGAATGCCAACGCTGCCTTCTTCTCAAAAAAGCCCATAAGGTTGTTTTTAGTGACCTCCAGTCTGGAGGTTTTCAAGAGAACAGTTTAGTTTGGGATATGGTCCTGAGTCTTAGCAAGGGTGACTGGCATAACTCCAGAACCTTCAGTCATCTCTACAAATTCCACAGATTCCTCCCGTAGTGACCACAGGACATTAGGAAATTTTTTCATAGCTTTCATCCAAAAATGCATGTTCCTATTTGTTATCATGACTGGTTTTCCTGATAATTAAAACAGGTGAAAATATTCTTTGCCAGCGATGTGGGTGGTTATTCTAGATACCACAGGAAAACCATTCAAGCCACTTTTCCTTTTTTCTCTTTACTCTAGGAAATACTTTTTGTATTGGTCTCCTTGGATATTAAATTAAACCACAGGGAAAAAGATGTGGTGACTGATTCCATTATAGATTAACCACATAGAGTAAACAAAATTCTTGAGACAACTTTTAGGGACAATACAAGTTATTTTTCTTTCCTTAGAATTTTTCCAAAGTTAAGGATATTGTTAGGTTCTAGGTATCATCAATATCTCTATGGTAAAGGTAAAGATGAGTGGTATATTGCAATTCTGAGGCCAAACAGCAAATTCTATTTTTCTTTAAAAAGGTCCTCCCCTTTGCCTTCTTCTTTATATTCATTAATTTATTTATTCAATTATCATCATCATCATCATCATCGTCATCATCATTTTCAGTAGGTTCCATGCCCAGCATGGAATCCAGCATGGGGCTTGAACTCACAATCCTGAGATCAACACCTGAGCAGGGATCAAGAGTCACACACTTAACCAACTGAACCACCCAAGTGCCCCATTTTTAACAAATATTAAAGAGACACTTTCCATACCTAGATTCATTTATCATTAAAAATATTAGAGTCTAAAGAGAAAGTAAAATGAACATGTAAATAAATAGGTTATGATGAAGAAAGAAAGAAATGCCATGTTCTACATGATATCAAAAGATACCCAGGAACTCTAGTTCAAGAAGGCATATTGAGTACACATGTGTATCCCTGCTCCCTATGGAAACAGACCTTACTGAAAAGATTATGAAAACTTAAACAAAAGTTTTAATCTATAACAAAAAAAAAGAAGACAAAAATGAGCAATATATCTCATTAAAATTCTGGAAAGTAGAATGGATAGAGTGATAGTTAAGGGAGTCACATATAGCCATGAGCTAATATATTAAGAAAGGGCTTCTGAAGAGGGAGTCTTTGCCCCAGACAACTCCAGAGAGGCTTGGAGCTCAGAGGATCCAGGGTGGATGAGATCAAGATGACATAGGGTTCTAAAGGTAGAACCTTAGGGTGCCTGAGTTGTTCAGTTGGTTAAGCGTCCAACTTCGGTTCAGGTCATGATATCACGGTTTGTGAGTTCAAGCCCCGTGTCGGGCTTTGTGCTAACAGCTCAGAGCCTGTTTCAGATTCTGTATATCCCTCTCTCTGCCCCTCCCCTGCTCACGCTCTGTGTCTCTCTCTAAAGTAAATACACATTTAAAAAATAATAAAATAAAATAAAATAAAATAAAATAAAATAAAATAAAAGTAGAACCTAACAATCACTTAAACCCTAGCCAAAGAAGGAAGTAAACAGACCTTTTTGATGAAAATTAAGAAGGCCATATAGAAGTTGGAGCATGTATAAATTTCTCTAAAATGAAGCATCTGGTGGGACCTGAACGATTAAGACTGGCTGTCTCCCTAGTCTCCCTAAAATGAGGCTACAAATGTGTGGACAGAAATCATTGTCACTTCTCATTTTTAAATGTAACTAGGCAATGAAGAATAAGCCTGCATTTCAGAAAAGCCTGAAACATAAGATGTGAGGAACAATGATGAGAACTTAAAAATGATTCGGGAAAATACAACATAAAAAAGACATTATAAACAATAAAAATCAGAGAATAAGAAAAGATTCTTGAAAATTAAATAAATATATATGATGGATAAAATTTAAAGATATTTCATTGGAGAATTGGAAAATATGAACAAGTAAATATCAGGGAGCAAAGAGACAATGAGAGAGAAAATATAAGGGAAGATAAATGACTCAAAGGGTCAATCCAGGAAGACAAACTGACTAATAGGAGGTCCGGACAGAATAGTAAACATAAAGGATGAAATGTGTAAAGAAACATGAAAAACAAGTATTTTAGAGAACTGAAAAATGATCTTCAAATGGAAACATCCATTGCAGGTCTGGCGAAGACACTTTTTTTTTTTTAACGTAAGATATGTAAATCTATCATTGTGAAATTTCAGAACATCAGGATCATGAGTCAACACACTTTCTATTAAAGATCAGAGAATAAGTATTGTAGGTTTTGTAGGCATACAGTCTCTGTCATATCTACTTTTCTCTCCTGTTATAGCATAAAAGCATCCATAGAGAATATATACATGAATGAGCATGGCTGTGCTTCAGTAGAACTTTATGTGCAAAATAGGTGGTGGGCGGGGTTTGGCCTATGGGCCATAGCTTATTGATCCCTGATCCAAGACAGAGAAGATGCCAAAAAGATGAAAAGAATAAACAAAAATGAAAAACAAGCTAATAAACATATAACCTGTAAAGGAATAAATATCAGAATGGTATGGACAGTACTGACTGGTAAGATAGTAGAATCATGATTCAAAGTTCTGAGGAAAATATATAGAATTATGCACATAGTTAAACTAGCAAATGTGAGGGCAAAACCTCAGACAAGGACTCAGAAATTTTACCTTGCAAATGTCTTTTATGAAGAATTTACTTCAAGGTAAACTTTAGTAAGTAAGACCAAAGGTAAAAACAAAAAGAGAGAGATAGGAAAAACAAAACCAAAAAAAAAAAAAAAAATAGAGACCGGAAAAAGTTATATCCAACCTGTAATTAACCCTGAATGAGGCAAGGGATCATAAGGCACTGCAAGGATTGTATTTAGAAAAGTAAAAACTTGCCTGAATATATGACATGATACGGCATTTGAAAGAAAAAAAAAAGCACAAGAGAAGGCAAATAGTGACAGTAGAAAAAACAGTTAGAGAAAACATTTAAAAGCCAGACAGGAAAGGACACATAATTATAGCATTCTGCTTGTCTAAATAATGAACAGAGGAATATTTGCATGGATGGGTAGGAGAGGAAATCCCGGCCCATGCTTTGGAGACCTGAGAAACCAAGCATTCTCTGGGGAATTGAAAGGACTTAAAGATGGCGAGAACATAGGTTACACACATTGTAAGAGGCCAAACCAGAGGGCCTTGTGTGACATGCTAAAAATTTCTCATTTCCCTCCCCCCCCCCCCCAATTACAGGCTATAGACAGCTTTAAACACAGAAGAAACAAAGGTTCAGTTTCTGACATACCAGTCTGGTGGCAATAGAAGACCAGAGGTGGGTAAGAGTGAAAGCAGGAAGAACTTACATGAGGGACATGCAACAGGAGAATTCTTTTTCTTTTCCTTAAGTTTATTTATTTATTGTGTGTGTGTGAGAGAGAGAGTCAGCACATAAGCAGGGGAGGGGCAGAGAGAGAGGTAGAGAGAGAGAGAATTCCAAGCAGGCTCTGCACTATCAGTGCTCACAGGGCTCAAACTCACAAACCAGGAGATCACAACCTGAGCCAAAGTCAGAAGCTTAACCAATTGAGCCACCAGGTGCCCTACAACTGGGGAATTCTATCGGGACTTTTTTTTTCCTTTCTTCCTTTTTATTTTCAGAACTAAAATAGCATGGTAACCAATAAAGAGGCATCAGTACTGTGCATCTTAGAGCTCTTCCACGAGCATTCTTTTGAAGATGACCTGCGCTTGTTTATCTTCCAATGGGGAGGGGAATGCAGAAAATATTATTTTGGGCTTGATATCTCCAATAACAACATAGAAGCAGAAGATACTTGCAATACAATAACCAGAAGATATTTTTCAAAATTCAAGTTTTTATTATATAGTTCCCAAATGTCCACACCTCTGATAAACTAAATACTGTGCAAGGTCTGAGAACTTTTGTTTTTGTTTTCATTCATTATAGCTTCAGAATAAATACGCTAAATCTGTGATACTAAAATGATAGGGTAGCTTCTCTTTTAAGGGTATAAATTCTCAATTTCAATCTCCAAAGAACATATCAGATTCGGGAGTTTGGGTGGGCAGATATCTTCATTTTTGACAGATATTTGGTAGCTCTGGCTTAAACTATACTAGTAGAACTGTATATAGTTAATCAACCTCCCTTCTTTTAATCTACCTACAACCCACTTTCCACACATGTTCTTTGGCATTCACTCTGGTATCAGTTTGTGGGATAAACCATGAAGCTCAGATATAAGATTGTCATTTTTAAGATAATGTCCTCAAATTCTACAATATAATCCCTACCCTTTGCTATCCTGTGTTATTTAATTTGGCAGGAGACTTTGGGCAATATTTTCCATAATTCTTCTCCACCAGTTTGGTGCCATGCTGTTTGGAGTCAGAGTAAAAACAAATTATCTTAATGCGAAACTATATACAACCTGTGGAAAGGCAAATATTTAATTGTGCCTAAATTTAAAGTGGTATTTGATCTCAGTATAAAATTAGGTTCAAGAATTGTACTGCTTTCTGAAATTATCTTTCTTTTTAAACCATCTTTGCTGGGATTTGTTTACTCTCTTATCAAGTTTAATTACTGCTTTTAAAAAGCAAAGAACTTCATGTTTCACACTCTGCTGTTTAAGCTGCTAATGAACCAGTTTCAGAAAGATTGCTGAATGTGAGTTTGACCTAGAATATAGGTATTCATTTGGTTTTTATGTTATTTTCCTCAAGAGAAAACTATGCACTTAGTTCAGATATATTTTAGCACTGCAGTCAGTTAATATAATGTGCATTATTTTCATTGTATTCACTGTATAGCATTAACATTCACCGAAGAAAAAGAAAAAAAAAAGAGTAGGATCTATGATGAGGTACTCAAAGCTTACTGATGGGTTAGGGGAAGGCAGAATCTTGAGAAACAGAGGATCCCTTACTATGTGTCCTGACTATATGGGTAGGCTCTCAGAAAGGAGCTCATGAGGTTAGAGACATTAAGATATTCTCGAGTGGAGTGATGGGTCAGAGAGTTTATTTGTCCCTAGGATTCTTCAAATCCAGAGGAATTATAACTCTAGGGTAAATTTGTCATTCAGTTGTCCTTTGGTGGCTTATGGATAGAGATCAAAAGGAATGTGCATGAATCTGGATCAAAACCAAGACTTTTCCTTCTTAGGAAATAAGCCCCATCAGGACAGAGACATTGCCTAGTTTCCTGTTGTATCAGCAGCTCCTAAAACAGAACAACTGCTCAAAAAAATATCTGTATTAGGAAGGAAGGAAGCAAGGAAGGAAGGAAGGAAGGTAGGGAGGGAGGGAGGGAATAGTAGGGAAGATAGGAAGGAAGGAGGAAACTACACCAGTGAGTTAAGGTATTATTAAAGAAAAAGAATGAAGCCCTGAAAATGAAGTATAGTTCCTTTCATTTAGGTATTGGCTACCAACTCAGTAGTAGATTCTGAGGACACAAGAAGACCTTCCTTTATCATTTATTTTTTTTAATTTTTGTTAATTTTTTTTTTTTGAGAGAGAGAGTCAGAGTGTAATGGGCAAAGGGCAGAGACAAAGGGAAGCACAGAATCCAAAGCAGGCTCCAGGCTCTGAGCTGTCAGCACAGAGCCCAATGGAGGGCTCAAACTCACCAACTGTGAGATCACAACCTGTGCTGAACATGGACGCTTAACTAACTGAGCCACCCAGGTGCCCCCCAAAAAATTTTCTTTAGAGTTAGTAATGAATAAAGCTGAAAATAAAATCTAAGTCCTCTAACTTTGAAGTCTACACCCTTTACATGAAGGTTCTGTATTTGTCGGGTTCATGTTAGTAGGAGATATTATTTTTCACTTCCAATTGCTTCAAATTTTAAAGCCATAGTAGAGATGATATCTAGCATGCCTTTTAGCAAGTTACTAGGATAGCCTATGGAGGAAGATCAGTAAATTAGCATCCTTTCTTTATATTTACCAATTACTTCCAGAACTCTGACATCCAAATGTCATCAAGAAATCCTGATCCTGGGGCGTTTGGGTGGCTCAGATGGTTAACTGTCCAACTCTTGATTTCAGCTCAGGTCATGATCTCATAGTTCATGAGATGGAGCTCTGCATCAGGCTCTGTGCTGACAGTGTGGAGCCTGCTTGGGATTCTCTGTACCTCTCTCCCTGTCCCCACCCCACTCTCTCTCTCTCTCTCTCTCTCTCTCAAAATAAATAAAAATAAAACATTAAAAAAAGAAATCCTGATCTTAATCCAGTGTCCAATAGTGTTAACAGTGCTCAGCCTAGGTATCACAACAGCCACATGGAGGGGTCTATCATAGAACAGGGAATTAGAGTAGAGTATAAGCTAGTCCTTAGGAAACTGTACAGAGCTGTTTTAATCTATGTTGTAGTCAGAAATCTAGGTGTGTCCATGTGTGCTGCACATATGATTGTACCTCACCTGTGTATGAAGTGGAAAAAAAAGTTGGAGAACCACCACAGTAGAGAAATATCTATTTTAGGATGTGATAAAAGTTTGAGACAAAATTCTTTAAGTAGGAATTGCTCTTGAGTTGTTGGTAGAGGAGAAGCTAACCAAAAAGATAAACCTAAAAACATACAGGTAGGAGAGGAAATAAGACTTTAATTTGTTATGTAAGTTCCAACAAATGTATTCCATAGCACTAAGTAATTCCTGGGCATACTTCAGTTTGAGAAGCACACAGTTTGCTACTTTTATTTAATATTATGATATGTCCTAAGATTATTGATAACCTGATATATTTTTATAATGTTTTACATAAAATAGCTAAGTTAAGTGAATTGTTCTGTGGTCTAATGACTAATTTTAGAAGATCTGGATCAGGATGCTGCTGGGTTCTGACTAATTTGAAATATAGTCATAGGTAGTGTCGCTTACCAATTCAACTCCACATACAGAAGGCTGAAAATATTATAGCTTTCCTAACCCATAGGATTTTAATCAAAGAATCCATGCAGTAATACAAGAAACAGAGAAACAAAGGAAAAAGTAAAGATAATTCACACATCAGTAAATGGTTTATATATTGGTAAACTTTTGAGATTCCTAAAATGTTCTCATACTTCTTAACTGCATTTAATTGTAAATGCAGTTGATATTGAATAACTTGGTTTCTTAATGGTTAAATTCACATTTATTTAAGTAGGGATTTGAGAGCAAGGCTTTTAAAATACCAGGCTGTTTTGGTTTTGCTTGCATATATCTTTACAAGGTTCCCTTTGACATCTTCAATCCAATATTCCTAGAAACTTTGTGATATCTGACACTCTTTTCTTCCCCCATACAGAATCATTCACTTGGTAAAATCTGCATACATCTATTTAATAACCAAAGAAAAATAAGTATGTAACACTTCTTTATTTTTTAATCACCATATTAACTGACAGAGAATATAATATAAAAACAGTATATTCTAAAAACCACTTCTAAATATTAAATTATTTTGGATTTAACTGTCTTCTTGGGATTGTCTTCAAAGAATTGTTCAACTTTAAATAACTAAATTTGCTTGCACGGTAGTTAAAATACATTTACTGAATGCCTTTTATGAATACAGTATGTTAGACTCTTGGGATATTGTGGTAAAGAAAATAAACTCTATGCTTTCAAAGATTGTATAGTCCAGTGGTCATGGCATTAAATAGAGACTTGCAATAAGGTATGGTGAATACAATAAGAAGAGTTAAGGATAGAGATATCCTATAGGTATATTGGACAGTTGGGGAGAGCTGCCGGGAGAAATAGCCTCTAAATGAAGTCCTAAAAGGTAGAAGGAATTCGTCTGGTAAAAAAGGTGGTGAGGAGGTAACTCTGTGAGAGGAGTTTAGGCAAAGGGAAAACAGCTATGAGAGGGTATGGCCCATATGGGGAAACAAGACGGATTAAAACTCTATGTCTGGAGGAAAGGACACATCAGTTCAAATACACTTCATTAAGGAGTTTCATCTTCCCTTTGAAAGCTAGGAGGAGCTCTGAAGGATTTTTATGGAAGGCAGTGAATGACTGGATTAGTGCTAGAGAGAGATCACTACAGTTATGGTGTGGAGAATGAAATTAGAAAGTAGTAAGTCTGGGAACACAGAAAGCAATTGGGTAGTGTTCCTTCTGATTTGGATAAAGATTGTGATCACCTACAAAAAATAAAGCAAGCTGTAGGGAAGTGGGACTGGAAAGAAGACAGGTTTAAGGAATAATTTAAATAGAACTACCAGGTTATAGTGTTTGATTATTTGGAGGAAAGGATATACCAAAGTTGACAGACATTTCTGGCTTGGGATACTAACTACCATTCTAGGTAGAGATGAGTACCCCAGCATCAGTTTGGAAGAAGATGAGGAGCTACTTTCAAACATATCGAGTTGAATTCTCATGGGGCATCTAAGTGGAGATGTCAAGAATGCATTAGATTCATGGGTCTAGAGTTTAGGAGAGAATGTGGGCTGAAAAACGTAGATTTGGTTTAATTAAATGAATACTAACTTGGCATCTTGAGTCTTTCCCCAGAATGACACTGACAGTTGCACAGACAGACCATACTACCCAAGCCTACTGGGAGGATAATACTTCACTCCTGTTGTCACAGGGCATTTTCTCAGCCCTGCATTTTTCAGAGAAATTCTTTCATATGAACTTTGGACTTGTGTCTCTTCCTGTACAGAATACAGAATTATCTGGAGAAGTTGAAGAGTCAATCAGTATCCTTTAAGCAGGATACTTACATGCCCAACATTCATTCCTAACTCCTCAATGCCATAGGATATCTTTTTTATAAATATCTGGGCAACTCCTTCAAAAGGGGTTATTATTTTATCTTAATAATCTTTTAAATTTACCTAAATACATGGATAATTGAATATAATTTTATCTCTAATGTCCTACTATAATTATAACAGAGGAATAAAAAAAGGAGGGGAAAGAAAGAAGAGAATAGCAGAACAAGGATGGCAGCACAATTTTAGAAGGAAAAAAAAGTAGATGGAGGAGAGTTAACAGACCTTAGCAGAAATAAGAAGCAGAAATCTAGAGCCTGCAAAAAATTACCAAAGAGGATCAGCTAATACACACTACAGACCCCCTGAAGGTAGCTGGCCTTAAGTGCAAAATAGAAATAAATAAACAGAAGTTTCCTCAATGAAACTTTGGACTTGTCATCTTCTTTCCCTCACTCTGAAACACCCAGAATACAGGCACTAGGCATGAACCCCCAGGCAGGAGACTTCAATACTCTTCTCTGGAGAAACTGAATGGCCGCAGGGGAAGACTCACTAACACTGAAGTTTGAAGAGGCTTCTATTTCTCCTGCAAAAGCACCAGGCTGCTGGCCATTCCCCCGGAATAAAGCCTACCAGTCAGCAGCCCTCTTCCCTAACAGGGAAAACTGTAAGACCTCTGAACTATGTCTCACTGCCTCATATTGGAACACACACAGCCAAGAATCACTTGGTCTAGAAACTTCCAACATCGTGAGACCAAAACAAACAGAAAAGTAGAAACTGGGGGAAGGAGAGGCTGTTTTACAAACAGAAGAAAAGTGTCTTAAAATACGGACGCTATATCCAAGAAATAAAAACATAATGTCATACAAAAGAATGATCAACAGATAGAAACAAGAAGGAGAAAAAGGAACCTATAAATCATCCTATGGGTTTGTGTCAAGAATAGTATCCACCAGTATTTTGCAAAGTTATTGGTGCATTTGAAGAATTTAGCAATACATAAGTAGAAAATTAAGCAAATGGTAAAATGAGGCAATTATTAATTCATGAAAAAAGATACATAAAATCATAGTATAACACTTGTCTCAGGAGTGAATAATACTTATATAATCATAGTAAAACAAATCATGAGTCAGTTTAGTAAGAAATGTCATTACCTGTGAGGGGATGAGAGAGATATAGGGTATGTGGGGATTATATGTGGTGTGTAAATTAAAAAGAGAGCTAAAAATTTATATACTAGATTAAGAATCAAAATATAATTTCTGAAATAGATAAACCAACAAAAAGGAGTATAAGAACATTATTTTAAAATTATGTACTCAAATATCAGATTGAATTACTAAATAAGTTAAAAGTGATGGTCTTGAAGGAGGGGAATGTACATTGGTGACAGGTATAGTAAATACTCTTGTTATTAAATATTGGCTTTTTTGTGCTACTTGACTTTTAAAATATGTTATCATACATTACTTTGTCAAAATAAAGTAAAATATATGTATCTGGCAATACTTTATGGCAAGATGCAAATTTAATTCTTGAATCTGATTCATCCCTCTTATACTGTATAGTAAAGCAAATGTGTATTTCAATAAGCTATTTCATAAATACAATCCTCTCAGTGGTATCAAAGATTTAAAAATCTTTCGGCAATTATTCTTAATTATTTTTTCACAAGAATATTATTGACATTCTTTCCAAAATTCACCTGCTGAGAACTCGCATTTCCCATGTTTTGCACAAAAGGTCTTATAAGTCCTATCTGTCTCATCTCTGGAAATTTTGAGTGTTTACTTTAAAATAGTGCAAACATCCTGTTTTCTTGTAGTACTTTGGAGCATCTTTAAGGTAGATTAAATTCTGCAACCTTACTGAATGCTAATGTAATTTCAACTTTCAAAAATTTTAATGGCTGGATGTTTTGGGCAATGATATTTCTCCTTCCCCCCTACACAATCACTTTCTCAAACTTTCCTTTTCCAAAGCAAAGAAGTCCAAATATTTACACTTTGCAAAGTACCCTATGAAACACAGTAACAGACTTTGAAGGATTTACCTTAGTGAAACAAACAAACAAACAAAACTACAACCAGAAAATTATTTGAATCGTTTTCTTTATCATTTGGGCTTCTTCCTGTCCATATATAATATAATTGGTACAAAAGCTGCCTTCTTGTATTATAAGGTGGGTGAGTCAGATTTCTACCTAGCTGAATCTCTTAGATTTGAACATGAGCAATCATCAGTACAATCTGTCCCACAATCAAAGCTACATAGGCAGTTCCACTGTTGCAAGGATTTGAAAGGTAACTCCACTATACTCCAGCTTTTCTAACCCAAATTCTGGAAGGCTATAATCTTTTTTTTTCTTCTTCTCTCACTCCTTTCTTTCTATATATTGTAATTCCCAGAAAATCAAAAACCTTTTCTCTCCTTTTGGAAGATTTCTTTTCTTGAATATTTTGAAGGAAGTCTTTGTGAGCAGTCTCCACACTCAAAACTGAGTGGAAACGCTATGTTCTCTTATCTAAGGGCATTTTTGTTTAAATCTAAGAGCACATTCACATGAATAAGACAAAGGATGGGAAGTACAGGCAGAGTGACATATATAAGATCAAAAACATTAGCAAAGAGCCAGAGCATATGATTATGTGAAATGGGGAAAAAAATAACTTCCCATGGAATGTTTTTTAATGCTTATTTTGAATATTTAAATAGATAAATCTTTTCTATCAAATGCATTTTTAGAAAAAAAAAATAAACCTATGTATAGGTCAGGAACACCATTTTTAAAAGAAAAGCCATATCACTTAGATTTTGTTTACCAGATTTCATTTATTCTTTGCTTTCTGCTAAGGAGTTGCAATTAATTTATTAACCAAAAATTACAATAATGGGGAAAATTAATGGTGATTTTAAGAGCAATCTGATCAAAGCTTTCGCTCCCTGACTTTGAAAAGCCAGCTTCTTTAACAATAAGCAATCCCAGGCACTGGTTACTAGGTGTAGGGACTCAATCTTTCAGTCATCAAAGACCTCCTGTATTTTTTCTAATTAAACTGACAGAAACACTGAGGAGTGCCAACAAAGCCGATAATGAAAAGTACTAAACCTTTTATGAAATTTTGAACTGAACAAGGCATAGTATCTGGCTCAAAGGCAAAAGAAATATTAATTTTTTTACATATAATTAACTTAAATGTTTTTCTTAAAGGAGCAAGTAATGATAGGAAATGTTCTA
Organism: Cryptoprocta ferox; assembly: GCA_028646485.1. NCBI lineage: Eukaryota > Metazoa > Chordata > Mammalia > Carnivora > Eupleridae > Cryptoprocta > Cryptoprocta ferox. The sequence continues at coordinate 35,684,637 of CM053559.1, read as the reverse complement.
ATACAGGTTCTTCTTAATTTTAAAAAATGAGTTGGTTGCCTCCTAGCTCTGTTAGATGTCTATTCTAGAGATGTCTTATCTAGAAGATAAGACCTGTATGAAAGTCATTTTGAAAGAAACGAGACCTTAAAATGCACTAAAGAATCCAAAAGGTGAAGCTTTTTTCATTTAGGTGAATTCTGGCAGATAACATTTCTATTTTGCTTAAAAATTTTTTTTTTCTGTTTATTTATTTTTGAGAGAGAGAGAGAAAGAAAGAGAGAGAGAGAGGGACATAATGTGAGCAGGGGAGGGGCAGAGAGAGAGGGAGACATAGACCCTGAAGCAGGCTCCAGGCTCTGAGCTGTCAGCACAGAGCCCAATGCAGGGCTTGAACTCACAAATTGCGAGATCATGACCTTAGCTGAAGTCAGACGCTTAACTGACTAAGCCAACCAGGCGCCCCTCTATTTTCTTAAAAAATACAAAGAAATATATAAAACTTATGAGACTTATTCATTCAAATGGCTAATATGTGAATAATAATATGAATGCCTACTGTGTGCCAGATAGTATATTAGGCACCAGGAATACAATAATGATCAAAACTAGAAACAGTTCCTGACCTTGTACAGCTTATGGACTGGTAAGGTAGATTGGTACCAATGAAATAACATAAAAGTGAATGTATAATAGCATTCAATATGTAGATATATAGATATCCAGATAAATAGGATTGATTATAGTATCCCACGGCTGCATTGTAGACTAAAAGAGTCAGGAAAGTTTTCTTGAAAAAGTGGCCTTTGAGGTGGTATCTAAAGGATGAGTAGGATTTAACTAGAGCCAAGAACTACTGGAGAGAGGAGAGTGTGGGTAGGAAAAGTTCTTTAGAAAAAACAATAGGCAAGATAATCCTGAGGTGCCAGGAACCAGCACATTTCAAGGACTGAGAGAAGGTGGCTGAAATATACTAGTGGTCAGGGAGAGCATTGGAAGACCAGATGCTCCAGAGATAGATCCGAACTTGAAACCAAAGTGGATTTTGGTCTCCCCTGCCCTTATTGTTGATTTATTTGATTGATTACCTTTTATCCTTATCCTGACCCCTAGAATCTCACACATATACTATGGACAAATATTTTAATGTACTGAACAGAAATTCAGTCACCAGACTGACACTTATTGAGCATTATCTTTGTGTCAATTGTCACTCTAGGAATTGAGAAAATAGTAGTGAGCCAAATAGATGAAAATCCTTTATGGAGCTTACATTTATAATGAAGAAGACAGAGAAATAATGACATAAATAGGCAAAACCTAAGTTGGTTAGATGGTAAGTGCTAAAAATAAAAAATAAAGCAGGGAATGGGAGCAGGAAGTATAAAAAACATACCTTTGTGTTTGAATATACCCTTGCTGATATCCATTGTTGTTTTGTATGAATACATTTGAAGTCATGAAAATGGCATTGTGCTAGAGAACTTGTTTAGTTTCTTATTTTTTCTACTTAGAGCCGTGTTCTTAAGATCCTTCATGTTACTAGCAGTACATGGAGTCTGTTGTTGCTGTTGCATAATATCCCATGTGTCCTCATCACATTTTATGTATGCCTCCATTCCTTATTCTAAGCCACGGATCCATGGATTTTTGAGTGTGTGTGTGTGTGTGTGTGTGTGTGTGTGTGTTGGTGGGGGAAGAGGCAGTGGAAGAGAAGGGGGGGTGGCTTTGTATTTTTAAAAAAACACTGGGTGCAGTGTGAAAATTGGATTGTAGAGAATACAAAATATATGTAAGGAGACATTGAAGGAATCCAGGAAGAAATAATGCAACTTGGAAGAGGTGGTAATGGTGGAACAAAGAACAAATGGGAGGATTCAGATAATGCTTAGAAAGTAATGCCAATTGGCCCTGGTGATAGAATGGATATGGAGGTGAGGGAGAAAGATATTTCAAGAGTGACCCTTGGCATTCTAATTTAGGCAAATGGATGGATAAAGAGTTATCCATCAAGAGAGTGAACAATGAAACATGATCCTCTAAAGAGAACGATTACATGGACCTAACACTGGTTAACGTATACAGTTACATAGTGAAATATTCTTTAACCATTCTATGAAGTGACAATTCATTGAATACCTACTATATCCTATTAACTGTACTAAGAATTTAAAAGGCCAGTAGAGAAACCAAAAAATGACAACCAAAATCTAACTCTATAATTACTATGATGAAAACCCAAAAAGGTCACAGATAGAAAACATACTAACATCTGTTTGGAGGTGAATAGAACCTTACCAGGCTGACCCTGGAGGAGAGCAGAGGGAAATCCAAGCATAAAGGTATATTAGTGTGGATGACTGTAACATTTCAGAGCAACTTTAAGGAGTTTATGTGTGCTGGAAAGGAATTAATGAAGTAGAGGCTGCCAGGGATGAGAGGGATTCTGTGGTATTGTATGAAAGGTATTCTATGACATAAAAAGAATTTTATGGAGAAGTTGATGGAAGCTATTTGAGCACAGAAGCAACCCTTACAGATCTGAATATTAGATTACTCTAGCATCAAGAGAAAAAAGCTAATAAGGACACTTTTGGTGTTCTCTGAGATGGTTAGGATACGAACAATGGAAAGGACACTAGGGAATAGACAAGAGGGGACACATTACAAACATGTTGTTTAGGGGTTAGTATTGAAAGGATTAGGTGATGACTTGAATGTTGTGGAGGATCAAGGGTGACTCCTATGTTTCTGACTTGGGCAATTGTGTTAATAGTTATGATGTTTACTGATACTGGGACTACAGAAGGGACAGAAGTTTGAGGAGATGATGTGCTCAAGTTAGGAGAATTTTAGTTATGTTTCTTTGAAGGACAACCCAGATGGAGGCTATATTTAGGTTTAGACCCAGGAACTAGGCCTCAGTTGAGATTACAGATTTAAGAGTAGGTGTATGTATGGACTGGTGTATGTGTAGACTGAGAAGTAAAATAATTAAGACTAACCAACTTCATGAGTGGCCAGGCAGAAAAATAACTGTAAGCAAAGATGAGTAAGGCAGAATGGGCAAAGATAATAAAAGAACCAGAAAGAGAGAGAGAGAGAGAGAGAGAGAGAGAGAGAGAGAGAGAGAGAGAAGGAGAGAGAGAATGAATATATGGTATTCCACATATATTCTCTAAATATATAAACATTTTCTAAAATGTTACACTGACATTTCTTTTACATACAAATTCAATTTATCTTTGCATGTGATGGCTTAATTTTAACAAAGAATGCAGGTTTACAGTGTTTGGATTTTATGGCATCAATAAAGTTTTAATATATAGTTAAAATGACTGCTCTATAAAATTTCCCCTTGTCTTGCAGTTTACATGCCCTTGTATTCAGCTTAAGATACCCCTCCCATAATTTCCTTCACATTTTCTGCTTTCTTTGCATCTGTTTTTCACATATATGTGGGCTGTTTGTTCTATCAAAAAAAAAAAAGATTTTACCATTTCTAATTTTAATTTTAGTCTCTTCCTCATCCTTTTTACATATTTGTAAATGTAGCAAAAATTTCCCAAAGTCTGACGAGATCCTGGATGCTAATTGAACTAATTATATTAACAATAATAACCTAAATGTCACTGCTTTTTGAACATACCTCCTACTAGGACCTTTGTCTTTTGCCAAGTACCTATAATAATACAGTTGGGCAGGATGTTACTTCTTGTCTGTCCAGCATTTTAACCCCTTCTCTCTGTTTAGGTCCATCACTGTGTGAACATTGTGTGAATAAGAATTATATTTTCCATTTCAGAGGTATGAAAAAAAATCCCTCCAAACTCTGGCAGCTAGAGTGCAGACACATGATCTAATCTCATTCAATCAGACACTCTTGCTGAGCATTTCGAATCTAACCTAAAGAAGCAAAGAGAGATGAAAATATTTTCCAGTGTCCGGTAGCAGTAGTCCAGTGGTAGGGTCCAGTTTCTGAGGCCGGCAGTGCTTGAAACTGAGAGAAGTCAGAGATACTTAACAGGGTCGTCCTCTGTATTAAATATCCTTTGCATAAAAACTGCATCATATACTCGATCTCATTAATAGTTAAACAATCCTTGATGTTAAGTGACATTTAGCCCATTTGTACATTTTCATTGAAGAAATGCCCATTTAAGTCTATAGCCCATTTTCTAATTGGGCTATTAGGGTTTTTTTTTTTTCTCCTTTTTTAAAATCATTTGAATTGTAAAAATTCCTTATATATTTTGGAGATTAACATTTTTTCCTGCTTCCAGTGGCTATTTATTGATTACTATGTGGCAGATAGTCCTGTGGGTTCTAGCACTATAAATATAAATAAGAAACTCTTCCTGAATCAGAAGGTTTAAAGTCCAGTTGAAATGATTACAATAGAATTTAAGTTAATCAATCTGTGTTCTCTTTCTCTGGTTTCTTGTCTTCCAGCAATACTTAACGCTCATTATATCTATCTATATCTATATCTATATCTATATCTATATCTATATCTATATCTATATCTGTATATATATCTATCTATACTTTTTTTTCTTTTTACTTTGACCCCCTTCACCCATTACCCCCACTCCCACCCCTGGCAACAACCAATCTATACTCTATTTATGAACTTTTTTGTTTTTGTTTTTGTTTTCAGATTCCATGTATAAGACAGATCATACAGTGTTTCTCTTTCTCTTCACTTAGCATAATGCCATTGAAAAGCCTATACACTAGTGGCAAATTTTAATTCTTTTTTTTATAGCTGAACAATAGTCTATTGTATATACAGCTGACCCTTGAACAACATGGGTTTCACTGCATGGGTCCACTTGCATGTGGATGTTTTTCAAGCAATATATTGGGAAAATTTTTGGAGGTTGTGACAATTTGAAAAAACTCTCAGATGAACTGTATAGCCTAGAAATAACAAAAAATTTTTAAAGAAAATTATCTTTCTATTGTAATTGGAGAAACTATGTGGCAGTCTATCATCACAGGTACTTTTTAATGTAACAATGTTTCCAATACTATGTTATGAATAGTTATGAATACTATGTTATGCATACCATAAAATTTTTATAATGATTTATTCATTAGTGTATAGGCTAAGCTACTGTGAAGCAATCCTACTGATTACACTAGGCCATCATAAAGCAATCATATCGCTGCTTCTTTGTTATCAATGCATGAAGCATTATATTTAGAAATAAAGATGATTTTTTCAGATTATCTTTTTATTTTTGATGTCTAGTATCAGTAATACAAAGTGTTTTGTATTATATAAGACAATCAAGACATTATATAAGACAAAGATTGATATAGGTACTGACAGACAATTCATTTTATAAACATGATGTAAATTTATGATATTGATAAATACAATACAGTACTGTAAATGTTCTTCCTCTTCCTTATGACTTTCTTGATAATATTTTCTTTGCTCTAGAACACTTTGTTGTAAGAATACAGTATATAATACATTTGACATACAAAATATGTATCAATCAACTGTGTTATCAGTAAGGCTTCTGGTCCACAGTAAGCTATTAGTAGTTAAGTTTTTGAGGAGCTGAATGCTATATGTGAATTTTCAACTGCATGGGGGATTGGCACTCCTAACCCCCAATTGTTCAAGGGTGTATATACCACAATGTCTTTAGGCATTCATCTATCCATCAGCACTTAGGTTGTTTCCATATCTTGGCTACTGTAAATAATCCTGCAATAAACATGAGGCTGAATATATCTTTTTGAGTTACTGTTTACGTTTTCTTCAGAAAAATACCTAGAAGTGGAATTGCTGGATCATATAGTATTCTATTTTTAATTTTTTTGAGGACCCTCCATACTGTTTTCCATAGTGGCTTCAGTTCAACCAACAGTGCACGAAGGTTCCCTTTTCTCCACCTCCTTGGCAACACTTACTATTTCTTGTCTTTTTATTAACAGCGATTCTAACAGGTGCTAAATGATATTTTATTATGGTTTTAATTTGCATTTCCCTGGTGATGAGTAATGTTGAGCATTTTCTTATGTGCCTGTCGTGACCAACTGTATGTATTCTTTGGGAAAGTGTCTATTCAGATCTTTGCCTATTTTTAAATAGGATGTTGTTGTTGTTGTTATTTCCTATTGAGTTGTTATGAGTTATATATTTTGTATATTACCCCCGTATCAGATATATGATTTGCAAATATTTTCTCCCATTCACTAGATTGCTTTTTCACTCTGCTGATTGTTTCCCTTGCTGTGTAGAAGTTTTTTGTTTGATGTAGTCCCATTTGTTTGGGGTTGAGTTGCCTGGCTTTTGTTGTCAGAGCCATGAAATCATTGTGAAGATCAATGTAATGAAGATTTCCCCCTATGTTTTCTTCTAATAGTTTTATGGTTTCAGGTCTTATGTTTAAGTATTTAATCTATTTTGAGTTTATTTTTATGTAAGGTGTAAAATAATGGTCCAAAAGTATTCTTTGGCATGTGAACATCCAGGTTTCCCAGCACCACTTGTTGAAGAAACTATTCTTTTCTCATTGTATGTCTTGGCATCCTTGCTGCACACCAGTTGAACGAAGATGTATAGGTTTATGTCTGGCCTCTCTATTCAGTTCCATTGGTCTACATGCCTGTCTCTATGCCAGTATCATACTGTTTGATTATTTAACTTTGTAATATAATTTGAAATAATGAAGTGTGAGGCCTACAGTTTTGTTCTTTTTTCTCAGGATTGTTTGGCTATTTGTGGTCTTCTCTGGTTCTACATGAATTATAATCATTTTTTTCTATTTTTGTAAAAAAATGCTACTGGAATTTTGATAAGGATTGCACTGAATCTGTAGATCACTTTGAGTAGTTTGGATGTTTTAATCATATTGAATCTTCAAATTCATAAATATGGAATTTCTCTCAATTTGTGTCTTCTTTAATTTTTTTCATTAATGTTTTGTAGTTTTTGGTATGTAAGTATTTACTTCCTTACTTCAGTTTAGTCCTAAGTATTTTATTGTTTTTGGTGTTATTGTAAATAGAATTATTTTCCTAATTTCCTTTTGGATAGTTTGTTGTTGGTATAAAAAACCCAAACTGTTTTTTGTATATTATTTTGTATTATTTACCAAATTCATTTATTAGTTCTAACTAATAATAACTAGTTTTTTTTATGGAGACTTCAGAGTTTTCTGTACAAGAACATGTTGTCTCCAAACAGGGACAATTTTATTTCTTCCTTTCTATCTGGATCCCCAGGCTTTTGATTTCTTGGGCTCAACATAGATGCCAGTCTACTGGGTCTCCCAAACTGCAGGGAACACAGATTAAGATCTTCTTTTCATCTGAGGTAATGAGGCTAACTACTCTTCATCCCTCCACTTTGGTGGTGGTAGAGTCACAGCATAACTTTTTCTTCATAAACACTTTATCCCTCTTTCACAACCTCTTATCCTTCTATGCCAGCTTCTTGGCACTTAGTGAGAAGAATCCTACTGGGCTTCAGTGTCTTCATCTACATATTGGGAATAACAATTATGTGGTATCTTTATAGAACCATGTCGTTCTATAGAACTTTATAGGTTCTGGTGATGATTAAATGATTATATATCTCCCTATCTACTTATCTGCATGTCTTTGAATAGAGCCTAACATATAGTAAAGGTTTCTCATTGCTATTTTCATCATCATCATTATTATTGTCATTATTAATTGCTATTGTATCTAAGCATCTCACTCAAAATTTCCAATTTAACGTTCTTTAATCCCTGATATGACTACATTAATTTACATAATAAAATATTTTGGGTGGGTGGTTAAAGGAATGTGAGGCACTTACAATTATGCAAAGAGAAATTTAAGAAATATTATTTTGAAATCACAGTAAGTATATAATACTAGACATGAGGAAATAACCACGTTGTCCTTATTATCACCCCTGGTCTTTCCTTGAGGGAAAACAAGCTGACCTGGCCAGTTTTCTAAAGGCTGAGTCCTACTGACTACTCAGTACAGAGTTGGCTGTGTGGATAGAATACCAGTGCTACACACTGTAGGCTGGAAGAACTCTTAAAGGACATCCAGCTCAATCACTTGACTTTCATGGTATACAATGGAGGCCCAGAGGGTTGAATGTTAGTTAGTGTTCTTGTCAAACATTTGCTCCAAAACACTGGTTCTGCGGAGGTCTTAATAGAGCTTTATGACAATTAGCTCCACAGTCTAGCAAGTTTGAAAATGCCCAGAAATACAAATTTAAACAGGTTTCTTTATTGTAGGACTTCTCAGAACTTTAAAATACAAATTGTAGGGGCACTTGAGTGTCTCAGTCAGTTAAGCATCTGACTCTGGATTTCGGCTCAGGTCATGATCTCAAGGTTTGTGGGTTCAAGCCCTCCACTGGGATCTGCACTGACAGTGTGAAGCCTGCTTGATATTCTCTCTCTCTCTCTCTCTCTCTCCCTTCTCATGCTTTCTCTGTCTCTCTCTCAAAAAAAGCTTCCTCTTTAAAAACAATAAATTTGTAATATAAATCTTTCAAGGAGGATGTGGTAGGCCGTATTCTATATTTTCGAAACTCGTTTGACCTAAGAATGTTTCTTCTCTCTTTGCAGGTGAAGATGGAATTTCGCTCTCCTGTATTCCTACTCAACATGTACTACTCAACATGAGTACATGTTGGTAGACACTGGTTTAGAATGATGGGATATTATGGTGGGAAGAAGCGTGATACTCACAGAGGCACAACTAGAAGAGCAGAGGCTTAGAGCCAGTCGTCCAGTTATGGAAAAGAAAATGAGGACAAAACTAGACCTTGTATTGACTGAATATTTTTCCAATGGGAAAACATTATTCCAAGCACAAGCTCAGTGTCAAATAATGTTGGAAGCATTTTCAGATTTTCCATTTACCACCTGAGAGAGCTTCTACAAGTTACTAAACATCATTGAGCTTCAGATTCCTCCTCTGTAAAAAGGATTAAAATAATATTTTCATTAAAAAAGCATTGTGAAAATTGTAGTGTATGCAAAGCATGGTCCTTGTGTATTAGTCAGGGTTCTCCAGAGAAACAGAGCTAAGAAGATATCCAGGCCTGAGAGTCAGGAGCATTTAGGGGTAGGAGAAGATCATTGTCTCAGCTCAGTAGGGTGGAAAGCATATTCAATCTTCCTCAACATATGTGTTCTACTTAGGTCTTCAACAGACTGGATAATGCCCATGCACAGTAGGGAAGGCCATCAGCTAGACTTTGTTCACCAATTCAAATACTCATTTCTTCCAGAACACCCTCTCAGACATACCCAGAAACAATGTTTAACCAGATATCTGGACAACCCACGGCCCAATCATGTTGATACATAAAATTAACCACCACATCTAGTATTGTTTTAGATGTTTTGATGTTGTAGTTTTTTCAGTCCGATATTTATCCATGAGTGTATCGCCTTCAGAACAGCACTTCTAAGAGATGTCTTAGTCCATGTTTGACAATCCCAGAAACTATTTACCAATGCATTTATTTTATCATTTCATCAGCCCTGGTTATATTAGAAAGCATTTCTTTACATCAAGCCAAAATCTTTGTCTCTTTGTCTATTACCTGTCTACTTCTACTCCTAAAGTCACTCAGAACAAGTCTCATTTGTCTATCATGTGTAACTCATGACTCTTTTAAATACAGTGCTCATGTACTCCTAAAGCCCTCTCAGTAAAGGTCCAAAACCAAGTTTATGGCAAATCCAAGACTAGCATTTGCACTTGCAATTCCTAGGCCTCGATTGCATACTTGAACAAATAACTGCTTTTTCTGGGCCACAGTGGATTCCTACCAAGGTTTTGGTTTCCTGGAGCACTGCAATCCTTTGCTGGCTATCTTCTGCATTTGAACACATTTGAGAACTTGTTTTTTGCTGCAAATGAGGACAGATTCTGTTTCACTGTTGTTTGTCAGAAAGTGTGATGGACATGATGGTATGGTTCAGTTGACATCAAAGAGATCAGGACTTTCTAGAACACACAAGTACAGCCTGGGATGCAAACAACTCTATCAGACAGTCACTCAGCTCTGAAGATTGCACTATTGTAGTACTATTTAATTGCTTCAAGCATACTGTCAACAATTCATGCACTTGAAAGTGGAATGCAAGCACAAACAAATTTCAAATGACTGTTCTACAACTTGAAATCACTGTGCTTTGGCAAGGCCTGTCAAAGCCCATTCTCTCCCTAACAACTTGACTGTCCCCTCCCCCCAGCAGCTTCTGTTGCTTACCCAAGCTCTAGCTTTTAACCTGCTGTCTCAATATTTTCATGCTCATATTTAATGCATTTTGTTACCTTTGACAAGACCTTGGTCAATATTTTGTTATTTTGAGGCAGCTGTGATCTACTTTCATTCACTCTTGGGAATGTATCTTTACTCCCCTATATGATTTCTGATTTTACTTTCTTTTGGTTCTGAAAAATACATGCCATGAGGATGCATTTTTTCATTAATAGTGGAATTATGTAAAATTTAAATAAAACATGAAAAGCAAAAATACCTTGAGTAATTGGAAACCCATGTTGGAGGAATATAAATAATTCTATTGAATAATATTTCTGAGTCTAATTGTATACTAGGATGTTACCAAGAAGCAAGTGTGGCCTCAAATTGTATATAATAGAATTAAATCAATGATAATTGTGAGAATCCCCAAGCACAGAAAATTATGAGCAACAAAAATACAGAGGATGTTATTAACCAAGATGAGAATGAGTATTTACAGGGTATGGTTTCAAAATGAAGTAAAATTTCAAATTAAGGAATAAAGTAAGAAAAAAATGAAAATAAGGTTCATGTCTTTCTGCATTATTAACCTCTTCATATACTCAGAGACTATTATTTTTATTCCCTCCCCAATAGCCTCCTAATTACTACTAAGAACACCTGCCTAGATAAAAGGATGAGGATTTGAAGATTAAAGAACAATATAGAGGAGAATGTTACATGTTATATATTAAATCATATGTATATGATTTAATTTATTAAATGATAAAGAGAAAATGAGGTAAAATATTAACTGAAATTATTAGATCCATTCAGGCGAATATTAAGTACGTAGGACCCATCTGACAAGAGGGCAGTTTCCAATATACCACCAGGCTTATTGAATTACATAGAAAAAATGGTGGATCAGGGTAAATTACATCTTTTTTTTTTTTTAGCATATACCATGCCAAACCACAAAACTTATTTTGAACAAAACACTCATGTTTATGCTCATTTTCTAGGGCAGTACTGTTTCTTATACAGGACAGAGAAGTTATTTTAGTTAAATTTCTGCTATATTTAACAACAAGCCATTGTCTTGTGGGAACATTTGTAAACATTATCTCCATTACGCTCATTGTTGTTATCTATAGCTTACGGGTTTTTTTTTTTTTTAAAAAAAGAAAGTATTGAAATGTAAGAGCCAAAACCAAGAAATAAGACCAACTGAAGTACAAAATGTAGTATATTACAACAGGGGAAGATTTTTAGAAAAAATAAAGTAGGAATATAGTAGGAAAATAAGATACCAATTTTCCAGAAAAAGCAAAGGATAAACAAAGCAAGAATAAAGACAGCAAATTCACAGTAAGTTTTTGGTAGAAAGAAAACACTTGAAAGATAAGTAAAAAGAATATCTAAATAGCATTCCATATATAATGGAATGTGTATATATAATGGAATATATATATGTGTATATATATATGCCACACACCGCATCTTTTTTTCCCATTCATCAGTTGATGGACACTTGGGCTGTTGCCATAATTTGGCTATTGTAGACAATGCTGCTATAAACATCAGGGTACATGTATTAGTCATAAAAAAGAATGAAATCTTGCCATTTACAGCAACATGGATGGAGCTAGATAGTATAACCCTAAGTAAAATAAGTCAGTCAGAGAAATATAAATACCATGTGATTCCTATGGAATTTATGTGGAATTTGAGTAGAGGGAAAAAATTGAGAGAGGCAAAGCAAGAAACAGACCCTTCACTATAGAGAACAAACTTACGGTTACCAGAAGAAAGGTGGGTGTGGGGCGGGGAGTGTGTGGGGGCGGAATGGGTTAAATAGGTGATGGGGATTAAAGGGTGCACTTGCTGTGATAAGCAGTGGATGATGTATGAAGTGTTGAATCTATATTGTCACCTAAAACTAGTATTACACTGTATGTTAACTAAATTAAATCCAAATAAAAACTTTAAAGAAAAAATCTAAATTGTGACAGAATGAAAATATGACAGGAGCCCAATAATTGAAAAGAAAACAAACAAACAAGAAGAGCCCTAAAATGGCAGGGCCATGAATATGAAGGAAAGCGTGATAATACAATGGGGCAAGACAGTTCACCAGTGTAAAATATCTTTACCTTTCTAGTAATATGGTTTCCTTCTAAGATGAGTATACATAATACTCTGTCAACTTTTCATGAAAATAAACCAAGGAAATGATATAGTAGTTCCTTCCCAACTGGGGGCTTTGAGAAAGTGGCCTGTACCTGTTACTCCTTAAGATCACTGAGGGACAGATGAGATGACTGCATCAAAAAGTGAAAAAAAGTCAACATACTACTATTATGCTAAGATTTTTAAAAAAGTGGATGAATTTTACATTTGAATTTTATTAATACAGTAATTGTAACAGTTTGGTAATGCACCAATAGTTGTATAGATCTATTTAGTGCAGCATATTCATTAGTTGCTTTGCAAAAATACAATGGATAGGATTTCTGACAAAAAATGACAAATATTACCAAGGCCAAAGAATATGTAGTTTCTAACTTCATTATAATTGGAAACTATCTAGTCATTTTTCATAGGTATATTCATATACACTTAGAAAATGTTTTGGGCATATAAGAACATCTTGTCTGTTTGCATTTATAGAATGTGCTTATAAATTAATTATTCAGACAATTTAATCATGAGTTAATTTGAATATAAATTTGAATACATATTATAAATTGCTTCTAGACAGAAAATATCTAAAATATTTCATCCCATTTGCTTGGCATTTTCAGGGAATGTGGCATTCTGTTTAGGTGAATATTCTAGCCTTTCCCCTTCAGAAGTTCAAAATTTTAAATTCTAATCACCTTTGAAGGAAATCATTCCCAAATATTACTTTTCTGCATATGACTTAATCTTTTCTGGATAACTCAGTGTCATCATTAGGAAAATCAATAGCTGTGTTGGGTTGCAATACTCTGCTGTCCTTTGAGACACTGATGAGCGCTTCCTCTGTAACAAATGACCCTAGATGACTCTGTTTTTTTAGTTTCTTCTGTATACTTTTTGTACTTTTCTCCTGTCCTCAATCACTGTCAGGCTGTCAATGTGTCGGCCTTCAGAAGTCTGTATCCCCACCTTTCTCTCCCTTACATAAATCATTGCACACACCCTCTTCTAATTTGCTGTTACATTTTGCTGTAAAAGTGACTTATTAAATTGAGGAAGGGGATGGGAGGAGGGAGAAGAGTAGTTAAAGTTACCAAGCTTGCAAATCCTATTTGGAAATGAGTATTCCTGGACATACTTGAGGGTACAAATGATAGGATCCACCATTTTTGCAACAAGTTACACTTCAATCCAAGGGGTAATAATGCTTGCTTCATCTCTAGGGAAACCAAATAGCTGCATCAGTAGATTTTTCTCTGGAATTTTAATGGGGAACTCAGAATGGGAGCAGAAACTCCAAGTATCTAATCCTCTTGGAAATAATCCTCAGGGACCTGACCTGGAGAAATCTTTCTGTTCTTTGTGAGCTTGCTCAGAGGAACAGATCCCTTTGGCAAAGAGCACCCTTCGGTATCAGGTCAGTGCCAAAGGGCAGGTTTCTCTAGTCAAATGCATGTCCCTTGCAGTAACATTCTTATATATGGAATGAAAGTAGGGGAGAAAAAGAAAGAAAACTCACTGGAAAATTTTAAATCAAGTCTTTTCCTTCTATAGATCCATCATCATAAGTTTCATCTAAGTTTGAGCTTCCTATACATTGTTTAAAAGTTTTTGAAGTTTTTGGGGGCACCTGGGTTGCTCAGTGGGTTAAGTGTCTGACTTTTGATTTTGGCTCAGGTCATGATCTCATGGTTTGTGAGCTTGAGCCCCACTTTGGGCTCAGTGCTGACAGTGTGGAGTCTGCTTAGGATTCTCTCTCTCCCTCTTTCTGCCCCTTTCCCATTCTCTCTCTCAAAATAAATACATAAATGTTAATTTTTTTAAACTGTATTTATTGACACTTTATGTTGTGTTCAGTGTTAGGGTTACCATTAACATTTCCATTTAAGTTATGAATTTTTCACAGGATCCCTGGGTGGCTCAGTCAGCTAAGGGTCTCACTCTTGATTTTGGCTAAAGTCATGATCTCATGGTTTTGTGAGTTCCAGCCCCACGTAGGGCTCTGCATGCTGACTGCATGGAGCCTGCTTAGGATTTTCTGTCTCCCTCTATTTCTGCTCCTCCTTCCTTACGCTCTCTGTCTCATTCAAAGTTAAAAAAATTAAATTATGAATTTTTCAGATTTATCATTTTGTCCATAGACTATTTAGTGAAAGCAATCCAACTTTCACAAATTATAAGAAAATTTAAAGTCACCCTTATGTAAAATGAAAGGAAAATAAAGATGAGGTGGCAGTAGAAATCTTACTAGCAATGTACAGTTAATAATGGAATAAAATTTTATTTCCATTTCCTTTCCATTAATTCTCTAAGAATAAAAGAATAATAGAGAAACTCATGCTCCCTTTTAGTTTATTGAAAACCAGTCAGAAAATGTTAGTGAAATAACCTATACATTCCAAGTACCATATGTCCACATTAATTAAAATGCCTTTACATTTCTTTAGTGAGAGAACACACATACTAGTTTCTTTGTTTTAAAATAACTTTTGGAATTTGCATAATTTCCAATATATCCTAGGACTTTTCTATCTCTCCTATAAGTTTGGCCTCATTACTTCTGTTCTCCAACTCTTCACAGACTTTCTGTATTAGAAGTAGAGAAATCAAAAAAGTCTATAATTCTTTTGGAAAAAAATAAGAGAACATTAACATGACAGGGATTATATGAAACAGCAATTACCATGATTCCAAGAAGTATTTAGGTGATACAATCAGTAGAACTTGGGTGAAGAGGTGGTCTGATGGGAGATACAATTTTGTTGACTAAGACTAGTAGGTTTTGATTTTGAGTGATTTGATACACCATGAATGAAAAAAAAAAAAAACCCAGACTATCAGGAATGACCAAAGCAATGTAAGAACTATATTCTGGGGACAGTGTTATAGTTTGTAGGGGACTGAGAGAAAAACAAATATGGGAGGTTAATGATGAGAAATAAGACAAGAATAACATTATTACAATTATGATACAAGGTTAATCGAGTATGAGATTCTGAGGTCAAATTGATGTTGCAGTTCCATGCTGTTGACTTAGAACATTTTGAATTAGGAAATGGATGTATCCTAGGGTCTCAGCTAGGCTGAATTTTTGTGTGGGGTTTCTAGTAAGGGGTTTCCACTGTTGGGTTTGAGGAAGTAATCTAGGCATCCATTCATTCATTCAACTCATATTCATTTAGTGCTTCCTAGGTGCCAGAGAACACTCTAAACTTAATTAGCAATGATCCACACAAGTTATCTGACCTCTTGAAGTTTACATTCAAGTGGGTGGATACTGACAATAACCAAATAGACAAATGGGCCTAAACTATATTTTTAGTTATATGATAGCTACAGTAAAGAAAAGCAATCAGAAGAAGGGGATGGAGAATGTTGGAAGGTGCAGTTTTGGATAAGGTTGCCAGGTTAGAGTTTCCTGAAAACTTTTAAATGAATATCTCAAAGTGAGAAAATGGAAAATGTAGTTATTTGTAAGACAAGTAGCCCTGGAAAATGAAATGGCAAATTCAAGATCCCAGATGGATAGGAATGTGTTTATTCTGTTCAAAGAACAGAAAGGAGGTCAACATAACTAATATAAATAGGCTGAAGACAGTATAAGCCAAAAACTCTCCATTTTATTATAAGTAATAATATCAATTTGAGTTTTCACTGGTCCTTTAAAATTCACGTTTGTAGAGTCTTTAGAATTAGCTTTCATGGAAATAGTCCCAAGCAGACAAGATATGTTGACCACTTTACCCTAAATTTATCTGGTTGTTACAAACTTATACAGCCTATAACAGATCTAAGAAAGCTGATTATTACACAAGGACAGACTGTTTCACCATATAAAATTTTAATCCAGTGTTATGAATGATTTTCCATAATTGCAAGAATTTCCAAGACTTCAACAAGGAAGAGCTTTCATATGGTGTGAATCTTCTACAACATGATTGCTTTCTTAAAACACAGGACAGCAAGGTATTTTTAGAACTGTTACTTCGTAATTGTTAGTCGGCATATACAGCATATCTGTATACTTTGCAGGAAGATCAATGGAGGCCTCAAAATTTCAGATATTGTTTTGTGCATAAATGAAATTTGTTATTTATAAAAACAACCCATAAAGTAATCTACATCTATTGTAGCTTTGCTGGTGATTGATATCAATGTTTTAAAATAAAATAATTACTTAGCAATAAAAACAAGGGGACTATTTCTTTTTCTAATTTTGATGATCCCTATTCCCCCTGAGAGAAAGAACAGATCCACGGTCAGCGAGATTGCAGACCCCTCTGTTCTTCACAGCAGGAATATAGAAGATATAAGGAAAGAACGTCTCAGGAAGTTTTATTTTTCAGATTTGAAAATCAGATACAAAAATGACTTTTTCAGAGAAAGAAGTTAGGTTACAGTTTTCCAGTCATTGGTCTATGACACAAGGCTCTGGAAAAGGAAAAAGAAAACAAAAAACGCAGGAAGGGGACATTCAGGCACCACTGAAAGTAACCGATGTATGAAAAATTTCTCCTTTAAAAAGGTCTGTATGCCTAATCTAAGAGTAATCAGATATCATATGTTTTCACTCATATGTGGATCTTGAAAAACTTAACAGAAGACCATGGGGAAAGAGAAGGGAGAAAAACAGTTACAAACAGAGAAGAAGGGAAGCAAACCATAAAAGACTCTTAAATACAGAGAATAATCAGAGGGTTGATGGGTGAGTTGGGGAGAGGGGTAAATGGGTGATGGGCATTGAGGAGGGAACTTGTTGGATGAGCACTGGGTGTTACAAGTAAGTGATGAACCACAGGAATCTACCCCAAAAACCAAAAGCACACTTTACACACTGTATGTTGGACAATTTTTACAATAAATTATATTTAAAAAATAATCTAAGACTAATGGCAAGAGCCATTGATCATCACTATGTTGATAATATTTCAGAGAAATATATGCTTTTATGTACAAGACTGTTATAATCAATTCGATCAAAACTCTCTTGAGTTCCTCCTACAAAACAAGTAAACTTAAAGTAAAACAACTCAGAGGGTTTAAAAATATTCATCCAATAAGAAAAGTTAAATAGGTTCTGTCTGTTGAAGCAGTGGACAGAAATATAAGTTATGCATTTTTTAAAGTTATGCATTTTTTTCTTCCCACTAAATGAGGGGCATTATACTTTTTTTTCAGTTGAATTCTCAATTTGTTTCAGATAAAAATTTATAGAGGGTGGAGGGGCACCTGGGTGGTTCAGTTGGTTGAGCATCTGACTCTTGATTTTGGCTCAGGTCATGATCTCAGGGTTATGGGACCGAGCCCCACACTGGGTTCTGCTTTGAGCATGGAGCCTGCTTAAGAGTCCACGTCCCCACCCCCGCTCTCTCCACCCCTCCTTTGCTTGCTCTCTCATTCTCTCTCTCTCAAAAAGAAAAATGTATAGGGAATGTATACAGAAATTAGAAAATCATTGTAATTATAGACATGAGCTTGAAGAAATAAATTAAACCCTGAATATCACAATTTTGGAATATTATCATTATCATTATGGGTTGTGAGAGAACTGAAGAAGTGAGTCCTATGCCCGTGAATGTTGGCTTTATTTTAATGGCATACTCCAAAAAGGCTGTTCCTGTTGCTTTTAGCTACAACTGAACAAAAATTTGTAGAGCTAACAATAAACTATTTAATGTTGTACTTTAGGTAATAGGAAGCAAGTTCATTTCATGTTCCTTGACTTTAGTCTTTAAGTTATAATTTATATGATAGTATAAAATTAGTTAATTAATTGGTTTGTTTCTTCTAGTCTCTTTTGGGAGAAAAACATACTTAGAAATAGGCATTTTCAATACATATTTTAGAAAAAGTTGGGTTTACAAAAGTCCCAAACCAAAAGGAAATTTTGTCACATTTTAATACACAATAATACTTCTAGTTTTAGTGCCTTACACAAGAGCAAAACAGCATGCTAACATCATACACTGTGTGGCCATAGCTCTGAATACAAATTGAATCACTTACAGGAAAAAAAGAAAAACAAAAACAAAAAACCTTGGCATTATAAGATCCCAAAGGGGTATAAAACTTCACTAATGTGTTTTCCAATACTGGTCAAATAAACATTTAGTAAGCTTATGTGTTAATGTTTAGTGTTCCTAACATGAACACCCAAATGTATGGCTTGGAATCTTCAACTGCAGGAATACTGCCAAAAGAAAGAAAAAGGAGCAAGTATCAAAATAAAAACATGTTATAATCCAGATATATAATAACAACCGGATCCCTTAACTGCAAGCTCCAAAAATCTCCTGTTGTTACAGAGGTTATGGCTCGAATGGTAAAAATTTCTCATGTAATTGAGTATAAGGGAAAGGGAAAAACAATGACTTTTTATTTCATTTTGGTTCCTGGAATGACAACAACCTTAGCATCAATTTAAGCACTGATCTGCCCTTCAGGAAATATTATTTATATTTCAGTGGGTAGAAACTTGGACAGACAGAAGAACAGTTTTTCTCAAGACTATTTTTAGTACCAGTCATGATTTTTCCTTAGATTCAGTATCTCTTTATCATCCAATGTTCTCTTTATTGAAAACAGAAATTCAAAAATTTAATAATAAATGCATCAAGGCCATGACATTTTTTAAAGAGCTGATGACGATTTTAGTAAAATGGGTTTATGTAAATGAAATGGATTTATGTAAAATTTGTTGTATCTCTTCTCTCATCATAGAACTGCTTAGGTTATTTTCATAAAAGATTATTTGTATTTAATTTTTAATATTTTTTACAGGATTTTTTGTGCTACACCCAGAAGGACCAAACTTTTATGTACAGAAGTGAACATACTGAATTACACTCCCTATTATAAAATTGTTTAAGAAAATAGGTGTGTTATTTTCAGTAGGATCAAGTCCATATATATTAGGGCCCATGATTAGGAGAAACCACGAAATTGAGATGAAGGTAAGTGCCATATTTGCACTCTATTCTGTTAGATGCCCAATTAATTTGCTGGTCTTGATTTGACCCTCTTAAAAACTGGGGCAACATTACAATTGAGCTTATGTCCATTTAAAGGAAACATTGAAGTTTAGGATCAATGGCCTCTTCAATAGATAGAAAAATAGCATTGTTTCCATTTAAAAGCACAACAGCAAAATATGGTAGTGGATGTTACAACAGAAGTACTGCTTTGGGACATGACTGGATGATCTCAGTAGATGAGTTAAATGAAATGAGATTCCAGGCACAGCTCAGAAGACATGGGGCTAGTTATTAATGACATTCAGAACAAAGGTTGAGGCAGACAACTGGTATGAATGGTCAATGAAACCATGAATGTAACATTCCAGACAACTGGAAGAAGTAGGTCAGGCAGGATTCACTGATTTAGAGCCATGGGTAATTCAGCACTTTGGACAGTTCCCCAAGACAGGGTTCCCTTCCAGGGAGATTATTTACCCTTTAGATGACCAGATCAACTCATTTAATTCTACCTCTTGGTGTCTCACTTATACCTGCATGTGACCTTAACCCCCAAGAAATTATTGGCATTTAACTAAAAAGCTCTGTGGTCTGTTTCACACAAAGCCTACATCTTCAGTCCTGACATAAAGATTCATAGTGTTGTGTTACTGGATTTTACATCAGGCTCACCACTGGACTTTGTTCTATTAACTTAATTTTAAACTTGATTCAATATGAAAAAGTAAGGATGAGATCATCCAAGTCATGGAAAAGAGGCTGTTTACCAACACTTGATGGTCCATCAGAACCAAATCCTCTGGGCCATTTACATGCAAGGGCATTAAGCAGCAGTTGTATATCAAACTGAAATGAGGTGCTCAGACAGAGTGAGGAGTTGGTGCTGCAGAGAAAAGGAATCTGCTAAAACTACGTCTAGGATACAGAGCATAACTGTAGATAGTAACACACACACATTAAGGACTTCCTTGAAGTCTCTGGTAAGTAAAAGAATTGCTCTTTTGGAGCGAGTAATTTGAGCCAATTTCTAAGAGGCATATCTGCAATTCAAGATAGTCTATTTTCAAAAATAAACAAAATTGATAAACCTCTAGCCAGGCTTCTCAAAAAGAAAAGAGAGAGAATCCAAATAGACAAAATCACAAATGAAAATGATTTATTACAACCAATCCCTTAGAAATACAAGCAATTGTCAGGGAATACTATAAAAAAATTATATGCCAACAAACTGGACAACCTAGAAGAAATGGACAAATTCCTAAACACACATACACTACCAAAAGTCAAACGGGAAGAGACAGGAAATCTGAACAGAGCCATAACTAGTAAAGAAATTGAATCAGTGATCAAAAATCTCCCAACAAATAAGAGCCCTGGACCAGATGGCTTCCCAGGGGAATTCTACCAGACATTTAAAGCAGAGTTAATACCCATTCTTCTTAAGCTATTCCAAAAAATAGAAATGGAAAGAAAACTTCTGAACTCATTCTATGAAGCCAGCATCACTTTGATTTCCAAAACAGACAGAGATCCAGCAAAAAAAGAGAACTACAGGCCAATATCCACAATGAATACAGATGCAAAAATTCTCAACAAGATACTAGCAAATCGAATTCAACAGCATATAAAAAGAATTATCCACCATGATCAAGTGGGATTCATTCCTGGGTTACAGGGCTGGTTCAATATTCACAAATCCAGCAATGTGATACATCACATTAACAAAAGAAAAGATAAAAACCATATGATCCCGTCGATAGATGCAGAAAAAGCATTTGACAAAATACAGAATCTTTCTTAATAAAAACCCTTGAGAAAATCGGGATAGAAGGACCTTACTTATATATCATAAAAGCCATTTATGAGAAGCCCACAGCTAATATCATCTTCAATGGGAAAAAACTGAGAGCTTTCCCCCTGAGATCAGGAACAATACAGGGATGTCCACTCTCACCACTGTTGTTTAACATAGTGCTGGAAGTCCTAGCATCAGCAATCAGACAACAAAAGGAAATAAAAGGCATCAGAATTGGCAAAGATAAAGTCAAACTTTCACTTTTTGACAGATCACATGATACTCTACGTGGAAAACCTGAGAGACTTCACCAGAAGCCTACTAGAACTGATCCATGAATTCAGCAAAGTCGCAGGATACGAAATCAACATACAGAAATGGGTTGCATTTTTATACACCGATAATGAAGCAAGAGAAAATCAAGAAACTGATCCCATTCACAACTGCACGAAAAACCATAAAGTACCTAGGAATATACCTACTCAAAGATGTAAAAGATTTGTATGATGAAAACTATAGAAAACTTATGAAGGAAATCGAAGAAGACAAAAAGAAATGGAAAAACATCCCATGCTCATGGATCGGAAGAATAAATATTGTTAAAATGCCATTACTACCCAAAGCAGTCTACACATTCAATGCATTCCCAATCAAAATTGCACCAGCATTCTTCTCAAAGCTAGAAAAAAAAATCCTAAAATTTGTATGGAATCACAAAAGACCCTGAATAGCCAAAGTAATGCTGAAGAAGAAAACCAAAATGGGAGGCATCACAATCCCAGACTGTAGGCTCCACTACAAAGCTGTAATCATCAAGACAGTATTGGCACAATACAGACACATAGACCAATGGAATAGAATAGAAAACTCAGAATTGGACCCACAAATGAATGGCCAATTAATCTTTGACAAAGCAGGAAGGAGGTATCCAATGGAAAAAAGACAGCCTCTTTAACATGGTGCTGGGAGAACTGGACAGCAACGTGCAAAAGAATGAAACTAGACCACTTTTGTCTAGGGGTCTAGTAACCAGGTGTAACACCATACACAAAAATAAACTCGAAATGGATGAAGGACCTGAACGTGAGATAGGAAACCATCAAAACCCTAGAGGGGAAAGCAGGAAACAACCTCCTTGACCTCAACCACAGCAATTTCCTACTTGACACATCCCCAAAGGCAAGGGAATCAAGAGCAAAAATGAATTATTGGGACCTCATCAAGATAAAAAGCTGCACGGCAAAGGAAACAATCAAGAAAACTAATAGGCAACTGACAGAATGGGAAAAGATAGTTGCAAATGACATATCGGATAAAGGGCTAGTATCCAAAATCTATAAGGAACTTGCCAAACTCCACACCCAAAAAACAAATAATCCAGTGAATGGGCAGAAGACATGAAGAGACACTTCTCCAAAGAGGACATCCAGATGGCCAACAGACACATGAAACGGTGCTCAGCATCACTCATCATCAGGGAAATACAAATCAAAACCACACTGAAATACCACATCACATCGGTCAGAGTGGCTAAAATGAACAAATCAGGAGACTATAGATGCTGGCGAGGATATGGAGAAATGGGCACCCTCCTACACTGTTGGTGGGAATGCAAACTGGTGCAGCCACTCTGGAAAACAGCATGGAGGTTCCTCAAAAAATTAACAATAGAACTCCCCTATGACCCAACAATACCACTGCTAGGAATCTACTTAAGGGATACAGGAGTGCTGATGCATAGGGGCACATGTACCCCAATGTTCACAGCAGAACTTTCAACAATAGCCAAATTATGGCAAGAGCCTAAATGTCCATCAACTGATGAATGGATCAGAAGATTTGGTTTATATATACAATGGAATACTACATGGCCATGAGAAAGAATGAAATCTGGCCATTGGTAGCAAAGTGGATGGACCTTGAGGGTGTCATGCTAAGTTAACTAATTCAGGCAGAGAAGGACAGATACCATATGTTCTCACTCATAAGTGGAACAGGAGAAACTTAACAGAGGACCATGGGCGAGGAGAAGGGGAAAATAGTTTGGGAGAAGGAGGGAGGCAAACCATGAGAGACTCTTGAATACTGAGAACAAACTGAGGGCTGATGGAGGTAGGGGTGAGGGGAAGGAGGGTGATGGGCATGGAGGAGGGCACTTGTTGGGATGAGCACTGGGTATTATATGGAAACTAATTTGATAATAAACTATAAGAGAAAGAAAAAAAAGAAAGTCTATTTTGTTTATCAAGGGACAAATTCCATCTTAGCTACATTTTTCACCAAGATTAAAGCTAGAAATATTGACCATGCCAGAAAAATGCATACATATGAGAAACACTTTAAAAATGTATTCTTTTCAGGTAGATGTTTCCTCTTCTGAAACTGAGTAGTTGGGGGTGAACATTATAAGATTGGTTCCCTCAATGATGGGCATCTTAACTAGACATTTCATAGAGGACTTTCTTGATCTTTGCTAATCAAAAATGAATGGATTCCCAGTCCCTGAGTAAGTAAGTATTTATGAGAAAGAAGAAGCAGAGGCTATCTCCCTACCTCCAATTGCATCCAATTGATGTTCTGGTTTGTGGGTTGGAATCAGACCCAACATACTTAAAAGATCTTAATACTGAGAGTACCCCCCTTTAAAAAAAACAAACGAAAACACTGAGAGTAACCCCATGTCTTCTTACTTTCTTTAGTGGAGTCACAGATATCAAAGATTGATTTTTTAGTCTGGCCAAAGGCTGTAGAGTACTGAGAAGGCATGAGAATGTTCTAGCAAAGAGGAGGAAAGGGAGCAATGGCCCAAACGCTGCAGAAAGGAGAATATATAACATAGAAAAACTGGGATTTTATTGAAGAAATTTTATGACAGATTCATGTCATGAAGGTTTGATAAATATAAAAGCTCTCAGGTGTTTCTTTGTCTAGCTAAGGAGCACATTATCGTTATTCTGTATATTCTAAAACTATCAAGAGCAGAAAGGCATTCCCCAGATTTTCTTGACAAATAACACACTAAATGGTATCCCTGAGCCTAGAGCTTATGATCAATCCTGAAGGAATAAGCGTGATTTTCATTAGAATGTCAATTCTACTGGTTCCTCAGCTATAATCCTAAGAAAATCTGAAGATCCTGAGACTTGAGAATGCTCCTCGGGTGTCTCCTTCCTCCTTCAGTTACTTGTAGATGCACAGTGGACTAGACTTACTTAAGAATTTAATATTTTTATATTGTTAGAAGTATTAAAATCTCTTCTTTTACTTTGCATTCCTAAGGCAATTTAGGAATTGCCCAGATGGTTATGTGACCTCAAAAAGGAATACTGTATTCACCCAAGTATATCATGTATATTTATAAGCAATGGTATTGATTCCACAAAATGATATATATACATCAGTCTTACTAGTCAATGTTCAGTTCTATGCACGTGGAGGCAATTAACAAGCAGGCACCAAACTTTAGAAAACTAAACTTTCAACACTGAAAAGATGTCTGAGGAAGATTCAAGACAATCAACCCTGGCTCATAAAATTTGGCTACATTTTAATAGGAAATTTTCCTCAAAATTTAACTGGAACCTAAAAGTTACTTTAAAATATTGCTATTAAATTTCATAACATCTAGTTTATCATGAGGGTACTGGAGATTTAACATGAACATTTGGTTTAATTTTTTTTCACCTTCTATACAGTTTACAAAGTATTTTATTTTTATTTTTATTTATTTTTTAACATTTATTTATTTTTGAGACACAGAACGAGACAGAGCATGAGTGAGGGAGGGGCAGAGAGAGAGGGAGACACAGATTCTGAAGCCAGCTCCAGGCTCTGAGCTGTCAGCACAGAGCCAGACACAGGGCTCGAACCCACAAACCATGAGATCATGATCTGAGCCGACATCGGATGCTTAACCGACTGAACCACGTAGGCGCCCCCAGAGTCTTTATTTTTAAAAACAAAAAGAAAAGGTCATATTGTTAATCATACTACTTTTGAAATGCTCCTGCATGTTAAGCTGTTGTTTTTTTGTTACATAAATATAATATTTATATTTATTTTCATACTATAATATATATATTTATTTTATGTATGTTACATATATAATATTAAATAATATCATTAAAGACATTATTATTGGCAGACATACAAACTTATGAATGCCATCAAATAATGTCACAAAACCCACATGAAAATATACCTCAAAATTTATTGTTTATTTACTCTGACTTCTTTGATATAAGTATTTTCTATGATATTTACAGATAGTTATTTTTCATATAGTTTAAAGCAGCTTATATGAGCAACACAGCTTTTATATTTAAAATATTTTCAGTCTACCTCCACCATTATTCATTTTTGACAATATGAACAAGAAACAATACTCATGTGTAAAACCATTTTCTTTTCCTGGGTACTTTTTGCCTATTTCCTCTAAATGTGGCAATAAGCAACTAAATGTCTTAGCCATAATGTAGGCATATGTCTCAGCTTAGATTGCCTTAGAAATGCAAAGTGAAAGAAGAGACTTTATTACTTCTAACAATATAAAAAATTAAGTTCTTAAGTAACTGTAGTCCACTGGGCATCTATGAAAGAAGCAGCAGAGGGCCAAACTGCTAACAAACCCAACTTATTTGCTAATGGTAGACCTCAAGTATTTGATTGACTAAGCAGCAATGCATATATTATTAATTTTGTTTTTAATATCACTCAGTATTACTTTTAGTAAGTAAAACTAGATTCATCTTTGAACTTACTAATATATACAAATATAGTTCACACATACAATAACTGTGAAACAGGAGTAAAAGTATTATTCTCTACTGTTCTTTTAGGCATTATTTTAAAATTTCATTATGCATTTATATATATGTAATTCCATTAGACATAAACTGCATGCATGTAGATGTCACTTAAATGTATAAATGTGATCATATGAACATGTTATGTATTTGTGTTTTTCAGTGATACCATTCTCCTTTTACAGATAATTCTACTGAGGTTCAGAAATACCAACAGGGTTATTTAGTATTTATAGCGGATAAGTAATAAAGCCAGATTTGGAACTGAGACAGATTCTGCCTCATGGTACAGTGTTCTTTCCACTGAAACAAACTTCCTACATTCAAGCTTTTAGTGTCGTCTATTGTTCATGTTTGACTAGGGTATACAAGGACACTTTGCTATTGCAGTAGGGCTTTGGAGAGCATGCACAGATCGTATTTCATCATATTTTCCCACTTCATCATTGTGCATGGGATGCAAGTGAAGGCCAGTGAAGTGAAGGAACTAAAATAAAAAACCATACAGAGGTAATGATAGGACTGGAACTCAAGCCCTGTGCTCTTTGAGATGCTACCTAGAGATCACAGTTTAACTTCAGGAGGCCATCACAAGTATATTTCAGTGGACATATACATATCTCTCAGCATCTTAAGTGTAGAATTAATCCAGATGTATCCTAACTTTTTATTTAGAAAATATGTTTTTAAAATTACCTTATTAAAGCTCTCAAACCAAAAGCAGTAGCTTATTGGTAATCTGGCGTCATAATGCCTTTCAGTCAACAGAGAAAAATGTGATGCAACAAGGAATAAATTTAGCAGACGGGTTTTGCTTACCTTCATAAGTCCCACTTTCTAAGAGAGCACCACTTTTCTCCAATTCCATAAAATCTTCAACGGTGATGAAAATATAGTCCACTCCAGGGACCTCACCCTCCTTATGTGGCCTTGTGGTGCCTAAATAACGAAAAATTAAAAACAAAAGAAAGGCTCTAAGTGATTTGTTGTTGAACTTCAGAAATACCACCATACTTGTGAATATTCAATAACACTTGTTTGTACATCCTGTGAGTTGGCAGTCTGCATTTGTCCTTCTGTTTGTTTGGAAACAGAAAATAACATGGGTAAAGATTAAAGTAAATATACAAAGCATTTTTCTTCATCAAGCTTATAAAGAGTTCATTGCCATGGAATGTGGTTGCATAGAATTTTTTCAGTGAAAAATGCAGACCATTGTGCCTTTTTTTTGAAGGGGCGTTTTGAATATTGGGCCAGGAGGCTGCTAGCTCAGGAATTTACATATCCCACTTCTGTGAATAAACCTTTATTGTTCTGTAGATTGCTTTGCTATGACATAAAATACAATGGAAAATAGAAATGTTAGCAGCATGTCAATTTATCTTTAGATTTTCATGATCTGCTCCTTTGTAAGGATACTGTTAGTTTCCATTTATTAACTTTGCCCCACGAAATAACTTATATTTGATTTAAAGCAATATAAAATATTTACTATTACTTAAAATTAATTAAAAATGATTGGAATTGGTGATAATTATGAGTTAATATTATAATGCTAGTAATAATTCCTCTCCTCTCCTCTCCTTTCCTTTCCTATTATTGTCTTTAATTCTGACTGAATTGAGAAGTGATATGCTCTGAGAGGTTTCCTCATGGGTCTACCACTCTTGTCTCCTGGAGCTTCTGTGGCCAAGGTGACAGAAATTTCAACCTGTGGCTTAGTGCAACTGTACTGGAGAAGTCAGGCTTCCAGACCTGCTGTCCAGTTCATAAGGCAGGAACCAAAAAAGAGACATAGTAAATGCTGTGGGTGTGTTTTCTGGTACACTTCCTTCTCTGAACATGCTCTAAGTTGTTCTCTTCTTTTTCTATGCCACCTAAATAAAGCATTGTGTATGATCGGATTGGAATTTCAATAACGCATACATGAAATCATTTATAGAAATATACAAAGGGCAAATATATATGCAAGTATTAATGCATTGGCAGGATTATTCACATTCAAAATTTCCTCCATATTCTCCATATACTAAAAAAAATATTTTAAACCCTTAAATTTAATTTTCAGTCTATGAAATCTTTATAAACTAGGCCATGAAAATAGCCAATAGGTTCTCCTTTTGGTCTGTTAGGATCAAATACGAACTGCAGATGAAAAGCATAAACTCATGCTGGATTATACAATGTGCTAAGAAAATTGATTTTTTTTATAAAAATGAATAATTTCCATTGAAAACATTTTTTGAAGAGATTTGAAGGCATTTTCTAAAATTAAATTGTATAATCCTTCTTTGGAGGTTGCAAAACATTTTTTTCCATAATCACATTTAATGACTTTTCCCCAAATTTGTCATTTCATTTTGTTTAACTGAGCCACATTTTGTAATATTTCCTACTGTTTTTATGCTATACAATATAAACCTCCCACACCTAGTATGCATAATGTTGTCAAATTAATGTTTCTATGAGAACCTTAACTTTCAATACCCTGACTTTTATATGCCTAACCCTTGTGAATTAAAAGCACATTAACATAGTTTTTGGCAATCAATTTGTTTTCTGTTTATTTAGAACACACTCTAATCATTAAGAAAAATCACATAACAAAGATTCCATTTTCCTTCCTAATTTATCTACATATTTCAGAAGCTACATGCTTTGATTGCAGTGCGGTAATGCATTCCTAGCGCAATATAAGCACAGGATCACATGTTTGAAGCCAGTTCCTGAGTTTGCACCTGGACTGGAATTACTTGACTATGCCAAACTCTAGTGAACGTGTTTGTGGTTGTGATCTTTTGGAAGGAGCATCAGTATTCTTATTCACTGGGTAGGTTTTCCATCTCTACATTGCACCTCGGGACAATGTGACTGAACTTTTGCCTTGGGGACACAGATTCCTAATGGCTACATCAGTGTCACCTATTGCTACTGACCTGCCTGAGGCTACTTGGACTGAGGGTTCACCTAACTCACTGTGACTTGAAGAAGTTCTACACTATAATTCCAAATGCTGCAATTCCCATCTTTGACATGCACCTCATATTTTCTTTTCCCATTCTCTTCCTTTTTATAATTATAACCCCTAATCTCTTGATCTCTTTTAATTTCCCTCATGTTCACCAAATGTGGCTTCAATTCCCTCTCTAAATTCTAAAGCCTCTAAATTCTAAACAACCTAGAATCTCATCTTTCCCTTAGCTCACCTTCACCATTTCCCCACTCCTAATAAGCTCCCAAGTTTAACATTGGCCCTTTCATTCATAGACTGTTATTTGCTACAGAAAACCATGAACATTCACTGACAAAGCGCCCTACAAATTCAGGTTACCTAATATCAGTTTGATTCTACTGATGCTTGGCAATCCTTTTATATGTCTTCCTTCTCTGTCACAATCACACCATTTTCTAATATTCAACAGCTGTCACTTTCAACAGAAGACACTGGGGCGTTCTCTTTGTGATAAAGAAAGAGATATTCTTAAATCAAATTCCCCAAAGCTTATCTTTTTTTAAGTTTATTTATTTTGTGTGTGTGAGAGAGAGAGAGAGAGAGAGAGAGAGAGAGAGAGAGAGAGAGAATATGAGTGGGGGAGGGGCAGAGAGAGCAAGCAAGAGAGACTCCCAAGTAGGCTCTGTGCTGTCAGTCCAAAGCCTGACAAGGGCTCAGACTCACAAAATGTGACATCAGGACCTGAGCTGAAATCAAGATTCAAGACTGGCCGACCAAGCCACCCAGACCCCCCTCCTCAAAGCTTCTTAATTTGTACTTTCCTTATTTGTATTCTCTTCACCCTTAATTGGAATCATCCATGCATCTTGCTAAAATGAATCCTTTCTCTTCTGCCTTCTTGCAGATTAGTTATTCTTTTTCCTTTTTTAAAAAATCAAAGTTACATATGCAGATATTTTGAAGAGTCTACCATTCTACAGAGCTCAATATTTAAATAAAAGCAGACTGTCATCACCACTCCCCAAAACCTTCCCTTCATCCAGAGGCAAAGACTCAACATTTTTAGCTGATTCTTTTGTTTTACTTCCATCCACTTAAGTAACTTATTTATGACGTCCCTTATATCTTTCTTTTCTTTTTAATGTTTATTTATTTTTGAGAGAGAGAGACAGAGTACGAACGGCAGAGGGGGTAGAGAGAGAGGGAGACAAAAAATCCGAAGCAGGCTCCAGGCTCTGAGCTGTCAGCACAGAGCCCAAAGCAGGGCCCGAAGTCACCAACAGTGAAATCATGACCCAAGCCGAAGTCAGACACTTAAAGGACTGAGCCACTCATGTGCCCCTTGTGCTCATGAGCCACTCATGAGCCACTCATGTCCCTTGTTTCTTTGTGCATGTGTTTTACTTTAGCTATTATTTCCTGATTTCTTGGTAAAGCTAATGAGGAGTTAGCTGTTTCTTGCCTGTGTTTCTTATACCTCACTTCCTCTCTCCTCCTTCATTTTATCAATAGCACAAACTTATGTAGATGACTACTTAATGTTTACAATGACAAGAGTAGGTAAATCCATTTCCAGCCGAACCTTGTAATGTAGTAGTGTACCAACTAATTTTCCTTTCTTGCATAACTTTTGCTTACTCTAGATTTAATGTTTCCATTTCCAATTTTCCTTATATTAATGGAGAATTCAATTAATTAACACCTTCCTTGTTGGATAAATCAACTCTCAACATATGCAAGTGTACCTGATATTTCATCAGGTTTACCCTATTGAAGAAATTGGTCCTGGAGCCTCTAACCTGCTCCAGTCCATACCTGTCATCCTATGATACAGCTGTCATCCTGGGATCATGTTTGCCATCATCACGGGGATTCACTTTGCCCCTTCCCTGTGTCATACTGCTCTTTCCCTGATTCCATGTCTTTTTGTGGTCTATTCCCTCATTTTGGTAGAACACATCTGTCAGTCCAAAGCCTGACAAGGGCTTTCAACAGAAGACACTGGGGCGTTCTCTTTGTGATAAAGAAAGAGATATTCTTAAAAGCTTTCACGGAGGCTACATTTCCTTTTCATGGCTGGAAAAAGACTTTATTCCATCCTCATGGTGGCAAATCTGACTCAGCATTTCAGGAAAATTTCATAACAAAAACATATTTCCTCCACCTTGTTCCTCTCGTTAATGTCACCACTATTCTTCTAGCCACACATGCTTTGAACCTTTCCCTCAGAGTCACAGTTGGGGTATCTGTCCCTCACTCTTATATCCCATCTCCAAATATTTGGCAAATCCTGTGCCCTGTACCTCCACAATGTCACCCTGCCTTTCTGTACTATCTCTGCTCTGAAACTGCCCTCCTGGACCTGGTACTGCCTACGTGACTGCTGTGACTGCCTCCCCCTCTTAGTTTATCACTGATCCCCCCAATTAACCTGGGAAAGCATGAGGCTGATCTCTGGTCAAGAGATTTGGTTGAAAACATAAGGAAAGGAAAATACTGAAAATTTTAAAAGTCAGAAAAATCTCAGATTCTATTTTTGACAATAAAAGGCGATTCTGGCATGCCAGGTTGTAGAGTCTCAGATGGACTTTCCTTGATGGAACATGTGATAGGACATAATTTAAGAACTTTCCTCCTAAGAAGTATTTTCCGTTTGAGCTTATCATGTGGCATTCTCCTCTCTGGGTACCTGAAAATTTCCACCATTAGAATACTCTTTGGTGTAGACCAAAGAGAAACTCTTTAAAACATAAGCTATAGTAGATGTGAATGTGAGCCATGGAATGAAACTATCTGGGTTTGGTGGATCTCTGCCACTTGCTATCAGTATTACCTTGAGCAAGGTATTTCATTGCTATAAACTCTAGTTTTCCTATCTATAAAATAGGATTTATACCAGTAGCATTTTTAAAGGGTTGATTTGAAATCAAGATATTTGAAACCAAGAAATGAAAAACAATCAAGGATTCTTCAAATCAAGACAATGTCTGGAACATATTAAGCACTGAAAAAATTATATATATATTAAGTATTGTTGTTTGGAAGAGCAGAGATGACATCATGGATAGTTTTTTTCCTCCCATGAATTCTTGTCACAAATATTAATTGACACTTACTATGTGCCATGCACTATTCAAGATACTGAGGATATATCTTTTAATAACACAAAGTAGGAACCTTTCCTTTGTGGAACTTATATTCTACCAAGGAGAGACAGAGAATAAACAACAGCACAGCAACAGCAACAAAATATAATTAAAAAGTAAGTTATATAGTATGCTATAAATAATTAAATTCTATTAAATGACCATAAATCATTTTCACCTATGGATTATTTAGGGGGCCCATTACTTAGATTTTTAACTGTTAGTTTATGCAAATGGAGCAAAAGTTTGAAGAGAAGAGAGAGAGACAGAGACGGACAGAGAGAGAGCGACGGTAAGGATCTGAGGGGAAAGAGAAATCTACAATAGTTGTGAGCTGAAGGCTTCCCAGGGGTGAATGCTGGTTTGGCTAAAGATTTCTGGGATCCAGCAAGAACCTACTTATATCTTGGAAAGAATCACTAAATTCCTAAAGAGAAATTTTACTTATTTCACATATTGCTTGGTTTAGCTTAGGTCAACTGGCTTACACACTGGTGTCCAATACAGGTATTTTTGAACTTTCAGGTTATTCTCATAGGATTGATAAATATGACAGTACATGATAGGCTCTGATGACTAGTGGATGTATACACACAGAGGTACCTATATATCGCCCCACTTTTTAAAAAATGTTTATTTATTTTTAAGAGAGAGAGAGACAAAGTGTGAGTGGGCAAGGCGTAGAGAGAGAGGGAGAATCTGAAGCAGGTTCCAGGCTCCAAGCTGTCAGCACAGAGCCCAGTGCGGGGCTCGAACTCAAGAGCTGTGCGATCATGACCTGAACTGAAGTTGGATTCCACCCAGGTACCCCCACCCCACATTTTTAAAGGAAGGAAGTGGAAGCATGGTGTAGCAGAGAGGTTTTCAAAGTTGGAATTCAGAACATTTGCATTCTATTTTGTTTTTAATAATTTAGGTGTGTGTTCTTAGATTAAAACATCATTTAAGTTTATTTATATATTTATATTTAAGTAATCTCCACACTCCATGTGGGGTTCAAACTTACAACCACAGGATTAAGAGTCACATGCTCTTCTGACTGAGCCAGCCAGGTACCCCAAAATATTGATGGTCCATAGACACATGTAAAGATGCTCAACATCACTCATCATCAGGGAAATACAAATCAAACTACAAGTGAGATAACACGTTACACCTGTCAGAGTGGCTAAAATAAAAGAAACAACAGGTTTTGGTGAGGATGTGGGGTAAAAGGAACCTTTGTGCACTGTTGGTGGGAATGCAAATTTGTGCAGCCACTCTGGGAAACAATATGGAGGTTCCTAAAAAGTTAAAAATAGAAATACCCTATGATTCAACAATTGCAATGCTAGGTATTTACCCAAAGAATACAAAAATGCTAATTCAAAGGGACACATGCATCCTGATGTCTATATGCAGCCTTAACTACATTAGCTAATTACAAAACAGTCCCAAGTGCTCATCAATTGACAAATGGATAAAGAAGATGGATAAAGAAATAAATGGAGTATTACTCAGCTATAAAAAAGAAGGAAACCTTGCCATTTGCAATGATATGGATGGAGCTAGAGAGTATTATGCTAAGAAAAATAAGTCAGTCAGAGAAAGACAAATACCATATAATTTCATTCATATGTGGAATTTAAGACACAGAACAAATGAATAAAGGAAAAAAAAAAACAGAGAGAGAGGAGCAAACCAAAAAACAGACTCTTACTATAGAGAACAAACTAATGATTACGAGTGGAGAGGTGGGTGGGGGCGACGAGTGAAATAGGAGATGGGGATTAAAGAGTTCACTTATTGTGATTAGCACCAGGCATTGTATGTAAGCATTGAATCACTATATTGTTACCTGAAACTAAAATTACACTGTATGTTATAACTGATATTTAAATTAAAACTTAAAATTTATAAAAAACCATCATTTGATTATCAGTTTTCATATGCAATGAGGTAAATAATAGATATAAAATATTAGAAAAAGCAAAAACATGAACACTTTGTTAACAAGATTGCATTATTCTTTAATAATATTAATAGTACCACTAAGAATAATACCATTCTAACAAACATCATTGATGATATTTTACTTTAAGAATCTACTATAAATAAAGTTTTAAATAAATTAATTTCATTTAGGCTAACATTTCTTAAAAATAAAATGTTCTTATGCCTAAAGAGTCAAGTTACCACTGTTAGTGTCTGGGTATGTAGAAACTAAAATGTGGACACAATGGTTCAGTCACTACTTACAAAGATGTTTTGTCTTTTGTTAGGCAGACATTTAGAACCAGTAGAGCCCATGGACTAGGTTGCAAGAAGTACCTTACCATTTGCTGAATCATTTGAAAAGTGTGAAAGCACTCATAAAACCTAACTCGTGGGTCATTTAATTTTACCTGCAGGCATGGGACCTTCACTAACAAGAGTCAGAATGAATGATTTCAGACCTATGCACCCAGAAAGAAAAGATATTAGTTGGTGTTCAATCAATTGGCCCCCAGAAGAAGAAAGCAATTGGCTGAAGAAAGAGAAAGCAATTGGTGATCTATGAACAAACCTTTGGAAAGAAATATGATTCTAAAAATAGGGCAAATAATGTGAAATATGATGAAATATTGTACAATGAGAATCTCTAGCTAAAGGTAATTACTATCTAGACTGGTAAAATAGTTAAGCTGCATTTCCTGAAGTAGTTACTTACGTCATTTTTTATGCTGAAATAAGTATAGTTACTTTCCCAACTCAGTTACAATCCCAAAGGATTATGAGAGGTGACAGTGAAGCAAGACTCACCAGTAATAAAGTTATCCCCCAGTGGTAGGTATAGAGTGGAAACTAGGTAGAATAAAAGAGGAAATACAGATGATTCATCATATAGCTAAAAGGTGAAGCTCCTCTTCTTTTAATGCTCTTCTGTATTTGGTTGGAACTTTCTTAAGTGGTTTTTAGTTAAGTCCAAAATAAATTTTATTATCCAGATTATGGTTTATAGATTTCGTTCTTTGTCTCCTGGACCCCTCCTCCAAAGGAAAAATAAATAGAAAGGAAACAGAGGAAATGCTACTAAATAGAGTCTTTGCTTTATCTCCGATTTCTTCTGGTCTTTAAAAAACAGCTTACTGAATCATTGCCAAATTAAGTACTGTATGAATAACACCTTCTTTATAAGTTAATAAAAGCATATAGTGTTTCTGCTCAAAAGACATGTCTAAAGAGAACAAATGCTCCCAAATGGTTAGCTTATTATTGATACATAGTGAAAGCATATCAAGGCTGCTTGTCATTTTGTTACCATGGCAACTGGGGGTGCAAAAATGGATTATTTTATTAATAATAGTAATAATAATAATTATTATTATTATTATTATACTTCTTAAATGAAGGAACATCGCTGTTTTTGCCTTAGGAAGGAAAGAGCATGATGTTTGTGGTAAATATAATTCTGAAGCACAATTTGCCTCAGCCTTCTGATATGTTCTGATTTTAGTAAAATGCTTTAAAAAGCAGCCATTGGTCAGTGCAGTCATCTATTGTAATCTATTTTGATGTGCGAGATGTTCTACAGTGCCCATTGCACAGTAAGCACCCAATACACATTTGCTATAGAAATGGATTTGGAATCAATCATTAGTAGTCAATGTGTTCTAAGCAGATGGGTCACTGTGTGAGAATCTGAGAAACTGAATCATTTTCTTATTCATGTTTCTGAATATATTCTCTCTTCATTCCTCATGTTTCTCAACTGCAAGCTGAAGGAAATAAATCTTGACAGCTACAGTGACTTCCTCTAGATTCGACCTTTAATTAACTTACTCTTTAAGATTTCTAAGACACTTCTTTAGTTTGTCAGTTACTCATTAGCAAGTGTGAACACCATCACCAGATTTCTGTGTGTGCTTCCAATAAAAACATTCAGGAGAATCCTTGGCCAATGCCCCTAATCAATTTTTACATAACCTGCTTAGATCTTGGGTTTTGTTACACTCATTTTCAATCATATAAAATCCAGAAGTATGATTTCACAAAGACATACAGTTAAGTTAGCAAACCAAATCATTTAGTTTGGGTCACTGAATCCTATGTGATATAGATTATAAACCAAAGTGAGCTTTATAGATTTCCTGTCAGCTGATGGTGTGGGTTGGGTTAAGGTCAAAAAGCAAAGCCTTCAATTTAGTTCAATTAATCACCTATTAGGTATAAGAATTATTTACT
Organism: Cryptoprocta ferox; assembly: GCA_028646485.1. Classification (NCBI taxonomy): domain Eukaryota; kingdom Metazoa; phylum Chordata; class Mammalia; order Carnivora; family Eupleridae; genus Cryptoprocta; species Cryptoprocta ferox. The sequence continues at coordinate 35,648,361 of CM053559.1, read as the reverse complement.
CCCTCAATAAAACACTCTGCATGTTTTATAAAATAGTGACTATTTGACAATTCCATATGCAATATTCCAGTAGTAGCTTTGATTTAACAGTGTATTACACTAAACTTCAGTAATTATTTCAAAACTCTCGTATCCTCTAATGTAGCATGCTGTCAACTGTTGCTTAAAGTTGCATTAGCATAGCTAAAAATGTTCTGTATTTTTCAGACAGAAGCTTTTGAATAAGAAACCTCTCCTTGAATGTATCTGCATATGAAAGTTCAGACTAATGTCCCATACAGCACTAATTACTGTTTTACATCTTAACAGTTTGGATTGAGGCAGTATCACACCCAAACAAATGGCTCCTGAAACATAGGATATATCAGAATCACATGCAGAACTTATTAAACACAGATTGAGGGGTGTCACACTCAGAGTTTCTGACTCAGTAAATATTAGGTGGCGCCTGAGAATTAAAATTTCTAGCAAGTTTCCAGATGCTGTTGATGCTGCTAGTCTAGGGACAATGATTAGAGAACCACTCACTGCTCTAAACTCATTCAGATCTCTGGAAACCCAAACTAAAAGCAATATGATATTTCATTATTAATTTAACTACAACAAGTCATAAAGTATGTGGTTTGCGACCTTAGCATTCACTCTAGGGTAACTGAAAGCCATGTCCTGGGTTCAGAGGAAACAAGCCATTCTTCATATGTTGACATATAGGTGAACAATCACTGCTTCTAAACATTGCTTTTCTCTAGTTCTCTTTGAGGTTAATTGAATTTGGAAGACAATGGACAAATCCCCATTTATGTTTGCTCATAAATAACTTTCATGATTATTGAAAGTAACATAAACTATCTTGGTTCTACATATACAACAATATGGCTTAAATTCTGAAAGACATAGGAGGCTTGAATGTAGCTCACCAGGAGTGATAAACGATAATGTGGCATGAAAAAACAAGTATATGATGCAGAAGACTTCTTGGATTAAGAAAATACTATGGCAGCAATAAAAAGGAAGACAAATATGAAAAAGTGTAGATCTCCAACAAGCAAGACAAAATAGCATCTTCTTATTTCTCTATGCCAAGGTATCTGATTCACTAAATGTTAAATTACAGCTTGTCTACAACTATGCTAATCAGACTAAATCAAGGGATGGGTATGCAATGTGGAATTAGTACCCAAAAAGCTCTCTGTTGGAACAAATTATTTAGAAAAACATATCCTTTCATGAATTCCATGATTTCACTTATATAATTATGTCTCTGATATAAACACTAGAGAAAACAAGGGGTAAATGTGAGAAATGTCTTTCAAAACTCGAAGTTTACCTTATTGTCCTTGTCATTTCAACTGAAAGCCCATGATGCTAAGAAAAAAAGATAGGCAATGTGTATGTAACATTGTGTGTCAACTATACTCAAATAATACATATATATCCTTATATATATATATATCTTTATATATATATACTTATATAAAGATAAGCACTGTTTGGGATGATTGTTTTTGAAGCTGATGCATGCATATACATTTTGCATTTGAATTTTAAGCCTCTTACACTAAATGATCATACCTAATTACTTAGAGTACCAAGACATCACTGACTGCGGGCACGCAAGCATCCACCCACTGAGGAAAAGCTAGGGCAAAGTGAATGATTTCCTAATTGCATAGCATTGGACTCATCACTACTACAGTGGCAAAGAATTCACAACCTGAATCTTTTTTTTTTATTTTTTTTAAATGTTTTTTATTTATTTTTGAGAGGCAGAGAGAGACAGGGCAAGCAGGGGAGGGTCACAGAGAGAGGAAGACACAGAATCTGAAGCCGGCTCCAGGCTCTGAGCTAACTGTCAGCACAGAGCCCGAAGCGGGATTCGAACCCACGAACCATGAGATCATGACCTGAGATGAAGCCGGACGCTTAACCGACTGAGCCACCCAGGCGCCCCTCACAACCTGAAACGTATCCATTCCTTCACATATTCTTCACCCAGTGTCTTGTTGAGAAAACTTTAGCTGCACAATTCCTTTCCAAATCGAAGTTCTGCCTTTACCTCGCTTGCATTCACGGTCCAGAATAAACCACTGCTCTTAGATATAAAGACACAACAAGATAAAATGACTCACCCAAGTGAAATCAGATTCCTAAACAGTTATCTTCTTGCTTTTTGATCCATTCTCACAATATGTAAAGGAACAGGATAAAGGGACACTGGACTCTCACTCGTAAAATATGGTAACAAACCATAATCTCAAGATTCTTGAATTGACTATTAATTTCCTGAACTTTTTAATAGTGTGGAAGAAGATGAATGCCCCTTTTGTTAGCAATTAATTCAGTTTTGAACTTCTGATTTTAATTCTTTAATACTTAATGTAGATACATTCTAAATTGGGCATTCTATAGGATTAATAAAAAGAGGTTTTTGATTCTGTATTTTACTATTCAATAGATAATGTCTCAAGATTACATACTGAGCTAAAAGAAAAGAAAGATCAGTGACTTTTTATAGAAACAATATATATTTAATTTGAAGCTTTTATACTCTCCTCATGTAAAATTAATTTGGGCCAGGACTAAACTGCACAGATACCGCCAGCTCTCTGAGCAATGCAGAAACACTCTGTTCTTTGACCTTCATTGCATAGAAGGTTTAGTGGATCATAACTTTATCATTTTATCTCTATTAGAATCTTACAATGACATTAACTTTTACTATCACCATATGTCTCTATGGCATTCTATATTCTGAGATGCCCGAGGTAGATGATAGAATACAGAGTCTATAGAGTATCAGAAAATCCAGAAGAAGGTAAGAAGCCAGTTAACTATTCAGGATTTCAAAACACAAAAATGCTTTTCAGATAATATGCCATAAATCATATATTTGAGTGATCAAATCTATTTACTGAGGTTCTCAAGAATATGCACATCAAATTATCATAGAGGGAAGATAAGAATACTATTTATCATATTTGTAGGAGAAAATGATAGTCACATTCACATTTTATATTTGATAAGAACATTATTGTTATCTGGTATAAAGATTAGCATTTACATGATAAAGTTGTATATGAAAAATACATATATGCATATAAGCTTTAAATTTAGGGCCAAAAAACTAGCATAATATATGAATATAAGACAAAGAAAAAGGAAATTATCTTGGGTTAGGCAATTCAAGGTATTTGATTCTGCACTGCATTATAGTACAGTATTGAAAATAACTTAGCTAGAGGGCTTTCTCTAGCTGAAACAATCTGCTAATTTTTAATATATTCAGTAATACATTTTTGAAAACTTCTATTTTATACAAACTTATTATTTACCCACATATATATGAAATGTTTAAGAATGAGTATTATCTAGTAGAAAAAAGAAAAAAGGCATACCTGATGAATATAGCAAAGTAAGGAACTGTATGAGAAGTTTATTTGTGTAAGTAATATCAGCACAAAGGAGAGATATCTTTGGAAAGAAAAGCCCAAATTTGTAAAACTGAAAAGCTACAAACATTTTAAAAGAAATATAACAGAGCTCTGAGCAGGAGAAAAAGTAAGTAATTTCCCCAAAGTTGAGAAATTACAAAATATTAGAAATTGGATAAAGTTTCACTTATTTAGAGTAAAACACCTTTTTACAAATCACATTACAAAAATTTCAATGAATATTTATTTGATGCCATACTGGCTGCCAGAAGATGAAAAAATGAAAAAAAATTCCATCATTAAGGGGGTTTAACATTATCAAGATACAGACAACCACAGACACCAGCATAATAATTATGTCAAAATAGCATTGAAAATGACAAATATAAAATATATTTTAATATCCTTAAAAGAGAAGATTTAAAGCAAAAATAATAATACACAGTGGGGTTTATAATATACAGTGAATTAGTACAAAGGCTGGGGGAGGGAATATAGTTTTAGTGAAGTGGCCTATCACTTGATGGCTGACATAGAAAGTTAAAGATGTATAATTTAAATATCAAAGCAAACTGTGAAAAAACACATACACAACTGAAAGAGATCATCAGTTTAGATTAAAGAGCAAGTCCTGACTATATGCTGCCTATGAGAAACACATTTTAAATAGAAAACAACAAAAAGTAGAAAGTGAAAGGTTTGAAAAAATATGCCAAGCTGTAATTAAATGAAAGCTAGCATGCTATAATAACATCAGAAAAAGTAGATCTACTTTTTAGATAAAAAAATATTAACAGCAATAGCGAGGGTCATTTCATAATTATAAAAAGGCTGATTCATTAAGAAGACAAAAATCCTAAATGTTTATATATCCATCTCAGAGATTCAAAATTTATGAAGCAAAAACATAGAACCACAAAGAGAAATTGACAATTTCACAATTATCCTCAGGGATTTTAACACTCTTCTTCAATAATTGATAGAACAAGTACATAGAAAATCAGTAAAGATACAGATCTGAACAACACTAGCTACAAGTTTAACCTAAGTGACATTTATAGAATACTTCACCTACAGCAGCATAATATATATTTTTATATGCACATGGAAAATATACCAAGATAGACCATATCTGTGTCATATAACAATTTTCAATATTTTAATATGGTTCAAATCATAAAAAATTGTTTTCTGAACCACAATAAAATTGAATTAGTAACAAATAACAGAAAAACATCTAGAAAAGCCCTAAATATTTAGAAACTAAATAACATACTTCCAAACAGCTCATAGATCAAGGAAGAAATTTTAAAAAAGTAATTAGAAATTACTTTGAACTAAGTAAAAATGAAAACATAACGTCCCAAAATTTGTGGGATGGTACTAAATCAAGAATCAGAGGTAAAGTTATAATCCAAAATATCTATATTAGAAAATAAGAAAGGTCCCAAATCAATGACCTCAGGCACTAGAAAAAGAAGAGCAAATGTTGGTTTGAAAACTGACCCCTGTTCACAGAGGGCAAGGAGAGATGGAAGAAACAGGCAGGTCACTCCAGATTCATACGTGGCAGGTTATTAAAGTGAGGGAACTTACATAGGAGGGTGTCCACGAAACAAGGGATCTCTGTGCCTGTCTGCCAGAATACTAAAAATTTATATAGAGGCCTTAACCGGATTCAGTTAAGAACACATTGCTCTCTCAAAGGCTGCTCCTTAAAAATGGCTCCCCCTGTGGGAACCTTGGGCAGAAGGCACATTTCAAGGACAAGGGGAGGGGTGAGGATCCTCTGATCGCCTGGATTCTGCTCACAGGTCAACCAGTGGTCACATCTTTTTGATGACCTCCTCCAAGAGTAAATTAAACCCAAAGTAAGAAGAAGAAAGGCAATAATAAAGATCAGAGTAGAAGTCAATAAAATAAACAGAAATCAATATAGAAACAATAAAACCAATAGATGGTTCTTTGAGAAAATCAATAAAATTGATAAACTTCTAGCCAGGTAGCCAGACTGATCTCAAAAAAGAAAAGAAGACACAAATTACCTAGATGAACAATGAAAGAAGTTAAAACAACTAAAGATTCAAGATATGAAAAGTTTATTAATGAAATATTATGAATAAATTTAAGGCCAATAACTTTGACAACCTAAATGAAATAAATAAATTATCTGATACGACCAAAGCAAATTAAGAATACATACATAGCCTGGATAGTAGAAATATATACCTCTGTGTGTATGTGTGTGTACTGACTTTGTAGCTTTGCTGGTGAATTGTACCAAACATTTAAGGAAGAAATAATACTAATTCCACACACTTTTTGAGAAAACCAAAGAAGAGGCAATACTATCCAATTCATTTTACAAGGCCAACATCACCCTAATAATAAAAAAAGGCCAGAATTACAAGAGAATTACAGACTAATATTCCTCATGAATACACATACAAAAATTCTTATATTATTTTAGCAAATGGAATGCAGCAATATGTACAAAAGACAATGCATCTATGACCAAGTGAAGTTTATAATAGGCATGCAAAGTTACTTTCACATTTGAAAACCAATCAATAGATTTCACCATATTAACAAACTAAAATTTGTTTAAAAAATTATCAGAAACAGATGGAAAGAATATTTGACAAAATCCAAGATTTCCTGATTTAAAATTCTGAGAAAACTCTTAGAAATTATATATATGACATATAATATATATTATATACAATATATATTTACAAATACAGATGTTAAACTACATTTTACTGATGTAAATATTTACATCGGTATATATTTAATGTATATATTTACAAAATGTATGTATTTACAAATACGGATGTTAAACTACATTTTACTGATGATCAGTACATTTTACTTATGTAAAATACAGATTTACACTAAGTTTTTACATGTGTACAACTACTCATAGATGAAAACATACAGCAAAAGCATGAGGAAACATGTGCAGTTATAAACACCAAACTCAACAGAATCCTATCTCTGGAATATTGATGAGAGAGGAAAATGAGCTCAAGAAGAACATTCGAAGAAGGGTATAATGGAGAAGATTCAACTGTATCTGCAAAGTTTTATTAAAAGTATAAAGATTTAAAACATAAAAATCTGAGCAGAGCTAAGAAAATATTAAAATGTATAGTATCTTGGTGGGATATACTCAGGTGTTTGTTGTATTTTTTCTCTACTTATGGAATCTTAAAGTAAATGATAGTATATAAATAAATTGAATACTAAGTACCCATTAAAATAACATTTATAATTATGTAATGGTGTGAAAATGTTTATGATGAGTAATATCACTTTAATGCAAGACAAAATTATATGTAGAAATACAGCAATTTTGTAAATATGTATATACATGTGTATGTGTGTATAATATTCTACCATGTAAATTTATCACAATCTGTTTACTTACTATCCTACTGATCGATCATTGCTGACATTTTTGCTGTTTCCAAATTACAAATAATGCTACAATGAACATTGTTTTATATTTCCTGTATATATTTTCCTATTGAATATACTTAGGAAAATAATTCCTACTACAGTTTTCCTTTCTAAAGCTATAATAAAATAGAATAGAATATCCCAAATATAATGTTAGGAAAAAAAAAAAAAGTCGAACTTAACTCTTACTTTTAGCCTGCACCAAACAGCCAATTGTTATCTGAAAGAAAGTTTGATAAATTATGTCAGCCTTAAATTATCCTTCAGCATTGCCCAACACTCACACTTCTATTACCTCACTTTCTCTTTCTCTACATTTTTTTCAAAACTTATGCTCTCTGTTCAAACCTTCTTCCTTCTTAGAGCTGCACACTCTTGGTTATTCTCTGTTTCTATTGTACAATCAATCTCACCCTTATAATCAGACACGGGTTGAAACAGATGCTACTTGGATACGAATTACTATAAACTCTTTGATGGGTAGTTGACAATAAATAAATATCAACTTTTAAAATGTATCAACATTGTTACCAAATAATTCTACCTCTAGGAATTTATCATACAAATATCCTCTTGTGTGTATATATATATATATATATTACATTCTGTGTCTTTAAAAAAATGTTTATTTGTTTATTTTGTGAGACAGAGAGGAGGAGAGGGGCAGAGGGAGAGGGAGAAAGGGAAGCCCCGGCAGGCTTCATGCTCAGCGCAAAGCCCGACCTGGGGCTCAATTACGGGACTGTGAGATCATTACCTGAGCAGAAATTAGGAGTCAGTCACCCAAATGACTGAGCCACCCAGGTGCCCCCCTCTTTTTAATGGTTATTTTCTATTTCTGTTTGTTATTACTTCCAAAGACACAACAGCTATAACCTGAAATATGGCCAATCACCAAGATTTTCTTTCAATATCATATCAGACACTTTTCACTAGTCTTTTACTTATTTCAGCTTCATCTAAGAAGGGACCTCTTAATTCCATCTATGCATTAGAATCACCTGGGGAGATCTGAAAATCAGTGGCTCCATCTGGGATAAATTAAATCAGAATTTTAGGGTTAGCAGCCAGTGGCTGCTTCCCAGGTAATTTCAATGTCCACAGGGTTGTGGATCTCTGGATATAATCTGTAATTTGGTTTATCATGAGAAAGCTGAATGCTTTAACTGACTTTCAATTGATTCCTATCTATCGTAAAAATTTAGGAAGATAGTTAAATTTATTTTGATTCCAGGAATTCTGATGCTTGCCTCTTCCATCTGCTACATAATTTTAGGTCTACTGGTGTCAGTCTAAGATATTTTGTTATAGAAATTCAATACACTGCAGATTTATACAACTTTTAGCCTGGGTGATCAGACCCAAGACTTCATGAGTTCCGCAAGCTCATCATCTTACACATTGTGACTTCCTACATAATACGCTGTCAGGTTAGCCCCAATGTGGTGATTCAGTTTCCTTAGCTGGAACATTCTGACTGGTTGCCATTTGTTGATCTTGAGTGCCTTGTTAAGCATTGTGTCTTTTGGGCAGTGGCACTTGTCTTACTTCTTGCAGTGACTTGTTGAAAGAAACATTATTCTCTACTGTTCCACTCTTGGTCCTCATTCCTGGGAGTATATGAGTTGTGATCCAAACACAATAATATTTTTTAATGTATTTTTATAAGATATTTTTAGCATAACTGTCAGAGCTTGAACATAAAAATGAGTATTTGCATCTTAGGAGACTATGCACTAATTCCAATGTACTACTCAAGTAATTTCTTTTCTTAAACAATTTTGCTTTTGGAATTGCTTTTGGATTCAGTGGTATCTTTTTGAAACATCTACCATGGCAAATTCATTGTCTGAGGCTGACTGTGACTTATAAAGACAGCAACTGAAAGTTCTTCAGATAGAAACCTAGTGAATTTTGTGGAATGCATATTAAATAAGTTAATATCATTTAGTTCAAAATAGGAGTAAGATTAAAAATAAACTATCTTCTTTGTGACTATACCTGACGCTGAGAGTAACTTTTTTTTTTTTTCACAGCAGTTGGTAGCAACCCAGCCATCAAATTATCCCTAGGGTAATAAAGTCGTGTGTTTTGGCATAGTCATTACTCTGGTTATTGTTATAAAGTCATACAGATGGGGACAGTGGTATACAAGGAAGGGTTTAGCCTCTGTATTGGCATAAATTATTTAACTTCTCTAACTCTAATAGTCCTCATTTGTAAAATGGGAATAATGCCAAATATGTGAAAATGCCCTGAGGATTAAATGAGAGAATATTTTTGAATGTTTTATCCCAACACTTTTCACATGCTAACGTGCCCAAGAGTCTCCTCATGTCTCATTAAGATGAAGTCTTGGGGCACCTGGGTGGCTCAGTAGGTTAAGCGTCCAACTTGGGCTCAGGTCATGATCTTGCGGTCTGTCTCGTTGGTCTCTGTGCTGACAGCTCAGAGCTTGGAGTCTGCTTTGGATTCTGTGTCTCCCTCCCTCTTGCCTCCCCCCCTAAAATAAACAATTTTTTTTAAACAAAAGATGAAGTCTCTGATAAGTAGGTCTGGGCATGGCCTATGATTGTGCATTTCTAACAAGCTCTTACGTGATGCTGATGGGCTCCCCCTGGTGCTGGAAGGCTTTAGCCCAGCCTGTATTAGGTAAATTGGTACCTCAACAAGGGCTAATTTCCCTTCCTTCCTGTAAGCCATGTCTCCATCTTTGTTGTTTCAGGGGTTTGGATTATTGTCAACAATGTAACTGTTAATACTACTGCATGAAAGAAAGTGACTCAGTATGTGCATACTAGAAATCAGATAAGCCCCCATGCTTATGGGTTTAATATATTCACTCAATAATAAAAGTGATATAGGTTCCTATTGTCTGAACTTCCATCCCAAGGGGTGGATAGACAGGCATCTGGGGCTCTAAGGGGGAACCAAAGTCTCACGGTGTAGTGGTTTCCGAAAGCAAATGTCCCACGCATCATTTCCATGAGAGGGGGCAAAGAAAACAAACTGGAGCCCAAAAGAACTGAAATCAGGCAAAATAGGCTTTCAGGGTCTGGTATTTTCACCTGCAAATATCGCTTGAGGGAACACTAAAACGAGAGAGTCTTTAATGAAGTACCTACAGGGGAGTATACAGGCAGAGAGGAAGTTGTTTTTCTTATGAAATTTTTTTTTATGGGCAGTTATAATGAAAATGTATCTTTATCATTCCAAGTCAATAATGATATTCAGCAGTTGTCTTTGTCCTCTTCACTAAGGACTGCTGCTGGCTATTAATCTTTTCAAACATAATGAAAGATACAACCAATCAACGTATACTGGAATAAAATTAAATCCTACTCAGCCCTAAATATCATTCTGTTTCAGGTGACATGATGGTGTCTGGCTAACAAGCACAGTACACGCACAATAGTCACTTTGTTTCTTTGTACCCGAACAGTGTCACCTCACACTGCCAAGCGGCTACTCGAAAACAATCAAGGAACAGATGCATTCTCAGTGGTGATTTAGGGAGCTCTTGCAAGCAGGCTTTTAGCAATCCTTGACAAGGCACCTTCATCATATTTCATGAAGCTTGAAAAACACTCTGTCATCTTTTAAGATCCTTAGTACTATCTCTCACATCATGTTATTTCAAATCAATCATTCCATACCCTGGAAACAGTTCCTCCGTGAGGTGCTGAAGTAGTTGTGATCCAGCAGTAGTATTTTTACTGATAATGCAGACCCTCCAGACTCTTGTTGAGCACTTTAAGTTGCTTTCAGATAATCCAAGCAATAACATAAAATATAAAAATAAATATAGATACACGCACACACTTAAACTTTCTGCCTTTGCATTTGGCTCACTTGGGTAAAAGAAACAATCTAAGAATAAAACAAAAAAAAAATTCCCTGATAAGTTAATTCCTTCAGTGCCTACACTGTCCTGATTCGCTAGATATTCATCACTCCTGTGTTTCAGATTGTCTGCTATAGATCCTCTATGTGCTATGTTTTTAACTCCCTTTCTATTAAATACACTCTAAGTATACTAACTTATTTTAAAGTATAGCCAAATATTAATTCCTGTTTAATATAATAAACATATTATTAATAATACGCTTCAGTGTTGGGAGCCATTCTGAACTCACATGTTGAGAAAACTCCTTGTGAGGTTAAGGCAGGTTTGCAAGGCCTCCTGCTGTCAGATGATGACCGATATCCACTCCCACTCAATTGTTTCTGCTTGAGCACTGACCCCCAAGGTACCTTGTTAATTGGTATCAGGAGTGACCTGTCCCCTTATTCTGGCCCTAATATATGCTGATTGCACCTTGTGAAGGAACTTATTGTAGGCACTTCTTCTTTTGTGGGAGCAAACATTGCATTTCCTGAGAATCCAGTTTTTTTATACTTCCCCTTAAACAGGCTATTGACCCCTGCTCACAAAGAACTAACTTTTGCCTTTGCTATGCTAAAAACATTGTCTTGTATTTGCGTGCTGAAGATACCTTCCTTCCCCATATGATAAGCACCTAAATCACCTACATCAATCACTACTGATAAAGATTATGCATGAGTCTTCTACCAATCTATGTTCTGGGAAATTTTTACATACCAAAGAAATTTGTCATCAGAAGTCATTGTCTAGGGAAAAGGCCACTTCTGTGCTGTACCCCATACATTTTAACCACAAATAAAGCTGAGTCTCAGTCAGTGCAGAGATGCCTGCCTGGTGATCAGAAGGAAACTTGTGGCTCTCTCATCCCTCCCTCTTTCACCGACACTGTCCATCCTTCAGGGAGCCCTGGACCTCCTGGAGCTGGACTCTGGCACTTCAGAACCACTGATTTTAAAGTCAACTAAAAATCTGGGTTCTTCTATCTTTTGACATTTGCATAGGTGAAATGTCACAACAATGACAAAAATGAGAGAGAGAGAGAGAGAGAGAGAGAGCGAGAGAGCGAGAGAGCGAGAAAGAGACTACTTTTGCTAGCCAGATAAGCAACCTCACTATTTTATGAACCCACCACAGAAGTAAGCATGTGTGCAAGCATTCTTATAAGACTATATAACTGAATCCCAAACACAAAATGCTTAATCAATATACACACTGCTTTTGCAGTCTACTTTTGCAAAGTAGAAAATTCACAAATATGAAAAATGTTATCAGAAACCCAACCAAGACAAGTAACTCTCTTTAATATGATTCTTTCAATAATTACAGATATTAAAGAGTTGGGGTTCGAGACTAAAACTGGAATATATTATAGTCACTCTATATGTATGTTTATTGTGCTAATTAGGATAAACTAATGATTGGAGGCACTGAGAGATCCTAAAATACCCTTAATCAAGTAATGTTGAAATTTGTGTACTTTTAAGGGTCAAATATATCTTGAGTATGAGGATTCTTATTAAAGTGGTAATTTATATATGGTGCATATTTCTGCTGTCTGGTAAACATTGCCCTGATTTGAAGTGTAAAAGTAGAGGCAAAGAGGAGCACCTGGGTGGCTCAGTTGGTGAAGTATCCGGCTATTGATTTCTGTTCAGGTCATGACCTCATGGTTTGTGAGATTGAGCCCCACAGGAGGCTCTGTACTGACAGCATGGAGCCTGTTTGAGATTCTCTCTCTCTCCCTCTCTTTCTGCCCCTCCCTTGTTCATGCATGCACTTTTTCTCTTAAAATAAACTTTAAAAAATGTTTATTTATTTATTTTGAGAGAGACAAAGACAAGGCAAGTGGGGAAGGGGCAGAGAGAGAGGGAGAGAGGAAGAATCCCAAGCAGCCTCTACACTGTCAGCACACAGCCTGATGTGGGGCTGGAACCCACTAAGTGGTGAGATCATGACCTGAGCTGAAACCAAGAGTCAGTTGCTTAGCCAACTGAGCCACCCGGGCACTCCATAAATAAATTTTTTTTTTTTTTTTAAGTAGAGGCAAAGACTATACGTCTAGGCAGTTTTTATATGTACATACTTTACATGAAGAGCATTTAGTAACTTGTATTTTACTTCATAGTAGCTACATATATTAATAAAAACTTTGAGTTGCCTTTATGAAAAATCTCTCTCTCTTTTTCAACAAACAACTGTTTAGTTTTACTAGCCACCATTTTTCCAGGTAATGGAAAATACCTACTCTCAAGCTGTGGGAGAAACAGGAAAGCAAATAGACATTTCTGCAGGTTAGCATCCAAGACCTTCCACATTTCAATTTTCCCACGGCATCTCCAGTCTCAACTGATTTCTTAACTTGCACCAATTGCAACAATGAAACTAATATGCATGCTTTTTATCTCACATTACTTTAAATCCCCTTTCCCATCATATCCTCCATCTAGTATACTCTGTCCTTTTACCTTTCCTTCTCCTCACTTCTTTTCCCTTCCCATCCTTTCCCCTCCCTTCCTGTATCTACCAAAATCTATCAACTTCTTTAGGTTACGTATCTATCATAAATTTGGCTAAACTCTTAGCGAATGGGTGCTATGATAATCATTCACTTGCTGAAATTCTCAATAAACCAAATTCTTGTTTATATCATGTTTGATTTTTAGGTCACCAACAATAAGACAACAACTTATTCAGTGAAGTACCTTCAAGGATACAGAATGTTCAATCCAGCTCTATCTCTACATCTTCCCCCATCTTCTGTCCATCCTCACTAGACTCTTAGTTCTATTTTTATTCTATTTATTCATCTTTGTAGCTCCAGTAACACAGGGCATATTCAATAAATAGTTAAAAAATAAATTAGGAAGAACTTGATAATGAATATTGCTCCTCACAACAGTACCCTGAAAATTATAAGAAACTGTTCAGCTGAGAAGGCAAGCTGATAGTTTTACAGCAACAAGGTCAAAACCAGAAAAAAAAACTAAATGGTTAAACAGAAAGTTTAATTATCCAAAAGTATCCTAAATCCCTAGCATTAGGGTCAACACATGTTAGCATGTGTAGTGCATCAGTGTAGAAGTAAAATACAGAAGTGAAGAGCACAAACCCTGGAGCCATATTACCTTTGTACAAATCCTGGCTTTGTCACTTGTTACCTGCGTGACCTTGGCAAGTTATTTAATCTTTCTGTACTTTGGTTTCTCCACCTGTAAATCTGGCAAAACAATATACTACCATCCTTATAATGTTGTTATGGGGATTACATGGGATAATACTTGTAAATTGCCTAAAACTATATCTGGCACACAGTTAATACTCTGTAATATTGTTAAATAAATCAATAAAATCAGCACCTTCCAATCTAAGTCTTGAATAAATTTGGTCTGACAAGATGTTCTATGCAATTATATTTCAAATAGGTTCGGAGAATGTTGCATTTTGTGGAGAGTCACAATATAAATTTGTAAATTCAAAGCTTTGAAAATTTTATAAGGGTGGCCCAAGATAGTGGCATAGGAAGACCCTGAACTCCCCTCTTCCCACAGACAAACCAATCTACAGCTACATATGTTATAATTCCTGTTGAAAAAGAACTGAGAACTAGCCAAATAGCTCCCCCTACAAGGGATAAAAGGGGCACACTGAGAGGGGTAGGAGAGGCAGAGACACAGTCTTGCCCAATACCCCACCCTTGCATGGCACCGGCAATAGGAAGGAATCTCACAGCTCCAGAGCCTGTCCCTATATCAGGCACCCAACCCTTTGGACCTGCACTGAAGGTACAAGACCACAAAATTTCTGATTTGGAAACTAATGGGGCTTACATTCAGGGTGTACAGGGGGTCTAGGGGGATGAGAAATACTTCCCCTGAAGGGCTGGTATGCAGACGTGTCATGGGACCCAGCATGAAGGTAGGAGTTTAAGAGGTGACAGTATTATACACGAAGAAGATGGATTTGCTAATCTTTTTTTTTTAATTAAAAAAATTTTTTTAATGTTTTTATTTATTTTTGAGAGAGAGAGAGACAGCATGAGCAGGGGAGGGACAGAGAGAGAGAGGGAGACACTGAATTCAAAGACAGGCTCCAGGCTCTGAGTTAGCTGTCAGCTCAGAGCCTGACATGGGGCCCAAACCCATGAACCATGAAGTCATGACCTGAGCCAAATTCGGACACTTAACCAACTGAGCCATCCAGGCGCCCCGGATTTGCTAATCTTAAAGCATCTGCTAGAAGGTCAGGGACTACTTATGACTTTCTTTGGGGATATGGGTGCTGATGAGAGCCATTCTTGCACTCTCCTTATATTTTGCTAGCACAGGTGAGCATGTGCAGACATGGCCTCACTAAAGCTTCTGGCAACTCCATCCCCGGTGCTCTTTTCTTACCTGCTAAGGCCCCAGTGGCGTCCCACCTCCAGTGCCCTCCCCTAGCCTCACTAAATAAAGCTGGTGAAAAGCAAAGTCCACACAAGGGATACTCCTTGATCACCTGGCCTTGGTAGCCACAGGGGATGCATTTCAGGGCCCCCAAGAACTATAACAATCAGAAAGACAGTTCTGGGTAGGCTATCACCCCTCAGGCATTACACAGACAACAGAATTAAACATACCCTCAGGCTTTATGTAAAAAAAAAATCTTATACTTGTCCTGGAACTTCAACCTGAACAATAGGATTCAGGGTTGCCACACATCTGGAGGCTACATATCTGGGAAGGTAGACAGGGAGACACCATTTTTGAGTCCTCCCTTGGAGAGGTACCACAGCTCACTGGTACCTCCCAGAGAGGAGCTTATACACTCATCTGAAGCTCTGATTTTTGCAACTGATGCCCAGAGACATCCTCAGATCCCCTAATTTGGAGATCAACAAGGTTTATGATTGTGGTCCCACAGGACTGTATATATTTGCATAGTTTAAAAGCTGCTGCCTGAGGATCTGGCTTATAATCATCCTGAAACTAGGTGCTGACTGAGAACGCTCCCTTTGGAACACTGGCAGGTGTTGGCACACCTTCAAAAACTGGGACCTATCAAGAAAAATCTGGCTGCTTAGATAATCACAAAAGTTCAAGAGACAAACAGGAGCTAGGATAAGTTTGCATGATAAGGCTCTTTACCTACACAAGGGAACTCCTTCAAGATTAGGAGAGGTAGCTGCTTCAACTAATATATAGAAACAAGCACAGAGAGTCAAGTGAAATGACGATACAGATGAATGTGTTCCAAATGGAAGAATAAGTCACGACCTTAGAACAAGACCTCAATGAAACAGAGATAAGTGATCTACCTGATAAAAAACTCAAAGTAATGGTCAAAAAGATGCTTACTGAATTTGGGAGAAGAATGGATAAACAAGAACTTGTACAAAAAGACAGAAAATATAAGAAAGTACTAAACAGAATTTACTAGAAGTAAATTCACAGAGCTGAAGAATACAATAACTGAGCTGAAAAAATACTCTACAGGAATTCAACAGCAGAACAGATGAAGCAGAAGGATCAGTGATATGTGGAACTCAAACAGAGCAGCAAAAAGAAAAAAAGGAAGAAATAAGATAGCTCAAGGGACTTATAGGACACTATTAAACAAAATAACACTCACATTATAGGAGTCTCAGAAAGAGAAAAAAGATAAACGGGCAGAAAACTTTTCTGAAGGAATAATAGCTTATAACTTCTCTAACCTAAGGAGAATCAGTCAGGTCCAGGAAGCACATGAGTCCCTAACAAGATGAACCCAAGTAAGACAGCACCAAGATATATTACAATTAAAATGCCAAAAGTTAAAGAGAGAATCTTAAAAGCATCACAATATATGATTAATTAACTTACAACAAAGGAGGCAAGAATATGCAATGGGGAAAGGACAGTCTCTGCAATAAATAGTGTTGGGAAAACTGGCCAGACTATGCAAAAGAATGAAACAGGCCGCTATCCTATACCATAAACAAAATGGATTAAAGACTCAAATATAAGACGTAGAACCACAAAAAGTACACAAAACATAGGTGATATGTTTCTTGACACTGGTCTCAGTGTTGAATTTTTGGATTTGACTAACAAGCAAATGCCACAAAAACAAAAATAAGCACGACAACCCTAAAAAGCTTCTACATAGGAAAGGAAACCATTAACAAAAGGAAAAGGCAACCTGGATGGAAGAATAGATTTGCAAGTCATATAGCCCATAAGGGGATAATATTAAAAAACAAAACAAAACAAAAAACAAAACAAAACTATACAAGTCAACACCAAAAACAAAATCTAATTAAGAAATGGACAGAAGACATGGATAGACACTTTTCAAAGAGGACATCCAGATGGCCAACAGACACATGAAAAGACGCTCAGCATCACTCATCATCAGGGAAATACAAATCAAAACTACAGTGAGATACCACCTCATAGTGTCAGAATGGCTAAAACCAAAAATACAAGAAACAATAAATGTTGGCAAAGATGTGGAGGAAAGAGGAACCCTCTCTCATTGCTGGAGGTAACGCAAACTGGTATAGCCACTAAGGAAAGCAGAATGGAGGTTCCTCAAAAAGATAAAAATAGAATTACTCTATGGTCCAGTAATTGCACCACTGAGTATTTACCCCCGAACTACAAAAACACTAATTCAAAGAGATGCATGTACCCCTATGTTTATAGCAGCATTATTTACAATAGCCAAATTGTGGAAGCAGACCAAGTGTCCATCAATTGATGAATGGATAAAGAAGATGTAGTATATAAACACAATGGAATATGATTCAGTCATAAAAAGAATAAAATCTTGCCATTTGCAACACATGGGTGAAGATGGAGTATAATACTTAGCAAAATAAGCCAGTCAGAGAAAGACAGACACCATATGATCTCACTCCTATGTGGAAAAAACAAACAAGCAAAGAGAAAGAGAGAGAGAGAAACTGAGAAACAGACTCTTAACTATAGAGAACAAACTCATGCTTACCAGAGGAGGGGCTGGTGGGGGTTGGGTGAAATAGGTGATGGAGATTAAAGAGTACACTTATTATGACGAGCACTGAGTAATGCATAGAATTGATGAATCACTATATTGTACACCTAAAACTAATATGACACTGTATGTTAACTATACTGGAATTAAAATCAAAAACTTAAAAAAAAAGAACATTTGTATCAAGTTGTTGAAGAATGCTTCATGCAAACTGTGTTCAGATCAGTGATATTTCAGTGTGTGGAAGTGATGCCTCTTCCTTCCTTCCTTCCTTCCTTCCTTCCTTCCTTCCTCCCTCCCTCCCTCCCTCCATCCCTTTCTTCCTTCTTTCCTGGAGTGCAAGTGGGATGGGCTAGAGGGAGAGAGAGAGAGAGAGAGAGAGAGAGAGAGAGAGAGAGAATCTCAAGCAGGCTCCATGCTCAGTGTGGAGCCCAATGTGGGTCTGGATCCCATGGCCCTGAGATCATGACTTGAGCCAAAATCAAGAGCTGGATGCTCAACCAACTGAGCTACCCAGGTGCCCCAGCAGCTTTATTTCTAAATTTTTAAAAAAAGTTTATCCAGGTGCACCTGGGTGGCTCAGTAGGTTAAGCGACGAACTTCGGCTTAGGTCATGATCTTGAGGTTTGTGAGTTAGAGCCCCAATACTTTGGGCTCTGTGCTGACAGCTCAGAGCCTGGAGCTGCTTCAGATTCTGTGTCTCCCACTTTCTCTGCCCCTCCCACACTCATGGTCTGTCTGTCTGTCTCTCTCTCAAAAATGAACATTAAAAAATAAAAAAAAGTTTATCCATTTAATTTGAGAGGGAGAGAGAGACACACACACACACACACAGAGAGAGAGAGAGAGAGAGAGAGAGAGAGAGAGAATGAGCAGGGGAAAGGTAGAGAGAGGATCCCAAGTAGGCTCTGTGCTGTCAGCGTGGAGCCTAAGGTGGGGCTAGATCCCATGAACTGCAAGATCATGACCTGAGCCAAAATAGTCCCAAACTAGAAATAACCTAGATGTCTGTCTTTCAGCAGTGAATGGCTTAACAAACTATAATACATTAATACCATGAAATACTAATTAGCAAAGAAAAAGAACAAGCTATTAAAACATGCAACAAGCTAGAAAAATCACCACAAAATTATGGTGAGTGAAAAAAAAGTCAATTCCAAAAGCTTACATACTGTATGATTCCATTTATGTGCCATTCTTGAAATGGCAAAATTATAGAAATGGAGAACATTACTAGTTTCCAAGGATAAAAGAGGGAATGTAATTGGGAGGAAAATATGGTGGCCATAAAAAAGATCTTTCTGGTGAAGGTATGTCTGTAACTTTACTCAGTCAATATCAATATCCTGATTGTGATGTTGTACTGCCATTTTGTAAGATGTTATCTTTGTGGGAAACTTGAATATAGGAAAAATGGAATCTCTATGCATTACATCCTATGACTGCATGTAAATCTACAATTAACTCAAAATAAAAAGTTTAATTAAAAATGTTAACTTGTTATATTCAAACAACCACTCTATTGTTTTCATTTGTACAAGTATATCTCTTCAATATGCTAAAATTGACAGGTCTTAAACAATATTATTTTAAGAAAATAGGGATTATTCCTGAACTCATTGGAACTGATTATTTTATAGTGCTTCTCATGAAAATAACTCAATTTACAGAAGATTTTAAAAGCAAAATGACTAATATCAGAGGAAACGAAGTGCTAAAAGCCTAATTAAATTAAATATTAAACAATATTCACAGAGGATTATAGATTCAAGAGTAGGCAACTGTCTCAAACAGAAAAAGAAAAAGAAAAAAGAAAAAAAAGAAAAGAAAGAAGTTTAAGCAGTAATTAAGAGATAACATGCACATATGATGTGGTAATATAATACTAAGAGCATTTTTTAGCCTACCTAAGAACAATGAGTATATTCAACTTCCAAATGTTGGATGAACTTGAACAGTCTGGTTATCTAGGACATTTTTCTGATATAAACTTACCCTAAAAGATGTGAAAATACCCTAATTTCCATTTCCCACTCTAATTACCTCTCTCTTCATACAAAAAAATACATGTACATATGTTTGTATATGTATATGTATATATATGTTTTTAATATCCACTATTTCCATTTTCCAATTTCTTGCTTATTCTTGCAACCTATCTGAGTCCTAGATAACTGAATGCAGTGTTTACTGAAGTAGCACTCTTGGAGGAGACTAATGACTTACAAATTTAACACCCAAAGGTGCTGACACTCATTTCTTGATACTCTCTTTTCCTTTGTCCTATATGACAGTGTCCACTCTTGTCTTTCTTTTATAGTTTCCAATTCTCTGTCTCACTCACTGGATTTTCCTCTTCCTTCCCCTTTTATTTTAATGTTTATTTATTTATTTTGAGAGAGCATGCAAGTGGGGGAGGGGCAGAGAGAGAGAGGGAGAGAGAAAATCCCAAGCAGGCTCTGCGCTGACAGTGCAACAGACCAGTGGCTCAATCTCACAAACTGTGGGATCACGAGCTGATATCAAGAGTCTGAATTTAAATGATTGAGCCACCCAGGTACCTCTCCTTCTCCTTCTTAATGCAACAAAAACAAATATTTGTGAAGCACTTTACCAATTATTTTCACATACATTATTTTATTTGTATTTGTGAAGAAATATTATAATCATTACATTTTTTATAGGCATGGAATAAAAGCACAAATAAGTGATCTATCCAAGATTATACTCAGAGTCAAGTAAATACTGTTCTTCACCTTTTTTTCTTGTTATTTCTGTCCTTCCATCAATCCTACCCTTATAGCTTTTGGTATCAATTATAGAGATATGTTTAAAGTTTATCAATGATAAACTTATTTCATTTGTAAGGCAGACGATACACACACTTGCAAAGTCTCACATTTTACTGCTTATTAGGTAACTTGACACAAATGTCTCTTGGAATGAAATTCATCATGTCCCAGGCAACACTGTCTACAGGAATCAATGATTTCTTTTCTTACTTTACTTATTTTTAATGGCCTGCCCATTTCTCTGGTCATCTAGATATAAAGCTTGAGTGTTAACACTTTCCTCCTTCACATCCAGTCCATCATCAAGTCTTAAGGATTACATGTCTCTCAGCTTTGATTCTTTGTATGCCACTCTAAAATAGACTTTCACTCTGCCTCAGACCACTAGAATGCCCTTATTATATTCTCTTCCTATATCACTGTTAGATTAATATTCCTCATTTGCAGTCTTCTGCTTAAAAGCAGTAACTCCAACTGCCTGCTCTCCTGCTGTCAGCTTCTTCTGCCAACACATATGTGCTTGATATCAAAGTCAAAGGAAAGCTCAAAGTGTGTCAAAAAGTACTTTTAAAGGTATTTTTACATGCAATGTGTTCACGGGAGCCTACACTGCAGAAGTGGGCTTCCCATATAAAGTACAGAGCAAGTATTTAAAGACAAGAAACAGCAACAATAACACAAGGTCACCGGGCTAGAGTGAGGCTGTGTTGAGGTGGAAAAGCGCATATGACCAGTCCGCAAAGCTCATCACAAACTTGCGGAGCAAAGCTCATCACAAACTTGCGGACCTTAGTATCACAAAAAAAGTCTGAAACAAAGTTTTTTTTTTAAGAAGTTATCAACTTAAATGAAAGGCCCCAAGGCTTTATTTATTTGAGGGACTATGAAGGTTTTTTTTTTTTTTTTCCTGAATGATATTCAATGGTGTACATAAACATAAGAGAGCATTCTCATCTACAATACGGGTCCCTTCTGTGTTTTCACTCTTATTTATAACGTTTTCCATTTACAGTCAACCTGGTTACTAGGTAGCTTAGTGTGGTCCAAAGAACTTCCTGCTTTATTGTTTGTTTCTGCCTCAAGTACTTTAACAGAAATCGAAACACTAGCAATTCTTAACCATCCACATAAATTCTATCTTAATTTCCTGATATTTCTCTACCAAAATGAATATCATCATTCCTCTTTTAAAAAATCCATAAAGTTTTGTTTTGTTTTGGCTTTTCTGAACACGCATATTTTCCCTTACGTTGCAGTATGTATTATTGTCAACTCACTATATTTAAAATATGTGAAATGCACTGTATCTGCCTTTAAGAAGCTTATAATAATGATAAAGAGGGCTCAGTAAAGGTCTGTATATGACTACCACCACTATTACTACAAATATATGTCCGTATTTACTAAGTGCCCACTACATACCAGGTATGTATTAAGTAATGTAACCCTCAAAACTACCCTACAGAGTAGGAATGTAGACACAAAGTAGCAACTGGCCAAGGTTACATAAATAACAGAGGGTATATATAGAATTAGAAACTCAGGGCATATGGCTCTAGAGCTTTAACTATTAAGTGATACTGCAATTTGAACTGAACAAAATAAGCATACATTATGAACCTACAAGCATGTGAATATTTAGTCTCTTTCCACTTTCTTCTATGGTCACTGCCATTTGGCCAGAGAAGATCATGGGCAACTCTTCTATCTTCAATGAAAGCCAAAGTTTTGTTTGTATCAACACTTTCTGGTGTCATATAATGCCAGAGTCCTTTGCTGAAGTTGGAACCATGGTTGTTAAACATAACTGAGATAACCATAAACTATTTCCTAATTAAAATTGAGGCTTTACTTTATTGAAGTTTCACTGTTAAGTCATTAATTGAGAGATCTTGTAACAATAATCATGTTTATAGAACAGTACTTAATACACTGATTCAGTGGTTGGAGTTAATTGATTCAATGGAAAGAAAGAGTTTACACTATTGCCAACAGAATCAGTGAGTAACTTAAACACAGAAAGATATATCCTCAATGTTTCCAAAAGTTATATAAATGAGAATGAACCATATACTTGACTTAAATATTTCTAGGTATGATGGCTAATTTCCTTTTTAACAACTATTACCCTACATAATTTCTTCTATTTATCATTGCAAAGTTTATCATTGTAAAGCTACCAACAGCACATGTAACAGATACATTTCAACCTTTTCCTGATGCTTCCATGGAAGTGATACGGCAGTAATCATCAAGTGCTATCATAGAGTGAGCAGCATACTTCTGTGATTATATTTTATAGCCTTCAGTCTGCAAAACTTGGGGAACAAAATATGCAAAGACTACTCAAGAGTGTCTATTTAACTACGAGTCTACCAGTCCACTGTCCTTCATTCCAAACCAGGAATACTGGCATAGTAACAGAAGTCACATTTACCCATTATATATGTATGTACACATGCTGATACACATGTCTACACAACACTAACCAGACATTCTTTCTTTCTGTCTTCACCAGTAGTTACCAACAGCTAATATATAACACTAATAATTTTAATTCTCCCATTTCCTTTTTGTTTTTGACTATACATACATTTTACAGAATTATAATCTGACACATAAATTATAGAATTGAATTAAAATTTGTTTTTAATGTTTATTTTTGACGGGGAGGGAGACAGAGCACAGGCAGAGGAGGGGGAGAGAGAGGGGGGGGACAGAATCCAAAGCAGGCTCCAGGCTCTGAGCTGACAGCTTAGAGCCCAATGTGGGGCTTGAACTCACGGACCATGAGATCATGACCTGAGCCGAAGTCGAACACTTAACTGACTGAACCACCCTGGTGCTGCAGAACTTAATTTTTAAAGCAAATGTTATAATGAAAACATCCCATACTGTCAGTAGTCATCTGCTATTGCCATTGAGTATGTATCAATTTTATTTTAGATATTCATCCATAATTTAAAGGATTTTTACTTCCATAGATAATTCTGAGATAAACAGCTTCCTGCACTCATTTTTCTCTACTTTTGAATAATTTTTTGGTAAAAATCTTGAGAACAGGATTGTTTACATTTTAAATTATCTTGAAATGATAAAGGCACCATTTAAAAAATAAATTTTACTCTGCATTATTAGTGCCTATATTTATACATTCTTTTCAATGAAATAAAAATGGTATAACATGTTAGCAGTTTCTTTCTTCTATCTTACTCATTTTAGCAATTGTCCATAAATACCTAAGTAAAAAAAAAAAGTGTGTAATAGCAGGTTCTAAGGAAAAGTAAGGTGTACTGAGTTAAGCTATGCTTAAAACTGAAAGCCTTTTTTTAAAGTTTATTTATTTATTTTGAGAGAGAGGGAGCAGGGGAAGGGCAGAGAGAGATAGAGGGAGGGGAGGGAGAGAATCCCAAGCAGACTCAGTGATCTTAGTACAGAGCCCCAGGTGGGGCTCAACCTCACGAACTGTGACATCATGACCTGAGTAGAAATCGAGTCAGGCACTTAACAGACTGAGCTACCCAGGCACCCCTAAAACTGAAAGCACTTTTTATTTAAAGTAATTTGTATGATTTCAAGAATATTACAGCCTTGTAATGAAAAATAATAAGAGGGATATGTTCTCCCTTGATTCATTCACCCATACTTTATTCTAGGAATATAATTTGATATTTAGATATGATCAAACTATATGTAATTCTTCAGAGGCACAAAATTTCTTCATAAGCATGATTTTCATCACTGCATGCTACTAATATATTCTATTTTACCTAATCATTTCCCTCAGTATACAGTGTTGCCATGAAGAGGGTCAAATTTTTGTCCATGTTTCTGATTTTTTCCTTAAATTCCTAGAATTACTAAAATTACTGATTATAGCTGTAAGACTCTTCATATATGATATCAAAATACTTTTCAAAAAGTTGTATTCAAACTTGAAAGAAAAACAATTTTGAAATCTGAAATAAAACACTACTCGGTATGAGTTACAAATAGCTATTTGACATTATATGTAGATGGGACAGCTCTTTAACAGTGGATGAGAAGTCCAAAAATGGGAAAGATGTCAAAGACAGCAAAGCAGGGAAAGAAGGTAGGTAGGGCAAAAGGTGAAGAAACAGTATCTATTAAAACACATCATGATCCGGTTGGAGCAGGGAGCCAAAAGTGATCTGAGCCTTTTCGTTCTTTTATAACCTTTACAAACATCTAAAGGCAAGAGGGTTTGGAGTTTACGTGAAAACTGTGCTGTTTGGCTTGTATGAAGAATATAAGTTCTTGAAAACAAATACAAAATCTGTTTTAGAATTTTAGTAGTCTTAGAATAATCATATCATCAAAGTAATTATATATATTATAATATATAATTACATATGGAGAAAATACATAAATTATATATATATATTAGATTTTTAGTAGTAAAATTATATATATATAATTATATATATTAGAATTTTAATATATAATATAAATTATACATATATTAGAATTTTAGTAGTCAGAATAATCATATCATCAAAGTAATTATATATTATAATATATAATTACATATGGAGAAAATACATAAATTATATATATATATATATATGGAGAGAAAGAGAGAAAGGAACCCCATATTGTATCTGGGATTAAAATATCAAGAGAGTATATGGAAAAAATCATCCTTTACCTTACTAATTCAATTACTTATTCCTTTAACCAATATTTATTGGTTAAAAAGCTCTTAAACACCATGGAGACCATGTTTTAAAATACAACATATTTTAGGGACAGAGTTGGATCCTTAGGACAAGTTTGAAAAGAAAACAAACTGTGCTTTGTCAGCTGTCCACCCTTTCAGTTAGACTTGTCAAATAGATATATGTCTGTGAATATTCCATTCCATTGTTAAAAACGTCATCAAATGTTAACTTAGACCACTGGGGTTCAAAATATGTATTCAAATATTTACAACAGCACAGAATAGATGAAGTAAAAGCCAGGCTGAAAGTGCTTTCTTTTTGAACTCTATGACCCCAGAAATTTCTAATAAATTTTAATGTTGATCACTTGATCCTGATTTCATTTAGAGGACATTACAAGGTTAAAAACAAATGATAGAGCATTTTCAGGGGAAGATTATCAAGTCTAATTACCATTATCACCCTCATGCATTTGATCAATTTGCTTCCTGTTATAATAAATTCCAAATTTTCTTATTATGTTGACCCTCAAATTTTCATCTCCAGAAAACTACATAACACTTTACTATCTGTACTTTGCTTCTTCTTCAGGCTTGCACAACAATATTTAATTACACCTTTTTTCTTTGAAAACAGTTAATAACTAGGCTTTTTCATTTCTCTCTCTCTCTCTCTCTCTCTCTCTCTCTACGGAGATACATTGCCTCAGAGCAACAAGGAAACATATTTAAATGTATACTGAGCAAAACAATTACAATCAAGTCTTAATTTTCTATAGTAGAAAGCAGAGGTAGCATATGTGACTGAAATACATGGCCATGCCCCAAATTTCATTTCAAAAAGCAATTTCAACTTCTCATTTAAAACAAAGCTATTATTTGCAGCAAGATTGGTTGATTTCCTGTACCTAGCCAGGAGGTAAAGGAAGGAACACATGAAACAGAAGTATCCTCAAACTTGATAAATCAATCCCCAAGGAAATGAGAGTTAACTATAATCATTTGGCACTGCATAAAGAAGGAATTCTATAGAAAATGTAAATACAGCTGAAACCATCTGATGCTTATTGTTTTCAGATTCTAAATGCCCTATCTATATACATATATCTATATCTATATCTATATCTATATCTATATCTATATCTATATATCAGATTTTCTTTACCAAGTCTATGATTATTGGAAACCACATCTTTAAGTTACACATTTAAAAGTCCCTCTAGGAAATAAAGATATCTTGCTTTACCTCCATATTTCTAAGTGATGACATTAATTGGGAGGCTAAATTGAAGTTGTGCAAAAAAAGCAGCTTCTTTACTTATGAACAGATTCCAAAAAGTGATTCATGATTCTAATTGTTTTTAAGTGCAAAATGACTAAAGAGGTAGGTTTAAGTTTGCAATTCCCAAATGCATTTTCGCAGTGTAGAAATATCCATTGTTCTTTTAAACCTTTAAATGCTTGAAGGACCTTTAAAGAATCCAAGAGGAAAAAAGAAGACATCGTCTTCCTTCTGTTGATACCCATTCAACCAAGGATCTTTTTCCAAAATAGTTCCATCTATCTGAATAAAACCTGTTAAGGTATCTTACCATGATCGATGTAATGTTGTTTTAAGAAACCCCATAGATTGAATAGTGGTTCCAAAAGTGTGGTTCAGACAGGCCAGGAGCATCAGCTTTATCTGGGAATTTGTCAGACATGTACAATTATTGGGCCTCACCTCAGGCCTAACGGATCAGAAACTTTGGTTTGGGGCCCAACAAACTGCATTTTGAAAAGCCATTCAGGTGATTCTGCTGTACATCAGAATTTGTGGACCATTTCTTTTGAAGGTCTGACCTGTTACCACTGACTCAGAGTTGTGAGAGTTTAACAAAACCAGAACTGCTAGAAACACATGAGGGTTTGCAGCAACATTCATCAACAATTTTCACCAACCATGCTTAATCTATTAAAGTTTGGAATGGATGTTTAGACTTCTACTAAATTATATTGCTAAACATCCATTGTCAAAACTAATCTTCAGAAGTTTTTTTTTCAACTTTTACCAATCACTCTGCTTTACCACTTACTGATCACCATCAATTACAAACAGTGCAAATTTCACACGTGTGTTTCATTTTTGATCCTATATAGAAAGTATTACAATTTGTGAATAACTAATTTAATTAATGATATTTTAAAGTTTTAAACCACTTTAGGTCATCATATTGTCAAGATTCTCCAGGGAAACCAAATTATTTATCTGTTTATTTTTGTTTGTTTGTTTGTTTGTTTAAAGGAATCTGACCACACAGTTATGGAGGTTAAGTCCACAAATCTGCAGGTGGCAAGCTGGAGACCCAGCAGAGACATGTGTAATTCTAGTCCAAGTTCAAAAGCCTAGGTACTAAAAGAGCCAGTGGTATAAATTCTAGGCTAAAGAGCCTTAGGCTTGAGACCTAAGATGACCTGAGGTTTCCAGTGGGGAGCAAGGGCTGGAAAAAGCTGATGTCCCAGCTCAAAACAGACAGGCAGGAGGAGTTCCCTTTTACTCAAGAGAGAGTTACCCTTTTTTTTTGTTTTTTTTTTCAGATCTTCAACTGATTGGATGAGGGCTACTCAGATAAGGGAGGACAATCTGCTTTATTCAATCTACCAATTCCAAAGTTAATCTCATTCAAAAACACCTCTCATTCTGAGACACACTCAGAATAATGTCTGACCAAAACTCTGGCCATCTCATGGCTCAGTCAAGTTGACATGTAAAATTTGCCATTACATTCATTTTTAAGTTTATTTATTTATTTTGAGAGAGAGAGAGAGAAAGAGCGAGCAAGCACGAGCAGGGGAGGGGCAAAGAGAGGGAGAGAGAATCCCAAGCAGACTCCATACTGTAGACGTGGCTCAATACACGAACTGTGAGCTCATGACCTGAACTGTAACCAAGAGTTGGATATTTACCTAACTGAGCCATCCAGGTACCCCTACACTCATTTTTATTTTCTATTTTCATTTCCAGAATTATATAAACAATTTTATCAATACTTTGAAATACTCATCATCTTGCACTTATTGGACATGATGTGGTTAATACTATACATAAAACAACGATAAATACAGTACAAATACAGTACACTGGAGACACTGACACGGCCTGCTGGTTTAAATTAAAATAGCCAAGCATCACCATACAAAACATTGTCAATGTTGGGCAGTCAATGTTCTTTTGTGCTGTTGTACCTTTTATATATCAATAAAAATTTGTAAATTTAAAGTTAATAAGGAGAGTGGCTTTTTGCATAGTACCAATTCAACTGGAAATAAATGAAAAATCCATTCAAACAGTAAAGCATTTTTATTATACATGGTAGTGCAGGAGAGTATTTAGTTAATAGACCATTTGGCATCAAGTAGGCTGATCCTAAATCAAAACAGAACAGGATTTTCTCTAGGTGGAAAGAACTCCAAATCATCTATAGCAAAACCAAATATTTACGGCATGTCTATTATGCATGAAGTGGTAGGTATGAGGCCCCATATTTTCTCAAATCAATGCGACAAAACTAAACATTCCAAATTTGATAGCTAAAAACATGGTAAATGCAT
This sequence comes from Cryptoprocta ferox, assembly GCA_028646485.1. NCBI lineage: Eukaryota > Metazoa > Chordata > Mammalia > Carnivora > Eupleridae > Cryptoprocta > Cryptoprocta ferox. Next base: position 35,619,546 of record CM053559.1, on the reverse strand, counting down.
GTATTCTATACTTTCAAACTTTGTCTACCACATCATGTTTTAATCAATATGAATTAAAATTCCACTTCTTTCACCTTTGCAATTTATGACTATGAGGTAATGAAGAGAGGTTAGAATTAACAGTAATAAGAAGCAGTCTGAAATGTACTTGTCTATGTTTTTATATAATGCAATAATTGTAGTAACAGAAAACACTTAAATACTGTTTGTTATTCGCCAGGCATAAAGTACTCTGTACATGAGAACTCCCTTATCTTCACAAGCTTAAACAGAGTTGGGTAAGTTGTCTGAAGTCATACTGCTAGGAAGCAACAGAAGAATGACTCGTGCCCTGCAGCTTGGCTCCAGGCTCTCACTGTTAACTATGGTGGCCTGCAGGCACAGCAGCAAAGCCTGCCTACTGACTTGGTGAGCTAGAAATGAGTTACTGAGGAGACCCAGACATCATATGAAAACAAGCAAAATCAATTTTTGTAAAACAATGAAATTAAGTTTGAGCTAGTAATATGGACACCTCCTTCCTATGACACCAAATTACAATTATTTTGTTTTTGTTTTCCTTCAGTTATAGAAAAACGTGGGAGTCTTGCTGCAGCAATTGCTATCTAGGGATGTCCCTTCAGAAAGAGTTTTTACCTACATAGTAGAATGAAATCATTGCAACAACTCCATGAAGCACTCCTCCCATTTAAGAGGTAAGAAACCATGCTTAGAGAGGTTCAGAAACTGATTAAGTCAGGAGTTCCTATCTTTTTGTGGCTGAAACAGCCCAAACTCCTTGTATCATGTTGCCTTAAAATGATAATTTACCACTGAGTCACACTGTATGTAAAATTTTGTCTTTAACATCCTGAAAACAAACACATTTAATTAACTAAATTATTATATATAAAAATGGAAACTATAATCAGGAAATAAATTATGTGTAATAAAATCAGGAAAGAGATGATATGCAATGACCTGATGCTAAAGTCCAAGGGAACAAATTAAAAAAATAAAGATCACAGACGGTTAGTAGAGTTTCTCCCATGTAGTTATTATAAGGTTAAGACTGAAGGAACCGGAATGGCATGACTGTTTAGAATTATATGTTGAATATGTACACAGAAAGGTTTGCAGGAAAAAAAAGTAAATGGTTTGGGATGTGCTGAAATATGAATAGCTCCCAAGACAATAACGTAACCATGTATAAAATCTGAATAAAGAAGGAAAAAATTAGGACAAAATTTGTTCTCTCCAATTAAATTGAAATGACACATCATTATCTTTATTTCTTATAGTAATTTATTTTCAGCAGTATCCAAGCCTGGGTCAAAAGAGCCCCCAAACTTTAGTCAGTAAGTGCATATGAGCTAGTAGTTAAATTCCATATTGTTGGGGTTTACCTCAAGGAAGCAAAACACACCCATTATTTTGGTAACTAGTTCCCTTAAGCAAAATTTATCACTCAAATTGACTCCCTATTCAGACTGTGAAAAGAGCCATTGATCTTTTCATGGGCCTGCAAACCTTAGAACTATGAGGGATGTTCTAGGAGATATGTGATTGTATACAGTAGGAAAAAAAATAAGAAAGCAGGAAAGTGAATGACTAAGAGACAGCAAGTGCAAGCTAGCGCAGGGAGGCAGAAGGGAAGAAGGGAGAAAGGAGGGAGACAAAGAAGGGTAACTGGGTGGCTCAGTCGGGTAAGCCTCCAGGTCTTGATTTTAGTTCAGGCTATGATCTTGTCATTGTGAGATCAAGCCCCACATTGGGCTCAGGATCATGAGATTAATTTATTTTATTTTTTTATTTTTATTATTTATTATGTTATACACACACACACACACACACACATACACACACATACACACAAAGTAAAACCTTGGTTTGCAAGCATAATTTGCTCTGGAAACATGGTTATAATCCAAAACACTTATATGTTAAAGTGAATTTCAAGAACCACTGGCTCAGTTGTGATCTTGTGATGTTCGGCATCACTGTACTACTCGTATTGCAAGACATCGCTTGCTTATCAAGTTAAAATTTATTAGAAATGTTTGCTCAACTTGCAGAGCACTCGCAGAACAAATTACTTGCAATCCAAGGTTTACTGTATGCATGTGTGTGTGTGTGTGTATAGATACACACACACACACACACACACACACACACACATGCTCTAAATCTCACCCAAGAATGTCTACAATGCATCTTTACAGCAGAGGTAATATATGTAAAGTCTGTTTATAAATTTTAAGGCACTAGACATGCAGGGCAAGCAATAAATTATGACCTCAATAAGTTATAAGCAACACTGGATTTATAACTATCATCGTTCTTCTTTGCCAAACAGAAATTTCTGCCAAACAGAAATGAAGTTTAATTAGAGGTGCAGAACATATCAATGGTATACCTGAGGACAGGATTACATGATTCGTCCAAAAGTCAAAGAGTATTATATACAAATTGGCTCATTCCCTATTCAAACTATAGATTATTTTACAGATCAGTTCCTTATAACTTAAGAATATGGTGTATTTTAGAACACCAGTTAGAAGTTTTAGGGATATTGTTTTCACTAGTTCTAAGTCACCAGTGATCCACTAGCTATGGCCAAGAGCAATGTCAATATCAATACCATATATTCAGTAATAAGAAGTATATGCAATAGAATGAAAAATTAGAAAAGAAAAGTGATATTCTCAGAAAATCCTATTATAAAGAATGAGGTGATTTCTCCTTCGAATGATTCTATGGTCCCAAAAGATATAATGCCATTACAGAAACACATTTAAGACAACATAAAGCTAAATGTACATATAATATACCGCTTCTGCTAAGGCAGGATGGGATAAAAGGAGAATAAAGCCAAAAAAAAAAAAAAAAGAAAAAGAAAAGAAAAGAAACAGAAAGAAATAAACTAACACAAGCAATGCTCTAAACCTGAACAAATAAGAATTATATTCACACTACTTTCTTAGTGATTCAGGCCTTTTCTAATTTAAGAAGCCACCTCATATTTCTGAGTGCTTGTTATTCTTTATCCTCCAGGAATTACTCTTTTCATTTTGACGAACTGGTTTATTGGAAAAGCCAGATTGCAAAATTAATTTTTCTCTGATACCATCTTTTATTTTTTAAAGTATATATCTTTGTGGCCATTGTTGCTAAATGCTAAAGAAGCAAGATTTAAAGGGAAGACAACAGAAGTTATTTCATTCCAATCCAGTGTCAAAATTTAGTTTAATACATAGTCAGTATTTTACTAGTACACTTTTTAAAACTGATGTTTTTGTTCTTGTTTTGTTTTATAAGGCAAGGATATTACATTATCCCTAATCATGCTTAGTACCCCTAGAGAAACATGGTTCTGTGATGAACATGGATATTATATGAATCCTAGAGCCAATGCATTTTAATTTTGTGTTAGTCCTTTTAGGATAATAACCACCCTAATAATGAGCATGTATTTAATAGTTGCTTTCTTGCCAAACATATTGAGGCATTGTCTTACTAAACAAATAGAACATTTTCTTCCTTTAAAATTTTCTGCTCCACGTAGTAATTAAAGTAGGGAACTAAAAGCAATGATAGCCTTTTATTTTAGATGCTTTAATATAATTTCCCCAGGTCTGAGGCAGCAATAGTCAGTTTAGAAGATTTTTCTCAAATTTTCATTAGCTTCCCACTACCCTCTCCCTTCTTCATTCTTCTCTCTCATTTTCATCATTTCTTTAAACATAGTAGACTAACAGGAAAATATAGGGAGAGCTTTGGGGAGAAATATTCTCCTTTCCTGTGACTTCCCATTATTGGATATTAGCTTGGATCACTGTTTTAAATAAATCATATTTGCAGTACAGTAATAAATATCAAGGCCATGCCATTCTGTCATCTGTATGCTATTTCATTGATCTGGCTCTGCTATGTCTCTCCACACATTAATATATGTTATGCATTTATATAAAAGTTTTATACATGTATAACATATAAATGTATGAATGGTTGTCTTTGTCTGTTTTATAGTGACATAAGTTATATTTAGAAATGAATTTTATTTTTTTTATTTTTTTAATGTTTTTATTTATTTTTGAGAGAGAGAGAGAGAGAGACGGAGTGAGCAGGGGAGGGTCAGAGAAAGAGGGAGACACAGAATCTGAACACAGGCTGTAGGCTCTGAGCTAGCTGTCAGCACAGAGCCCCACGTGGGGCTCAAACCCACAACCCGTGAGATCATGACCTGAGCCTAAGCTGGACGCTCAACTGACTGAGCCACTCAGGTGCCCCCACAAATTAATTTTAAATAGCAAATATTAAAGTGCATTTCTTATGCCTTCTTACTTTTTAAATAAAAAAAGATGTTTAAAATGAAAGCATCATTTTAAAAAGCATTATGTTTCAGGAAATTAGTTTAAATGAGTTAGTTATGTGGTTATGTGGAGCTTGGTCCTTGGTTTCATCAGACAAACAAATATTTATCAACCAGGTACTTTGTCTAAGACACTACATGCAAGCCTCTGTTTTGTGATTATCACTTGCAAACTCACATAGTTTTTGAGATAGGAAATCTTCCCATGGGAGATATTATGGATTTACTGGGAATACTTCTATTAAAAAATGAGAATACTTGGCATGAATGACATCATCTATTCTAATCCTCTGATTTTATGAGTAAGAAATCGGCATCTAGAGACATTAAATGAAGTGCTTAAAGTTAATACTGTCTGATTATCCCTCACAGTCATGCAGAGGGCCTAGTACTCTGTCTGGTACAAAGTCTGGGGACCTAGATATGTGTTGGGATGAGGGACTGGTCTATGCTATCAGAACACAGACATCAAAGACAGAACCAAAGATTGAGTCCTGGCCATGGGCAGGCCTGAGACACATAGGCAACTTTCAAGAAAGGGGCAAAAGTGAAAGTCATATTAAAGTTCAAGTCCTAAAAAACCAGAAATGGTCTAATGGAGCCCAACGAGGCAATATTCACAATATTTTTGCTCATAATACCACTCATGAATGAAAAGGCTTTCTTGGGGTCCCTGGGTGGCTCAGTTGGTTAAGCGTCCGACTTCTGCTCAGGTCATGATCTCACAGTTCGTGGGTTAGAGCCCTGCGTCGGGCTCTGTGCTAACAGCTAGCTCAGAGCCTGGGGTCTGTCTTTGGATTCTGTGTCTCCCTCTCTCTCTGACCCTCCCCTGCTCACACTGTCTCTCTCAAAAATAAAAATAAAACATCAAATAATATTTAAAGGAGCGATAGCTTTAAAAAAAAAAAAAAAGAAAAGGCTTTCTTACCCTTCAGCCAACCAATATTTTGCCTAGCCTACCACTCAAAATGATCTTTTATAATATGCTGCTTGTTCCAAGAGTTCCAATTGTTCCAAGGGCTATTTATTATATGTATTATTCAACTGTAGGAGGAACCATACACTATGGTAGGATGATGAGGTTTGCCCAATTTAGCCTTGGGATAATCCTTTTGCTCTTGTGCATTTATAAATGTAGCTCCTTCCCTCCCCAAAACCTGTAGTTTGTATAATAAACTACATGGTCAACTAGTTTAATTCACATAAAATCTATTCTTTATTCCCTTGCTCTTTTAGTAATTTCTTCATGTTTGTATGCCCAATAATGGTTGTGGAAATTATAAACTCCATGAAAAGGAAGATATGAGTAACATGAGTAGGTTAAGTAGTTAGGGCTGTGCTTGTTTAAGATTTTAACTTCTCTTACATATAGAACAATATATAAATAAACAAATAAATAAATAAATAAATGTAAATTAACCCATATTTTTCTCACTATCTATATCATAATTGCATGTAGAAGATGCTTGAATTTTTTTCTACTGATTGCTTGAGTGATAGGATGCCAAAGTCCTCATCAATATAAAGTCCTACCTATCATGGGACAGTTCCAATAATCATAGACTTTACAGGAACTCACTGCAAGGATTTTAACCGTGTTGCCAGAATAATTACTTCTTATAGAAGTAAGAAATACATGGCCAGAGGTCTTGAGTTATCTCATCATATTATTGTAATCTATTAATCTAAAATACAGATAACATTGCAAGTTATGAAAAGAGGGAGGATTTATGCCTTTTTAAAAAGACTCCTCTTCCCCCCATCAAAATACTCTCCAAATAGCTTCTCTGATCTAATGATATAATAGTTACATTTTCAAGCTAATATAATTTATATTCTAAATACCACTTCATTCATGTATTCTTGCTTAACTACTAACCAATGGTGTGATTATACTAATAATGAAGAGTTAAATGCATCTACTTTGAAATTCTATGAAATTCTACTCTTCAAATTTCAGTTCAGATGTCACCTCCATTATGTATCTTTCCCTTTTGACTTTTTTCTACTTTTCCTCAATATCCTTCAACCCCTTAGGAGAGTAAGGTGCCCAGGTGCCCTACTTCTGTAATTGTTTACATGGCTATTTGCCCCATTAGACATTAGACCAATCTCCTAGAAATCAAGAACCAAATCTTTTTCATCTGTCAACTCCCAGCATCTAATCCAATGCCTGGAACATGCAATGCTTTTAGTAAATATTTGTTCCATAAATGAAATCAGTGCTCTGGACATTTAAAAAGGTTATATCTGAATATTAAATATTTTATATATTTAAAATAAGTTACAATCTTAAATAAGCACAGCACTACCCTAATAGTGACACACATGCCATTTAGAAAGTTTGTATTAAAGAGAGCTCCTTGGCAAATACACAAAGTATGCATATTTACAGAGTCATTATGATGAAGTGAAGGACAAATGATACCCAAAGAGAAAATCTTATTTTTTTGCTTTCCACTTACAAAAGACAAGTGGAGAAAGCACAGGCAACAATCTGAAGCAATACATTAAAACCTAAGAAGCAATACCAATGAAGGAAAACTGTACTCCAAGATAAGTCACTTTCATTTTAATGAAACCATAATTTGGGCCCTGGATCAGGGCCTAGATATATCAGTTCTCTATACATGCTGCTGAACACAGAAGCAGTCAACCAAGCAAACAACTCAGTGAGGTCAACATGGCCAATCTAGTTAAGGAAACAGTGAGAAAATCAGTCAAACTGGTGATTAGACATTTAAGAAAAACAGATCAAAAGCAAATAGTTAGATTGGGATTTTCTTTCATCTATCTTTGTATTTTAGACAGAGACATAAAACAAAAACAACTGGAAATGTGTATTTGATTGCTTTTTCCAGCCATCCATTCTGGATGACTGTGCCATACCACCTGAAAAATAATGAAGTGCTTATAGTTCCCCAAGGTCTTTCAACTGACAGAAAAAGTCTAGGACCATTAACAAGGATTAATGTTTATGTACATAATCTTCTATGTATACATAATCTTCTGTAATATTATTTGGGTATATACAGCATGTACTGAAATTGAATATAATGAGTTAGCATTATATTCTTTCCCACTAACTAAATGCTAGAATTCTTTAGTGGGGAGTATATAATATGTGTGGTCACCCTCAAGAGCAAAGTGGGCTCTCCTAGGTCTTCGTCTTGTAAACATGAAAGGTGGGGGGTAATAAAGAGACATTAGCAATAGAGGATTTTGTTTTTCAAAAATGCTATCTAGCCCCTTAGTGTTCATATATCAGTACTCTAAGGGCCCATTTGAGACCACCTTTCTTATCTACTTTCTGCTTCTAGACAGGATTATATCCACAACATGTCCAATATGAGGGGTAATCCTACTCTTAATATCCTCCGAAGAAGATTTAAATGCTTTCATTTGTAACCTATGCCTGAGTTTTGACAACATTCATAATCAAGTCATTCTTTGTAGAGCTGACCTAAATCCCTCTTAACCCAGCAAGAATTCATTTCCTCTGTGGGCTCCTTAGAAGAGCAAGCTTATCACCTTCTTCCACATAGTCTTTCAAATACTTGGCTAATAAGTCTCAGGTCTACAGAAGGCCTGAGAGGGCTGGGATAAGCACTAAGCTCAATGGATCTTGATGCAGGCCTATACTTGGAGGGTGGTTCTCAAAGTGACTTTTAATTCACAGGGCCCTCACACTGACAAGCTATGGCTGAGGAAGCAGAACTTGATGGGATTATCTCCTTGGGGGTGCTACTGGCATCCTAAATGGGGACATTCTTTGTTATTGGGATTATCCTTCTCATTGCAGGACATTTAAAATGCCTGCCCCTGACCCACAGTCAGTCCTCACTAAATGCCAGGAATACATACACCCCAGGTTCTCTGGCAACCAGATTTTCCATCTCCACATCTCCAGGTACCCCATAGTGGGGAAATACTACCCCTCTTTGAGACCTACCAGTTAATAACCCCTGGATTCACACTCATCAATTAAGCCAGAATCAAACAGTTTGTAGATGCACAAAAGAAAAGTCACTATTTTCCTATGGTACATTTCAAGTAGTCTTAACACTTCTTTTTCTCCACATTCTAGGTCTGTTACAAGTTATAAAGGATAAAGTTAATAATAACATCCCTGTCACTTACTAATTATCTATCATCCACCAGATTCTCTCTGCCATTTTGCATTATTTAATATTTAACAAACTGGTATTTAGGTAAAAATCAACATCCTCATTTTAAATATGAAGAAAATGAGGATCAGAGAGATACATACACGGGCTCAAAATCACCCAGATAATTGATAAAACCAAACCGACATCTTGCTAACTCTAAAACCCTTCCTATTTTCAGAATGTCGGTCTGCCATAGAGGCTGCCATATATTTATATATGTGGGTCCCACGCACAGGCAGGAGATCTGGGTCAAAGACACATGTGACAAAGTATCTCACAAACTTAAATAAGGTCACTCAGACTTGATGGAGTGAGGAGAGAAGGTAGCCAGGGACAGCACCCTAGAAATACAGCAAAGAGAGTAGAGTCAGGGACAGAAGAGGAGGAATTTTCATAAGGATATTTATTAGAAAAACTTGAGATATTAATTGAGAAACTTCAGAATCACAACAATAAGAGAGCCTATTTACACTAACATCTTACTACAGTGCTAAAGAACTTTAGAATCTGTAGGGCAAAGGCAAAAATGTAAGAATCAGGTAAATGTTAAAAAAATCATAGTGATTTTTTCTACTGTAACTCAAGATACAGCATTTCATTAACTAAAATGTAGGTAAGACTTGCATACATCATAAATGCTAGTAAGTTTCTACTTCTATCTCACAAGAAATAAATATTTTGTTTTAGAAAATAAAAGTTTGTAGTCAAGGTATACATGAAACTGCTCAATGCTTTAGATACATAACTGTGAAACGTTTAACCTTTCTTCCTAGGAAAAACTTCGTCTTTTGAATTTACTCATTGGTGAATGCTTAAAAGGGGTTTCTACTTTTCTACATGATATTTAAACAAAAGGAAGAAGATAACAATTAACCCAGATTTTTGAATGTTAAAACTCTTTTGTTTTATTGTTTGGTTACTACTCTTTTCAACCACCTTAGGTCCTTTGTGACTGAAAATTATAAGAAAATAATAAGCAAGAAAGTAATAAGTAAATGACAGAAATAGAAAAAGTAAATGATGAGGATACTGGTAAAATTTGAGTGATTAAACTTGTGATAAATTTAGGAGTAACTATATGGAAGAAAATATGGACAAGAAGGACTGATCAAGGGTACCTGGGTGGCACAGTTGGTTAAGCGACTGACTTTGGTTCAAGTCATGAGATCTCGGTTCACAACTTCAAGCTCCACTAAGGCTTTGCACTGACAGCTTGGAGCCTGGAACCTGCTTGGATTCTCTGTCTCCCTCTTCCTCTGCCCCTCCCCTGCTCTCACTGTCTCTCTCTCTGTCTCTCTCTCTCTCAAAAGTAAATAAAAACATTTAAAATTTTTTAAAATAAATAAATAGGAAGGACTGATCAATTTAACTGGCCCAGGATTCACGATAAAAAGTCATGGTGATAAATTTCCTTTTGGAGGACTTAAAATCGGAGTCCTCAAATGTTATTAGGAAGACCACTGATGCTGTAAGCACAGCAGTGACTCTTGATAGTCTGGTCCATAATAAAGGCTACACCAGCAGAAGGATAGCTATTGTAGCTACATACTGCAAGAGGACACCAGGGTGAGAGGAGTTAATAGAATAGAGGAGTCAAAAGTTTGCATAAAAATCAGGATAGTCAGTGCTGAGGAAAAGTCCCTAGGTTATTGATTAAAGGGGCCTGTGGTAAGCTTGAGAAATTTCATAAGGACTTCTGGGATACGGAGATAGAAAAGAGATACAACTTTAGATCATCGTCCAGGCGTGCTAGTTCCCTAATGCTATTTTAATGAACCTAGCATTGATTCTGTGTGTTCAAATCTGCAAGCATGGACGGTTTACAAATAATAAGCATGGGCGATTTACAAATAATAAAGCAATTCTTCACGTCCTCATCTTTTCCCTGTCCTATATTCCAAGTACTACAGCTATTCTCAACTCTTTGGCTATTGGAAATCCATATCCCATCCCTAATCATGAGACCACTCATTTAAACCTGACCCTATTCCTCTGCACACAGTGTCCTTGCTGGGCTGTTACTGAATACTTCGATTTCATTTTCTTTGAAGGAAAACAGTACGCTGAAACCCTACAACTAATACAACAGTATTACTGGTTAAAATACTGGTTACTTGACTGCCTCTTGTTTTGAGAAAAAAGTATTTAAGATCTTTAAGAGTTAAACTTAATAATAACTTTAAATGTTTAATAAGAATGACAGGGCTTTTCCTAAGGATATAATAGAGAAGACAGAGTTCAGAGCTTTGAATCCCCTAATCATGTAAGAGTTTGTTTTTCACAGCCTTCATGCCAGATGCTCTTTCTGGGCTGGCTAAACTCAATACAATGGTTGTGTAGTGAGAATCCATTATGTCATCCTCGAAATACTAAACACTGGCCAAAAAACAAAAACAAAACAAAAGCCCCCAAAAAACAAGGAAAAAATGAAATTAAAGATAAACACAAACTTGTATTTCACTCATTATCAACAGATATTCTCCAAATGCAGTTCGTCCCATGAACTGTATCTTATATTTTTTTAAAAACACATTAATTATCACAACCCTTCTATGAAAGTATCAAATAAGGGAATAATTACTTTCAGCGTTGCTGTGTGAAGTTAGGGATTGCAGCCCATGATCCCTCAATTAGTACTTGCAATGGATAAACCCCAAATAGAAAACAGCAACTGCTTTGGGTCACAACGATTTCCTTTGTAGGATTAGATGGGAAGTGGGTGCTTTGATCTCTACAGAGAGCCAATTACATATCCTAAATAAGGCCTCTTCTGGAGTTACTGGTTTTCAATTGCATTTAAATTATCTAGATCTATAAAAGAAACACTTATGGATACAATGTGTTTGTCAGTGACAAGGTAAAACTCAAATTACCCCCCCAAAAAGAGAAAATTAAAGTTACCATGAAGTTTCTGGTTCATATTTACCTCTGTATTTTGAAAAAGAGGTGGATGGATAGCCAAGAAATGGAATGAAAACAAAATGGAGATGTATAAACAAAAGTCAGCTTTTCAGGAGCTTTGAGGAAAAAATAAGTCTTCGTTTCTTTTTTTTTTTTTGCTGAAACTTTAAAGATATAGTTATGACATACTTTGCATAACTAATATTCAGTATCTATGTCCCACACATATGGAGGATTATTGAAAGATTCTACCTTGGTTGGGCAAAGGAATTTCAGAATGATGGTAAACTATGCATGTGAATGCAAGCAGATCATTACAGTGCAAAGGCCACTACTATTATATCATACTTTCAACATATAGAAGAGCTGTGGCACCAAAACGGCCATAATTTATATTCACTATCTCTCTCATACTATGTATATGAGACTGCATATAGCATGATTGATTTCATATTTAAAGCATTATATCTGCTGGATGGGTATCTCATCTCAGCCTTAAATGTTTCTGCCAAAGAAATTTTCACAGTGGTGTCCCCTGACACCTGTGTTTAATACCTCCTCCTCCTTGCTTTTCTCATAGAGCAGCTTAATTTTTTTTCTAATGTTGAGCCTCACATCATTTATTCCTTGCCAAGTTTAAGGTTGTCACACCAAGACCTGTCCTTTTTGTTAATGAGAATAATTGATTTCTGTCCAAGTGTATATCTTATTGTGTATTTTAGATTATTCTTAGCTGCCCCTTAGGCTTTCTTCTTTTCCTTCAGACTGAACATATCTAGTTAGGTTCACCCTTTCTGACAAACCTTGTTTTCCAAACATTTTATCACATTGTTTCTCTGCACTCCCTTCAATTTGTCACTGCCTTTTTTCTTTCTTTCTTTCTTTCTTTCTTTTTTAACAGCCTCACATGAGCGAAATCCTCTAGAGGGCATTTTAGCAACAGCCAGAGAAGGACAAGAACACCATTTTTTATTCATTCCCAGTTTTTCTGTTGAAACAACAAATAGAAGTGCATGGTTTTTTTTTTTTAAATAAAAGCATGATACACAGGGCCTAACACATAGCAGGTGCTCAACAAAAGTTTATTTTTTAATAGTATTATTTTATCCAATAGTTGAGCAGGCGACAAAGGAGAATAGAGGGGCTGGAAGAGAGGAAAACTGGGAAGAAAGGTTCTATGGGCAAGTGTGTCATGATCATTATTCCTCTTCTGCTTCCTCTGGCTACTGTGAGTGCTGATGACACTCTGGCACCAAAGGATTAGGACTCACATTCAAAATTCCTTAAGGAAAAGAAAGTTTATGCATTTCTGCTTTTTTTTTTTTTTTTTTTTTGCTCAACAACATACTTTTACCCAGCATGCCATTCTATGATCCTTTTCCTTATTCATCCTGGAAGGTGTGTTTTTGCTTCTTTTCTTTAGAATTCATTCTAAGTATGTCATGATCCACTGAAGATGAAACATGACTTTCAAATGAAGATTGACCCATGAAAAGAAGGAATCAGGATGAAGTTAGACTCCTCTTGCATTGCTTCACCTCCCCTTATTCTATCCCTTTGAGGAAGATTTAACTGGACACCTTTGCAAGTTAATCTTCTTGCTTTGGTTGGTGGCTGACTGAAAGGTATCCACTCAAGGGACATATCTAAGAACTGCAAATGACTTCTGACACTTACTCATCCATGGAAATGTGAGGTTCTTTCCTTACATACCTATCACCACGTCTATCTTCCACTCAGTCCTTCCTCATTAATATAAGGAGAGGAAGCCACCTGTGTGACACGTGCCATTTTAGTGAGCTACAGGTAGATTGTATATTTATATGTCTTTTCATCACAAGCTTCTCCCCATCCCAAGTTACAGCTGTTAGATTTCCAAAGGAGAAGGAGGAATAAAAAAGGGATAAATGAAGAATCTTACAAACGGAATTCATGGCTGAAGGCCATTCATATTTATGTCTCTTTATCCATCACAGAGTGATCTGAGGCTACTGAATTTACAAAATATTGTTAGAATTAGGGTACATTTCTGAGGAAAAGAAGATTTAACTATCTACAAATTATAGCTTATGGAGGGCTATAATTAAAAAAAAGATAAATTTGTTTTATTCTGTGTAACTCTGGAAGGCAGAAGACAATGCATCAAACACATATTAGCTCAATAAAAGAAAACCTGCTGTAATCATTTAAAGGTGGTTAAAGTGAAGTGTTTTACCTATCAGGAGTATTAAGTTCTCCATCACTAGCAGCATTCAAGCAGGGACTGGATAAGATTCGTTATTGTGAGGTGCAGATGGAATTTATACATATAATATCTTGAAGAATGGGCTAAATTGATTGTTTCCAAATATTGGTACTGACTCCAGGTGTATCATCCAGGTGCTTAGTTAAAAAATAAATACTGCGGGATGCCTGGGTGGCTCAGTCCATTAAGTGTCTGACTCTTGATTTGGGCTCCGGTCACAGTCTCATGATTCGTGTGTTCCAGCCCTGCATTGGGCTCTGTGCTGACAGCACGGAGCCTGCTTAGGATTCTCTCCTTCTCTCTCTGCCCATCCTCTACGTGCAAGCATTCTCTCTCTCTCTCTCTCTCTCTTAAAACTCTCAAAATAAATCAATAAACTTAAAAACAAATAAAATAAATACTGAATTTTCACCCTCAACTATTGCCTCAGAATCCTTATAGGTGAGACTGGGGAAATTAGTATTTCACACATGCCCCTGGTGAATCCCTGAGTACAGCCAGGTTTGCACCTTAATCCTGAAATGGATTAGAGGTGACTGTTGAGGCCTCATCTAAAACAGAGCTTCTACTGTAATCTGGACTGTACTACTAGGAGCTGAATATATCATGTGACTCACTCACCTTTGATTTTTGTTACGCCAACTATTTGGGTCCCAAAGCTCTTTGTTAAAGACCTAAATATAGTCACATAGAGATACATTATGTCTTAAGATACATGGGTGAAATATAGTTAGAAGATTTGTAACTTCCTAATGAAAATGCTAATTCCTGAAAATTAGAAATGCTAGGCATAGTTTTTAAACATGTGGTGAATGGAACCCACAGGAGAAGCAGACTCTTAGCTTGGCAGGAACTGGACCTATACCTACTTCATTCCCAGCACCTTGTCCAACACGTAGCATAGAAATGTCCAATCAAAATATGTCGAACATGTTAATAAGCAATTTAATTTAAAAGGTTACTATATCCAGAGGCTCCTGATGACAGGTGAAGGGAAAACTGTGAACACCTGAAATGCAGAATGGACTTATTTTTATGTATGAAAAAAGTGTGGGACGTGCAAATAAAAACAATGTTTTTATCACATTTCGCACAGCAAAGAGTGTAGCTTTGAAAAATCTCATATTTACTCAATGTCTTACAGAATGATATATATCCTCATTTTACAATCTTTGAGACAGCTAAGCTATAAAAATTATCCAATAGAATGATACAATGAGACATCACCTATATTTTAGCCTTTGGCCAAAAGGCCAAGGGGTCATTTAAAAGTATATTACCAATCTCAGCCTATGTCTGAAGGTGTCTGGTTTCATCATTAAAAGACTAACAAATACTTTTCTTTCTACCAAAAATAGACTCAATTTTTTTATTAAATATTATATTTCAATTTGCTTAGCTATGGTGGATTTAACAATTTGCTTTCTTTTTATGGAGACAAAAGAAAAAGGTCCTAGATAATATTTCTGAAATATACTGCAAGGCTTTTAAAAAGAAAAAAGAAATATGTGTTAGGAGAAAGGCCCATAAATTCTTGACCTTTTATCTCTACTGAAAAGATCATTTAAATTCACTTAATCCTTGAGGTTCACAGATGTGTAAGAATGTACAAGGAAAAGTGTGAACACTTTTATCAGTGAGAAGCAGGAAAGAACATGAAAAATAAGCACAGGCTCCTTTGAAATGAGAGGTGAAGCAACATTTCGTATCCACGACATGTCTATTTCTAAGAAAAAGGGTGAATAGAAATAAATGCTAGTACAAGATTTACAAGATCTTCTGCTTCCACAATTTTTAGAACTGTAAAGTACAACTGACAAATATGTCTCAATGACAGATAAAATATAAAGGAAGAAATAATGATGTCAATAGTCATTGTGATTCTTAGAGTTTGCCAATAGAAGCTTATGAAAATAGTCTAGGAAAGTTAGAACTGTGTTTCAGAATTCTCTTTAAAAAGAAGTGAAGAGATCAAAATTGCTTTCACACTATCAGTCAGAATTTTCTATCTAGAAATGTATTTGGAATTAACCCAGTATTCTTTGACTTTGGTCTTTCATGTCTAGGACAATGATAACCACTCTTCATGAAATTAGGGATTAGAGTTAAAATAGAATATTATACTGCGAGAAATTTTAAAGTTTACATATTAAATTTTTGTAAATCTTTTAAATTTTCTATCTTATAGCAGACTCTGACCACTCTAGTTAACAGATTATACCCAGAGTATAATCTTGGAATTAACCCAGTATTCTTTGACTTTGGTCTTTCATGTCTAGGACAATGATAACCACTCCTCATGAAATTAGAGATTAGAGTTAGAATATTAAACTGTGACAAATTTTAAAGTTTACATGTTACATTTTTTTAAATCTTTTAAATTTTCTATCTTATAGCAGACTCTGACCACTCTAGTTAACAGATTATACCCAGAGTATAATCTAATAATTTCAGAATCTTGCAATATTATCAAAATGAAGGTTACTTCTAAAAAAAAATTTTTCTGAAAGGTCATCTACCATAATAATTATTCCAAATGCTGTAAACTGATATTATCAGAAAAAAATAATATTTTAAAAATTTTAAAAATCAAGGTGCAATTTAAAATACAATAAAATGCTCCAAGTTTGTCTAGATTTTGCAAATGTACATATCTATGTAACTATCATTCTAATCAAGATTTAGAATATTTATATCACCCCAAACCTTCCATGCTCCTTTGCTCACAAATCTCCCCATCTCCTGTACACAATCTTCAACCAACTACTATTCTGCTTTCTGTCACTACAGATGTATCTGTTCTCTAAGATCTCATATAAATGAAGTTATACAAAGTGCATCCTTTTGAATCTGGCATTTTTGCTGAGCATAATGTTTTTAAACTTTATCCATGCTGTTAACATGCATCAGTAATTCATTCCTTTTTATTGCTAAATAGCATTCCATTATAATAAGAAACCACAATTTATGTGTTCATTTACCTGTTGTATTTAGTTTGTTTCCAGTGTTTGGCTCTTCTGATTATAGCTGTTATGAACATCGTGCTGCTTAAACCAGTTTACAATTTTAACTACATGTTTATCTTTCTAATAATTTAAAAGACACATATGAGAGATGAGTGAAGTAGAGGAAGGAGATTAAGAGTACATTTATTATGATAAGCACTAATAATACATAGAACTGTTGAATATATAGTACACCTATGACTAATATAAGACTGAACGTTAATTATACCGGACTTTCAAAATAAATAAATACATACATACATACGTATATACAATTTAAAAAGAAGTATAGTGATCTTAAAATTCAATTAATTTAAAAAGACACACATGTGGGATATAGATTTCACATGCAAGAAACATAACAGGATATGAGATAACTTTTTGCAAGAGTTATTAAATAAGAACTTTTCCTCTTTTGTGACCTTTATTTTGGTTTTAGAATTTTAAAATTTTCTTCAGAAAAAAATTCCAAGTACTTAAGAACTTGAGTGTACTGCATCATTACCTTTTATCTTCTTATCCTTTCACTGTGTACAATTTTGTGTACAATTATAATGTACATTAAAACATACCATTTAATCCCGGTCACATTCAATAAATGTGCTAACCATACAGTTCATAATTTGGTGAACTTGAGGAAGGTGTGATGCTTACATATGTGTGTTCACACAGTCAGCATATGAGTTTTCCATATGTCAAGAATATGTTATAACAGGAAAGGCTGACATTTTCAGCAAATTCCCATTCCTTTCTGACCACTGCCCCCTGCCTAACTCCCACTATAACAATAAGAAGAAAGAATATTTATAATATTTGAAGAATAGTAGAACTTAGGTTGGGAATGTGCTGCTAACCACCAGATATATTCTTGTCTTTCTTTAAATATTTCTTGTTTAAATAGAGAGAGTACAAGCAGGGGAGAGGCAGAGAGAGAGAGAGAGAGAGAGAGAGAGAGAGAATTCCAAGCAGGCTCCCCACTGTCAGCATAGAGCCCGATGCAGGGTTTGATCTCACAAACCATGAGATACGACCTGAGCTGAAACCAAGAGTTGGACACTTAGTTGACTGAGCCACCCAGGCACTTCCAAATATTTCTAACATATGTCTTACTGACAGAAAGTCCTTTTATCACCACGTTAGGTCAACTGTATTTGTTTATCTTGGTGTAAAGAGAGAATACACAAAAAACACCAACTTTAGGAATTACTCAAATATTGTTTCTCATCAGTGCCTTAGGCTTAAAATCTTATGAAATTCTCATTATTTCATTGGCTGCAAAAAAATATTCCTACTGGCCTCTCAGGAAGGTGAAGTCCCGGGAGGATAAAAACTTTAATGATTGGGGCACCTGGGTGGCTCAGTCGGTTAAGCATCCAACTTCGGCTCAGGTCACGATCTCACGGTTTGTGGGTTCGAGCCCCGCGTTGGGCTCTGTGCTGACAGCAGCTCAGAGTCTGGAGACTGTCTTCGGATTCTGTGTCTCCATCTCTCTCTGACCCTCCCCTGCTCATGCAGTCTCTCTGTGTCTCTCAAAAATAAATAAAAAACATTAAAAAAAAACCTTTAATGATTGATTAAATGCAGGTCAGTCAAAAATATTTCCTGTATAATCACTTTAAATGGATCAGTCACCATAGAAGCAATTAAAATAGAACATGATCTCTAAATCCTTCCTGGGTCTTAAATTCTGTGGATTCACATAACTATAAAATGAGAATATAACAAGGCTGCCCTAAACATGTACAAAATAATAGAACATAGCACGTTATCAGTGTTTGCAAGGGTTTTTATGATGGTCCTCACTTTCCTTTATCATAACCTTTATAATTCATTAATTTATATTCTGCCTTCCAGTCATTTTAAATGATTCTTAAATCCTCACCTCTGTGACTGCATATGCTGTTCCTTCTGCCTAGAATTCATTTCCACCTTGCTAACCTTTATTTCTTTTTCGGGTCTTTATAGAGACATCATCTTATCCAAGACAAGTTTATCTAAAGTCCTGAGACTAGGTTAGGTATCACTCTTATATGTTTCCCTCTAGCTGCTGTTTATTTCACTTTATTATCACTGTCTCTTGACTTCTTAACATTCCCCACAAGTTGAAAGCTCTGTGAATGCAAGAACCATATATGTATATATATACAACAGAGGAAATTCCTAGGGTTTGCTAAAGGGGTTGGTACACAGTGGACACCTCATAAATATATGTGAGAGAATGAATGAATACATGAATGAATGAGTTTGAATACATATAGTATGGAAGAGGAAAAAAAAACAGAGTGATTGCTTAGCTAAGATGAATCGAGGCAGTCTTCCTGAACTAGGTGAGTCTTGGTCTAGATTTGGAAGAGAATGGAATCTAATAACTGGCAGAGAAGAGATTGGTGTACCAGGTTATATAAAAAGTAGTGTATAAAAGTCATATTCTAGAAATTGAAAAAAGAATAGGTTGACCAAAAAGGTACACTATAAGTAGAAAACTAACATGAAATAGAGTTGAAAAAAAATCAGTAGCAGTTGGTAAAGAATTTTAAGAGCTACAAGCTAAAGATTTACATTTTAAAAAATCACTAAGTACATATTTAAATAGGTGGATATCATGCTGAAAATGATCTGAGGAGAAAATACTGTTATTTAATATTTTTTTGTAAATCAAAATTTTAATAATAAGTAAACAAACAGGTATGTACTGAAGACTGTAGGTATGAAAGAAAGAAAAGGAAGGAAGGAAGGAGGGAAGGAAGGAAGAAGAGAAGAGAAGAAAGAAAGAGAAGAAAGGCAAGAAGGAAGGAAGGAGAAGGAAAGAAAGAAAAAGAAGGCAGATGACATTTACACTGAAAAAGAAAGATAATTTTTAAGTCTTGTTTTCCATAGTTTACCTCTAGCTAGAGGTATGAGAAGCCTTGGGGAGCATCCTTAGAATGCCACTAAGATACTTCATAGCAACACAGTGTCAATTAAAATGGACACCAGTAAAGCATGGGCTAGTGGTCTGGAAAGAAACATTCTGTTCATTCAATAAACCTACTCTCATCTCATTTCTTAGGGCTTTAGGATTCGATTAAGTGTTAAAAGTTGTACAGGGAGAAATGTGGGTTCTGATTAGACAATAACCAGGTCATTAATTTTTCATATTTACATATAATGTTTCTCCTACTACAGAACTGGTTTTCAAAAACTCTAAAAACCATAATGTACTCAAGTATCATGTCTCTAACTTATCTTTTGTGATCAAATAATCTGGAACAAAGAAATGCATGTCTTGATCACTGAATTAAATAGCACATGTATGAAGTGTGTGGCTATGTTGCCTAAATAATTAACCACTACTCAATGATTATGCTAACTAGGACATACTGAAGTGGGTAAGATTAATGAATATGTTACTTACAATTTAGCAGCTTCCCTACCAACAGTTTCTTTTGTTGAACTTTTTTAAAAAAGAATCTTTGCAATTTTTATATTAATAGTCTCCAATTGGAAACATCTGGGTCCTCTCCAAGACTGACACTCAGAGGCTTTGTAAAAGATCAATATCTGGTGAGCATGCTGCACAGTGAATATTTGACATAATGAAAAACCAAGCACACCAGGGAGGCAGCATGCTAGGGTCAAAAAGTGGCCCCTGTGGAAACCCAGAGGGCTGTGTGTTTATCTCATCTTTGTTATTTGCTGGTTATGAAATTTGGGCAAGATTTTTAATTTCCATTAATCTCAATTTCTTTGTCTAAGAAGGATGGAGAATAATGCCAATCTCAAAATGCTTTGTGTAAAGTATCTAATACAATGCTGGGGACAAAGTCAGTGCTCAATTAATATTTAGTATTAGTGGCAGTTGGATAATTATTTGAATGCGTTTTTTCACTAGTTCCTTTGAACAAAAATATACTTTGGAATTGGCATTATGCTGTATAAAGTATTCCTATGACACGTCATGCAATCTATTAATATTGTCTGCATTCTAAGTCACTCAGAATCAAAAACCTCCAGAGTTGGAGGAAAGCAACTAGAACATGCGTTTTTCTCTCTTGGCATCAGAAAGGAGACATTTTTCTCCCACTCTAGAATATTTCCAACTTCCCACGACTTGCTCCTCCCCAAATACAAATTTTTCGAGAGATGTTTAAGGAAGAAAAATGGAGATGTGTCCCTCCCCTTTTGGTAGATTAAATCTTCCCACTCTGTAGGTGGGCTGTTTTCCAAATAATCATCTGGTCAGAAGGCCATTCATGAATGGGCTCATCTCACTTATCCCTAGGTGATACTTTCTCCAATTTAGTCTAAAATATCATTACTGCATACCCATCCATCTTTTTAGGGAGTTGGGCTGTGCCCCTTCCACTGCTGGCTCCTTGGTGAAATTGGCTGCTTGCTGCTCCTCTGTCTTGTGTATCCTTAGAAAAATGTGCTGCTGTCATGATTCTACTGGCTAGAACCAAAGTTGTCAGGATTCCAAGGACAAATGCTTACTCAGAGAAAAGGAATGGGCACAGTAGATACGGCTTTGGATCCAGACAGATCTAAGGTCAGATTCTTATTCTACAATATAGAGGCTGTGTGACCACTGATGGTGTCCTACAGTCTCAGTTTTCTTTGCTCTGATATAACTACTTTGCGCATTGTCATAATGAATAAGTAAAGTCACAAACCCAAAGCATCTAGTATAAGAATGTCTTTCTCCCTTTCTCACTCATCCAGTTTCCCTCAAAAACCATTCTTAGCTTTTGTTAGCAAATTTATGAAGCCCCTTTTTAAGTCAAATTACACACCTGCACACATTCAATTGTGAAAAGACAAAACGTCCTAATGTTTTAAGCTTTTTTATGCTAAACCTGGTAGAATCCTTCAGTAGATGCTCTTGAGTCCTTCTCTCTCATTAAAAAAGTCCTAGAAGCAAGGATTTCCTTCCCTCTAATCAGGAACACAATCTGAAACCATTCTCAAATGATGGATCAGATAAACTGAGTCATCAGTACACACATACACACTCACATACACACAGGATGTGAGTTATTCCAGTCCTTGAGCTCAACTGGGAGTGCCCAGTTTACTTCAATGGGCTTCATATCTTAAGTGCACATTTTTATGAAGAAGTCCTTCCCTAAAAATGGAGGCAATACAGTACCATATAAAAATGAGTCCCTCACACCCGAATTTAAATTCCAGATTTGCCATTTACTAACTGTGTGACTTTGAGATATAGCTAATAAATGCCAAAAACACTTTATATGTAAAAAAGGAGATAATATCTACCTGTTTTTAAAATTAAATTACGTTTTTATAAACTATCTCAGTGTGAGGAACATAGTAGGCACTCAATAAATTGTAGGTATTTATGTATTTTGTTATTCTTGTAATTATCACTAGGAAACTATTTCCCTTAAATAGTCTCCCTCCATTATTCATAAAACATATAGAGAACGTATGCAAATAATCCTATCCTGCCTCCCCATGCCCTTATCTACTGATGAGCAAGCACAAATAGTCACAAATAGTGCTTCCAGGACACAACTGCTTTAAACTGAAATCCTCCTCCTTGTTCTGTATCTCATGTCCAATGGAGCAAGTTCATTCCCTTTTTCACAAGGAAGCATTTCAAACACCCAGAGGCAGCCTCCTTGGACTCCCTATGCCTCGCCCCCCCCCCCCAGGCTAAATACTCTCAGTTCCTTTAATGTTACTCATATTTCATGGTTTCTAGACATTTAACTACTGGTCACCCCTGTATGAAGGAGTTAGTGGATCTAGGTAGGGTTTAATTTCTAAATAGTGAAATACTAACATGAGACCAAGAAAATTACCTAGGAAGAAGAGAATGTAATGGGGGATCCTCCCACGATGCAGATAATACACTATTCTTTATTACAGAATGGTTATGGAAAACAATGTTCAAAACTAAGTGGGGAAATTTAAAGCTCTGTTGGCTTCTGTCGGCCAACCTCCTGCTGCCCTATCAGGATGCTGCCAGGAGCAAGATTTCCAGCGTACTCCTGTCCTAGTTTTTCAAATACTTCTCAGTCTTTTCAGTTTATGCTGCACGATATTTCTTTTCTTTTTGGGACCACACAATCACTCATTTTTTTGCAAGTTAATTCCCTAAGCAAGATGACTTCTTAAAAGCAAATTTAAACTCAACAGAATTAATGTTGCTCATCTTACCTACTTTGAAAATGATTAAATGTAGCCTAACCCTTCTACTGTGGCAAAATTTAATATCCTTGGCTGCACTATAAATAAGGAGTCCATTAATCCTCAGTTACTATTGCTTTTTATACATAGAGTTATATATTTAGGTTAATCAGTAAGTATGTGACACAACTGCTTTTTTCTTCATCCTCAGGCAAAGGACAAATACGTTAGTTTGCACAAGTTAAATAATACAGATCTTGCCTCACCTTTCTCAACCCTTTATCGTTACCAGATACATTTCAGCAAAAAAAATAAAAGGTTTCTTTTGTTCCAAGCACTTCTTGTTACCAGGCATGCTGGTGGAAAAAAAATTAACAGATTTTCAATTTTTGGTAGTTAGACTAATCAGTAGGATTTTTTTTCTTTTTAGCAAGAATTAACACCCTTCAGGCTCTCTTTCAAAGGCAAATAACCTTCTGTTCCTGATGTTTTGCACAACTTGATGTTCCTACTATTTCATTCTTTCAGATTTGGTTTCATATAGTTGAGATAATGATCAAACCAAGCAGATCAGCATGAGACTTTATACACAGGAGAACAAGCCAGCTCTAGAGACACCAGTCCACAATCAGCCTTTATCTTACAGCCTGAAATCAGCCCAGTCCTTATTTTGCTTTCATCATCAGATGGTTTTCAGCTTGTACAACTACAGTGTGTACCATGCGGATCATATATTTTTAATACCATATACTAAGATTAAATGTTTATTTCTCAACTGAATCTCCATTCTCTTTCATTTCTACAATCTTTTCCCTCATTGTTTTCATTTCCTGCTTAATCTTTTCTAATATTTTCTTTTCTTTTCATTCAAGGAGACTTTGGATGTCCTCTACATTGCTGAGCTGATAAGTCTGTCCTTTATTGCATCCTTGGAAATAGAAGCCTGCTATGCATTTGTGTTGGAATCTGTGCTTATAAAGGCTTAATCAATTTTCACCTGAGCTTGACCCTCACTGTGCTTCCTTATTTTGATAGAAAGCAGTATTAAGATAGGTTTTAAGTACTTAGAATTTTGAGACTGAGCACCAGAATTTCGATTCCAGCTATGTACTTGCAAGTTTTTTCCCCTCTTAGCTGAATTATTAAATTTACAAAAGCCTTAGTTTTCTCATCTTTTAAATGGGGATACTACTAGCATTTATCCTAAAGGTATTATAAAAAATTAAATGTCATTGTGCATCTATTATACTTAGCACAAAGTATAACACATAATAGTAATACCAAAAAAACCTTCCATGAATATAAATAAGTTCCCATCCTCATCTCACAGAGGAGATGTCGTTTTTAACTTCGCTGTAAAAATAAAATGGACATTTTCTAAAATGTTCTGCTATTTCCTATACTGAATAATTTTGTGAGCTTTGCAATTTTTTTCAGGTCTTTAAGGTACTACATTTCTCTTCACTATGTCTACACTGCCCTTCTACTGTCCTCTCATCTTAAATGATGAATGACTTCTTGAGACTATTAAATATACTATAATTATTTTTTCCAGCTTCAGAAAAAAATCTGTACCTGTTCATTCCTCCTCATAGGACTGTTAAAGGATTTCATCTCATTTATGTGTTCAAGTTCATTTCTTTAGGAAATTAGGAGACACAGTAGCAAGAATGTGCTGTTAGCTTGACTTAATCAGTTCAATCCAGAGATACTTTCCATGATTATCAAATACCTTTAAATTTATCTTCAGGGAATTTTAGCATTTTATATATATTAATATATATATACACATATACATATATAATATGAATAGAAGGCCTTCCCCATATTATTATATATGAATGGGGAAGGCCTTTGATTCAGTGAAGTCAAAGGAAATTATTTTCATGTTTCTAATAAGCTATATCAGTGAAAGCAAATCAGTTTGTCAAAACTCTGTTGACATAATAAAATCTTCCTTTGATACTATATATCGGGTTCATCCTTGTATTTGTAGTCGTATTCTGCATTTTGCTACTTTATTCAGCCAATGTGTATCAAGGTTCCTATTAGAACTTGAAGTCAATATCTTGTATTATTTTTATAATAATACGTAACACTTGTGCATCTCCTTGTTAAATTTCTTATATTTTGCCTGAATGTCAAAAAGCCTCTATGAGAGGGCCATAAAAAGATTATGGAAATTTACATAGCTTTTACAAAAATATCCACATAAGTGTTCTATTAAAATAGTTAAAGTTCAAAAAATTAGGAAACATGGAAACAAAAGAACACAAGCCCCTTGATGGAGAACAGAAACTATGAAGCAAAAATTATTAATTTCTCTCTAAACAAGAAATTTCTTCTTTTAAATTTTTTAATGTTTTATTTATTTTTGAGAGAGAGACAGCGTGAGCGGGGGGGGGGGGGGTGGTCAGAGAGAGAGGGAGACACAGAATCTGAAGACAGGCTCCAGGCTCTGAGCTGTCAGCCGAGAGCCTGATGTGGGGCTCGAACCCACGAATTGTGAGATCATGACCTGAGCCGAAGCCAGACGCTCAACCAACTGAGCTACCCAGGCGTCCCATGAAATTTCTTTTAGTTAAATAGAAAATATGAACCAAAGCACTTGGATCTAAAGTATTTTATTTATGTACTGTGCAATAAATTGCCTTTTCTTACTGAGAATAAAAGCCAGGCAACAAAGAATATGCATGAGCCAGTGAGCTAAGCAAAGATTCCATTAGTTTCACTATCTAGTGAGGCTGAAGGAATGGTTGCAAGTCAGATTACATTTGACTATGCTCTGTTTCTATCACATTTCTATCACATCCACCACTTAAAGCGACAAGGATTTTCTTGTTGATAAATTTTTTGTCCTTGAGTCTGTGTTTGCCCATCTGCATTGTTATGAAACATGTGGCAAGTCATGAAATATGGTCACTGTAGCAGATAGTTCACAAATTACACTTATTATTAATCAATTTAGATATGAGTCAACTTAAAATAAGTTTAGCCATTCCTTGCTTAGATATTCTTCCTGAGTAGAACTCAGCATTTTGTTTTCACTCCATGAAAATCTTAGGAAAATCCCTGGTGTTTGAGAGAGGGTTGATCTACTAACTCTCTCTCTCTCCTTTTTTTTAAGTTTATTATTTTTTTTTGTTGTTGAGAGAGAGAGTGCACAGCCACATGCATGTGTGAATGGGGGAGGGGCAGAGAGAGGGAGAGAGAGAATCCCAGGCAGGCTCCATACTCTCGGTGCAGAGTCCCACACAGCTTTGATCTCACCCACCATGAGATCATGACTTGAGCTGAAACCAAGAATCAGATGCTTAACAGAGTGAGCCACCCAGGAGTCTCACTGCTAACTCTCTTTTATCGGGATTTTATTAAAGTCCATCTGACAGAGTCTTAACCTAAAACATGATTTGAAACTTGGTTTCTTCTAGTCAATTCTGTTTGACTAATAAGAAAAAAATCAGTAGACCTACTAATAAATATATATTGGCCATTTTCTGTTTGATCAAATGATTAAATATGTCTAATCATAAGGATATATATGTATAATGATGGAATAAACTACACAATATAAAAGGATTATGAACACTGTTGCATTTACCCTAAAATCATGTCACCAATTTGATATTCCCATTTCTTATTCTGATTTCCTTTCCATATATATTCCCTATAATACCTTTGTGGAGACCCCCATTTCCTCTTAGATCCATTTTGCTTGTCAAATGGGATGAATTTTGACCTAAACAAATGAGGAGGGGAGAAATTTTAAAGCTTCAAAAATAATCCTTTTTAAAGTATATATTTTTTTCTATAACACTGACACATAAACTGATAAAAATCTAAATGTTTTTATTTCTTCAGTTTCCTGTTATAGTTTACGGTAAAAAACACTGAACATTAATTATAAATTAGAGAATAGAACTGAATAGCTGAAATCTATCTTCACTAAATGATACCTGCTTTTGATGCTTCAATTTGTTTAATATAACATCTGGCTGATTTGATCAGTACTCTGCCATTTTGATTGAAAACAACACTTTAGTAGGGGAATTATTTCACTGGGTACATTTGGTATGGGGTATCCTCTTTGGGAAAAATCAGAGGGAATTTGAAAATAATGTTATTCCATTTAAAATATGGAAATGTGGTTATATTTATAATAAAAAGATAAGTTGGAGTGCCTATAAGATCAGAGGTCTTCATATATTTTGATGATGATTCTCTTTCCTTTGCCCTTTGGAAGACAAGAGATGTTTAACTCCTGTTTGCAGTATTAAATAGGATGTGGGCACATTGTCTGAGGTCAGATATAAAGTGGTGCTTGTGCCTAGAATTTTCCTAATAAAGTTAATGAAGGTCAGAATGGGTTGTCCATTCCTGCCTTCCTTCCTGCCCTCCTACTTCCTTCAGAAATCTTACCTTTTATGAATTGACTCGGGCTTCATATAGGTGAATAAAATGTCAATTTAAAAATAGCTATACTTTATTTATTTCTCCAAACATCTCCAATTAAAAGGATCTCTCATAATCTTATATTAGTGTTTCCTTAAATAGTGCTAAATTTTTCACTTACAATCCCCAAGAAGGCACTAGGTTTTTGGAATTTTCCTAAAGTTCTCATGAATAACAAATGTATCAAAAGAACATGATGCATCATACCTGTTTTAAACTTCCCAGGACTCTCCTGTTGATGAATGTTAATAATTCCAGGCAATGTTAAGGGAAGAAGGGAATTCCCCTTGAGAAGGGAATAAACATTGGAGAGCGATCTGAACACAAATGGAATAGTGTTTCTGTTCAATGAAGTCTGGAGTACTCTATTGGATATCAGAACTACAGGTGTCATTGGGTATTCCAAAAGCACTGACAGTATCCATAGTTGTTCTAAGGGGAAATAAATTATTCATTTGCCAAAGTTTGATTACCACTTGAAATAATATGCTAAAAATCACCTATGAGTATGAAAAGAACAAGCAAGAGAACAAGGCAAAAATGCAAGATTTATTTTCCTACAAAATAATTTATGTTGTTTCTTATGATTTGAGTAATACTTATCAAAAACAATCAGTGGCATCTGAGTGGCTCAGTTGGTTAAGCGTCCGACTTTGGCTCAGGTCATGATCTCACGGTTTGTGAGTTTGAGCCCCGCATCAGGCTCTGTGCTTACAACTCAGAGCCTGGAGCCTGCTTCGGATTCTGTGTCTCCCTCTCTCTGTTCCTCCCCTGCTTGCACTCTGCCTCTCTCTTTCTCTCTCAACAATAAAGATTTTAAGAAATTTAAAAAAAAAGAACAATCATGTATTTATACACTGGTAAAACTTTATAACAAGGGTAAGGATTCCTAATATTTCCTCCTGAGGATTTCCTATTGGTTTACTTAGTTATTTTTCTTTTTTTTAATTTTTCAATGTTTATTTATTTTTGAGAGAGACAGACAGACAGAGTGTGAGTGGGGGAAGAGCAGAGAGAGAGGGAGACATAGAATCTGAACAGGCTCCAGGCTCTGAGCTGTCAGCACAGAGACCCATGTGGGGCTCAAACTCACAAACCCGTGAGATCATGACCAGAGCTGAAGTCAGAGCCTCAACCAACTGAGCCACCCAGGTGCCGCTAGGCTTCTTCATCAAATAGAGTAATGTCTCAGATTCCTTAACTATGAAATAAGGATAATAAAAGCACCTTTCTAACTATTTTGTTATGAAGATAAAGTTGTTTAATACATGTAAAATAATTAGAAAAATCCCAGGCATATTAAGCATTTGGTAAATAAAAACAATGAAAGTATTATCTACATTGATCATAAAGATCATAAAGGATGCTCATAAATATCCAATTCTTTCTTCTTTTCACATACGATAGGATTGTACTTCCCCATCCCCTTGATTTTGGGTAATTGGATTTGAAGGTGAGAAGGAAGCATCTATTCTAAATTTCAGGACTATTTCTTGGATGACAAGGTGGACTTATAAAACTGCTAAAGAGAGTTGGAAAAATGGTAAATTCAGGTTTGGACATAGTGTGTTTGAGTTGACAAACATGGACAATCCGGTGGAAGTGTCTACCATGCAGCAGGATAAATAAGCTGGGGCTGGAGGAACATGTGGAGTCACTAGTTTATAAGTGACTGTTAGAATCATGGGCTTAGAGGAGTCACCCAGGAAGGGTTTATAGAGAAATCCTGAAGAGTAACGTGTAAGGATCAAAGTCTGAAGAATTTCAGGACTTGAAAAATAGTTCGTAAAGGTAACTAGTTACTTAGTTTTAAGGAGGATGAGAAAGAAGATTTAGAAGACTAAGAAAGAAGGCACAGCCAAAGGTCTGGAGAAAAACAGAAGAAAGTGATATCGCAGAAGTCAGTACACAAAATAAGTGTCAAAAATCCCATAGCCATAGAAAACACTCAGTTGCTGCCTGGGAAAATTGCACCTTTCAATGAATATGCACACTGTTCAGTTTATTCTTGCAAAAGCTTCTATTTCTTAAATTCATCCACAAGAAGACACTGTGTCAATTGTGAATATCTTGCTATTTAGTACATCAACCCCTGGCTGGATTACATTTCTAGCCTGTTTCTGGTTGCAAAAATAGACTGTGACACAGTAAGAGGGTTAAAAGAAGAGATTAATGGTGCAGGGTTTGCTGCAAACACACTGGAATCGAATGTGGGAACCTCTCAGATTTCTCATCTGCTACTGAAAGAGGCTAAATCGTTGGATGGGTACTGATAGAGATTTTCATCTCCATAACTCTGACTGTGAAGATGATATGGAGTGTTCTAGATGCAACAGTGGGTAGTCCATGAACCATGGCTCCAAAAATCACTTCTGTTAGGTACCAATCACATGTCAATCATCTCAAATGTGAAGAGTATGGTGAAACAAAGGCATAAACTGTACATTAATAAAGCCATTTTGTCAGCGATATATAACTTGTATTTTTTTGCCTGAAACTTACTTTATTTGCCATAACTTTACTTGGTCTTTGATTCAAATAAAATGGGATATATAGTTTTCAAGACATTGATTATATATGTGTATGTGTATGTGGTTTTATATATATATATATATATATATATATATATATAAATATATATATATATTCCCCTTCAATGAATAGCTTGTGACTAAAGAAGCAAAATTAGTTATTTAATAAATTATATTCTGTTTATAACCCTGCCAAATTGCATGTCTCACTGGCTAATATATAACCATGACTATAACACACTGTTGTTCGCTCATATATGAAATTGTGTTATTATTCCACATACACACATATATCAGAAATGGGTGTGCCATGATTAAAAGCATGAAATTTGCAGGTTTACTGGCTTTTAATTTTATAAATGAAAATATGAGACTTATTAGGCAATCTGTCCAAACTTATCTAACTAGGAAATCTAGGGACAATGACTCAAAATGGGAAACTACAGAATTTGTTTAAAAGGGATGTTTTAAAACTCTTTATCCACATTTTCAATAATAACTTATTTCACAGAATTGTCACTGATGTGGGTTTTTTTAAGTATCACAAAATGGTCACAAAATCACTCACTCACTTACTAAACATGTTTGAGATCATATGTGATTCAGTGAATGGGCAACACAGATGAAAAGGATATAGATGTTATTGTCAAAGAGGAGACAAAGATAGCTGGATTGACAAAGGATGTGATAGATCGTAGTAAGAGTTGTGCTCAATGAAAACCAGTTTTGACTTTCTATATGTTCCAAGTTCTTTCTCTTTCTGAGTCAGAGTTTTTTGATCTAACTTAAGAGAGAGTAAAGGACAGAAGGGAGAATAAAATATGGACTCCTGCCTTCCTGCCTTCCATTAAAGCTCTCATCAAATTTTTCAATCCTGTTCATTAATTATAAGTCTAGTAGTAAGCTAAAGTGGGCTTGAATTGGCTTACCAGCCAATTGCTAAGTATTTGGGAATTTTGTGAAATGGATACTAAAACACCACTGGGCAAGAAATACAAATTGGAACTTATGACTGAGTCACTAGGGATGTTGGCAAACAAATATAAAGTTCACAGTGTAAGCTTTAAACCCAGTACTGCAAGTCATTTCAAGAGATTAAAAATTATATTGCCATTTGTAACTGAATGGATTGCCATTTGATTATGCTAATTGAAATATATCAGACAGAAAAAGACAAATACCGTACTGTCTCATTTATTTGTGGAATCTAAAACAAACAAACAAAAATCAAATTGAAAAAAAACACCAAAAAAGAGCCTAGCTCATGAATACAGAGAACAGATTGGTGGTTACCACAGGTGAGGGTTGGGGGGTGAGCAATGGGGTGAAGGGGGTCAAAAGGTATAAACTTCCAGTTATAAAATAAATAGTGGAATTTGAGAAACTTAACAGAAGACCATAGGGGAAGGGAGGGGGAAAAATAGTTTCAAATAGAGAGGGAGGCAAAACATAAACGGATTCTTAAATACAGAGAACAAACAGGGTTGATGTGGGGGGGAGGTTGAGGAAAATGAGTGATGGCATTTAGGAGGGCATTTGTTCAGATAAGAATTGGGTGTTGTATGTAAGTGATGAATCATAGGAATCTACTCCCGAAGCCAAGAACACACTGTATACACTGTATGCTGGCTAACTTGACAATAAATTATATTTTAAAAATTAAAAAAATAAAATAATAAAATAAATAAGTTATGAGGATGTAACATACAGCATGGTGACTATAGTTAGTAATACTATATTACATACTTGAAAGTTGCTATAAGAATAAATCTTAAGGGGTTCCTGGGTGGTTCATGTGGTAAAGCATCTAACTTTAGCTCAGGTCATGATCTCACAGTTCGTGAGTTTGAGTCCCGCATTGGGCTCTGCGCTGACAGCTCAGAGCTTGGAGACTGCTTCGGATTCTGTGTCTCCCTCTGTCTCTGTCCCTTCCCTGTTTATGTCCTGTCTCTCTCTCAAAAATAAATAAACATTAAAAAAAAGAATAAATCTTAAAAGTCATCACCACAGGAAAAATAATTTTTGTAACTATGTATGATAATGGATGCTAACTAGACTGATCATTTCATAATATATACAAATACAAAATCATTATGTTGTACACCTGAAACTAACATAATATTTATGTCAATTATACTTCAATAAAAATTTTAAAAAGGTATTAAAACTGCCTATATCTATATTACCCAAATATATTTGTATCTATTCTGAATAATTCCTGTCCTTAAAGAATTTATATTAATTTATGGAGACAAGGATTAATGTGCATAAAACAATTAGGTAACAATGTCAGTCAATCATAAACTCATTAAAGCAGGACATCAATATAAGAGGCAAGTGTGGATGACAGGAGACAGCTTGGTGAAGGTAGTGGAATTGGAGTCACCCGTGAAATAATGCATAGGGTTGTTTTGTTTTGTTTTTCCTTGAATGTTTAGGAAAGAGAATTTTAAGAAGAAACCAGCAACATCAAAGTAAGGAGGGGCACTTATGTGAGCAAACAGACTCAGGGTCAATGGGGCCAAGAGTCATGTCTCACCAGGCTCTGACACACCTTGAGACAGACAATGAACCTGGAGGACAGTGGACCTTGGAGAGGACAGTGACAATGATTTTACCTGGCCATAAGTATATTTTAGCTTCTTTTGCAATGAATTCTCACTTCCAGCTCTGCAATACGGCTTGTGAAATAATCAAAGATACTTGGAGTCACTGTATCCCCACCTAATATCTGAATGCAGCTGGGTAGATCTCTTAAAAGAGTCAACCACCTTGCCAAGAGAATTCGGGAAATAGGAAGGCAACTGTTTGGAGGACTGGTGGTAAATGAAATACCAAAATTAAAGAATAAAAGTAAGCTAACAAAGGAAAAAAGGACAACATAGGACTAAGGAAAAAAACAAAACAAAACAAAACAAAGGGAGAATGATCACAGAGGGAATTATTCTCCAAAATAAGATAGAATGGTGAGTTTGAAATTACACTCATTGAATCTGCATGAATATGACTTTTAGTGTAATTATAACCTCTGACTCTAAAATATGCTAAGTCATACCAGACAGTACTTGAAACTTTATACTTAATACTCATTTAAAATATAACATCATACCTATAGGCATTGATTCTCAAACATTGTTGTCTCTCTACTTAGACATTCTTATGATTCAAATACAAATAGTTTAACAGATTGTATTTTATGTGTATGTCTTTTTATGACACAAGCAACTACATTTAAATGTGCAGAAACTCTTCTCTGGGTGATTTGCATTCTTATATCCTATTATAGAGTTTCCTATTTGAATTTCCATCTGGCCTCTAATATCTTTTTGTGTTTATTATTGCTTTAATGAGATAATCTTGTTTTTACATACCTAGATTTCATTACTATTTGGCAAAAGCAATCTCTACCCTAATTTCACTTCCATAAATACCTTAGCCTTAACCTTGGTACTTAATGCAGTCTGGTGTGAATACTTCCAAAATAACAAAATGAAAAGAAAAACTATTTAAAAGTAAAATGTAAGTAAAGGTTATTCCTTTATCTCTTAAAATCACAGCAGACTGTTTCCTTTTATAAGATTAATCTATAGTTACTTTTAGAATCCCTCTTTGATGACTTATCAAAATGAAGAAATATATTGACATATCTTGGGCTGAAGAAGAATTTGACAGAATTAAATAGGTTCTATGCAGATTTTCTAATGATGGGGACCAATAGGGCTGACGTGGATAATTCAGTTCTTATTTAACAGTTATAAATGTTATCTTCAATCTGTGCTATAAACTAAAAATTTGTTCACTCAAATGGATCCACATTCATGGCTTTTTTTTGAAAAGACTGGTAACCAGTCCTAAAACTCAGACAGGAAGAGCTCAATGAAAAGAAATGATGATCCATATCCACTTTATATCCTGATAAGTGAACTTTACAATAGGTTTAAGTCACCAATAAAATCCTCTCTAATTTGTGAGCTAGTGTCTTTCAAGAAGAATTCAGAGCCTTTTCAACTTCTCAGCATGACAGAGTAAATTGTCAGCTCACAGTACAGAACTAGACAGTTACTTACTTATTTATTTAAATTAATGAGCAAGTAGTGTTTTTTGTATGCCAGGCATTCTTTTAAATGTTTTACACATGTTAATTCATATGATCCTAGATGCCATATAACCCACTTTGAACATAATGGGGGAATATGTTTAGAAAAAGAAGTTTAATGAAGTGTCTTTAAATAAAAGCCTTCTATATGTTAAGTGCATCTTTAATAATACTAACAATAACTGCTATTTATTGGGTGCCACTAAGTGGTGAAGCATTTCCACATGTTCGCTCACCTTCACATCAGCCCTGTAAGATCAGTCTTATTATTAACTCTATTTCATGAATGAGTAAACCCTGTCTCATAAATAGTAATTACCAGAGCCAGGATAAAAACCCAGGTGTCAATGTCTCCAAAGTATGTACATACACTTGGATCTCTCATATTCACACATTAAAAAAAATTCTAGTTCCATATTCTACTTTTCATGAAGTTACTAGGTCAAACTCTTCCCTATTATAAATATCTCTCCCACCTGTCTTCTTCTCTCTATCCCTGCTGTTAGCACTCCAGTTATGTCCTCATCATATCTCACTTGTATTCTTCCAAAGACTTAACTCTCCCTCTTCCAGTCTAGTCACCACACCACCAACAGGTTGATCTTTAAATAACATAAATCTGATCATGTCGCTACCCTACTTAAAACTTCTCAAAATCTGCACTGCTTGCAGACTAAAATCTTACATCTTAACCACATATACAAAGCCTCTGCTCAAAAGGGTTCTACTGGCCACCATAGCCTCATTTCTCCCCACAATAGCCCAGGCCTCCCTTGCCCCACCAGCAATACACACACACACACACACACACACACACACACACACACACACAGCCTGTGTTTCAACTAGATGAACTCCTTGCCATTTTGCTGTCTGTGTGCCTCTGCAAGGTATCACTTCTCTGCTGGAATGCCCTTTAGCCCCTTTTCTAAGCTCCTACATGCCCTTCAGTACTTACCTGAGATATCATGTGGGATGTGTTCTCAGATACGTCTGGGCCTATGTCAGTTATTTCCCTTTAAAGTATTCATCATACTTTTCCCATGTCTATGAACACCATTTCAGTTCACAAGTATTTTCAAACTATACCGAACATCAAAACAAGCTAGAATACACAGTACAAATTATATTTATGATTCCAGTCCTCAGTGAGTTTTGTTTTTGTATGTGTGGAGTTAGAAATAGGCCTGCAAAAAGATGGCTATCCAGCAGAATTTGTATGTGATTATTCCTTGGATATTTCTCATCTTTAGCCACTGTTCTCAGCTTTATCTCCTGGTACCTATTGTGCTTGCTCCTGGAATTTACACATGACCTTTTGGTATTGACTTTTTGCCCCAGTTTTAGTATCTTAGATTACAGATTAAATATCTTGCTCATTCATTGCTTCCCAGTATTGACTTTGTACCACAGGTTTTCTCTTATGTCAATCCTATATCCAGCCAGATGAACCCAGTATATTCATGACTCTTAGATCACAAAACTAGAAGTCATAAAACCTTGAGACAGAACTTTCTAAGTTATTAACATACCCAGGAGAGTGAATTCAGCCCTCTTGAAGGGATCTTTCACGAGAGTAGTCTCATGCTAAATTGCCACTGTTAAAGAATGGTTATTTCTGCTATTAAGTACATATTGCTAAATACTAAGTGTATATTCTATTATTTAATCTTCACAGGAGATAAGATCACGTATACTTTACAAAAATGAAAATTGAAACCCAGAGAAGTTAGTAAGTAGCTCAAATTCACACAGTGAGATAACCATCAACATTAGGATTCTGGCTAATTTTAAAAACTACATCTGCCCTACATAATTCTCTTTGAGTGCAAGTATCTTAAGGATTTCCAGGTCCTGGGATAGGTGTGCACAGGACCCCATATTTAGGAAGAGGGAGTAGGTAATGAATACCAAATTATGCTATATTACCCACATCAAAGAACTAGGGGAGGTGTCAGAGGCAAACTGATAGTTACAGAAGAGTGAACATAGCAGTTACGATTAAGCAACATTAGAAATGTGAGCAACATATAGATGGTGAGAGACAAGGGGTCATTATTACCTGGGAAGGGTGATTTTATGATGGCTTAGTTTCTTCATTTGTAAAAGTAGGAGCTGGAGTGAAATGGGTAGATTGTATTATCTCTAGAGTCAGCTTCTATCCTAAGATTTTGTCATGTCCAGATATTTGCGATGTTATTTCTGTTTTATACATTTGCCTCCAAGGCCATATTTTTTTAAATGATCCTTGGAAATGTTGAGTTGAAAATTTTCCACTACCAAGAACTGACATGGAGTCATCATTATTCCAGCTTCTCTTCCCCACTTTCTAAGTGTTTTGTAGGATGTTATTGCTTTTGAATATCTCCTCCAGAGACTGAGTAGAGAAAGGAGGTGGAATTATAATCAGTCAGTTTCACTTATTAAAGGTCTTGTGAAAGTTTGATAGAAGAGAGGGTCAGCATTTAAAGGAACACTTTTTTCATATCAGAAGACTCTTAATTACCCGCAGTAATGGAGAGCAGTGGTGTGTATAATCCAAAATGGTGGATAATCCAAACATCATTTATATTTGACATTTGCAGTGTATTTTTGAACATGTATTTGAATAGAAATATGGGACCAAAGACTTGAAGAGTCCTAAGCTTTCTATCTTCCTTATGCACACTAGTCTTTAGAGAAAATAGGCAATTGCATGTTTGAGTTTTAAGACTTTTCTCCACTGGAGTGCAGGTCAAATCAAAGTTAGAAAAAAACAGAAAACATAGCCATGTCAACCAAAATAGCAAAGCAGGACATCCCCCCAAAAAATCAAAACAAGATTCAACTAAGATGATGGATAGTATGGCTAAATATTGCTAAATTATGTATGGTTATCTATGAACCACATTTCCAGTTAAAGTGGATCATTTAAACTGGATGTGATGCATATCATTTCAAGCTGATCGGAAGATTGACTAGCTACAGTTGCTTAAAGTGTCTTACTCCCCCACTGAATGCCAGCCTGGCACTCGGAGGAAGCCACAGCAGGGTGCCTTAAGAAGCTATTTCCAAACAAATTTAGACTTGTCTTATACATGATGAGAGCTATTTATAAAGATTGTATAACAAATAGCTTATAATAGACACCTCTGTCAATTGCATTTATAATGAAAAATCTAACACAAGAAGGCGTTGATTCCCAGTGCAAGCTACGGCTGCAATATCTTTTTTCCCTTTTCATTAGTTATGCTACCTGGAAGCAGAGTCAGTGACAAAACACTTTCCTTCAGTTTATTGAAATATGAATTGAGACCTTTATGGGAATTAAAGTTTTCATCAAGATATACAAAAGAGTAAAAATGAATCAATTTATTTTAGCTGATAATGCCAAATCCAAAAATCATATTGAATGATAAGATCGACACTCAGAAATGATGGAGATTATTACATGGGAATCTGTAATAGTTTCTGCTGTGATCTGTTTAATCCATGGACAAAAGACAAGAAGAGAGATTTAAAGAACTGAAAGAAAAGTGGAAAAAAAGCATGTCAAAAATAACAAAAATCAAAATGAGAATTTAAATTCTTCCATCTATCTCCTCTAAGACAAATGGAAAGCAAAAATAAATGACAAAACAAAACAAAATCTAAATAATTTTAGTATGAATGTTTTTCAACCTATCAGCAATTTCCTACCTGTGTTAGCCTAAAGAACATGGGTCTTTAAAAAGGAATGTAAATTAGGCCATATCCCCAGGGCAGGTGAAATTAGCATGTAGTAATTGTGTAGACCTGGGAGATTTTAGCATTTCAACAATCAAAGACTGCAGTTTACAGAGGAAAAGAAATACATTAGAATCAGAATCAGAAAGAATTGAAAAGAAAACCAAAAATATTTTTCTTGATATTTTTTCAAAGAAATATATTTTTTGAAATTTTTGAGACATGAGACTATATTTGAAAACCTGTGATTTTCCTCTTTCATACATTTCTTCTTTTTTCAATGTTGCCATATTTTTTCTTAGAATGTCTAAAAATGTGAAATATGATCTATGATTACTGGAACATGGCAATTTGAAACCCTGAATTTCATGTCCTAATTTACTCCCAATTTATAATGTTATCCTGAGCATAAAGTTATTCTTTTGGGCTAAAGTTCTGCTTCATTCATTGATTTATTTTTTCAGTAAACATTTCTTGTGTACTTATTTTGTACAGGCTCTATGCTTGGTGCAATACTTGTGAACATACATGGGACACGGTTACAATCTTGATGTGTTTGTTGGAACTACTAGAGGAGGGACAAAAGACAAAATAGGACATAAAGTGGCAAACACATTATAATTAAAACTGGTGGAGATGGCATAAGTAGAGAGTAGTCATTTCTACATGGGGCAAGACATATCAAGGAATTTACTAATAAACACACAGTCTTATGAAATCTCTACATATCAAAGGTATTTACCAATTATCTCTCTCCCCAAAGGACAAGAATTAAAAAAAAATCCTTATTGAAGACTTTAATGCAGGTAAATTTAAAAAAATAAAAATAAGTAAAAGTAAGAAAACAAAGTAAGAAAAATGATAAAAAGAAATCTTCCAAAATATGTGGTAGCTCTTTTCAGAGACATCACAAATAAATATATAAATAAATGTTTATTACTACTACTACTTGCTTTTCTTACACAGTATCAGAAGTAGTAGTATCAGAGGTAGGATCAGTATATATTTTGTATACAAAAACTGAAAAATATACAAGGAACTGTGTGTTTAGAACATTTTACCTCATATATTCTTAAGTGATTTTCTTTCATGCTTAGAAACCACCCTTCATCAAAAAGACCCAAGTGTTAAATAAACACATGTAGAATTCACAGTGTGTACTTTCCTGTGCTTCTTCAATTTTTGTCATTTCTTTTTGGCTTTGGTGAGCAAACTATGTTATTGCCTTATTCTCCCCTTTAATCTCCCCAGAGTAAAGTTTCCCATGTGTTAAACACAGCAGAGTTGTGATGCGACATGTGGATGTGTGTGATGTGATGGGGGAAAGGGAGGACAGCAAGGAAAGAGGAAAAAAGATAAAGATTCTTCTGTAAGCATACATGTATATGTATAATGTATGCAAGCATATATGAAAACATGGTCTACTAGACATAGGCAGAAAAAGAAATACAATCAACACGAGGCATAGAAACCCACGTAGAGTCAGATACAGCCATGTTAGGGGACAAGGCTTTTCAAAGCCCAGTCTATAAAACCATTTAATTAAAAGAACATTTTAATATTTGATTCTGCTTTTCTTTGTAAGCATTTTCTTCCTTCTGTTTGTTTTCTTTACTAAAGTCACAGCAAGGGCTGTGCTGAGCCTCCAGTGGATCTAAGCTGCTCGGTGCATGCCCAGACAGTAAGAAAATGGTTTCTCTGGCAACCCAAATTATGTGAAATCTCTGTGTGTCCTCCCCCATCCTCCATCTGATTCCTATTCACTTAAGCTGTTCACATATAGGCAACAATGAAGCACTGGAACTCTAATGAGCAATTCAAATTTATTGAGCTAACTCATGGAGGCGGGTACCGTGAGCATCCTCATTTCCTGTGTACCAAGGAGCAGGGCATTGTATGTTATTTGTGTTATTCAAGAACCATGCACTGTCAGCAAATAGCCCACAACAGATAAGATCAAGTGAATATCTAAAATATGATACATATATGGAATTTATTTCCACCATGCAAGAAAGGAAATACAAAGGTTTTCAGGTGCTAAACACTCAGCTTTGAATTTCCCAAAGATGCTGAGGCATGGAGATCACAATGATTTAAAACAGCTTCACATTATGTCTGGAACCCAAGAGGGAATGGCAAAAGCTTTGATTAAATTGCTTGAAATGTCAGCTTTTTTAATTTCTAGGGACTCATACAGTTCATCCATGATTAAAGCTCTAGAGTTTTGAATTTAGGCTTTGTTAATATTCTCTAATAATAGTTCATGATTAGACCTCCCCTACGTGTTTAGTTTTTCTCTGTAGCCTTTGTTTGGAAGGGAATCGAATATTTAGCAATGGTGCTAAGGTTGGTATTCACTAAGAGAGTTTAATCAAGAGGGGATTGATTTGCTTGGAGGAATCAGGGCTAAGAAGCAAATTAGCCTTTTTCTCTAGTCATTGGGAGAATGTGAAGTGGGGTAAAGAAATCCATTTTTCTTCAGCTCCAATAAGGATGAAATAATAGCAAGAAATATACTCAGTAACATAAGTCTGAAATACAGTGAATATGGAATGGACTCCTGGAAAGATTTCAGAATCATTGTCCTAGATATTTTTTAGGAAAAATTTGCTTCTTAGCTGTCTAGATTATCTTAGTACTTTAGGAAGGAGGTGGATTCTCAAAACTTCCTTGGTTTTATGATCATATATTTAACCTGTTCAAAATTAAAGACTTTCTGCTGCCAAACGCAATAGGAAATGCCTCTTTGTAGAAATCTTTAGCCTCAGTCTACATGCAATAGTATTTAAATAATAACTCATTGAAGGTCTGTTTTAAACATTTAAATTGTAACTTCCAGTTAAAGCTCTGAGGAAATAGCAGAATGATCAGCTGAATGACACAAATATAAGGATTATTTAACAAAAAATATAGGAGAGTAACACTGAAAGACAAAGGTGAAAGTGAAAATAGTAGTGGTAATAACAATAATTACATCCTTAAGTAATAAGTATATATTGTCTTAGATGATAATTTAAAAATCTGAAATAACTGCCACATTTTCCAGAGCATAAATATAGCCAATAAATATCACCCAAACTTGGAGAATGAACTCAAAATGTAAATTTTACACATAATGAGTGTCTACTGAAGCCATAATATTTGGAATTTTGAATCCTGCCACAGAGCTCTCAGGGATACCATTTATTGGAAGCAATATTTTATTCCAGTTGGAAAATGGACTCAACACTTGTGCATAAAAACAAATTGCCCTTCACCTGACAAATCAGACAATCTGAGACCAGGGCTTTCTGTGGCTTGCCACTGTTGGCTTTGGAGAAGAAAGAAACTGTCCTCATGGTTTTAACTACAGTGCCCCTTTGCAAGTAGCACATAGAATAATATATCAGAGGATACAGATGTTTTCAGAGAACTTCTGAGCTTTGATTTGGAGCTCCTTTCCCAAAGAAGCATCTTTCAATTGTGGGTTTTGCTTTGTTTTATTTTCTTAATTCTATTTATTTAATTCCACCCTCTCCTTGTTCCAGGAAGAGTTGAAATAACTTGCAGTTATGGTGCATAAGTTTGTTAGTCCTTGACGAAATTTCCTTTTAAAGAGAAACTTGTCTAAGATTAGGAAAATATCTTGATAAGGTGCTTATAGTAGAATACAAGAGTCTGAGAATGTGTTAGGAGGAGACAAAGCAATAGAAGACAGAAAAATTGTTTCTAAATTAAAAATTAAGAATTTATTAGGTGGTGGGGAACAAAAAAGAAAGGAGAAGAGCAAGGGGGGATGGCATGTAAGATAGATGAAAAAATTTAAAACTAGGTGTATATGATATTCAGTTTTAAGTTGTGTGTTTCTGCTTCTTCCCTGTAACTTAGGAAAGTTTGCTACATTCACATTGCTGAGCACATTATTTTCATGAAACTGTACATGTGGTGTATACATTAGAGAGAGACTGCTTCCCCATTTGAGTATACACAAGAGCAGGAAATAAAAAGTTGCAGAAAAAGGTGGCTGGAGACAGAAGTGACCATGAAGATGGAAGACCCATTGGGAGTTTAAAGAAATCCTGAGAAGAGTATTGAGCTTTCCATGGGGCATGGAATAGGAATCTAAACTCATCTTATCTAAATAATAAGCTTAAAGGACAAGAGGGCTTCAGATAACATATGGGTTAGATGACAAATCATTCACACATGCACACACATGAAATGGTGAAATAGGAAAAATATACAACTGACTAGGAGTTCAAGATCTGGGGTTAAAGAAATGCCATATGGATCAAGGGACCATGTACATTTGAGTAGTGTAAGATTCATGGACCGCTTCAGGACCTTACTATGGTGAACCTCTTGTTATGAGTTTCCATAATCTTTTCAAAACCACTTTGATTTGAATCATGTGCCTAATGAAGCTTTCCACATATTAGCTGTGCATGACCTTAGTTCAGTGGGTGGAACTATATGAGCTCCAATATTCTCCTTCTTTTCTGTAAAATAAAAATAGTAGTATCTCTTCAATAAAAATAATAAGGGCTAACTTTGATTTAGTGCATACTATATGTCAAGCCCAGCTTTACAGGAATTATTTAGTTTAATTCTTCAAATAATCTTTTTAAGTATTAATACTCTCATGGTAAAAAAATCAGCAAACTAAGGCTAGCAGAAATTAAACTTTGCTGAGTACAAAGCTCATGAGTGGTGGAGCCATTAGAATGCCCCATCAGTACTGAGAGCAGTAATATTAGTAAATAAAGTGAAAATCAATTTTAACTCTAAATTTTCCATTATTGACTTATTATTCCATAATGGGTGAGCCCAAGATAACTCTGCAATAATGAATCCTCTGTAAATTCTGTTCTAGTCATTCTACATATTTTTCCCCACAATTTCCTTATTTTGTTTGACAGAGGCATAATGCCTTGCTCATTTATTATCATTTATTTAATTCTGATCAGAGCACCCGTTAACCCATGGTGCTAATGAATAGAAGTGCAATAGGAACCTGATTCCTGCTCAGGCATTAAGCTTTTTCCTAAGATGAAAAAAAAAACTTTTTTTATGCTTATTTATTTTGAGAGAGAGAGAGAGAGAGAGACAAACACAAGTGGGGAAGGAGCATAGAGAGGAGACAGAATCCCAAGCAGGGTCTGCGGGGTCAGAGGAGAGCCCGATGTGGGGCTCAAACTCAGAAACTCAGAAAGATTGTGACCTCAGCTGAAGTCAAGAGTTTGACACTTAATAATGGACTGAGACACCCAGTGCCCCAAAAGCTTTTAACATTGTTTCAGATGGACTATGGATTTGAAGGAAGAAACCGCCATCATATATGTCCAGTGTGAGGTGAGGTTGTGTTTCCAATTTAATTCACTCAAGTAGCAAGAAGCACAGGCAGGAAGGAGCATATGCAGCCAGTTTTGTACTTCCACCCCTGGAGTACACAGCAGGGGCATGTAGCTGCCTGTGATACTGCCCAAGGATGGCAAGGCCTCACTAAGTCTGGAAAACTCAACCTGTGCTATGCCATTGTTCTTTTATACTCTGAGTTTATGTTACCATTTGAAAAAGTGCAGACCAGCAATTTAATGAGGGACAGGTTTATGTCCTGGGAAGCAGACTCAGCATCAGATACACTATATCCTTATTTCTGTGGAGAAACCAGAATGAGCATCTAGATGTACCTAAAAAATGTCTCTGCTTCCAATTTTCCAACATTCTGGAGGGATAATTCCCCTGCACCAACTATGGCAACCAGTTGATAAGAAAATGTTAAACCCCGGGGCCCCTGCTGGCTCATTTGGTAGAACATGAGGCTCTTGATTTCAGGGTCATGAATTCAAACCCCACCTTAGGCATGGAGCTTTGAATGAATGAATGAATGAATGAATAAAAAGAAACTGTTAAAACCAAAGATAAGAGTTTATATAAATTCAAGAATTTGACACATACTGATTCAATAAGTTCTAAATTCTAATATATTAAATAGGTGAAATCTTACAATCACTTTATGTCTAAATATGATACCTAAATACATATTTTTCTACTATAATAACCTCAAACTTCTCAAATTGATTTTATTAAATTTAGAAGAAAGAAATTAAGAAAAGAGAGACAATTATAAGTGACCTTTATATAACATAAGCATTGTGTTGGTAGGCTTTGTATGACATGCTCTCCAAAGGTTCATTAAAGTCAAATTGTCATAATTATCTATTATGGAAAAGAAGGAGTGAGTGATTGAAA
Source organism: Cryptoprocta ferox (assembly GCA_028646485.1). NCBI lineage: Eukaryota > Metazoa > Chordata > Mammalia > Carnivora > Eupleridae > Cryptoprocta > Cryptoprocta ferox. The sequence continues at coordinate 35,575,728 of CM053559.1, read as the reverse complement.
ATATTAAGTTACACAAATTCATTTAAATAGAATTATGACAGTGCAATGTGTCACATAGGGTCTTGCTTAAAGAAAAGCAAGGTACACCATTCCTCTTTTTACTTTCAAAGACAAAGGTTGTGCCAAGGACTTGGAATCTTGTTGCTGCTAATAACAGCTCTTTAAGACATGCATTAAACTTGTCTCGCCAAAGCAGGTGTTTGACATATAGAGGTTTGCCTGCAGTACTATCAATAGTTTCATTATAGGGGACTAATCCTCCAAAGATATCTATCTTGTGAACAAAATTTAATTTGACCTATCTTTTCTAGAAGGTAGATATGTGTATAAGAACGTTAAATAAAAGTGGTAAGCAAGTCTAATTTAATGTATACACTATACTTTCACTTTGTGAAATTTACTATTTGTGATATTATTATAAACATTTAGTTAAGCCTACTCACTAAGTTATCTGTTACTAACCAAGAACTCCTAATCCTTAAAAATACATCAAGTGGTTTCATTTCCACATTTTTAAGAATCATACGTCATTACAGTACTGTGGTGAGATAAAATTATCAAAAGTGGAGATAAATTAATCCTTATGTAAATACATCAAAATATATCTAATTAACTATACATAAAGTCATAAATGAGTCATGCCTATCTTAGTGCAATAAATTTATAGAGCACATGTGGAGAAACACAATAGTGGCAGTTGATAAGTATGACTTTATTTTTCTTATTAAACTATACATAGTGATAGCTAACACTGATCGGGTGCTTTCTATGCTCCAGTCACATATACTTTGTGAGGAATAACTCATTTAATCCTCACAAAAAATCTATGAGATGAAAACCAACATTGTCCTCACTTTACAGATAAGGTACAGAAATTTTAATTAACTTTTCTAGACACAGCTAGTAAGGATTGAAACTGCAGTTTGAACCTGGGGAGTCTCGTTTGAGAATCAGTTCTTTCAATCACTATTTGCATAACCTATTTAGGCACATAGTTTATAATTTATAGACTATTATTCATGATATATCAGAATAATCTTTTACATTTAAATAATGGAGACCATGCAAAATAGTCCAGTTTGCTTAAGAGGACACCAGATGCAAACCAGCTCACTAATGTATAATTGTCATGGAAATGAAGATGTTTCTAAATCACTTGTACTCTGGAGAAACTGGATGTTATTTTATTCAGAGTCCAAGGAGCTTAATTTCTAAAGGATAAGCTGAAAAACAAGTATGTGTTCCCTCATCAGAAAACCAAATAATCAAGTTTTATTTCTTAAAAATAAGGAAGATCAAATAGACCCCTTGGATCTAACCTGTGATTCCAGAAAAGATAGAAAAATAGTGTGATGATTAGATCGTTACACTGTTCCATCCGGGAAAATTCTGTGATTTAATGCAAGACAGTATATAAAGAGAATTACTACATTACTGGCTGAAAATCTGAAATGGAGATGCAGAGCCTAACCATTTTCTTCTCGAAGAACTCAAATGCGTTGAAAGAAAGAGTGGGATCTCTTTTTAAACTGCTAACATTTGACATTATCTCTTTTTAAGCAATTATATTATTACTTAAACCAATGTTACATTAATGAAGAAAGAGAATGTAAAATCTGTATGTTCTGCTTACATTTTTACTCTTGTTCATAATGCATCAGAGCCTCCCCAATTGGTAATTCTTTTCTGATAATAAATTGAGTTTTTGTAAAATCTCTTTTAGGTCACCTAAGCAGTGATGCACAAAATTGTATAACCATGGCTAAAAGAAATAATGACGTCTCTTAATATCTAGCTGGCTACCAAAAAGTGACTAAGGTACCATAGGAATTAATCTCCAATAATCCTAATGATATTTGTAGAACCTTTAAAAACTGACAAATATACCTGTACCTTTAAATTATCTTAAAAGCATATTTGCCATATATTTGGGTTACTTAAAACTTTAATTTTTAAAAAGAAAAAAATGATATCCCCTACCACAGAGGGTAGGTCCCAGCTGGATGTCGGATTTGAAATGAACATTTTGAAATCTGGTTTGTATCTACCTAAAAATGAAATATAGTCAGTCTTCCATTCATTCTACATTTTCCCAACTTCTTGAATTATGAGAAATCTGCAAAGAATTTATAGGGAAGATACTCTAAGGATGTCTATAACATGATAGCTTTTTACTAAGGAACTGATTATATAGTAAGACTAAAGAGTTAGACTTGTCCTAAAGCTTTCTTAGCTAGCACTCTTTAAATATTAGATTTTCCAAGCCTAAGTCATAAGCACATATACAGATAGATAACAATTTTTAATTTCATTCAAAATAAAAATGTGAGGTGGATTGCAATAATATTATTCTGAAATCAGATCAAGAAACTTAAATCAAATAGTTGACATTAAAAAAACAAAACTAGATTTATATTTTAATAAACTGTACTATGTAATCTATTATTACTTTGAGATAATAATAAACCCTTTAGAGAAACTTTATTTCTAAAATAAATCTTCGCCCAAGAAAATATTTATATGTAATTAACTCCACTACAAGGTATGACTAATGTTTGCAATGAAGATTTAGTATACTTTAACAGATATATGGCTCATTCTGCTCTTAAAATATGTAGTTCATTATTTCATGTGAATGTATTGTTTAACCTAGCGAGTGTATAATGAATAGTAGTAATGACACAGAAATAAAACAATGTAGTTTTGCTATCAGAACTAATTATCCACCAGTAAAACTAAAAATTGAACTATGGAAAGGTGAAGTAGATGGATAGATAGATATATAGACAGACAGACAGATAGATAGATATAGATAGGTAGATGGATGGATAGAGTCATGACAAAATCAAGAGAGGATAGCCCAATGCTTTTAACTCACTGGTTGTCATATCTCTGCACCAAAAGATGTTTTAAAATAAGATGGACCTAATATATAAAGACAAGAATAATCTTACGAACAGTTTTTGAGAGTATATACATAGTCATTTTTCTGTGTTCAAATGGTGCAAAATAAAGAACTTGTGCCAAAGGTATTATTTTCATTCTCATTGGAGCTTTGGATCAAGACTATATAATCCAGAAATATATATGTTAGATCCCAGCATCAGAAAAGCCCACAATGCCAGCTTAATTTGCAAGCAAAAAATAATGTTACAATGACAAACATCAGACTCAGTATCAATTTAATTTATTGGATAATAATGTAGGCAAGAAGAAGAGCTAAATTTAACACATACTTAAAGCAATCTCTGCTGAATGATTTGAATTCATATGAATGATATTAGGGATATTTAAATACATTTGTTTCTTAGTTTGTCTAAGAGTTTGGAACCCTGGTTTGGGAGAATCCTGCGGAGAGTTTAATGCAGGTACTTTGGTTTAATAGGAGTAACTAGGAGTAATCTAAAATCAGGATTTGTAGCCCTGCTTAAGGTATGCAGCTTAATCATAGAATAACATAGTCACAGATTACGTCTAGTTGCCTTATCTGGTTGAGTCCTCTTATATTAAAGGTAAGGAAAAGAAGGAAAACCCAGAACCATGGAAAGGATTACCAAAGAGCCCTCAGTAAACTGGTAAAAATACAAAATTTTAAACAAAGCCCAAGTTTCCTGACTATCAGGTCTTCTATTAAGCATTGCAGTGATCAAGGCCGTAGCCATACTTAGAAATGAATAATTAATCTTTTAAATAATTTCCTGATACTATTTCAATTGATCTCCTATTTTCCTATTGTTTTAAAAGAAAAATCAGATTCTTGTTTTCATTTGTTAACATATATGTTTATGAATTAGAATAAATTCTAATGTTCATTAGGTGTTAACTAATGTATTCATTTTCTTTCAATCAACCCCTATTGATTGAGAATTTAATACATTCAAGGAGTATTTGTGACACAGAAGCATTTACTTTGATGTTCAAGTTATATACTCTCAGAAAACTCACATAAAATACACAAATAAAGATGATGAAAGGAAACAACTAAAAGTACTTAAAGAAAAGAAACCTTAAGGGTAACTTGTGAATTCAGAACAAAGAGTTGTAGTTCTAAAAACTTGATGTGCATAAGACTCATGTGAGAACCTGGGTTAAAATGCAGATTTCTTGTCCTCATCTTTAGAAAATTAAATATAGTAGGTCTAGGATGCGGTCTGGGATTTGCATATTTAATAAGAACCACAAGTGATTCTGACACAGGTAAGCTTCAGGTCACACAGGGTGAAACATTGCAAAGTGCCTGTGTCAAGATAAGGAGAAAGAATGACAAGATCATGAAGAATGTAATTTTAGAGATGTTTCTAGAAAAATGGATAAAATTTGGGTATATGAAGATTAGTGAAGGGCAGTTAAGGAAGGGAAAGAGAATAAGCAAAGGCATAAGAAGAAGAAGAAGAAGAGTGAGTTAGTTAATGGGTAGTGGCCTAAATTGACTAATGCTAAGACTGAGACAGTATTATGAGAGATGGTTGTAGGTTAAGCATAAATTGATTAGAGTCAGGAATGTCAAACCAGGAAGTACTGACACTAATCAGTGATAGGAAGTTCCTAAAGGTCTCTGAGCAGGTATAAGCTTAATTCAAAGTGTAGGGGAATGGGTTGGAGGAAATAAAGTTGAAGCTATGAAAGGAGAGAAGGTGGCCAAGGGAATCAATGTAGAGCAAGAGGAAGAGGGGCAAGGAAATAACACTGAGGAGTATCTATATTTTATTGTCTGGAGAAAGAGGACACAAAGGAGGAAAATAGAGGCATGATGAGATAATTAGATAAATAACTAAGGAAAAGTATATCAAAGACCAAAGGTTTTAGGTCAGGGGTAAAGCACTGTAGCATATAGGAGAAGGGACAGCTCATTACATTGCCCAAGGGCACCATTTTCCCTCTCCGGGCCATGGGTAGAGGTTCAAAAAAGAGGCATAATTGCCATATTCATATTCTGTGCAGACTGAAGACTGAAAAAAGTAATGGTATTTTACTGAAAGATGGGGTGTTGATGAGAGCAGATGAAAGAACTATCACATGTGATGATATCATAATTGCACATAGTGGGAAAGCAAGGAGTGGAAGATTTCAAGCAAAGTGCCCAATAATCAGAGGCAAGAAGGGGCAGGAAACTGATGGAAGAATTTACAGAACCCAACAATCTGAAAATTTGCATGAAGGTACGGTAGCCTTTGTTCAGTTTTTAGAATCTTCCTTTCTGGTCCTTTTTTCTCAGGGTGACTGGTGGCTCAGTCGGTGGAGTGTGTGACTTTTGCTCAGGTCATGATCTCACAGTTCTTGAGTTTGAGCCCTGCCATTGGGTTTGCTACTGTCAGCACAGAACCCACTTCGGATCCTCTGCCCCATTCCTGTCCCTCCCCTATTCACTCTCCCTCTTTCTCAAAAATAAACATTAAAAATTTTAAATAAAACTAAAAAAAATTTTCTCAATTATACCTTTTACATTAAAACAAATGTATTTTTAGCACTATAGTTGTCTTTTAGGAAGAAAAGCTAACTAAATTTCCTGAAAAGTATGGTGGTGAGTTAATAATTTACTAATTTTTCAGAGTGTTAGTTCTGTAGCTCATAGAATCCAAGCTAAGAAAGTAATCTTTATGTGAATCCAAAGAGAAACTAACAGACCTAAAAATGGCCATGTCTGGGCATGGATTTCTGAGCACTAAATATTACTTTAGAATTATTTCGATGTTAACTTTTGAACAAATTGGGTTTATATATGGCTCCCTTTCTAGATTTCCCATTGCTCTTTATAAAAAGTGCCTGTCATGACACTTAACAACATTCGTCCCACAGCTGCCTACTGGGTACTTTGTGTCGGGCACTATGCTGAATGTTGGAGAGAAGAAGTTAAAGCAGACATACTCCGCCTTAAAGGCTCAGAACCAGCCCTTTGATTAGCTGCAGATCTTCCTTGATCCTGTTAGACTCCAGGTGCCCCCTCTTACATAGGCGTCTATCATTGTCTTATATATGTTTTTCCCAGGCTTGTTAGAAGACAATTTGGACATAAATCACAACCTTTTTTTTAAGGCAAAAAGCAATATATTCTCTCACTATCTAACAATTTTTGGTTCATTATGGTTTATTCTTAGAATAAATATGATAATCAGCTGCTAATACCAGTTAACTACTTAATCAGTGTGCAAAACATTAACTTTACTTTCCAAAAGGGTGATCTTATCAAGATATAAGATGAATAGGAAAAATTCTGATTCCACTATGTATCTTGGACTTTAGGAACAATTCCACAAAAATCTAGCAAATCTTTTACAGAAATAACAGAGGAAGCTATTGGTAACTAAGAGCTTTCCAACAGTCACTTCAGTTTTGTCAGTATTTGTAAAACTAAATATAACCAAAAGGTTTGGAACAGATTTAAGACTTTTGAATATTATCAAGTTAGTATACCTATAAATGCCACATTGAAATGTATCTTGGTCTCCATTTTGTTTAAGTTAAACAATTAGGAGCAGTTGGATTAAAAATCTTTTCCATAGGGATGCCTGGGTAGCTCAGTCGATTAAGCTGCCAACTCTTGATTTCAGCTCAAGTCATGATCTCACGATTTGTGGGTTCAAGCCCT